>JANBXA010000398.1:53252500-53850000 GCA_030556225.1 Cricetiscus sungorus | reverse complement strand
GTTCTCAACACTAAAGGCACCTTACAATTTTCTGAGAATGTTTTAAAATACTAATACAAATAACAAAAGTGTCAAAGCTCAGAAGCCCCAACCGCCCAAGAGAAGCTGCAGTAGCCTGAAAAATGATTGCCTAGAAAATGACAAGAAAACTAATACAAATTATTTGAATATATGAGTTTCTATTTTCATGTAGTTTCAGATATTTAAGGGCCAAAGTGTAGCACCATTTACTTGGCTGTGGTGTAGCAGCTGTAACATGAGAAGCAAGATCAGAGGGAAGAACTGCAGGAAAACAGAGGGGAGATGGAGGGAAAGTCACGAGAGCTAAGGCCCTCTACATGGTTGTTGCCTGTATGTTCACAAAGCAAAATGTCCTTGATATGCAACAGACAGTGTCTGTGCTACTGGAAGAAAAGGACTTCTGTAACTAAACAAAAAACTCAAAAGGAGCCACAAAATCTACTGGTACCTTAATATAAATATACATTATGTCTGATATCCTGGAAATGGTGGTGTGTAATTCAAAGTGACTTCTAGTGTCAACCTGACTAGGCTCCCTGTTGTTTTGATTAAAATGTCAGATTATCTAAGCCTCAGCCATTTTTCTTCCTAAGTTATATTTCATAATAATGAGATTTGACCTTAGAGGATCACTAGATAGTAAACTGAGACTAATACAGTGTATCATGTGCACAAAAAGCATTCTGTGACTTCAGGGGAGGAGGGGCACAGTGTGAGGCAGGAAGGATAATCTGGACAGTACTCTCTGCAGTTATGGACACATTTCAAAACAGAACTAGTTACATTATGTTCATATTTCATTGTATCCCTCATATAACATTTTAAGCCACTATCTCAGAGACCAGCAGAATGAATCTGTTTGTTATATGACTTTAAGACACCATAATCTGGTTTTCCATCAGCTATAATTATTCCCTACAATTTATTAATTATTAATTTCACTAATAAGGTTAACAAAATGAAAAAAATCAATTTGTCTCTGTTGAAGTGGACAAGTGAAATTTACAAAACAGGTTGCTTGAGCACTGCCCTCATAAAAGAGTTTATGCTTGGAACACTTGAAAATGGAGAAAGCCAGCCAACCAATATACAAACACTACAGAGATAAAATTAAATTACACAGCATTGCTATCAATTTCTGAGAAGACAAACTCTTCCCAGAAGAAAGGAGAGAAAGGTAAAGAGATAGTGGATATGGTGGGAGCCAAAACATTGTGTACCCAAACAAGAAAAGGTACAGCACCTTAACAGCAAGCAAGCATAATTATCAGGAAAGAGGCTGACTGCAGAAGAATCACAACAATGAGCACTCTCTCCATACCCCAGTAACTGATGAAACGTGTACAATCAGGCAATTAGGCTCAACAAAGCTTAGGTTTGTGAGAAAATGAAGCAAACTTAGCTGTAAGAGTGGGCAAGGCATGCAATGAGTTTTCATAACTTTCATTTATCATATTTACTTCTTATTTTTAACATGTGTTTTATGTGCTCATGGGGTAAGGGCTGAGTATAGAGGCTAGAGTAAGTGTTGCGTATGCTCATGAATAGGACAGGGTCTCTCATTGAGCCTGATATGGAGCACCATAGCCAGATGGGCTGGCTAGTGAATGCCGCAACCCTCATGTCTCCACCTTATCAGGGTCGGGTTTATAGAAGGGCACCACCACAGGTGGGTTTTCTGTAGGTGCTGGGGACCAAACCCAGGTCCTCGTTAACTGTGCTATCTCCCAAGGCCCAGTTTTTATAACTTCTAGATTTTTTTCTTGGCCAACTTTGAATACAGTTTGTTAAAATGTGGAAATGATGGCACCAAGCACAACAAACAACATAGATCTTCAAACAAACTCAGGAATCCTTAACCTCGGTCACAAAGAAAAGTATGCACAGCAGATCGCAGGCACAGAGTACAATTCCAGTCTGCAGGACCTATGGGAGCTTGCAATAATTAGGCTCTCTAAACCTTGGTTCCTTCACCTATGAAATGGAAATACTGAGCCAGGCCTGATGGCGTGCACACCTTTAATCCCAACACTTGGGAGGCAGAGGTAGGCAGATCTCTGTTTGAGGCCAGCCTGGTCTGCAGAGTGAGTTCCAGAATAGCCAGTGCTACACAAACAAACACTGTCTCAGCAAACCAAATAATAATAATAATAATAATAATAATAATAATAATAATAATAATAATAATAACTAATAATAATAATATGCATTTTAAACATGATGTTTGTCCAACATCTACCACGAGGCTCTGAACTGAGATATTATTAACCATTTGCTACTGAGCATGCTCTAAAGCCAATGTAAGGTTCATATTCAAAAGAAAGCTGCTTCTCAGGGAAATCAAAATGCATGGCTATGCTCATTAAAAGGGACTATGTTTAGAGTAATAATGAATCCTTCCTTTGCATGTAGAAGAGAACAATGAGGCTGACTAACTTTCCAACAGAAGTTAATGGTAAAGAACTCTGATTATATGAATTCTAGTTCACTGTGCCATTTATATCAGAAAAATATCCATCACGTAATTCTCAATTTAAATTAATCCTACCTTAAAAAGCAATATAAATATTTCATATAATTTCTAAGTATAAGCAAAATGTCCTTAATCACACTTATTTATAAAACAATGAACAGGTAATATTAGTAAAGAGGACCAACTATTTAAACCTAATAGCTAGTATTTTTAAGAAAAGAAGTATTATAGCATTTTTTTTTAAAAAAATGTGCAAACAGTATATTATTCATTTTTAAATTTTTAAAGTGTGACCTTGTCAAGGTCATCTTTGATACACAATGCTCCGCATTTATTTTAAGCACCGCTTAAAACAGGGCTCAAAAGAAAACCCAGTACATTTTGTACAAGGTTTTCTTTTCTGGAAAAGAACAGCAAAAATTATTTATAAAAACATTGACAGGAAGCTTACGAATCTCTAACAAAGTAGAAAAAGCTCCATCCATTGAAACTAAATACCTTAGAAATTGAATCTACACAGCTACAAATGCAATCGCACAAATGGGGCTGGCACTGATGCAGAGAAGCCAATTCCCTATTTCCTTGAAGCAAAGAACAGCGCATGCACACAGCAAGAAAACCACCACATTTAGTTCCCATAAGGAAAGATATAGCTAACACATTACATTCAGAATCACTCAAACAGCATTCAGTTTTCAGCCCAAAGGCTTTTATATAAAATGATAGTTATCTCAGAAGCTCTCATTGCAAGAACAAAATTAATCTCAGAAAGGTCAACTTACTGACTCTATTACTTCTACATTGCGAACTGATGGGTCAGGCGCCACCTCTGGCCAATTAGATAATTCCAGGTACCCAGACGCTTTAATGTTGAGAGTATGAGATAAGGTGCCAAGCTGGAAATGATCCCTATCTATTAAAAATGGAAAAAATAGAAAACAAACAATATGAGCTGTATATAACAGGTAACAATCATAATAGAACTCAAGGTAATTGGCATATTACCACAAATGTCAAGGAATAAATACAAACCAGGAAGCTCTTCATAGGTCAGAAAACTGATCTCAGCCCATAGATTACAATAATCTCCCCCATAATGGTCAATAAAAAGCTAATCAGTCAGTGTGTTTAGAGGTGTTGCTCTGAAATGTAGCTTCTCTAAAAATTACTTTACTGTGAATATTAGGAATGACAGCGCAGTTAAACAATCCATATACATGTCTTGGCACAAACACATCGAGAATTTCAATAATTTTTCCTACCAAACTGAGTTAGACTTAACCGTTTTACCACAATTAAATAAGAAACCATGTGAAAACCAAGCTACATAACCATGTGATTTCATTATAATAACTTCTTAACTGATAAGATATTTAATTAGTGCCTTTTAAAAAATGACCTTAAATTTACAAAGATATTTGTATGAAATAATTTCTCCTAGAGAAGTCAACATAAGTATACATAGATATTTAATTAGTAACTTACCATTAAGGTGACTTAACCCTCAAATAAAATAAAAGTATTTAAAGCAGAAATAAAGCCTGTGTCTTAAAAGAGCAAAACAGCTACTTTATCTACTATTGTATCAGTTAAACTGCCTAATGAGAATAAAAACCAGAGGACAGAAATTATTTAGGCAAACGGGACTCCAGAAATACAAACTTCACCAAAAATAAAAATAAAGCTTTGCCCTGAACAGATGAATGAATGCAAGCAACTATTCGCATATATCGACATGGAAGTCATGTATTTTTCTAGGAGATAAATTTGAAGCACATCACATTGACACACTTTTAGATAACATGTTTCATAGCTATGCAATCTGATATACCTTTAAAGGGAGACTCGAGCAAGGGTGCAGGCTTCTGTGCTAGGAAAATTTTTTTGGCATATTTACTTAAAGCTCCACTCTTCTCATTCGGAACAATAAGCTGCCTAATAAATCTTGTGCGGTCTCTGATGTCGTAGTTTTGATCATACTTGCCGAGATTTAATATGTACTGGGTAAGCAATTTTGTCTGTTCAAAAAAAAAAAAAACCAAAAAACAAAAAACAGAACAAGTTGAAAATACGGTTATTTATGATTATTGATAACTCTGGATAAACATATTTAAAGACGTAATAAAAATGAATGGTTATGTCAAACAAATGTCGCTCCGTGGGGAATATGCATTTCTAACATGGCAAATGGAATTCTGAAGCCAACGCACATGTCCTCTTCTGTGCTGGGGAGGTGAACGCTGAGCACCGAGAAGCAGCCATGTGCTAGATTATTAAACTGCTGAAGTGGAAAGAAAGGCATCATTAAAAAAATAATCATATATGGCAAACCCGCTGAAGGGTCTACGTGAGAATAATGAATGTGGAAATACAACTAAAAACATGGCACTCAAAACTTAATCGGAAAAATATGCAGGACATCAAAACATCAGAGAGTGTTAGGGGCTGGCAAACGGCTTCTCCTGAGGTGTGCTTTATGAAGAGATACTGTCCCTGGCATAAGCAGTGTCTGCACTCTGACTGCACTCGGTTACTTTACCCTGAATTATGACCCATTAAAGCAGACACATGAATCACTGAACTGGATTACTGCAAATTATTTGCAGTGCATTTAGCTGTTACTTTTTCATAAAAGCAAGCTGCTGATGCCCTCTAAAAACTAGGATAAAAGAGTTCTTCCATTTTTCTGCCATGCTGCTTATAGCCTCTAGTAATATTGGTCATTTATTTATTTACGTAAGCTTTTACACTGTAATCATGCTTGCTAAGTCAACTTCTGAATGCACTACATTAACATATATTGAGATGATTTTAATAATAATTAAACCAAAATTGGAATGTAACAAAATAGGTTTGTATTTTAAACTACAGTGTTTGTAAATGAAAATGCAATTTTAATTTAGAAGGCTATATGTGTACAATTGTGAATATAAGTTAAATAGGATTTACAAAATCAGGAAAAAAAATAACAAAAGAATAGTAAATCATTTACATTAGAACATTTTACACACACACACTAGAAACAGATAAGTATAGAATCAGTCACAATAGGGAGACACAAAGGCAATGCTAGAACAATACGTCAGAGATCAGGGACAGGGGTTGTGCATCTCTTAAAATAATAATCAGTTCAGATGTCTGCCTGGGAGAGGAAGCAGACTTCTTTTGGAAGCAAGGTGTTTAAAAGCAATGATATAGGTTTGTCAAGAAAGAGTTATAAAATGCTTGTAGATCTTTCCTGAATCTAGTTACGGATAAATCCTGTGCATGTTACTTCATCTGTAAGTTTAGATTCCTGTTTAAAGGAATGACAACTGGCCAATATCTGGCAGATGAGAAATGCATCAGCTGACACAGGGTGTGGCACACTGAAGTGTGACACCTGAAGCAGAGCTGTGAACTCATGTAACCATTACTCTCCCCAAATCAGAGTGGAAACCCACAGCCAGTAATGCTTACCGTCCTTCAGAGCACTGCGACTGAGAACATGCAACTCAACTCAACAAGAGGATGAACTCTACTAATACAACTTTTTAAACTGGTAGTCATATATTCTGCTTATAAATTCCTTAACCCCCAAAGTTCTGCAGAATTCAACCTTTAAAATATATTAACAGACATTATTTACATTGAAAATAATTAAGATACGTATTCATGATTTATAAAACAATTCTATTAAAATGTATTTTCAATAAAAAGCTCATAGTTGGAAAAATTTTATTTTCAAAATAAAATTCTTCATAATATAAAAAGGTATGCCTTTTATATTATGCACTGAAAATAAGTAGAATAATTTTTCATCACACACTACAGTAATAGATTTCTTTGCTGTTTGTCTTTAGCAGAAATGTACTGGCATTTCTCTGAAGAATGTATTTTTAAAAGTATCTACTTTAAGTCTTATATTTTTCAAAATTGAAATTTATAATTAGAAATTATGAAATTGCTAGTATTTTCAATGTATTCTCTACATACCATAATATTTGTATATTTGTGTGTGTGCATACATACATACACGTACATACATATGGGTATGTGCGTGCATGTATGTATAGATCAGCTTGGGTGTCTTCCTCTGTGCATTCCACTGTATGTTTTGAGACAGGGTCTCTCACTGAACTCAGAGCCCATGAATTGCTTCAACTGACTGAATAAAGGAGGCCAGGATCTGGCCCCTCCGCTCCTGCCAGCACTGGGGTTAAAGCGTATGGGCCACTGCACATCGCTGAATAGGGCCATGGCAGAACTGAGTTCAAAGCAGAGGCGAATGGATCTGTTTGTGTGTTACTGTAACATAATCATTGAAGACACTGCTTCATTAAAAGATAAAACTGGATAAATCTTAACTGGACAGGACACTGAAACAATCATCACAAATCAGATTTCTCAGGGAAAGGGAATGGCAACCGTGGAATTTTAATATTACAAAAATTGAGGATTTTATTATTTAAAGCATCTAAGACATAAGCCCCATATCCTAACATGAATATTCTAACAAGTAATAAAGTGGCAAATGTTTACTCAAATAATTGAGCTCTTCTAATAAAATTACACGTTAATGACAAAGCTATGCCAGGAAGAATGCTCACAGCTACGGGCCAGCCAGAGTGCACTCACACAAACACACACAGCCTCTGCACCACCAGGGATCAGTAGATACACCACTGTACAGACGGCCTGTCAATGTCTAAAATGTCATTATACGATGCATGAATGTGCCTTAAAAGTAAGTCCAAAATAATCAAGGTCATTTTAAAAAACTAGCCTAAGACATTACCACTACATGGAATACAAAAAGACATGCAGAATTCAGCATTCAGTATGACATTACTTCTTAACGAAATAGACATTTGGAAACTGCACAGAATTCTTAATCCACCTACAGGCAAATCTAAGCATTCTACTGTTCTGTACTTTCATGACCAAAAGGTTCTTTTCTGTGACTTGATGGAGGTTTTAAATTCAACAACAACCACTTTCCTGCTAATCTGGAAGGGTTCCTATAAGATCCCTGTTTGTTTTTGTCAAAGCAGGGAGAACCAGGGATTGAGTTGAGGGTCTTAGACATGCCAGGCAAGTGCTGGGTCACTGAACTACGTTCCTAGTCCAGGCCTGCCTTTCTAATTCATATTTACTTAATTTCCTCGGTTCAGGGGTGTAAAGGGGGAGAGAGAAATGAAAGCCAGGCAATGATATCATGGCACCAAAACTTTTGTCAAATGAGAACAAAGGTCAAAGCAAGGGGATTTCTGCACAGGTCCAAATCAGGCAACATGCTCCTAACTTTAGGAGGGATCCCCAAAATACCAGTTTCCCACTGAGAATCAAAATGCGCCCAATGAGTTAAAAGTGCTCACTTTCTAAATAGCAGAGTAGAAATCTGAGTATCTCACAGAATATCCAAAAGTAAATGAACTGCACCTGTACATATCACTATTTCTAAGACATGATGTGAAAGGCTTCAAAACTATAATAAAGTAGAACACACACAGAACAAGAAGGCAATATGATTTTATTAATGCCTGCTCATATAATGAAAATAAGCTTGACTGAATGAAACATATCAACAGTACAGTAATGGTCACCAATAAGGAAGAAGGAAGACGTGATCAGGAGTTTCAAGCATCAGAGATATCACTTTTTATAAGGAGAAATGTAGCAAATGCTGACAGTGACTGGGTCCTGAGGATAGACAGACACAAAACACGTTTTTTCCTCTTATGTTCTTTTCCATGAGTTTTGCAACTTGCCATATATAAAGACAGGGGCTAAGAACAACACTGCCTTACTATTTAACACTATAATTAAAACATCGGACATTATTACAAATGTTTTGTAGAGGTACGCTTTATTTACTTTTAATTGCTATTAAGCATTTTAACCAAACCCATGCCGAGTCTTCACACCTTTTCCCAGGAACTCCAGACATCAGCAACTGTAACAAGTCACAAAGCCTTTAGCATTTTCCACAGTACAGTGACATCATTTCCCAGTGACCACTCCAACATAATGTCCACTGGATATTTTTATCCAACATTGTTCTCCACTAACTAGTAAACAAGTGATTACATCACATTTTTCTATAGAACGGTTCAAATAAGTAGGTTTCTCCTTGAAGAAGAAATAGTTACTGGTAGCTGAACTGCCTCCCTTATGATTAAAAAAAAAAAAAAAAAAAAAAAAACTCATTTCCTGTAAGAAAAGCCTAGCAGTGGATTAAGAATGTGAGCCTAGCTCAAACAAAAAGGAGGAACTACCATGAGCTAAGCACCACTGTGCACCAGGACTGTCACAACCCTGCAGGAGGTGCAGTCAGTTCTGCTCTAACGCTTGTTTTGAAAATATGTACTTGTTCTAATTCAGCTGACATATTCCAGAGCAATTCGGGCATAATGTGAATTTTGTGCATGATTTCTTCCGCAGGAAATACTGGGTAAAAGCAGAAAAATGGATCCAGAAGAACTTGGCTGCCCAGATACCCACCAAGCACACACTCAGGCATGGACCGCAGATGTTACCCTCCACATGCTGCAAGTCATGCTCCATACAGCATCCTCTGGTTTCAAATGACTCAGAAGAGCATGACCTACCAGCACACACTTCCTCACCGAGTCCGTACTCTTGATAATTTTTACGGATTTCTAAACAACTGTACCTAGTAAACTGTGCTTTGGTGTTTACTAGGCTCCCATGTAAAAACATGCAGTGATTTCGGAAGCATTTCTAGCACTGACTCTAGATCCATCTGCCTGATAATTCCCATGTGTTATATGGCATGAGTTTGTTTACCACAACAATTTTGTTTTTGTTTGTTTTGTTTTTGGGACAGGGTTTCTCTGTATTGCTTTGGAGCCTGTCCTGGAACTCGCTCTATAGACCAGGCTGGCCTCGAACTCACAGAGATCCACCTCCCTCCCCCACCCCGAGTGCTGGGGTGAAAGGCGTACGCCATCAATGCCCAGTTACCACAACAATTTTAAAAACACATACACTGCATAATTATAAGGCTGACTTAATCGCTTTAACTCTTATTCTAACCAATGAGGAAACTGTCTGAGACAGGTATGGTAACTTGCCAGAAAGCAAATGGTGCAGCAGGATTCAACGGTCCTGTTTACAATCGCATGTGTTCCCACCACTGATAACACACAGAGCAGATTAAAAACTGCTGCAAAAAAAGGAGGAAGGGATGCACAGGGAAAGGAAGAGGATGAAAATGTGGTGGGGGCATGTGTGAATGTAACCACATTCATCTATATGAAATTGTTAAACAAGGAAAAAAAATATCCTGAAAGAGCCTGGGGTTACAAGTTTGGGTTACTTAAATTTATATTTTTAAAAATACAAAACCATATTTTAGTAAAATAAAAAAAACCATAAAGGAGGATCAAGCCATAAAGAGATAGATTTTAAAATATCAAATAAAGCCACTTTTTAATTCTGCCAGTAGGTAGAATGCTTGCAATATCCCTGGGTTCAATACTTAGTCAGTCTCCCCTGCCCCCCCCAACACACACACACACACACACACACACACACACACACACACCCCACATGAATACATACCACTCAAAGTAAATGACCTGGACCAGTAGGTCATTCTTCAGCGAAAGGGTCGAGAGAGAGAAGACAAGGGGATCAGAAGATAAAGAAGAGAATAAAGTTTGGTTCTGGAAGGCTCTCGCATAAGCTCTGTCTTATGACAAGCAAGCTTACTAAACAGTACAGTATCTTCTCTACCACCTCCAGGGGAGAAGTGGGGCAGAGTCGGCAGGAGACTAGTCAAACCAGCAGGAGACTAGTCAAACCAGCAGGAGACTAGTCAAACCACGCAGCACAAGGAACACAGGAAGCCCAAGAGCATCACACACTGAGCACACAGGCCTCGCTCTACAGACCTGGCTAGCCTGGGGCTCACTATGTAGATGAGGATCTCCTCAAACTCAGAGAATTCATCTGCCTCTGCCCTGCTAGAATATAAGTGTGTAATGCCTAGTCCAGTTTTATGACTTCTATTTGATTTTTAAAAATAACTTGTATTTCTCTCCCGATATTTCTTTTCAATCATTATGAGTATACTTTTCTTTATATCACTAACCACATTTCTAACAGTTGCTTCAAAATGTTTAGCTGTAAATCCAGCTTTGGTTTCATGAATATTTTTCTTTCTTAAGCAATGGTCATATTTTCCCAATCTTTTCTTTTTAAGTTGAGGTTAAACATGAAATTCACTACATTAAGGTTGTAACTCAGTGGCATTTATGCTGTTGTGCAATCATGAATAATTCTGTGTCTAGCACTCTTTGGGCTTTCCACACTGAAACTGGAAGTTTATTAAACCACAGCACACCATTGTGGATCTCCTGATACAGAGTAACCCTGGATCACAGACACCATCTCAACACCGCTAGCATTCTTTAATTAGTCCTGGGTTTTTGCTAGTCTCAGCACACAGTTAACAATGGGTTTCAAAGTGTGCACTCTACTTCCTGGCTGCAAGTCAAATGTCAGGCCAGCTCCTTCCTTCTTAGGGAGCTGTTTTGAGTGTCCCATGCACATATCTGTGTCAGGAGCCATCCAAGGCCTGGGACTCGATTCAGCCTCCAGGCTCTTCCACTTTCAGCACCGGAATTCTTCCTTCGTTCCACCATGTCTATAGCTTGCTTGCATACTGTCCTCTCCTTTCCTTTTAGAAGGCAGTTACCATAGTTACCATGTGCAGGGCCTGATGCAGCCCGCCATCAGGCATACCATAACCCTCAGGACGTCTCTCTGAGCCCCGCTCCCACGGGCCCACCAGGCTGCATCTTCGTGGTCTCCCTTCACGGAGTGGTCAGGCAGCTGCGCGTTTTGTTTTGTGTCCTAGTTTCCTGATGGTACCTGTCTGTTATCTCTGGAAAGACCGTGCCAATCAGTTTTCTTTGCTAACTTAAAGCAGGATGGTAAATTTACCTTTTCATTCTCTTTTAGTCAGAAAAAGACATTTATGTTTCCTCTCTCTCTCTCTCTCTCTCTCTCTGTCTCTCTCTCTCTCTGTGTGTGTGTATGTGTGTGTGTGTACATGTGTGTAGAGGATAAGCGATCATATACTTGTGGAGTTTACAGGTCAATCATGAGTATTTTCTCAGGAGCCATATACCTTATTTTTGTCTGATATCATAAATTTCTATTACTTATTTATCCAGAGAAAGGGGGAGGGGAGAAGAGGGAGGGAGGGAGTGAGTGACATCACAAGTCTGCCATGATACTGAGGTGGCGGTGAGAAAGCAACTTGTAGAGTTGGTTCTCTCTCTGCACCACATGGTTCTCGGAGCTCAAATGCAGGCTGTCAAATCTGGTGAAGACTGGGGCCCACTGAGCATTATCACCTCAACAGGAACACCCCTTGTCTTTTTGAGGTAGTGTCTCTAACTGTCCTGGAGCTTACCAACTAGCCTAGGCTAGCCCGGCATCTATGGGCTCTGCCTCCCCGGTGCTGGAATTGCAAGCAGAACTGCCACACCCAGTGTTTCTACTTTTATCTTTAAGGGAGTTCAAGCTATAAGGCTCAGTTACTCAGGCTGCACAGCAAGAATCTGACTGACCGGGGCACCTCCCTCGCAGCAAGTGTTGACATTCGGGAGAAGCAAAATTTATTTTTCAACTATTCTCTATGTATACAGATTAATGCAATGTACTATACCTTATGAAAACTGACATACACTTTCTCTAGAAGCTCGTAATCCAGTAAAAGTTCTGGAAAGGTTGAGTGAGTCCAAGATCCCAGGGACTCACCTCTACAGGTAAGTACTAGCTCTAAGCAGCTGGACTGCTCATGCCTAGTCAGTCTTTAAAATGGTGGAAATAAATACATGCAATAGTACTTTTATGTTTCAGTCAAAACAATAACTTCTGTTTCTACCTAATATCCACTGGGTTATGGACCTCGCAACTAGAGGGTACTACTGAACTGGTGGTACATAAAACCAACTGTTAGTGCTAACTTTCACTCAGTAATTTTCCCAATCTCCCTTTTAAAATAAAGAAAGTGAGAAATACTAGAAACAGGACACAATTCCACAGGGCACACCATCTATTTTTATATCATTTAAAAACAATGAGCTATGGTAAGTATTAAAATACTTTAAAGATTGTTTTATTTTCAGCCGATTGCTGGTGGTACACACTTTAGTCCCAGCACTCAGGAGGCAGAGGCAGGCGGATCTCTGTGAGTTTGAGGCCAGCCTGGTTTACAGAGCTAGTCCAGGAAAGGCTCCAAAGCAATACTGAGAAAGCCTGGCTCGAAAAACAAAACAAACAAACAAACAAAAAAAATCATTATATTTTCACCTGTAAGTAATAATGTGTACAGCAGTTATCTGGAAGAGTCATTCTACAATCTACAATGGCATACTTCAGAAACTGTATTCCAAAATTGTTACAAAAAAGACTTAGCTCAAAGAAAACCATCAAGGCAAACAAAGCCACCTGACTGAAAAGAGACCCTGATCACACTCTACACTCTAGAACTTCTAAATAGAGATATACTCCATTCAGGTATAATAATAATAATACCAATGGCAAAATATTAATAAACAACTGATGTATGAGCCAGCAGATGCCATTTAGAAGAACTCCACCCTCTTGATGTAAAACTATCAAAGGCCCCACCTCTTTAAATTATCACATTGGCCCCCATCACTATGGGGCCAACTTATCCAGATTACAGTACACACTTTAACAAACACATCTCTACAAAACTCCGCAATTCTCCAAGGAGTTCACAACTCTGCCCTGTCCTCCCCCTCCTCTGCCCTGCACACTGTACACTGACCCCTCCAGGCCCTTCTCAAGCATCACACCTGCACCTCAGCGCCCGCCCCACAGCTCTTCTTCTGAGTCTGCTTTTCCCTCTACTAGACAGATCAGAGTGACTGCTGGCACTCCCACCGTAGGACCCAATACAAACAGGGCCCAGTACTGCTGAGTACATGGGGCAACGTGGAGAGGCTTCAGGGGCTTTGTTAGAGTAAGGATAGCGTCTGTCAGGATGAATAAGGGTCAGTCTCTTACCTGCTTAGAATTGGTTAAATACAATTTTGCTCCAAGATTTAAAATCTGCAACTTCACCAGATCATCTTCACTGGTGAAACTTTTAGCCATTTTCCTCAGAACATCAGGGGCAATTTTAGGGACTCGTTCACAGTTTTCTCCAATTAGCCAAAGAATGCTTGCTCTAGCCACAGGAACCTAACATGGGGAACAGATCACATGATTAG
Source organism: Cricetiscus sungorus (assembly GCA_030556225.1). Classification (NCBI taxonomy): domain Eukaryota; kingdom Metazoa; phylum Chordata; class Mammalia; order Rodentia; family Cricetidae; genus Cricetiscus; species Cricetiscus sungorus. Next base: position 53,836,248 of record JANBXA010000398.1, on the reverse strand, counting down.
TAATGGGATAGATAATCATACACTTCTCAACAGACAAGGCTTAGAGCTGCAAAACTTTCCATCTATTCACTCACTGTACTGCTCCGACATTTTAAGGTTTGCTTGAATTGTCAAGCACAGACACAAAGGCAATGCCATGAAAACTGCTCTCAGGGCTGGAGCTGGCTCACTGGTTACCAGCACTGGCTGCTCTAACACAGGACCCGAGTGAGTCCTGGCACCCACATGACAGCTCTAACTCCAGTCCCAGGGGGATCGATGGCTACTTCCGGCCCCCACAGGTACAAAGCCTGTGCATATGAGGTGCACAGGCACACATGTAAGCAAAATGCCCCTGTACATTATATACATAAAAAATATAAGATGATTTTCAAAGAAGTGCCCAGGAAGAATCAATAGAGTAAGAACTACTTGTCTAGAATCTGGGTCCTTTTGGAGCCCAGCAAATAACAGACCAAACTAGGGTGAGTGCAGCTCTTGCTTGTTCCTGTCACTATTTCATGCTGCTATGGCAGAAGTGGGCTGTACTGTACTTTAGTATTATAATTTTTAAAATAAAGTACACTTCAATATAATTTGTTTTCCTAAAAACCATCGCCTTGCTACAAATTGGAAACCTTCCATCAGAACCATTAAGACCAACATTTTAGAGTATGCAAATTAGTTTTTATTACTATTTGCTTATTTGTATCTCTCCCCCCCCCTTATTCCAAAAGGAATTTGAGAGGGCATGTAAATTAGTTCCTGTGAACATTTTCACCTAGCATAGAAAATATGCTTTTTATACTAAGTGAGAAATCTGATGGCTACCATAAGTGGTATCCTGACAAGCACATACAGCATGCCTTTTATGAAGCCCCTTTACATGGCCACAAAATTCTGCTGCTGCCAGTACAGCTTCACAGATGCTCACAGTCTGACTTCAAAGGAAGAAAGCAAGAACGTGATAAAATTACATCCAGCGATGTCAGACATTTTAAAAATACGTGTCTTATAATAATATAAAATATTAGCATACCTAAACTGAGTCAACAGAATAAGAGGTCATCAACAATGATTGGAAATAAGAAGTCTACATTCCCTAACATTGTAACACCATCAACTTTAATTCGTGCTTAAAATGAACTTAGTAAGAGAGGAATCAGTCTGCTTATGCAATGTAAAAGGGCCTAAAGGCTATGTCAAATCTATTCATGCAGTGTGATAAAACTAATACCCTTACTGTACACTGATTTCTGGAAAGAAAGAGGTTATTTCTAATGTTCCAAAGGTTACACTGCATTAAGACCTTACTCCCAATCTATTATTTTAAATTGGGCTAAAGAATAGTAATTGAGTGGTGCATTAAGTTTCCAGCATAGAGCAATTCAAGTGGCTTTCCATAATGAGAGGTACTTCTAAATGAGAATATATAGGCAACTCAGACTTCAGCTGTGCTAGATTTACTTTTCTTAAATATTTTACTATATATTGCAACCCTAGAAATCAGAGTTCTACAACATAACCCAATCTATTGTCCAATTTTAATTAGTTATCTTTTGGCAACATACCTATAATTTTCCTTTACAATTAAAAAGACAATCACAAAATGAAGGTATCAAAACATTTCAGACTCATGAGTATATTAAGATTAAAATAACAGTATTTTAGTATTCTCAGCATTCAAGTAATAATATTTGAAAAAATTAAAAATAAATGCTAACAATGACAAAACTTAAGATGGTAGAATAAGAGGGATAACATTTGGAATTTTCTAGAACTGAGTAAATAAATTCCCACAATTTTAAAATATAAAAACTTCTTTATAGTAAGAAATATTAAAAAATTACATAACTCTTTAATAATAATAAGATGGTATTTTATTAAAATGTCAGAAGACAAGAGTCCCAGCACCCAGCAAGCAGGAAGCAGGCTGGTATCCCAGCCAGTTTGGGCTACATGAGATTATATCAAAAAAAAACAAACAATAAAGCCCTAACAAACTAACCCAGCCATTGTTTTGTTCACCTGGCTAGAGTTAGAAAACTAATTACCTTCCAATTCAATGCTTCCTTTTCTCTAGCAACTAAAACTACAAATAAAATACCAGTTACCTTGTTCCCCAGTTTTTTCAACCACATAATAAACAGAACAGTTAACTAAAACTCAACTAGTAATACATACCCCCCACACACACACACACATACACAAACACAAACACCACACGTGAAAATAGTACAATACTCTTTTTAGGAACCTCTGCTTTTCAATATTCTCAAGGACCAACTGGCCTGTAAAGGGCTGTGCCGACTCTTGACTCTAAATGCCCTGAGCAAGTGGTTAAGTGCGCTCTTCAAGCCTAAGAGAACGTCGCTGCCACTGCCATTTTAACCCATTAACTTGCCTGCAAAAAACAAATGATTCCTCCCCCACCACTACAGTTATAAAGAGACATCTAGAAAGATTTTTACAGATCGTTCTGTAAGCAGTTCAATTTAAAAGCTATTGTGTTTCAACTACAGCCATACACTAGGCACTAGGCAGCAGTCTAAAGTAAATCCTGCAAAATCATCGTTTTTATTTATTTAAATTTGTCAAAAGAAGAATCAGTAGACATCTAAACAATACACACTAACAGCCCATCAGATCCCAATAGTCTGTATCTGTACTCAATATGCACTAAAATTTAGATTTGAATTATAATAAAGTGCCAGGTGCTGAGAGGGGACTGGTGAAAGAGCAGCACCCAGTGAGGTATCTGGGCCAATGTGTACCATGTGCCACGTTGGAATCACTCAATTGTCTTTCCAGAATAACACCCAAGTGTTCTTTCATGACACCGGTCCTAGAAAACATGGTGCAAAGCCCGCTAGTGGAGCAATCCTCAGGTGTGAATTTTATTCTGGAGCAACTTTCCTGCAAAGGCAGAACTCATTACAAATGAAGGGCATGCCAAAGGACAATGCAGCCACAACCAGGACACACAAGATCACAACTACAGCCATTATCTCTTTAATCAGGATGAGCTCAAAAAGCAAAATAATGTAAACATTACTCTTCATATTTTCCACTATGCTACCCCCTAAATAACCAATGGAATCAGTCTTCATATGACAAAATCTATCAATGTTCTCTCCTTCTTAAAATCTGCAGGCCTAACATCTAAAGGGTCCCTTCTTACAATTTGTCACAGGGCTTTTGAAAACTAGCTAATTTCTCAGCTAGGTGTCCACACAGCAGTACACTACATACCCTGCATTAACTCACTGGAAATATAAGGACACTGGAACAACAAGGGTAAAAGGTTGCCCACGTGCCATAGATCATCGGGGGTAGTGCCAGGACTGGAAGTGTGAACCTAAGTCTCTGATTCCCCTTGGACCACTGAGAAGAGATGAAGGGAGGCAGGGACATGGGGAAAGCTGGCTCTTCCCAACATCTCACGGTGGAGCATTGACTTCACTCCCCTGGGCCTCATATGCTCCAAAGAAGGAATATGCAATTCTGTCCCTTTCTGCTACCACATCACACAATGCCTTCCTGTGTCTTGCTGTTTCCACAAGAGCCAGACTTTTCAGGGAGGGTGACTGATCCCACACTAAGCCTCGCTGAATGATCTGGGTTTCGGTTCTCTTATCCCTCCTCCCGAGAAGTGCTACTTGTCTAGGATGCTGCCCTAGAGGGTGTCTTATGGGATGCTGCCCTAGCGGGTGTGTGACCCCACACAGCCCCCACCTCCCTTTCTGAATTTCCTATGGACAAATCCGTGTGTGTGTGTGTGTGTGTGTGTGTGTGTGTGTGTGTGTGTGTGTGTGTGTGTGTGTGTTACGCTTGTGTATGGAGGAAAGAAAAGGGTGTCAGACTCCTGGAGCTGAAGTTACAGGAGGCTATGAGCCACCTAACATGGGTACTGGCATCTGAACTCTGGTCCTCTGGAAAAGCAGCAAGTGCTCTTAACTGATAATCCATCTCTCCATTTCCTTTGCTTATTTTATAGAAAGACTGTACTGATTAAATAAATTCCTTCTTTGACATAAAAGTATAATTTTAATAGTGGGGTATTTAATAGTGGGGCGGGGAGGATAAGATGCTTGCTCAGCATTTGTGAGGTCTCAGGTTTAAGCCCCAGCACTACAACACACACACACACACACACACACACACACACGACACAGACACACAGAGACAGAGAGACAGAGACAGACAGAGACAGAGACAGACAGAGACAGACAGAGACAGAGAGACAGACAGAGACAGAGAGATAGAGACAGAGAGAGACAGAGGCAGAGACAGAGAGACAGAGACATCACACTCTGGGTAGATTTTTTCCTTCCTTCTCATATGTTTGTATTATTGTTTTACACAAACAGGTTTGTTAGTTCCTTTGTGAATTAGCTCTTGTTCAGTTTATAATGTTCCTTTTCGTGTAAAAACTTCTAATTAACATCTAATGTCACTTTCTGTTCACAATTGCTAAACATCTCTTTCCTTGCCGGATTTTTTTACCCCTTTGATTGGGGTCTTCTGATTGTAAATGGTTAACTTCTGACAAAAATAAACATCAAGAGTCAGCTGCACAGTCGAGACTTGAAGGAAGGCTCCACTTGGCTAACATGTGGACACTTCTGACCCACAGCACACTATCTCAAGGACAAGGGGCAAGGACACCGTGGAGTCTCGAAAGGTTTTCTACCACGGCTGCCTACGGCTTGCCTGGATGCGCCTCACACACTTCACAGACAAGCAGGGACACCGAGACCTCACAGTCGCCTCCTCCCTTCTGATCGGCCTCGGACAAGCTCGCCAGCACAAGCTTAGCTGAATTCCGCTCAAGCAGTTAGGGGACAAACTACCCCACATCCCTGTGCCCCCCTAACTGCACACTTCTCTGCTGCTAGTGTAAGATATAAATTCTCCCCACTATTCTCACCAGAGATGTTCCACTTTCACCTTGGTGGTTTTAAACTCGAAATGATGACTGCATCTCCCACAACGCTCTTCCTTTGAAACTTTCAAACCCCAATATTGATCCTACCTCCACCTCATTCCCATCAATATGCGTTTCTAAGATCATTGAAGTTCACGACTGGAATTTCAACTATGTCCCTTTCCTTTCAGGACCTCGGATTTACTGCTTTTGGATGACACTCACAGACTACTGTGTACACCTAATTATCATTGATTATGTATCTCCAAACAATCCCTATCTGGCCTATCGGGTGTTCTCTGTTACAATCATGATTTTTTTTCCTTGAGGGGGGTTGTTCAAGACAGCTCTGGCTGTCCTGGAACTCACTTTGTAGACCAGGCTGGCCTCGAACTCACAGACATCTGCTTGCCTCTGCCTCCCAAGTGCTGGAACTAAAGGCATGCACCACCACCACCTGGCATAGCCATGGTTCTTACTAGGCCCTATCTCACATCCTAATCAATGTAGATATCCTATATGGTGGACATCCAAACTAACCCTGGTTAGCCTGAAACTCACTGTGTAGACCAGGCTGGCCTTGAACTCCCTGAGATACATCTGCCTGTGGTAGGATATTATTTTAAGGTGTGTGACTTTGGTTTATGCTGCAGTTGTTTAACTCAGTGAAACTGTGATTCTTTGCCTGTCTAAAACACCTGATGGTCTAATAAAGAGTTGAATGGCCAATGTCTAGGCAGGAGCAAGGATAGGTGGGGTTGGCAGGCAAAGAGTATAAATAGGAGAAACAAGGAAGAGGAGGAATGAGAGAACAAGGGGAAAAGGACATCACAGGCCAGCCACAGAGTAAGAGTGATAGTAAGATATAAAGAAGAAAAGGAAAAAGCCCAAAGGCAAAAGGTAGTTAGGATAATTTAAATTAAGAAAGCTGGCAAGAAAAAAAAAAAAAGCCAAGCTAAGACCAGGCATTCATAACTAAAAATAAGCCTGTGTGTGATTTATTTGGGAGCTGGGTGGCAGGACCCTCAAAAAGCAAAAGAGTCAAACCATGGCACTACACGTGCCTCTGCCTCCTTGGTGTTGGAATTAAAGGTGAATGTTACCACACCAAGCAGTGCCTAAGATTTTCCTGCAACTGATATCTGGAGAGCAGAGGCCAGCCAAGTTACAAAGCAGCCTGAGCGTGAGCGTGTCTCACACTTCCTAATTATGCTTCCAGACACCACTGTTGGTGCATCATCTCAAAAGGCACTTACATCATGACATGTTCTCCTTGTTCACGTGGTTAAGATAACGTTGACCAGGTCACCACAGCAGGTCATGATTCCAACCTTTGAAATTAAGAAGTCATTTGTGGGGACCGTGCAAAAGCTATCCTTAAGTTTTAATCCACTAGTCTGTAGTGTATCTCAAGAACTCTCCCATGAATCAGTATCTTAATGGTTGGCAGACAGAGAAATTCTAGTCCTATCATTCCTTCTAGATTCATTAGCTGTGTGCTCAATTGTTTATTTGCTCACTGGTTTATTCATTAGGCATTCGTTTCAGGGTAGACCAGGAGACTGCCACATATCCACTAAATAATCTCCTTTCACTGTCTTTAACTTTGATCAGTGGAAGCTGACCTCTTGGGTTTGTTGTTTTTCTTCTGCATTCTTTACATATGGCTCTATCATTCTATAAATACAGTTCCACATTTTCCCCTTTGTCTCAACATGATGGCCCAAGTTCACACTGGTTTTTATTCCCTTATGCTAGGTCTGAAGCCAGTCATTTCTCTAAGCAAACCAGATTCCTTGAAGAAAGAACAGTATTTCAAGACCAATACTAGGCTGTCTATAGCTCAGCTGACAGAAGCCCTAGCTGCCAATCCTGAGGACTGGGGCTCAACCCCAGAGCCCATGTGGTGGAGGAAGAAAACTGACTCCCACAAACTGTCTTCTGACCTCCACACAGAAGCTGAGCACACATACCCCCTCACACACACAAATCCATGTAAAAACTTATTTTAAAAAGCATACACTTGAAAGCATACTAAGTAAAAGAAGCCCAAAACAAGGTCACAAACTATATGAATCTGCTTATATAAAATAATCAAGAAAAAACAAATCCATACAAAACAAAAAATAAATTAGTGGAGGTAAGGGAAGAGAGTGGGGGATTTAAGTGTGGAATTACTATTTAAAGGGTAATGAAAGTATTTGCACAACTTCATGAATATACCAAATCCTACTGAAGAGTACACTTTAGAATTTAAACTTTATGGCATGAAAAAACATCTCAATAATAACAGAAGATCCCTACAGCACTGGGAAATACATGTCATAGACATCAGATGCACAGGTGACATACAAATTCAGGTATACACATACACTTACTATCTATCTATTTGTACTTAAATCCCACACAGATTAAACCATCTAATTCCAGACCAGCACTGCTGGGTTCACTCCCCTCTTTCCTCCTTCAGGTCTGTAACTCTCTCTTAAAGACAACCAACTCCTTTGTTTTTTTGTTTTTTTTTTTCTTTTTGGTTTTTTCAGACAGGGATTCTCTATGTAGCCTTGGCTATTCTGGAACTCACACTGTAGACTAGGCCAGTCTTATAAAGAGATCTGACTGCCTCTGCCTCCCAAGTGCTGGGATTAAAGGCGTGCACCACCGCCACCCGCCTCAAACCAAATCGTAGACCGTTTAAATCCAGACCTTATAGCTTTCTTACCCATTACACTTTAGGACAACCATTTGAGAAAAGAAGACTGGATAAGCTCAGCAGGGTTTGGGGTACTCACAGTGATACTGTCCAAGAGTTTGGCCATATGTTTAATAATTTCACCATGCTGTGCAGGCTGCATTTGTAACAGTTTCTTTATAACAACCACACTTTCAGCAACAACTATTTCTAAAAGACACAAAGATTGATATTAAATATGTATAATCAATTCAATTGCAATTTGCCTGGTAAAATGCAAATTCCAATCAGCAAAAGATTCTCAATGCTTTAAATACATGAAAACTGTAAACTCAAGCATACTCTTCAGTTCTTGAGCAAACTGTCTTATGCAGAATTCACTTCAATCTCTGCCACAAAATTACATTATGCTCCATGATGAATAGTACTTTTGGCTTTTAACCAGAGCATCTATATAATCAAACACATACCATCTAAGCATTTTGCCCTATTCTAACCAGGGGAGGGATGGGGGACAACCACACCAGACCCTGCCAAAGTGATGCATCCAGAAACAGTATAGATTAGGAGGGGCAGGAATGAAATCACCATAGAAACAGCATTTACTTCAATGTCAAAATGAGTGTGACCATGAGCTGATTGCCTCCACGTGTGCTGGGTTGGAATTAGATGGTGCAATCTTTGTGGGACTTAAGTGCAAATGTATGTATGTATGGATGGATGGATGGATAGATGGATATTAAAGAAGTATATGTGTATGCCTGAATCTGTGTGTCACAAGTGAATCTGTGATGTGTATAACATGTACTTTCCAGTGCTGTCTTTTGAGAGACCCTAGAAATAACAATGTCCCTTATGAATTAGCACATGTAAATTTATGCTATCTATCTACCCAACTTAGATCTCAGAGACTGCTCTGTGTGGAGATGTCTCACCCAGACTGCTTTGTGGCTGGCCTCTCATACTCTTTAGCGAACAGCTCTCACACTATATCTTATCCTTTGCCTTAACCCTGCCCAGACCTTATAAATAATTCCTTCGGTAAAACCCCTTTCAAGCACGCACATGCTTCTTGTAAGGATTTTACTAACACAATTGCTGCTGAAAGTGACTAAGAAGCAGATTATAAACTGGGGTCTGGATATGAGTTTTCACAAAGTGGCTAACCAGTTGCCTAGTCACCTTTGTGCTGGCACCAGCAGACACAGGTATCACAGTACCTGAGCATCTGACCTTGTAGAGTAAGTCTTCCATGAGCTATTCTGTGTGTATGTATGTGCTCATGTAGGACTGTGTTTGTCTGTAGCAGGGCTGTACACACACGCATGCATTTGTGCATACTTGCAGAGGCCAGAAGCTAAGGCTGGATGCCTTTTTTGGTCATTTTCCACACTTTTTGATATGGGCTCTCAAAGAACCTGGAACTCACTAATTCAACAACACTGTCTGGTCAGCAAGCCTCAGGATCCTTCTGTCTCCCCGCTACCCACCCACCCACAGAGCGCAGATACACGCCGCCTTGCCTTGCTTTCATGGGTGCTGGGATCTGAACTTAGGTACTCCTGCTTGCAGGCAACTATTATTAATGTCACACATGCCAAAAAAGTAAGTATATGCTATCTTTATACAGAATTTTGACTTTAAAAAAAATTAAGAGCTTCACAGATATTAGACAATCCCCTAGCATATACTTCAACAGTTAAACACTATACAAAATATCACAATTTGTACTGTTAGATTTTTTTTTCATTGAAATACATTACCCCTTAAATATAATTCTTCAAACTATATTCTTTTCTAAATAAATAAATATTAAGGAACTAATATTTAATATTAGGACTTAAATTGGAAAAAGATTACATTTCATTTTTATTCTGTATCACTTTAAAGATGAATAAGGAAGCACGTTAGAATTCTATGATTTTTGTCCATAATTTAGGCCAAGCACCTAAAATGCCCTTTGAACTCTTAGAATATTCTATAACTACAAGCAAATACAATTTCTGTTCTGGGACTTTTCTAGTAGTGTCCCTTCTGTCCTCATCAAAACATAATCATAGTATATCTGAGTATAGTCTGCTGTTATCCTCATGTTACAAATACGGAATATGGAGCATAGGTAGTCTGGCTAATTACTCAAGAGAGCATTAACGCCCAATCAGGCAGTCTAGTTCTACATATATACAAATAGCCGACAATAAAGGGAAGTAGATGGGAAACTATAACATCTATTTTATGTTACTGTCTCCTTCCATCAGACTGTGAGTGCCATAAAGGCAGAGACTCTTACAAGCTAAATGAATATCTTATTAATCTACTCAACATTTATTAAATATCTCTACAGATTCAAATTCTCACTAAATGCTTACTGAATTATAAAAACACTAGACAAAATTGAAAAATATACTTCCATCTAATTTTTTTAGTTTATAGTAGGTGCCAACAAGGTTACTCAGACAAACAAATCCTGTTAATATGTTACCTAAAATAAACTACCACAGGCAATTAAATTATCCTAAGTCAACTGAAATGTGAATTTCTCATACAAAAGAGCCTTAAGAAATCTGTTTTTTAAATTAATCTTTCACACCAATAATGAGCTATTTTATGGAAAGCGTCAAGACTACTTCAGAAGATTCTTTGAAATCAAAGAAAATAAACTGTTAAGAAAATAACCAGTATGCTACAGAAATAATTACTTTAAGATTAATATAAATATTTCTCATCAGAAAAAAAAGAACCAAAAAAGATAGGCAGACACTTGCATTATGCATTGTATTTAAAAAGACTGTCAGTGTTCTCACTAATTTGTGATAGCTTTTTAATAAAGGATATCTTAAAACAACTACCACTAGCAAACTTTATGCAATCCACAGAAAGTCATTATCAAAGACATAGGAAATAAAGTGTTTCTAAAGCCATTCTTGAAACCATGGCTTAGAATCAGAGATCAAATGGTACTATTTGTAGTAGAGCAGACACCATGGATAGAAATCATGCTATCCTTTCTCGCTTACTTGCACAGGTAAACTTTTTAGAAATTTCTTTCCTTGTTAACTTGGTGGATTTGAGTTTTAATATTTACATAGAAAAATGTTCTAGCAATCAAAAGTTTGTAGATGAAACTGTGATTTTGTGTGTGTAAGCATGTGCACACACACGTATCTGAGTTATTCAGTAATAAATTTTGTTTTACTGTTTGCTTGGTTTCAGTTTTTCATGGGCTCCCCATAGTACTTACCACAATACAATAACATATGCTAGGATTATCTACATATGGGAGTCTATGGATAAATTAATCATTGTAGTAAAAAGTTATTCTTACAAGTAAATTTTAATTACATATAAAAATCAATAAATAATTTCAAAGATTTTGCACAGCTTATACATTCCCTAAGGAAAAAAAAAAACTCATTTTAACCCACTGTACAATTTTAATAGAAATCTTGTAAGGGTGCATACAACTTGTTTTTCTCTAACTGGTTCATCTTATTTGAAAACCATAACCACAGAGAAAACTGACATTTAGGCACAGAGAGGTGTAACATTTAGATGATAAATTTTGCTATCCCATTTCTGAGAACACCTGAGTAATATTTGGGTACACATGAAGCTGTGCCCGTGACGGCTTCTAATCTAACCCTCCTTCAGTGGGAAGCAGTGGGTGAATTTCTAGAACACTGGAAGGCTGAAAGTTTACTGCTCACAAGTTTTGGTCCAGTCACTAATCTGGGTTATAAAGTCATTTGCCTGCTTCTAGCGCCCTCTGCAGGCGAACCAGTATTATGCATGGCTTCCATGCCAGTAAGAAACAGTAACAGAATTTGCAGAAAGGGTACAAAGCAATGGTTAGTGAATCAGTAAGATAAATTATCATATGGAGCCCCACCACCCCCAAAAAAAAAACAAACAAACAAAAAAAAACCCTACTGTTAATTATCTAACTCATTTTTTGAGATGAGTTTACATGCAAATCAAGAATATAGTTGCTGCTTATTGTGAGTACACTGATATATAGACAAACCCCAAAAAATATAATGGCCTGCAGCTACAGGCTGTACTGAGAGCATCCAATTATAAATCATGTGAAAATAAAATGAAACTGTGAACTCACCATCCCTGTTGGATAGCAAACAGACCAGGCCATTGAGGCACGTGTCGGTGACTTCGGTGATGCTGGTTGCACATCTGCCTATGGTCTGAATCGTTGCTGCTGCAAACTGTTTGTCCTGGCTTTTCACATAGGTCTAAAACAGTTTGATTAGTTTCAACATTGGGATTATCAAGTGAATACAAACTCATTTTGATAGATTTGTCAGGATGAATGAATTTAAAATACACAGTCCCCTCTTAAGCCCCACAGGAGGCAAGTGATTGCTCTCTTCAGTTTTCTCTTGTTATATAACGTGCTTCTTCTATAGCAAAGGTACATTTAAACCAGGGCCATTCACCTGCGGCCAGTGACTGGAGGCTCCAAAACAGAGAGTGGGGAGCATTACGCAAAGACAGCAATTAGCTTAAGAGATGTGCTGAAAAGATGCTGAGGCATGCTCTGTGGAGGTTTCAGTTCATTTAACCAGCAGTACCTGTGTACTCATGGAGAAAGCGGGCCATCTTTTCAGATGGTAAAAGTTCAGAAAAAAGGAAAAGAGGACCAATATGCCGGTAATCGACAATCTGCCACTGGGTGGTTTAAGAGTGACAGCGACCATCCAATAGATACAGTGAGTTGTGCAAAACTAAGGCTTCAAGCACTAGCTCACAAATTCAATCAACATCAGAGTTTTGAACAGAACAGTGTAGATTGTATTAATGTCAACTTAAAAACAGTTCTAACTAACAAAAGGAAGTAAAAGGCCTTCATAAGCCCCTGACAACCTTATATACTTTGTGACTTTAGTTACAACTTTTCTACATTTAAAAGCTAAGCTTTTATTTTGGAAAAAAAAAAAAAAAGATTCCTAACCTCAAATTCTAAGTATGTAATACAGAATTAACTCTATGGGTATCTAAGAAAAATATGCATTAAAATAGTTACCTAAATAAGAAATCAAAGGAAAACCCAAAAGATAGGAAAACAATAGAGGGATTTAGTGCAAAGTCTCAAGGAGATGAGTAAATATTGAAGAAACAAAGTGATGCTTTCTAGTTCTATGAAAGGAAAAATCTTAAAACTGCTCCCAAATAGACAATTTAATTGTTATAATTAAAAAGAATGCATTTGAGTTGTTGAAGAGAGTCCCTATTTCATTCACAAAGTTATTATGAGCAAATTCTAAGTAGAAAGAAAGTACATAGACACAGAAAAGCGGGCAGATGTAAGAGTTCCATGGAGAAGTGGATCTTATACAGCACGCTCACAGTGAATGAGCAATGAGCACACCCTGCAGTGGGCGCACAGACTGCTCCAGAGGACTCAGGCTTGCCGCTTGCTGTCCTGGGCGTGCTGGACACATGCAGAAAGATGACAAGACTACACAGCAAGGGAAAGGAGATATGGGCAAAGACCAACAGAATGAAACAAGATTATATGAGTGACATAAAATTAAAACTCAAACAACAGTCTCAAGCCTCAGAGCACTCAGAAAAAGCTTGAGAAACACAACTTTCCGGCATGCCCATATGAGTCGGGCTCTACAGTATTCCAATTTTATCATTAGCTTTTCTAGGAAAAAAAAAAGTATATATCCCATAAGTTCAGAAACACAGGAAAGAAGAAAGTAACTGAGCACACAATAAAATTCCACTACTCTCAACCAAAGTACAAAAGTAATATAGTTAAAGAGAGCCATGGTATCCATACACAGGTAAAAAGAAATTCAGAGTGGGCTATGGAAGGATCATGGCTACAGATTTGATTACATTTGTCAGTGTTGAAAAGTGATAGGAAGAACTCCAGGGCCTGTACAGGGTGCAGAATCTTAACCATGACACAGGTTTGCTGCTGCTATGCTCCTCAATGAAGGTTTCAAAGTTGGTCCTTTCATCATAACGTGCACAAAGCCAACGAAATAAACTAACCAAAATCAATTCTCACTCTCCACAGTGTCGATCCTGGAAACACAGCCCGTGTTGTCAGGCTTGGTGTTTGGCACCTTTACCAGAAGACAGCACACCAGAGTCCCCACTCCCCACACAGACTGTTTCTGAGTGCTCCAGTAGTACAGCATAGGCTAAAGGGGCAGATCAAACAAACGATGTGCGTTCACGGGCACAGAAGTGCTTTCAGAGCACAGGAAGGACAGCTGATGGTGGCATGAACAGAGTCCTTCATGAGAACAAGATATTGAGCCCAGTGAGGAGCCTGTCTATCCACTGCTATGGAAACAGAAAAGGAAACATAAGAACTTTTATCTTACATCATACATTTGTAGTTAATGTTCATCTCAAAAACAGAAAAATTCTCAGCTGCCTATCTTTTCCTAAATGTATTTTATTTATGCAGTTGCATAGCTTTAGATTGAGTAGGAGGCATATTTAACTTCAGATTTAACGTATTTTAGAAACTATAATTAGAATTATATACAAACCTGAAATTCTCGAAGAAGAGTTGATATGTTGGCTTCATTTGCCAAGTTTGTCAAAATTTCAAGCTACAATAGAAAGAAGAAGTAAACATTTTGAAACACAAATAAGAAGGTGATTTAATAGAGGCTAAACAAGTAATTGAAAGTTTATTTTTTTTTTTTTTTTTTTTTAAATCACTGTCACGTGAGGCTTTGTATCCTTGAGGTGGTTGGTCTCAGTCTGTTACCTCAAATCTACAGAAACTAGATAATTACATAGTTCTTAAAAAATAATTAGGAAAAGAATCCCACACCTTCACTAATTGTCTTAATTTTACAATTTATATCTAATTAACCCAAATAATTTGTTAGCTCAACTTTTATTTTTTATTAATAAAGTTAGAAAACAATTTGCTCTTTGTGTAAGACTTCTGTTTTCCAGATACAAATTAATTTTCTTGATTGGCTAGCTTACCTTCCCAGATGCTTAGACAGTTTCAATCTCTATTCCTGAATTTATAAATGTAAGAAATGTGAAATTAAAAGTCTACCTACACTGAGGTTGCTAGAAATATGTTTTACCCATAAAAACAATTTAATTATTCTGAAGGTGGGCACAAACATATGAGACCAACAGAAAGCACAACTCAAGATGTCTACCAGCACATTCATATCAAGTATTACATTAAAAGTAAATGAAATAAACAATCCAATTAAAAGGCACACACTGTATAAGAAATTCATTATATTCTGTGTAAGCTTATTTTGCTCTATCTGTAGGGAATCTGTTCTTTAATAATATAGCCTGACTATTCATTTTATTTTGATAAGAATACCGAGACAATATTTTTCAGTGCAGGGGAGAGATGAAGTCTCTCCAGGTAAGCTTCAAACTTAACTATGTAACTAATTCCTGTCTTTCTCTCTTAAGTGTGGCATTACAGGCCAGCAACTACCACATGGGGGATAGTTATTTAAAAGCACTTTTAAAATTTAAAACTGTTATTTATTTTTGGCAGTACTGGGAACTAGGTCTTTGAGTGTGCTAATTTAAACACCCTTCCACTGAAACAAATGGCACCAGTAATTGCTCAGACAACTTCTAAAAAATAGCCTCAAATCTATTTTTTAAATCTATATGTATATTACACAGAACTGTTTTTCACTAAAACACACAGGACAGAGTCACCAAACTGATGCAAAATCATCCCCAAATGCTGCTCCTTATAAATAAGGACAGGTCTGGTAGAATGAGACAAAATCAGAACAATCCAGAAATTAAAGTCAAGGTTTTATTCCCACACAACTGTTTTTATATGTTTATGTTTCATTAACTACCTCAATAGTATGCAAACACAAAGATCCAACTCAATATCAAATAAAGTATTTTGTTATTCTCTTTGCTGTAAAAAATACCCAGTCCTTCAGCTCATGTTTTATTTGAAATGTTTCATAATTATAAAGCAGGAGTTTGTTTATTGATGTTAAAAATACCATACTATTCGCGTTTCACCCATTTGCCTGTGAGTAAACCCAGTCCATGAGAATAACATTGTCTCAATATTTAAACAATGTCTATTCTTTCTCCATGAGTTTTTAATGTCTCCGACACAGCACACTGTGTGAGATGTTCCCATGCCTGGGTGTATTTCTAGGCACTTCTCGCTCTGTCTAAGGCCACACTGTCTCACCATCATGCTCTATACCCCATCATGCTCACTGAACTCTACACCACAGGGCTTTCATAATCTCTGTGGTGGCACAGCTACTTAGTCTATTCCCAGCCCTTCCAAACACCCATACACCTACCAACCACAAAAACATTCACAACACAGTTATTTTAAATCCTTCCAAACATCATTTTTTCTCTTATCTCCCACACAACCAACCCCATCTTTTTATTTCATATAGGACTTAATTCAAACCTCCATTGTCTTTTTAATACACAAAGTATTAAATTTACCTATGTCTACACCTGTCTCTCTCAGCACGTGAAATTATCTCAGATATAGGCAACTAATGCATCTGAAAGTGCACAATAACCAGCCCATAACAATACAGGCAAAGTATGAATAACAATTTTCAAATAAGTATTTTTTTTAAAAAAAGAAGACTATAATTTACAGAGCTGGGAAAATAGCTCAGTTAGCAAAGTGCAAACACAGATACAAAGTGTTGGGCATATAACATGCACTTGTGCTCTTAGCTGGGGACAGAGGCAGGGCTCCTGTCCTTCACCTAACAGCCTTCCTTGCCTACATGGGTAGTTCTACACCACTTAGAGAACTTGTCTCAGACAGGAGAGAGGGGGAGAGGGAGAGGGAGAGGGAGATGGAGACGGACAAAGAGAGGGAGAGGGGAGGAGAAGGGGAAGAGGGAGGGGGAGAGGGAGGGATAAGAGAGAGAGCGAAGAGAGCTCTGAACAATGATACCTAAGTTGTGCATGCATGCACAACTGAACACATTTATGCACACATAAAAGACCATAGTTTACAGGTGCTAGAAGCTACTGCAGTATCTCCTCAAAGTTCATAGCTGCTAGAGAGCATGTATGAAGCATACGAACCTTCAGTGTCTTTATCATAGTTGGATCGGTGGACCTGACATAGAAACTCTTCAGGTAAGGTTCAAACATACCCTAGGCCAGCAAAAAAGAAATGTGTAAGTACATTTATCACACCAGTGGGCATGTCAGCTACTTTGATTTAAAATTTCACAATATACATACCTTTCTCTGAATTGACATAGTTGCAATATTTTGTAAAACAATATACTGCACCTCCCTAGAAGTTAAAAGAAATTTCAGTAGGTATATCCAATGAAACATCTTTGAGGAATCAATACTTTGAAAAGAATCTATAAGAAAACTTAGTGGGAACAAAATTCTTAAATACAGTACTCTAAGTTTTCAGTAAATGAGGTATTTATATCTTATTTCCAATGCATTTTTACTCTAGAATACATAAAACATTATGTGTGATAGGTATATCATGAGATAGAGCTAGAACTAATTTTATAATATTGTACTTCTAAAATACAAGGCCAATATTGTTGCTTTACACACATGAAGGAAAATGAATCAAGGAAATGTAATCATAGTGCTAATCCAATTCTTATCACAGGGCTCACAGTGTCATCCAATCATAAATCAAAATGAAGGGCTGGTTAAAAAAGGTCACATTATGCTATCCCTAAGTCCTAATCTCTAATAAAGGAAGAGAATCTGACATTAAATTCATGTCAATCTGGTAAGGACCTTACATCAAAAAAGTACTGCAGATTTTTCTAGTGGCATTTGAACTATCCATTGAAAAGAAACATTACTGAGCTGGTGACAAAGAATGGTCAGAGATAAAGTGAAGAAGAACATCAGTGAAAGCAACAGTGTCTGTTTCTCAAACAGCAGTAGATAAACAAGGGCTGGGACTATGGACCCCTAGGAGTTAGTCAGCACACACCTACCCATCAGAGCTAATGCAAGTGTGCCCTAAAGGAAAGAAAACAATTCAAACAGCTAGCAGTGTAAAATGTCTACAGAACATTAAACAGCAGAACAATGGATGACGTTTGTAAAGGTAATAAAACTCTAATGCTAACTTGAAAACTCTAATAAAAGAAAATATCAAGGCAACTCTTTTTAATTTGTTTGTTTGTTTGATTGATTGATTGTTTCAAATCCTGATCTGAACTACCGAATTGTATGAAGGAAAATTTTACATTTTCTATCTATCCATACAGGAAACTAGAGAGCACAGGGCTCTTTAAATGAAGTAGTTATTTTCAAGTAGCTACTTGTGGGAGTTAAAGAGATGATTTAGCAGATAAGAAGGCTTGCTGCGCAAACACAAAGACTGTTCTAATCCCCAGCACCCATGTATCAACCTGTGAACCTTAACTCCAGCCTTGTGAAGGGTAAGGCAAGAGGCTCCTGGAGTTTTAGTAAGAGACCTTGCAGCAAGGGCATCAGAGCCGAATACCAGACATCCTCTCTGATCTCCATATGCCCCAGAGACACACATGTGAGCATAAATCACACACATACAATCCTAACACACATGCATCCACCAATGCTCACAAACACACACACTAAAAATATATAGCTCTTTTGAAAACAGAAGAACATTTCAATTTTATATGAAGTAGGGTTCTGCCACAAACAACATGACATGTATTATTCTAAGGCAATGGTTCTCAATATTTGGGTCATGACCCCTTTGGGGGCCAAATAACCTTTTCAGGGATCACCTAAGATTATTGGAAAACACAGATATTTACACTGAGATTCATAACAGTGGCAAAATTAGCTATGAAGTAGCAAGGAAAAGTTTTACAGTTGGGGTCACCACAACACAAGGAGCTATATTAAAGAGTCGCAGCATTGGGAAGGTTGAGAACCACTGCTCTAACATAAGTTCTAACGCATTGAGCAATGTGAGAACACTTCAGTCAAGTTTTCAGCGATTCCAGAATATTAAACTTCAAAACTGCAATACTGCTATACCAGCAAAGCAAAAATGCATGCTCTATGTCACAACATATTTTAATCTCTCTGGACTTGATGCTAAAAATTTCCATTTTTTTCATTAATCCTGAGATCATTTTATAATAACCAATTAAATATAAGACCTTATTTACAAAACAGTCAACTATATATCCCAGAATTAGGAGTTGGACTACATTTTCTCCAACACTACTTCCGAGAGAATACAACAGAAAAAGGCATTCATGAAACCCTAACCTACCTGTTGCTACGAAGTAAGCGCACCAGGGACTTAGAAATCACACCAGCCTCTGACTTGGGTGAAATGTGCCAATACAGCTGAGCAACGGCCATAACCACCTGGAGGACAGAGGCAAGAGGCACAGTGAGCGTCTACGCAATGGCATGAAATGCATCCTCATGCCATGTTTGTTCCTTTTAAACACCTTCAGAATTCCTGTGGAGTATAAGGAAATATCCAAGTCTTGTAGGAGGTTGCAGTTGTTTCCTAAAAGTAATTCCTAGCTTCAGAAAGTGCTTGAATTTGAGAGCACAATGTTAGCTGATACCATTAAGGATGTTAGCAGGTGTCAAGACGTGACCGTCTAGAGGAGAAGGAGCCCGAAATCTGGTGTGTGTACTTACAAGAGACAGAAAAGCAATGTCAAGATGAAAGCAGAGAAGCGAAGGATTCATCTGGAAGCCAAGGAATGCATAGATCACGGGCAACCACCTTCAGAGGAGGGAAGAGAGGGTGTCTCCCTGATCCTTGAGAGGCATTCAGCCCATTTACACATGACTTCAGTCTACAGGTTGTCTGAAGTGTAATAAACTCCTGTCCTTTTCATCTACCTAGATTATGGCAATTTGTGAGGCGAGCGTGATAACCACTAAACTAGGGAAACACACTTTTGATTGTGGCAATTTGTATAGCAATAACAGTAAACTAACACATCCTGGGAAAAGGAAATGACATAAATGAACTGCCCATAGTGACAACAGTCCTGTAACAAACAAAAATACTGCATGAGTTCCATCTGACAGCTCCTGCTCAGTCACACACAAGTTCTAAAGCGGCAAACACGACTTCTAAATCAGGCCAGACACTGGGGGTGGGGAGAACTGAGGGAGGTTAAGAGCAACAAGTTGTCTGAAATTAAGGGAAATAATTGAAAATGAATAATAAATACATGGCTGGATGCTGTTGGCGCTCGCCTTTAATCCCAGCACTGGGAGGCAGAAGCAGGCGGATCTCTGTGAGTTCGAGGCCAGCCTGATCTACAGAGAGAGTTCCAGACAGGCTCAAAAGCAATACAGAGAAACTCTGCCTCGAAAAACCAAATTAATAATAATAATAATAATAATAATAATAATAATAATAATAATAATAATATAAATAACAAGATGTTTACAGTGCTCTAGCATTTTAAGATGCACAACTTTAAAACTAGTCTCATAGAAGTCCTCAGCCACGGTAAGGGTACTGAACTTTCTCAAAACAAAACAAACCAGCACCATGTGTCTCTCACATGCCTCTACATTCAGAGTCAAGAATAGATTCCTCACCAACAAAGTATCTAGGTCAGCATGTGGACTACAGAGACACTGCGACCAAATGTTTCAGAAGACAAATGAATACTAATTTAGTTCTGCTCAGTCTACCAAATTCAAAACATTATGCAGCAAGAGGTTAAGGCATACCTAGATAACACCCCACACACCAAGGTGCTTAAGCTAAAGATGCTCTCTATAAACTACAATATCTATAAACTACAATATCATCTTTGAAAAACAGTATATGGGGTCCTAAATATGCCATTCTTTGTAATATTTAAAAAATAGTAAGTTGGCTTTATAGCTTTCAGATAGTGCTTGGGAATTCTAGAACAACAATATCCCATTTCCTCACTTATGCTCTTAAAGTAGAAGATATCCAAACCCGTATTCAAGAATATAAACTGTATTTTCTGTGTCAAGACATAGCTTTCACTTGGTATGCCATCTTGTGAATATATTAGTCAAGCCTCTCCTA
Source organism: Cricetiscus sungorus (assembly GCA_030556225.1). Taxonomy (NCBI): domain Eukaryota; kingdom Metazoa; phylum Chordata; class Mammalia; order Rodentia; family Cricetidae; genus Cricetiscus; species Cricetiscus sungorus. The sequence continues at coordinate 53,815,632 of JANBXA010000398.1, read as the reverse complement.
ATGCAAAACAACTAAATGACTTCCTTTTTTGCCTCATTATACAAACAATAGCTTAAGGTTTCTTGGACACCACATCTGAAATCTGAAGGCCAATTTGTAAAAGCCACTAGGGGAAAACTCTCACAACTCCAAATTCCAGACTGGAGAACTCAAGCCACAGGCTGTCTCCAGTACAACACACCTGTTTGTTATTAAAGCATCCCACACTACACATTCTGCTTAACATCCATGTCTCCATCCCCATGGTCTTCTGCTTCTGGTTTGCCTCCAATGCAGTCACTACCCTGAGTTATCAAGCTTTCTAAACTAAATTTCCAAAATCCTCTTTCAAACTCAAGAAAAAGTGTGTGCTTCTTTGTTTTGTTGTTGTTTGTTTTTTAAGACAGGTTTTGTCTGTGCAGCCTTGGCTATCCTGGAACTCTCTAAATTGACAAGACTGACCTTCAACCCACAGAGATCTGCCTGCCTCTGCTTCCCAAGTGCTGGGATTAAATTAAAGGGTGCACCACCACCGCCCAGCTATGTTCAGGCTGGCTTCTAACTCATAGAGATCCATCTGCCTCTACCTCATAAGTGCTTGGGACTGAACTGCATCTGGGAAAAATATGATAATTGTTTTTTAATCTTCATAATTCTCCAAAAGTCAGACTTCATTTAAATTTATGCAAAGCAAGGTAATACAATTTATTCAGAACCATGGCAGCCTATTTGGAGCACTAACAAATAATCAGGAACCCCAAATATGCACAGAAACAACCAAGTACCCTAGGATTCAATACCTGGCATGGTCAGCAAGCATCTGAATCAGAAAACCAACTCCTAAGACAAAATGAAGCTAGTAATGAGTTAATAGTATTTTCAGTTGGTGAGTAGCAGCTACTAGGTAGACTAGGGACACTAAAACATGAGTTCATATTTAACAGTATCAATGAATTACTATGACTGGGCTCTTGAATGATGACTTGGAATCACATTACTAGTAGTAACTTAGAAACTTCTGCTAATTGCTAAATATACCAATCTCTAAAGGCTAAATTCTCAAACAAGTATAGAAAACAAGTAGTAAGTGGAGCTCCTTTTATATTTTAAGAAAATAATTCATTATTTTCTTAATGAAAATAAATTTGGGTATATGTTTAACTTCAATCTGTCTAGCCTTTAACTAAAAGTGCCAACAAAGAAACCAAAACCCAAAAGGCAACAACAACAAAAGGCCTTCAATGACACTTGAAGGCAGCGGTCGTGGGCTGGAGCATTGGCTCAGGAAAGGGAACTTATTGTTCTTGCAGGGAGGGGAGGGTGCCTCACACCATCTACAACTGCAGTCCCCGAGGGTCCGACACCCCTTTCCATTTCTGGGGGTGTGCAGGCAGGCATGTGATGCACATCACATACACTGATAAAACACAAATATAAAATTAAACAACTAAATCTTTAAAAAGAAGAAAAAAAAAGCAATCAAACACACCCAGAAGGGCATTCTGCAAATAACTCTAAAACTCCATAAAATATGACTTTTAGTTATTATTTATACACACACACACACACACACACACACACACACACTAGCATTTGTGAATACATCTATTTACACAGGTGAAAAGACCTGGAATAAATGCACTAAGGCATAACACTGAGTCTTGAGTGAGGAGATAGAGATACTATATTGTAATACCTGGCTTTCTTAGTATGTATTTGTCTAAAGTTTAAGGTTATTTAAAACAGAAGCTATCAAACGAATATGCAAAAGCCTGAGAGACCCAAAGATAGATGATTTTTAACTACTAACAATTCCAATTAAACTTATTACTATGAGGAGTTTTTTCCTCATGCTGCAGGCCTCAGACATGGAAGATATGTACCCTATCACTGAGCTACATTCCCAGCCAATGTTATTAATGATGTAGTCTCTTTAAGAACTTCACTAGAAGACTCAATCCTAAGGAATACCATCATATCTGCTATTCTCAGCTATGATAGCAAACCTGACAGACACAGCTGCGTCCTTATATAAAGGCCTAATACACACACACCAATCAGCTCACAAAGTGAGCCCAGTCTTTGAACAAGCCAGTTAACACAACCAGAAAAAGCAAAAGAGTCCACTGGACTTCCAAGCTAGGCATTCTCACCAAACCCCCATTTTGTATGTCTAGAAACAAAGAAAGCTAAAAATCATTTAGAGTACAGACTTGGGTCTCTAAAGCTTTATCTTATACCCACAAATTCCAGCTACCCATCATGTGTGTCTACTGTATGAACATTCCAGTAGCACACTTAGTACTGACCGCACACACTTTCAATCATTGGTTTTTAAAGCTGAGAAACAGTTCTTTCTTCCTTCATCTCAACATACCGCTGCATTCCTGCTCTGAAGCAAAGGCTTTGTGTTTCTAATTAAGAGCCTATGGTCTGGATCCATAGTATATGGCCTCTTCTTGTCACTCTTTTCCTTCTCTTCGTCATCAGATTCATAGAAATTCTTTTCGTTGTCTTCTAGACCATCATCCTGTGAAGAAAACAATCAAACCCCAAGATTAGGTGAGACTGAACAGCCAAGACATTACAAAGCCAAAGAAACTTTTCCCTTGAAAACATCTACAGTAAGAGGCTGGAGAGATGGCTCAATACAGAAAGTTTCTGTCTTGTACGCATAAGGCCCAGAGTTCTATCACCAGTACCCATATAGGAAGCTGGGCATGATTTCATGCACTTGTAATCCCAGCACTAGAGAGACAGTCACCCCTGAGGAGCACTGGCCAGCCACCCATGGAAGACCATCTCAAAAAAAAAAAAAAAAGTGGCCATCTCTTACAAAATGCTACTGAAAATAGACAAACTGACTTCTTATATATAGTACACATACAAATAAAATTTTAAAACAATAATATTTTACCGCTATTGGGTCAGTTTAACTGTACAATCAACATGAAAAGGTTGATTTTTCTCATTAATAATACACAATACTGCTATTATAAATATCAATTTCTGTATGTTATATTGCAACAATAAATGAAATCTCCTCAAAAGCTAACATCACTTAATAAAATATTTTTCACTTGCAAGAGCTTCCACAAGTCCTTAACAAGAAGACATAGTCTTTAATCTTGAACAAATATCACTGGAAAAACAAAAGTGTCAGGGGTTATAACAATAGCAGCTCAGGGGTTGTGAAATCTAAAAACAAAAACAAAAAATTACACAAATTATATAAATATGGAGCTGGCGAGATGGCTCATTCCTGTTCAGTCCTCAACACTAAAGGCAGAGATGCACAGCCACCTGTGACTCCGGCTCCCAGAGATCTAAGGTCTTCTGACAGAATGAGCACCTACACACAGACCCACACATGGGCGCACACACAAAGATAAAAAGAATGGAAGAAAGAACCCAAAAGAGGTTAGAGATGTAGCTCAATCGGTAGGGGGCATGCCTAGCATGAGGGTTGGATCCTACCACAACATAAACAAGATTTGCTGGCATACCACAGCAATCCCACCCAGCACTCAGCGAGGTACAGACAGGAGGACTGAAGTTCAAAGTCACCCTCACCTACTCAATGAGTTTGATGTCAGACAGGGTTACCCGAAACCCTGCCTCAAAAAACAAACATGCAACAGAAATAACTTACTGAAACAGGAAAAAGTCACCCAACTTATACTCATTGAAAACAAAAGGCTTTAAAAATAATACCATATCCACCTTTAAAACTAAACTAGAAATTATCTAGTAACAAGCATTAAATATTGTCTGAGGAACAAAGGATTGAAAACTCCAGGCAAGCCTGAGTCTACACAGGGATACTAGACCTAAGGCAAAATTGATAAATTAAGTAATTAATCAATTAAATTTAAACTAGAACTTATTAGAGTCACGTAACTGCTTTCTCTTAGTGTTTAGAGAAGGCTACTGTAAGCAAGACACATTTTCATAGCAAGGTCAGAACTGGCTGCCCTTTAACTGAGCTCCAGGCCGAAGTGATTCTATTACATGCATTAGGAAACCAAGAAATGCAATGTAAATAAGCAAGGGTGAAACACTCCATTACTATAGTTCAATTACTATGGCTGGACTCTAAGCACTCACTGCAAATGTTAAATCATAATTAATCAAACAAATTTAAACTCTACCTGAAAATAACACATAATAAAAATGCCTTTTTAAACTGTAACTATCAAACACAAAACTACAGCTAACAATAAAATCTTAAAATGCTCATAAATGCTGCTTTTAATAAGCAATTATTTGAGTTTGATTATATTATTTTAATTGGAGAACATTTTTAATACAATTTTTACTAAAAAAAAAAAATCACTTAGGACTGTGGTACTAATTTTAGTCAAAAGATTTCAAGAGAGTAATTTTCCTTCATTACTATTTTCCTACACAAGAGTCAAAGATGTTAGATGTATAAAAATTTTCCAGAAATTCTTACTTATTATATTAACTCAAAATTTCCTAAAATAGAAGAACTTAAATAACATATGTGACAATGAGAAGCCAAAAAGTTAAATATCTCTACTTTAAAGTTTTAATGAGATAGGAGATTAAAAGAGAAAGAGAAAGCATGCCGCCTGCAGACAAAAAAAAAAAAAAAAAAAAAAAAGTACTTATTAAAGACACATTCACCTCAGAACAAAGTTTCAATTTGGTTCTTCCTTTTCTCTTATTTTCATCTTCTGGAGACAGAGCCTTCCTACAGATCTTACACTGACCAAGACCTGGCTAGGATTACAGATGTGACCACCATGCCTAGGTCTCAGGACATTTTGCAGCTGGCTGCATAAATGTGTGGCAACTACTTACTGCGCTCTCTCCTGCTGCACCCAAATGGTGGGAAAGAGGGCCTAGAGAAATGAAAAGGCCGCTACCATGGAGCTCCTTATGTGAACACGACGAGGCAGGAGCCAATCACCAAAACAGTTTTAAATCTGACTTGACTGTGGATGTGTCCTGAGATTCTTACTAGAGAACAGACTGTGGCTCAGATAAAACGGATGGCAATGCATACAGCCAGCATGGGTGTACAAGGACAGACCCAGTGTCGGTGCTGGGGCAACATCAACCTCCCAGTGTAAGAGATGTGTATTAGAAAACTCTTATGGAGATTCAGTTCACTTAGTGAAGCTTATCAGTTCCCTGTACAAATTCAACACTGAGAAGATGCCCACCTATGACCCCAGAAGCAGACTCCAGCATCCAGAGCTGTGGAGAGCATATGCTATATATAGCCTGCGCTGAGCAGACCAAAAATAGATAGAGTTCAAATGCTCAAAAAGTTAGGGGTAAAATAATGCTTATAGAAACATCAGGCTTAATTTTTATGTCATTTTATATAAAGGGCAATAATTTTGGCAATCAATTACAGAGTTAATTAAATTTGTCAATCACTTTTAAAAAATCAACTTGACTGACAATACTTTGTGACACTGATGACCCATCAAATAAGGGAAGATTCCTGCTATCTTAAAGATAATAAATAACATACTTAACAGAGTAAGTGGAGGTTCAAAGTTCTTATACCTTTGACAAAACTGAAGAGATAGTCGTTCTTAGTTAAAAGTTATGTGAGCGAAACGAAGCTTACTTTTTCCATACCCATGAACACAAAAGCTACTTAAACAAGCAAGGAAAATGAGCTATATTAGGAAAGATAAGTGGTCTGTCTGCTTAAGAGTAAAAACAAATGGGTTTGAAAGACCTCGGAATGAACTTTATAAAAAGAAATTGTCAAATGTTCTACTTAGGATGTTACCATTTTCATAAACAAAAGATAAACCAATTCTAAGATACCTCCACTCATACGGAAAGGCACCATGTCATAAATGTACTATTTTTAGCAGAACAGTTTGATTCCCAGAGCTTCCTCTACAGTATAGATTCACTGCTGATGTGAAGAGTGAAACAGGACAGCTCCATTGTATGCATCTGTTAACTGGCCACTGGGCAGAAAGCCTTCTCCCACAAACCTAGGACAGCTATGATGGGAGCCTTCCACTATTACCCCACACGTGACACCCTTATCACAGCACACTGTTCACCTTATTGTAGCCATCTTTGAATTTTGGTTTCTCAGTGAATAGATAAAAAGGTGTAATAGGAAAAGAAACTAAGTTATACATTTCAGGGAAAGAGAAACATGTTTTAGAGGTGCTTGAACCAAAGGCATTCAACACTTCCCAAAGCGGGCTACAAGAGACGGCTCAACCTCAATGGGTAAATGCTTATTGCTCAGCCATGAGGACCTGAGTTTGGATCCTCACAGCCCTCAGAGGCTGGATGTGGTGATGCACTACCAGCAATACCAGCACTAGAGGAAAAGACAACAGATGCCCAGGGCTCACTGGCCCAGCCACAACAGTACACTTCAGGTTCAGGGAAAGGCCCCGCCTTTAAAAAGGCTATGGTGAGGCTTAGGCCTGGCCTAGGTGTTAAGAGAACTCATTGTTCTTGAAGAGCAGGCAGGCTTGCTTCCCAGCACCCAGATGGCAGTACACGACTGTCCATACCTCTACTTCCAAGAGATCCAGTACCCTCTTCTGGCCTCTAAGGGCACTGTACAAGCATGGTACATACACGCACACAATAAAAATATTTATGATGTGGTAGTTTGAAAGGAAATGCCCTCAAAGGGAGTGATACTATTCGGCCTTGTTGGAGGACGAGTTTCACTGTGGCATGGTCCTTGAGGCCTCCTATCCTCAAGCTATGCTCAGTCATAATTCACTTCCTGTTACCTGCAGAGCAAGATACAGAACTCTCAGCTCCTTCTCCAGCACCATGTCTGCTTTCATGCTGCCTTATCCTGCCATGACGATAACGCACTAAACCTCTCAAACTGTAAGCCACCCCAATAAATATTTTCCTTTATAGGTGTTACGGTGATCATGTTGTCTCTTCACAGCAATAGAACCCTAACTAAGACATATAAATAAAGTGAAAAGGTAACTGATACAAAATAAACATTCTAACATCAAACTCCTGCCTCCACGTGCATGGGAGAGTACACTTGCACACACATGAGTACACATACAAAGTGCTTAAAAGATTTAAGTAGTACATATGATTCTACTGAGAGAGTTTGAATTTCTATTAAGTTAAGGTTTGAATGAGAATAACCCCCATAGGCTCATATATTTATTTAAATGCTTGGTCCTTAGTTGGTGGAACTGTTCTAGGAGGCGTGGCCTTCTTGGAAGATACAAGGGGGGGGGGAATTGTGAGGTTTCATTCAATGTGCCTCTCTCTGGCTCACACCTGTAGTCCATATGTAGCTCTCAGCTGCTGCTCCGTTGCCACATCTGTCTGCCTGCTGTCATGCTCCCCAGAAGGATGGTCAAGAAAGACTCACTCTCTGAAACTACGAGCAAGCCCCCAATTAAATGCTTTCTTTCCTAAGTTCCCTTGGTGTCTCTTCACAGCAATAGAAAGTAACTAAGATTGGGGAAAGGGCCCACACAGGAAGCAAGGGAGGGAGAAGGTAAGAAACCCTCAAATACAGACACACAGAGACTTGTTTTAAATCTTCTCATCTCATTTGAAAATGAGCAACTTGGATTAAGGAAAGCTTTGTGGCTTTTGCAAAGTGTTTTAAAACACTGTGTAGGTGTAGATGTGATGGTATAAGAGGGAATCGCATGGGAACCTGGCAGTGCTATGGGGTGAAATTGACACAAACTCCATTAGCTGCATGATGCACACTGGGAACCCACTAGATCCATGCACATCCATCCGTGAGTTTGAATTTTCCTGTAACTTAAAATGGTGAGTCTATCTTCTAGACTACCCATCCAGCTAGAATACCCAAGACAGTGTGGTGTAGGCAGAAAGATCCCACAACAGATTCAGAGGGCACAGAACCACTGTCACAAAACGGACAATAATACGATGAAGAAAAAGATCTTTTCAAATACTGGGTATCTCCACATAAACAATGAATAAATGTGAGCACAGACCTAAACTCCACAAAAATTAACTTGGTTACGGATTATAGACCAAAATGTAAAACACAATCTACAAGCTAAAAAAAGATTAACTTGGGCATCGAAACTTTTAGATATAAAACCAAAGCTATGATTTGTACAAAGAGAAAAAAAAACTAGATTCCTTGCATTTTTAAATACTCTCAGTATTCATTAGGAAATTTACTGAAGTCTTAACACTCTACAAAGCACAAACGAGAAGCAGAAATGGTCTCTATGGAGGAAAAAGACAGCAGAAACAGGTGTCCTTCTGTCAGTAATATACCCAGGCCCAAAAAACAAAACTCTACCAAACTAAAATCTCAAGCCTCTACTTCACTAAATATGAAGGCAAGAAAATTAGAGGACAAGCCTCAGATAGGGAGGGAGGGCCCTTACCCAAAATATGCTGAGAACTGCTAAACCTTGACAACAAGAAAAAAGGAAACCCCTCCAGGGACCATCCAGAAATCAAGAGAACAAAACATAAAGAGAGGATGAAAAGGACTGATGAAATGCTGTCTTCCGTGACATGCAGTGGTAGGTAGCTACAAAGGACCATCAACATTGCATCATGGAGATGGGCTCATGGGTCCCCACCTCCCTCTGAGGAAATATAGGCAGTTATGACTACAGGTAGGGACAGTCAAAAATCCTTGACGGTGAAAGCTCTGGAAATTTGCCTTTCCTTGAATAAATAACCCATTCCCACCCTCACGAGGCAAACCTACTTAAATGCAGTAAGGCACACAACAAAACACATGGAAGTGCAGGCAGCTTTGGGAAGAAAAAACACAGTGATGCATTTAGGACAGTATACACCAGAAACCCATGGGCTTTAGGTGACAATCATGTGTTAACATAGCCTCCCAGACACAAAGGTACAGATACATGTGTGAGAGCTACAAGCATGCAGAAAGTCCCATCACTTTCAACTCATTTGACTGTGAACCAATGACTACAAAAACAGTGATTTAGAATATCTTAACAGGTTCTCTCTACTCAACCATACCAAAGCTGATGCTAATGAAAACAAAACAAAAAACAATAAAGCTTTACTTTGCTCCAAAACTGTCACTTCAGAAGACACACATGTTACATGTAATGTTTACTGAAGGCAAACCTACAAATAATGTTCTCTGCAGGTGTACTTTGGAAGAGGCAGTCAGTGTACCCTAACTGTGATAAGGAAGAGCATGATGCGGGAAGCCAGACTTACACAGTAACACTTTCTACAGACCTTGCACCTGGAGCTCCAAACACAAGCCCTCACAGACTCTAAGGATAATCTTTGCTTTTTACAGGGATTTTAAGGTGGGAGGTAGACATATATTTCATGTGAAACAAGAGGTAAGGCGGGCCACCAGTCTCTCTAATGGCAGTGCAGTGCTGGCAGCGATGTATGTACCCTGTCATCCTCAGGACTCAGGCGTCTGGAGGTAAAGCTCGCACTCACCAACTTTCACAGGCAGAGAGCAACGATTCACAGGACAGGAACTGTCCACAGCCTCACAGGTCAAGGACAGGGCTGGACTGAACTCAGGAACAACCATTCTTTGTCCTGTCATCCTTCTCCTTTCTACCTTGGCACCTGTGTCCACCAGCCTTCAGAATTCCACAACAACCTTAGGGGCTGTAACAATGCCTTTAAGACTCACACCAAAATCGCACAATCCTTGCAGCCTGCTACGGGTTTGGAGGCTGGACCGTCCCTGAGGGCTGAAAGCTGACTCCTGCAGGGCACACCCAGGGCAATCCCATATAACCGGAGACACTGCACTGGTCAATTCCCAGCTACTGTCTCAAATCACCATAGAGTGGCAGCCATTTGGGTCCCAGGTTGGCCTTCTTCCTGGCTGGCAGACAGCCAGGCATGCAGTGTAGTGCACCTCCCACGACGTCAGCACAAGGAAGCACTCTCTGACACAGCTGCTTCTAAGGACACCAAGGTCCTCTAAAGCAATGGGGACCAAACAACCCTTTCACAGCGGTCACCTACCAGACATCCCGCATATCAGATACTCACATTACAATTCATAAGGGTAGCAAACTACAGTTATGAAGTAGCAAGAAAATAGTTTTACAGTTGGGGGTCACCACAACATGAGGGACTGTATTAAAGGGTCGAAGCATTAGGAAGGTTAGAAACCACTGCTCTATAGGTATGCTCATGGCTTCAATTAAACCTAATTAGTTCCCAAAGGCTCCTTCCAAATACTACTACACAGAGGGTTAAAGTTTCAATGTGGATTCTGTGAAGGCACAAGTACAATAGGAACACAATTATAATTTTTTTCTAAGGAAAAAGTGAAATCTCATTCCCCAGAACTCAGTATGAATTTAGGATATGCACACTGGTGTGAGACACCCCCACCTCATGAGAAGACTGCTATGCTGTTGTTCACTTTGCATGTTTTATACCACAGCCCAGTAACCACTCTACCACACAGGTGGGAGTGTGGGTTTGAGGACCATTGAACACCGAATCTCCCCAATACATCACAATTATGGAAACACCTGTGCACAGTAACTTTGTGTAGAGCCACTATGACAATTCAGTGTTCAATTGCCCACAACACTTCTCATTTATATGTTTAGCTATATGTTCAATTCTAGTATATAAAAAACATACTTTCAGAATACATCTATCTCCAAACTTTGTTTCTAAGAAGTGGGATGAAAGACTTGCATAAAGCATTTTTCAAATTTCCCTGAAATAAAATATGCACATGGCCATTCTGATTAGAGCAAAAAGATCCCAAAGCCTGAGAAATAAGCATTGTAATTAACCTAGATGCACTAATGGGAATAAAAAGCTACATTCGGCTGAAGTAAATATAAGCAGGAAGCGAATTTCAAACCACCCTAAGTAGGGGTAATAATGATTTGTCGCATATTCACTCTCTCCTCATCCTAATGCCTGGGATAGAGATTACAATACAGACAGGGAAGCAAAGGAGCATGGGACTGAAAATGATACATTTAATTCTTCTTTGGGGTGTTAAAAACAAAGGGATCAAAGCAAAGCTTTATACATTTAGAAATTCTAGAACAAGAGAGATAAATTAGCAAAACCCCCTCCTAACAACCTCACCCCCCCCCCAAAAGACAGGGTCTCGCCATATAGCCCTGCAACTTACTATGTAGAACATGCTGGTTTTTAACTCACAGATATCCATCTGCCTGCCCCTGCCTTCCAAGTACTGGAATTAAAAGCTAACCCACCATGCCTGGCTCTAAAGTTTTTTTTTTCTTATCAACAGGGAGTTCTAATACTTAAAACAAAAGAAGACACATACGCACATGCACTTGTGTTCGAAATTAAGAGAAGGAAACCAAGGCTCTGGAAAACTCACAATTAAATTATTTAGAAAGAAGAGAAAATGGAATTTTAAGGCTCTATATAAACACTTTAAATTTCATTAAGGGATTATTTAATCTCCATTAACCTCAAATATTCTATATCTAAGGGATGCCCTAGAGTAATTAAAAAAAGCTGTACAAGCCAGTTGTCTCAAAGACGGTAAGGCTCAGGCTGGAGAGATGGCTCGGTGGTTAGAGGACTGGATGACCTTCCAGGGCTGTGAAAGACTCCCAGCATCCACAGGGAGGCTCACAACAGCCTGCTCTCCAGTTTCAGGGGATCTGACTCGATCTTCTGTCATGTGCTGGCACCAGGCACACACATGGTACACAGACATACAACATGCTGGCATAACAGTCAAACACTCAAAAAAGGCAAAAAACAAACAAATAAATAAGGAAATATGATATAGCTGTGTATTCTGGTGTGTATCTGTAATCCCAGCACTCAGGAAGCTGAGACAGGAAGCGTCCAAATTCGAAGACAGTCTGAGCTACAAAGTTAAGCTCTTGTCTCAAAACAGACAAGACAAAAAGAAAAGAGAAGAGAGAAGGGGGAAGGGAGAAGGGAACACCAGTAGAAGGCAACAGAGAGCAGTGTGTCCCTGGAGAGGAACTAACAGTGAAACAGGGTCGCCACACACAATACAATCAAGCAACTCCACACTGACAGAAAGGAAAGCAAGTGAACACAGAAAGACCAGTGGCCCTGGTGGCCCGCAGGCAAAAGAGGCAGAGGATACAGCTAGTCACAAGACCAGGATCCAAGCATCAGGAAGCCAATGTGTTGACTACCACAGAGAAGCACTGCGAAGTAAAAAGTGCCCATGGCACTAACAGATACACAAATACAAAAAACACGGAGTGGGTGACTTTCCTATGAATATGTATATCACAAAAACAAAGACTTGATTATTCTGCTGTAACTCCATAACTGAAATTCTGTCCCTTCCCACCAGTTTGCTGCTGGTGGTAGTATACTGTTTTGAGACAGTACTAAGTGATTTTGGAAAACCTGTCTCTTTCTCTCTCTTGGTCACATGCATGTGTGCTCTTCTGCTAGCCCTATAATCAGCTAGGGATTAAACAGGGGTTTCCTACAATTAACAAAGGGAAAAAATTCCAAGTCACTGCGCCTAGGCAGCCTTTGTAACACGTAAACTACTTATGTCTGAGTCACCACTTCCTCTTCTGTAGAGCTTGAAGTTTGTTCAGAAACAAAGTTTGGGTTCTCGTTAGGTCTTTGCTCATGTCTCATCCTAGACTCCAAATTATACAGGGGAGGCTGCCTGCCCTTGTTCTCCAAGTACTCCATCCTTCAGCCTGCTAGACGGCTATTGCTGCCTATGTTCCTATTAGGACTATCACTGAGACAGAGACTGAGGTCTGAGGTAATAATTTACAATGTGGAAGGCTTTTTGGTTGTTGTTTGTTTAATTAAATGTCTGAACAGTTGCTGTGAACTTTGGCTTATTTCCTCCAATCAAAAAGTTTATTCTGTTTTTTACCTCATTTTACTACATATTCCCATCTGGGACAGACCCTACTCAGCCATGTTTGCTCATGTAAGATTAAAGTGTTTGGCCAGATTGAGTCCCAACACCCTCATCCTGTCCTTGGAACTTCCTGGCTCACCTCTGCCCATAGTGGACCTGCCCCTCCAAGGAAGACCATCTGGAGCCTGCCCTCACCTGACCCTTGGGCCCCTTCTCCCTCTGTGAGGTGAGTCTGGGACCAGCCCAGGTGGAATGCCCCACCCCACATCCTCTCCTTGGAACTTCCTGGGTCAGCTCTGCACTTTGAGCCCCCTATACCATCTGCTTGAGTGGTCCCCCACATCCTTAGCTCTGCTACCACCTCTGTTTGAGAGACCATCAAGAGAACTCGACCATCCACAGTTACTGACATCTTAGTCCTGATCATCTACACCCAACGGGAGAGGAAAGTAGAGAGATTGATACCCCACCTGCACCCACAGGAAGAAGCAATGGGAAGAGGGCAATACAAGAAAACACTCAACAATAGAAAGACCAGTATGACGCCATCAGAATCTAGGTACTCCAAAACAAATAATCCAAACACAAAAAGCAGATAAAGCAGAAGAAATTGTGACCTAAACAACTTCATGAAAATTGGTATGAGAAAATCTCTTAAAGAAATGGAAGAAACAAACAAACAAAAATTGGAAGAAATAGAGAAAAGACCAAGCAAAAAATGCAAGAAGCAAACAAATATCTTTAAAAAAAAAAAAAAAAAAGCAAGGAAAGCTCCCCCCCAAATCAACAGATGAAGTAAACAAGTCAAACAGTTCAAGACATGAAAACTGAAATAGAAACAATAAAGAAGACACAAACTGAGAGAATGCTGAAAAGAGAAATCCTGGGTAAATACTGGGTAAACGATCAGGAACTACAGGTGCAAGCATAACCAACAGAATACAAGAGTTGGGAGACTCTCAACCGGAGGAGTAGGCACCAGGAAATAATTTGAGGGCTGAAAACAATACAAAGAATCAATGTAACAAGAGTTGGTTGTTTGAGAAAATCAACAAGATAGACAAACCTTTATCCAAATTAACCAAAAAGCAGAGAGAACATGCTAATTAGCAAAATCAGAAATGAAAAAGGAGACATAACAACAGACCCTGAGGAAATCCAGACACTTTTTCAGGTCATACTTTGAAAACCTGTACTCCATAAAATTAGAAATGTCAAAGGAAATGAACAAATTTCTGGGTAGGTATCACCAAAACTAAATCAAGAACAGATTAAGCAATTTAAATAGACCTATAACCCCTAATGAAATAGAAGCAGTCATCAAAAGCCTCCCAACCAAAAAAGCCCAGGGCCAGATGGCTTCAGTGCAGAATTCTACCATAAATTCAAAGAACCGCTAATACCAATACTCCTCAATTCCACACAGAAGCAGAAGGGTCATTGCCAAACTCCTTTTACAAGGCCATAATTACCTTGGTACCCAAGCCACACAAAGATACAACTAAGAAAGAGAACTGCAGGCCAATATCCCTCATGAACACTGACGTAAAATACTCAATAAAATACTGGCAAATTGAATCCAAGAGCACATCAGAGAAATCATCCACCATGACCAAGTAGACTTCATCCTGGGGATGCAGGGATGGTTCAACATATGAAAATCTATCAACGCAACCAATCCACCATATAAACAAACTGAAAAGGAGAAACCATATGATCTTCTCACTAGATGATGAAAGCCTTTGACAAAATCCAACCCCTTTCATGATAAAGGTCTTGTACTGATCAGGGATAACAGGTGATGGGAGGATGCGAGGGAGAGGGAACTAGGATCGATATGTCAAAGAAGAAAAAAAAAACTTTTAAAAAGGGGGGAAAAATTTACACAAAATGCTGGGGTAACCATGGACTTAAACCATCTCTTAGGACCACATTTTATAGTAAATACAAATCTCAAAAAGAAAATTAAACAAACTTATGTTTGTAATAAGCAACACAAAGCACTAAATAAAGGGACACTAAAGGCACAGAACATAAAGAAGCTGAAAGGGGAGCTTGTGAACAGAAACACCAAAGGATGAAAAGTGGGTGCGTGGTGGGTGCGGAGCTGTGGAGACAAGGCTCAGCAGCCAACAGTATGTACTGGTCTGGTGGGGGATTGGGGCTCAATTCCCAGAGCCCAAACCCAAAGGCTTGCAATCACCCAGAATTCCAGCTCTGGGATACCCAACACCTCTGGCTGCCCCAGGTCCCTGCATCCAAAGCTCATACCCCAACACAGACACAAACTATAATTAAAACTAAAATCAAATCTTTTTTCAAAAGACGAGGAAGGCTTGTTCACCAGAACATTGGACTCAGAACACTTATTCCATATACTATTAACAGCTTCAAGCACTTGTGAAGGTTACTGTGAACTGTTATTTTTAAATATGAAAGCTTTCATAACAAATTTTATAAAATAGAATGACCCAACAACTTAGATGAAAACAAGGAAGTACTACAGATACAATATAACTTCTCCACAGACCAGATACCTACTTCAGGTATCAAAATACTGGCATTGTAGAACTGGAGAACATAATGGTTAGAGCACTGGCTGCTCTTGCAGAGGACTCAGGCTCAGGACTGGACTTCCAGGTTATGTGATGCCCTCTTCTGGCCTCTGCAGACACCAGGCACATTTACAGTGTTCACACACGCACACACGCACACACACACAGACACCAGGTACATTTACAGTGTACACACACACACACACACACACACACACACACGCACACACACGCACACACACACAGACACCAGCTACATTTACAGTGTACACACACACACACACACACACACACACACACACACACACACACACACGGGTGGGGAGGTGGGGAGAGAAAGAGAAAGAGAGGGAGGGAGGGAGGGAAGGAGGGAGGGGAAGAGAGGGGAAGGGAGAGAGAGAGAAATAAATCTTTAGATTACATTGCATTTATAATCAAAATAAAATAGACCATTTCAAAATTTGGGGAAATCCTTGTCATCTACAAGAATTTTCTCAGAACACTTTTAGTTTTCACTTAATCTAATATCACTGTGTGTGTCTAAAAATATATATATATATATTAAAAGCAAATTTTTAAATAGTTTCAAAACTATAATCTCCTCAAAATTATATGAAATTAGTGGGAATATGGTAGACACTTTACTTCTCCAGCAGCCAATCTCATTATGTAGATCTCCATGAGTTTCCTAAAAGGGCTGAGAAGAAACCATGTGTTTCCTGGGGTGTGGCTCTCTAGCCACTGTGACTGACAGCCCTTTGCAGTGGTGAGTGTCAGTGGGTATGTGATGTGAGTCTAGCTAAAGGGAAGTAATGAAGTATGGGGTCAGTGGGAAACACACAGGCATCTGACCTGGCGCTCAGCTCCCACAGATGGAGCCATGACCAGACATGCTCTCTCAAACTCTTCTAAAAGCAATACTCAAAACAAAAACAAAAAACCCTTTGAGCCTTCTCCACCAAAACAACAAAGACAGGAAATAAACAAATAAATGATGTTTATCCACAGAAAGAGTACAATGTACAGGCATGAGACTTCAGTAAATATACATCCTTTGTGTCTTAAATCCCTGGTCTCACATAAAAATGAGGAAAAAAGTGCCCATAGGGTAGCATACCCCTCCCATCCCAGCATGAAGGAGGCAGAGGCAGGGCGATCTCTGTCAATTCCAGGCTAGCCAGAGCTACATAAAGTTTGTCTTGCTCAGAGAAGCTTCCTTCAGCCATGGGTAGCAATCAAGATGGAGGAGACCCATAATTTTGGAGAATGAGTAACTGAGAAGCACCTGGCCCCCAACGGGACCTCTATGTCAACTACTCCTCTGAGGCCCAGAAAACACAGAAGGTGGATAAAAAGACAGATTTCAGGGGGCTGGAAAGATGACTCAGAGTGGCTCACAACCATGTATAACAGGATCAGATGCTCTCTTCCGTCATGGAGGAAGAAGTCTGCAGACTTCAAAGAATGGGAGAAATACAATGGCCACCCTCTTCTGGGTATGGCATGAACACAGCAATCATGAACATTGTGCAGCTGTGACCACACACACAACAAAACACACGAGGGAGAGAGGGAGGGAGAGAGGAAGGGAGGAGGGAGGGAGGGAGGGAGGGAGGGAAGGAGGGAGGGAGCCTGGTTTACACAGTGAATTCCAAGACAGAAACCCTGTCTTGAAAAACAATAAACAAACAAAAAAGTAATTACAACCACATAATGACACACAAAGAACATAAAGGAACTTGGGCCTTACACTATTATTAAACTTAAAGATAAAGCAGGTATGGAGAGTCGGGAGCTGGAGGTGGATGCATTCAAGAACAAAAGTATGAAACTGTCAACTATTAAATAAAAGATGTTAAAGATGAGTACATGTTACTTGGAGGAGACTAGCAACACTTAAAAAAGGACACACAATGAGCAAAAGGCTAGGGAGTCTTTACACTGAATGTCCCATGACCAAGGGGAGGATCAGCCGTTCTTCCCTATCAGCCCCAGGTCTACAGGTCCACAGGAAACTGTATACTAAGCCATGTCACAGCTGTGTGTTGACACACAAACTTAGCTCACTTACATTGTGAAAAACCATATTCTATGATAAATCCTCAGTATTTTATCTTTAATGATTCTACAGAAGAGCAAAATAAACTAATAGTCCACAGGTTAAAAACAATTACAATTTTTTTTTAATAACCTGTTGAAAAGAATCATATATACAGAATACGTATACATACATATGTTTGTGAATATAGTTTGCATTTTGATGAGTTATTTTCTAACAACCTCTGGAAAAATACACGTACTAAAAACACTTTAAGAAAAACTCCAACCTTAGGATGTCCTTAGCCCTATCTAAAGTTCTATAAGGTCAAGTACAGAAATACAGACAGACAAAAGTAAATTAATCACTCCAAGTATCTAAATGACATGGATAAATGCAGCAAGAACTGTACCACCTGGCTTCGTATTCTAAACAGATACAGTGATTTACTTTCCCAGTTTGTAATTGCTAAATCTTCCCTCTCCCAGCAATTTTAACAGAACTGGTTCTATAAAAGAAAAGCATTCCTATCTAGACCGAACAGTTCCATTCAATATCAACTTCCAGCGAATGCCAGAACAGAGCTCAGCTTTCTTGGTTTCATTTGTTTGTTTGTGCTTTTCATTTCATTTTATTTTTAAATAACTCTTAAAAGAAAATATGTATGATCTGAAGATAAAGTAGAGTAATAAATCATTCTTATTAACTTTGTTTTATATTTCTTTTCAAATCCATTATTCTTATAAAAGCAACTTTATGTAAGAAATTTACATGCTGTCCCATAACAGGCTCCAATAATATAAAGAAAATATTTAAATAATGTCATATCCTTGAAAATTATACAAACTTGACCTAGAATGGAAAACCAGCCAACATAGATTGCAAAGAGTAAGGTAACTTTAAGAAAATAAAAATGCAAATACACATTTTAGTAGTCTCTTGAATTTATTAACCTAAAAGGTTTAATTTCCATTTTCCTGCATCAGCTTTATTTATAAAATGTCGTGCCCTATAAATATGCTGTTATTTTCTATAGTCAAGCACCCTCTTAACAAATCTTCTCATTAATATGTAAATGTAAAGTCAATCGGTCTTCTCTCTGACAGCCCCATGAATTCCTAGCACACTGTATAATCGGCTTTGACTTGGCATCCACTATTTATCATCAAAGATGTCAGTTAGAAAAATTATGGAAAATGCATTGCAATTGATATGACTGCAATCTACTTTGTCAACACTTAATTGTTCCTCAAATCGTACATTTACATATAAACAGCCTAAATACTGATCTATAATGATGCAAATAAACTAAATTAAAAATCTCTTCTGGCCTTGAAGAAGCTTCTTTGTATATGATGTGTTCATTTGAGAACTGACTGACAAAAGTATGTCCATCCGCTCATCTCAAAAACTATTTCTAATAACTTTCAATTCCTAAAAGCTAATATTTTGCTACCCTTCAAGAATATTAACATAAATAGAGGGCTTTGGAAATAGCTCAATGGTTAACAGCACTTGCAGTACAAACATGAAGCCCTGAGTTCGAATCCTCTGCACCCATGTGAAAAGCCTTCAGGAGGACCTTCTGTGCCTGCCTGCTGCCAGCCCAGCTCCAGGTTCAGGGAGAGATCCTATCTCAGGGAAGACATGGTAACAGCACAGGAACAAGAACCTGAAGCATTTTCCTAGCCTACACACGCACCATGTACATGCACACACACACCCAAGTTCAAAGACAAACGGGATTTTCCTCTTTGGAAAGCATATTTATTTATGGATATCATCTAGTTGAGCACCATAGACTCGGGTCTTAGTTACCTTTCTCTTGTTAGGAAGATACCATGGCCAAGGCAACCTAGCCACTACACAAGAAAGTATAGCAAAATGATTAATCAGAATAGCATTTTCACATTTTCTCTCAGTACACGAAAGGGAAACAGAAACCTCTAATGTAACTTCTAAACTGATAAGTTAATTTGGTGACACTTTTCCCACTGGCATATTCTTACTTGATGTACGGAACAGTTGGTTTGTGCAGCATTTATGGGGCGATTTCTGCCCATAGATGAAAGGGAGTTTTCCCCACTGTGGCAGAAAGACCAGTCACTACTCAGTCCTCACTGGAAGGAAGTGCTGCTCCACCCTCATTCTACCCTGTGATAAGATGACCTTGGCTATTATAAAAAAGGAAAGCAGAGAAAGAACTGCAAACGTCTGTTTCTTTCCACTATGGCTCAATCGCCTTTATGAGTATCTGTCTTACAACTGACTACCTTTACTATTTTTAGTTATGCATGTGGTACATGCCTGGGTGGGGATGTAGGCACACGAGTACAGGTGCCTGCAGTGGACTGCTTTGGAGCTGGAACTCCAGGCAGCATGAGCCACCCAATGTGCTAGGGATGGGTCCTCTTTGAGAGCAGTGCACTTCTTAACCACTGAGCCACCTCTCCAGTGCCCAGTCTAACAACGTGTACACTAAATCAGCCACAGGCAGTCCTAACAACATGACAGCAGCATGAAGTCAGAAGGCCTCCGGGAGTACAAACACCCGAGTCTCACTCTCAAGTATCTATCTGCAGCAATCAGTAGCAAGACAGACTCAAGCAAGATAAAGAAAGGAGTGTGGTGTGGACATGACCCAAGTGTTGACACATCCAAAGAGTAGTTTTGTACAAAGAGCCTCATTATGATTGCTAGTTCTGAAACTACAGCAGGACGGACCATATCTTGCTCGCCCAAAGGTTATTTACAAACTTAAGAAAACAGACACAATCCTAATATCCTGAGTATGTTGGGCTAAATGAGACACTCAAACACAACTTAATCTAAGACTCATTTTTCCATAGATTGAGGTAAATTGACAGCACCTTCCATTAATCAGTAAAGTTCAATGTTTATCCATACTAAAATTGTAACTCTTAGCATAACTGAAATTAAATAGTTGTGACCAACTGCCTCTTAAGGGTCAACCAAGAGGTTAATATGGAAAAAGCAAAAACACTTTTTATTTTACACTACATTATAAATACTTATATACCTTGAAAAGGGGGACTATGGTTTAAACTAATGAAAATTTACAATCTATCTAAATAATTTCCTTTCCTTCTTTCCTTTAAGCCAGTGCATTTTGTCTCAAAGGAAATCATAAGTCGAACACCTGTACAGCTAAATCCTCAGCTCCAACACCGGGCTCCTCACCCACCCATGCTCTGTCTGGAGCACTCCACCCGCCAACTCCACCCGCCCACTCCACGTGCCCACGCCCTGTCTGGAGCACTCTACCCGCCCACGCTCTGTCCAGCACATTCTGCCCATGTGTATGCCACACACGCCATCCACCCACACCCCAACCACCCACACCCAGTCCTCACGCAATGCTGTAGCAATGTGAGGCTGAGCTGCACATCTGAAAAGCACTGCATGAGTCCGGAAGCCATAGGGTCCACCATGATGCCATGGTCAGATGGATGAGTGACAAAGCAACAAGTGACACAGTCCAATTTTAATAATGCTTGGACAGTGACCAGATTTCCTTCTCACAGGAACTAATGTTCACAGAACTAACACACAAAAACACAAGAAAAAAATGCAGCTCCCTGCTCTCCAATTATGCAACAAAAGCAGAAATATATATGTCAATGTAGAATTTAACTTGTCTTCTGTATATGGTTTTACTAATTTCATCTAAAATAAGATGAAATAAAACTCAAAGAGTAAAAGATGAACTAGAAAACTCTAGTCTTAATATTTGGTACATATTTTTAGAAAATATTCTTATACTCAGCTACAATTTCAAACCACTAAAAAGACACAAGATCATTTGGATATAACTGCTAGAATGAATATGAAAACAAAATAAAAATTCCAGGTGGTAACAGTGGTTAAAAAAACCCAACATGATCTCTGTGCTTACACACAGGGAGGAAAATGCCCAATCAGCTCCCCAGCAGGGGCTATCTGAACAAAGACTACTGTTGCTGAAGTTGGAGTCCAATGGTCGAGGAACTGTCATCATGCACACACTGCTTCACTTACTAAAACAGTCTTTCAAACCAAACTCTGGTCAATAATAAATCAAAATCATTTTGTAAGAAGTGCATACTAATAGCAAAAAAAAGATCTTTAATCATAATCATAAGTAGCATAAGTGGTTTTTGTTTTTGCTTTTTACATATGGTTAAAAAAAAAAATGCAACCATTTTACTTACAATGGAGTTAAGGGGTTCCACAAAGAGACCTTGTCTCAAAAAAGAAAACCGTAAAACTTCAAGCACAGCAGGGCTTGGAAGATACAGTTCAGTGGTAGATTCACCTTCCATATGTGTGAGCCCAAGGTTCAACAACAATGTTCCCCAAAGCAAACAGAAAGAAAGAACAAACCAAACTGAGATGTAGCATTCAAGGAGATGGAGACACATAATAATGTTTTAAACCTTTTTAATACTAAGACACAAGTCAATGCAAAAAAAAATTTGATGAACTGTTTTAGAATTGTAAGCTTGATATGTCATTTAAAAATCTATTATGAGAATGTCCCTTTACAAAATTTCATTAACATTTTTCTCACATTAATATTATTTTTATATTATTTTTAATTTAAAAAAAGCAAGATGTTCCAAACACCATATGGTTAGTTGGATAGCGCTCAAACCTGATATTTCAAGTTGGTAATATGGGGGCTTGAGAGATGGCTCGTTGATTAAGAGTGCCTGCTGCTGTTCAGGGGACCTGAGTCTTGTTTCCAGCACCTATACAGTATCACCAGTAACTTTAACTCCAGGGGATCCACACCTCTCCTGACCAACTCAATGACCACACACACAGGCACACACACGCATGCTTACATTGTAAAAACACGTGTATGCACACACTCATACACACATACATGTGCACACATACTCAAGCATTCATAAATATGCATGCACATACATGCACACACAGATGTGCACCCAGAGAAATATAAAAATATTACATTAAAAATAAGATGTCAAAAGATGAATGTACTGTTATAGTACTACTTAGGATATCCTTAAACAATTTTTAAATTTACATGTGATTCTACATAGAAACAGTGAGTGAGCTCTATTACAAACTACACAATACAATTAAAATTTGTTTCCTTGTAAACAATGATAAATTTCTAATGTAAATCTGCCAAATAAAATAAATTCATTCCATATGATATTTAACTACTGATTCCACACACTTTAAGTAAAAATTAAAGTAAACATATTTTAGAAGTATAAAGCTGGAGGAAAGTATTTCCACAGTATTTTACATAGAAACTCTAGAAATCAGTCACCCCAAGTGTAAATCCATGATGCAGAGTCACATTACCTACTTTAGCAAATTTATCCAGAAGATAAATGGGGCTCAAAAATGTAAAATCAACTACAAATAATTAAAAAAACCCTGGGGCTTGATAACATCATGTGAACCTTGTGTCTTAGAGGGACCTTTTGCCAGGTATCACAGGAAAGATTATACAGTGCATCTTCAAATAGCAATCAGTCCTGCACTACTCTGAATTGGCTGCACAGTCTGTAAACATTAATCTATCCCCTTGGTACACTTCCTAAGCAGGAGGCCAATCAGCACTCACCTCTGTCCAAGGACTGACAAACTGTGTCCGAGCGTACCGAGTCAGCATGTGGATTATGACAACTTGCCCCCACTCTTCCACATCTACCAGCAGGTTACAAAGCTTGCGGTAATTCCTGTGGATCAGATCGATTCTATCTGGGCACACTTCTTCGAAAGCCATCACCACACTGCCAGCCACCAGCTGAGAAGAAAGAAACAGTAACTCATTAAAATACACTCTCCACCCATCCAAGATCCTACTCGGATATCGCAGCAGCATACTCATGACAATAACATTGAAAGTTAATACAAAAGTACCCTTTGCTTGAAGAATACCATTAAGACCTATAAGAAGTATGGAGAACGAATCTTCTGAAGACAGATAAATCCAGGTTATTTTATTCAGTCAAATTCTAATAATTGTTTTGTGTTAACTATTGATAATTTGGGTTGAGTTTTATTTGTTTTTTTGATCTGTTGTGGTTGTTTGGTTTTTGGAAGCTCTGGGTATCCTGGAACTTGCTTTGTAGAGTGTGCTGGCCTAGAACTCACGGAGATCCACCTGCCTCTGCCTCCCAAGCGCTGGGATTAAAGGTGTTCACCACCATTGCCCACACTTAAACTTTAAAGATGCTTTCTTAGTCTATAACAACAGTCAGAAAGAGATTCGAGGCAATAACAGAGATCCCACTGTCAGTTTAAAGTGAAAATAGCAGTGATTCAACAATGGGCTTTACATTAGAAAGTACACAAAAAACTCAGTATTTAATGAAAAAAACATTTCCAAATCTCACACATTTTACTCCATTTGTCTTTTACAGTATAATTTATTTTCAAAGGAAATACAGTGACTGAAATGTTGGTATACCATGCATTAAAAATCAGAATAATGTATTGCCAAAAGGGTTCAGTGTTCCCCCCCCAGACCAATTAATGAAATCACAAACATTGACTTTTGAATTGTCATGCTCTTACAAATCTTGGGTGAAACTAAGATTTCTTCACTATAAAGGTACAAGGCAAGCAAAATATTTAATATATAAATTCTTCAATATGTGTACCATATATACATGCAGATAGCCAACAGTGTAACACATTTTTGAATAAACAAATTAATATCATATTCTATCTAAACACTAGGGATTTTCCTTTTAGTATATAAAATTTCCCCAGTGACTAAAAATAAACAATTAAATAGAAGTGTAACTTATCGAAATGGTACTTTTTGAAAAACATTAGCTACAATGATATTCATATTTTGAGTGTTTGTCCCTCTACTTGGTTACCATTTAGTTTATTAATATGCAACCAACAACACAATTGAAAGAAAACAGCTCAGAATATAGACTTGCTATTATGCTAAATAAGTTTCAAGTCCTGTGGGGATTTTATGAATTACCAATCAGTATAAACGTGAAGCCGCATTTATTGACTCCGGCCCTACCCATGTACTGGTGCCTGCTGGTCCCAGCATGTATTCACCTCAATCGAAAAAGCAAAGAATTGATTATTTGTGTGAGCTAAATAAAAATGTATTATACATCTAATTTCCTATTTGCTACTGATATGGAAAGCAAGTTAAATGCATGTTTTCAAGTCCACATTTTGGTATCTTCTGCATCAATTACTCTTTGAAAATATTCACAGTAACTTAATAACCTATGATTATGAGATTAAAAGTAATAATTTAAAAATCTCTTAAAATAACAAAGTTTAGAATATCAAACTATAGTAATTTATTCTATAAAAATAAATTACTATATTATTGAGTTATAAACATCAACATATATTTTATATACAATTAATTGTATATAAATATAATAATGATGATTAATTGTCATTATTAAAATAACTGGTAAAGAATGTTAAACTACAAAATGAAATATTTCTTAGACTAATCTATGAAACTGAACTCATTAAGTTTTTAAATAATTTTCATTTTTTAAATGCTATGTAAAATCAAGGGTTTTATTAAACCCAGAAAGTATTTCATTACAAATGATTAGACACCAAACCAAACAATGAAATGTAAAATCAGCTGCTGCAGGATATTAAATTTATCAAGTCACAACAACAAGCATCCTAGAACACCCAAGATCCCAGGAAGGAAAGAAATAATCATTTAGGTACAAATAAGCCTACGGGAAACACAAAAACTAAGATGTAAAAAGAGCATCATCACTAAACAACACTAGCTTTAGATGCTCACTTCATTGTATAGTTTGTTTGTTTGCTTGTAAACAATCTGAGCTTTTGATAAACACCAGCAGAAGAATTGATCATTTGGGTCTATTAAATGTTCAATATCCATAAAACATTCAGAATTAAAATAAAATGATCTACTCAGATTTCAAAACCAAAAATATTGGTTTCCCAAAAACAAACAGTTAATTTCCATTTCACTGTGTCAATAGTGGCTCTTCACACAGTGGAAATAAATCACTCCGACAAAACTGCAATGAGCTCATCAGATCCAAACACAGCTTTCCATTTATGTATTTTTTATATTAAAGCAATAAACGTGGTTCATTTATCTCCCCTTGGTTGCCACGTTTTTCTGTGCTGTTGCTATGAACTTCAGCCATTAGCTGTGCTCCAAGGTAAACTACATGAACCATCAACAAAAGTGACATCCCATCTATGGAGTTCATATTTTCTCTAGATTATCTATGCTAGTTGACAAGCTGGTAATGAAAAAAATCACACTAAGCAAATGGTTCCTCTAATAACAATAAATTTTCTATAAAATTATGAAGGGTACAAAACGTTTCCTTGCATCTATTTTGTCATGAATTCTAATTAACGTTACAAAAATCTGAGTGCTGGGTCATCACAAGAAGTGCATCACAGTTTGATTGATAAGATGGTGTAAGTTAGCCAGTGCTGCCAAGATTTTCTTCCCTTAAATTAATGGCCATCCAACCTGCTCTAATCATACAGCCCAAATGATATTCCCTTCTTATTTCAATTTTCTTGAGGCATGGAAAATAGGAAAGATCAGTCATTTATCTTCTAATAGCTGGATAATAGATCTATCACAATAAAACATCTGCACAAACTCAGGGGTGGGCTTTCTTCTTTTCCCCAGAACAGCCAGGCTTTTACCAGCATTAAATCAATAACTTAAGAAAATGGTATCTTACCCCTATAATTTAGCTGTGAACTATCAACCTATTCATTAAACAGTAGTCTGTTGTTAAAATTAGGAAACTTTGAGTCATAAAAGTATATAAACAAGTCAGCTTTTCAATAAGCATTAATGTATTTTATCTCCCTGAAAAATTTAAATTCAATTAATAGAATTTCTTTGAAATTAACTTTAAACAAACAAAACAAAACAAAAACACAAGAAATAAGTACTACCCTGCCTTTGATGCTTTCTCAATATCAGGTTCCATGTTTTCAATGCTCAACAAATACAAATTTCTACATTTTAAAGAAAAATAAACAAGTGTTATAGACTTAAGGATATATTTATAATGGAACATTTGGAAAGGTTTATAGTAAAAGTATATTATTGTGCTAAACACACAAGGCAGATGAAAGTGGTGAAAATACAGAAAGACATAACAAAATATACAGTAACAAATACTATAACCTCTGACTGGAGATGACAGATACATAGGCAAAATGCTACCTTCTAATTCCACCTACTGCGCATGTAACCTTTCTAAATGTCTTTATAAACTAAAGACACCTTCAAACAATAGTTACCTAAATGACACTACCGTGCTTGTCTGCCTGTTACCAGAACTGTGTTGTGTGCCTGAATTCAAAGTGCTTTCTCTTTAGGGAAAAACTACACACTT
Source organism: Cricetiscus sungorus (assembly GCA_030556225.1). Taxonomy (NCBI): domain Eukaryota; kingdom Metazoa; phylum Chordata; class Mammalia; order Rodentia; family Cricetidae; genus Cricetiscus; species Cricetiscus sungorus. The sequence goes on along the minus strand of JANBXA010000398.1, from coordinate 53,788,824 downwards.
GTCTTTTTGAGCCATATGCTTCTCACACACTAAAATGTCTTGAAGATATCAGTAAGAAAACCCTCCTTAGGCTAAGAAATAAACAGATGGTACCCCCCCCAACCAACAGAGCTTAAATAAATGAGTTTTAAATATAGTGACATCTTTAACATTCCATACTTTCAGCAACATAAAAACCATCATTTTAATGGTTCCCATATTATGTCAGTGAATAAACTCCTCAAAATGACAAAATATTTAGATTGGATCATTTGGCTGTAAAATTTTAAAGTTTATGTAATCTGTGTGTGACTCTTTAATTTTTTAAACAATGTATTCTTTCACAAGTGCATACTTACACACTTTACTCTGATAATACACCCCCATCGTCCTCTCTTACCCCAAACCTCTACTCCCCAACAAATCCCACCCATAATTTCACAAGTTTTTTATGGGGGGGTCATGATTCTTTGTTAATTTTAGTGTTGATGTTAACATTGTAAGTACAGGTAGAATGTACCTATCATCTCTCAATGAGTATTACATATAATCAATAAAACAAGTTAATAAACATAGTTTATCTATATAAAATATATGTAGATACGTCTACATCTATATACATAGATAGACATAATGTATAGATAAGAATATATATTTTAATCTTTGTACAGTAGAATATAATCACACAAAAGAGGAATAATCCATGAGCATTCATAAAAGACCACTTAATACTTAAATACTGGTTAGACAAGTTAATGGTACTAGACAAAGCTGAATTCAAATCCCTTAATCTAAACCCTTAAAAAAAAAAAAAGGGAGGGGGGACATCACGCTGAGGATTTAGCCCACTCAATAAGATGCTTGCCTTATGAGCATAAGAACCTGGGTTCAATCTCCAAAACTGTCATAAGAATACCCATACAGGTGGCACATGACTGGAATCCCAGGGTGAGAGGTAGAGACAGGAGGGACCATAGAGCTCCCCCAGAATGGGCTAGTAGAAAAAGAAGGATCTGTAGGGCTCCCCAGGATGGGGAAGTATAGACAGGAGGATCCGTAGGGCTCCCTAGCCAATCAACCTCTGTACTTGGTGAGCTGAGAATAGCAAGAGATCTTGTCTCAAAAAATGAAGTGGGAAGAAAAACCTGGCTGTTAAAATGAATGTCCCAAATCCATAAAAGTCTCCCTGGGAACAGTGACTATGGAGAGAAAATACTCCCAGGCAAATAGCAGATACCAAACTACTATCACTAATAATATAATAAACAATATAAGAATTAACCATTAAATATCAAATCTATTCAATATTTCCTCCTTATTTGGAAATAAAGGGTCAGGAAAAAAAAGTGAACAATTGAATTTACAAAAAACTTATGTCCATTACACTCCTTTGAGCTATCTTCTTTCCAGTAAGAATATTTTAACACCTTGTGTTGTAGAGACAGGTGAAGATTTTGTATAAAATAGTTTTTAAAACTCAAAATCACTTCATGAATGAGAAGTTATAAGCCCTACAAAAACATAATGGAACATAAAACAAATTCTGATACCTAAGACAGTAGTTCACACCCAATGATAATAAGATCAGCCTAGCCAGCTTGGTGTGATCCTAGCACATGAGAGATGGAGGGAGGAGGATCAGAAGTTCAAGACAGGAGGGTTGCAGCAAGTTCAAGGCTAGCCTGGTCTACAGAGCAAGTCTGGGACCAGTCAAGAAGCCAAGGACCTTGTTTCAATAAAACAACACAGCACAACAAAAAGACAGGGGGAAGGAACAGATACCCCATCTGGAAAGGTATGTGTGCATTTGGAAGTTTCACTTTGGTATAGCCTCCAAATCCTCCTTTTTTCCTTGTTTTATTTTTTGTTTTCAAGACAGGATCTCACTATGTAGCTGTCCTGGAACTGGCTGCCCTTGAACTCAACCTCCCTGATGTTGGGAATAAAGGTGTACAGCACTACACCCAGCTACCTCCAAATTTCTTTAGATTTATGATAGAGCAGAAATAACAGCAAACTACATGTAAATTCAGGGATTGCTTCTTCTAAATTTCACCATTCTACACAGTATTTAGTAAAATGTCCCGTAGACAAAATAAGTACTTTTAAAACTACAAGGAAGTTATGAATACTTACAACAAGCTTTGTGTTTAGATCCCTGAAGCAGAGTGCCTATCATACAGCAGACTGAAAGAAGCATGACTTTTCTCAATTTATTTAGTGAGTTGGCCTATATTTGATACCTTCTATATATCAGCTATGCATAGAAAGATATAATGAAGATTTCTAATACATTCTACACTGAAGAAGTTTACATGGCTTAGGAATAGAACCCAATAACTGTCATGTATGACTGACAGCATAATGATACTGTCAAGATAAGCAGTGAAGAAAATAAAGAATATGCAGTATTTACTAAAATATTCATTTAGTACAAACAAGCAGTAAAAGAGGAATGAAAAAATACAAGACAGACAAGCAAGTGTAAAGGCAGAAAAAACTCAGCAATTCAACTAACATGGCACAAAGTATAAGTGAATCAATTATTCCAATCAGAAGGCAGTTACTGTCAGATTTAATTCAAAGTCAAAAGGCATCTATATATGCTATCTATAGAAGGCAACCAGATTAAAAGATACAATTTGGACAGGCTGTGGTGCCACATGCCTTTAATCTCAGCACTCAGGAGGCAGAGGCAGGTGGATATCTGTGAGTTCAAGGCCAGCTCAATCTGCAGCTCAAGTTCCAGGTCAACCTGGGCTACACACAGAGAAATCTTGTCTCAAAAAACCAAAAATAAACTTTGAATATGAAAGTTTGGAACATACAAGTGTGAAAGCAATCATAAATTAAGACTGACTATACATAAAACAAGAGACATTATTAAAGATAAAAACATATAATATACATAATAAAATTATTATAAGCATATATATCAGTGTCAAAGATCCAAAGTACACAAAGAAAACACTGACAAAACTGAAGAGAAATTCCAATACCCCACTTTTCAATATAGACAACAGGCATGAGCCTGCAAATAGCTCAGTGGGTAAAAGCCCACCACTAACACCAGACTCAATTCTAACCCATTGGAAAGAGGGAACCAGATCTGCAAGTAGTCCTCTGACTGCCACATACACTCCATAGCCAGTACACCCACCCACATGCATACATATGCAATACAAAATAAATGAGTATAATTAAAAGAATAAAGGAGCCAGTGACTACTATATTAGAGACCTGCTGGATGGCTCTCCAGCATGACCCATGATGACTTCCTAAGTAGTTTTGAGTTGTAAAAAATGAGTACAGGGGCTGGAGGAATGGCTTAGAGGTTAAGAGCACTGGCTGCTTTGCTAGAGGTCATGAGTTCAATCCCCAGAAACCACATGGAGACTCACTGCCATCTGTAATGAGATCTTCAAGCTTGCAAGAACACTGTATATATAATAATAAATAAATCTTTAAAACAAAAAAAAAAGAGTATGAAGCTCTGAGATGCCAGCAGCACAATGCCTTCACCACCCATTCCCACAGCCACAGGTTACCACTATTCCTAAGTCTTGTCTGCCAATGTACACATAAGATGATCATGGAGAAGGGATATAGGTGGATATACACACTCTCACAAGACTACTCTTTTTAATTAGAATAACTCTGAGAAACACAAAAAGAGCCTTCTTCAACTGATGGGAGATGTCATTCTGTAAATATGTTTCTCTTATTGGTTAATGAATAAAGCCCTGTTGGCCAATAGGAAAGCAAGATAGGTGGGACAAAGAGACAAGGAGGATTTGGGGAGAGGTAGGAGGATTCAAGATGTAGAGACTTGAGAGAGGAAGAGGTCTGGACCCTCTCTCCGGTATGATAAGACCACGTGGAAATAATTTGATAGAAATGGGTTAATATTTACGACAGAGCTAAGCCAATAAGAAACACTAGTAACAGGCCAACAGCTTTATATCTAACACAGCGTCTCTGTGTGTTATTTGGGGCTGATGCAGCTGTGGGACCAGGCTGGCGGGAAAACTGCTGGTAACATTCAACTATAAATTCTTTTAGGGAACAAACATTTGGAGGGCTGTTTTAATATTTTAGAAAACATGCAGAAGCTGTTACAGATATGTAGATATGTATGTAGATACGTAGAATACAGCGTATCTGTAACCCCAGCACTTGAGAAGCCATGATCAAACTGCTATGAAGCAGAGGCCGATCTGGTAGAAACAGTAAGTTCCAGGTTGGCCTGAGCTGCATATAAGACCCTGTCTGAAAAACCCAGCAACCAACAAGCTAACAAGAAGAACAAAAGAAAAAAGAACATTTGTAATACTAAACTCCCCTCTCTCTCTCTTGTTCAATAGGTCTTTAATACTTTGTTGGAGGTTGGGGTTTGTTGAGACAGGGTCTCACACTGTGACCCTGGGTAACATAGAACTCACTATGTACACCAGGCTGACTTCAAACTCACAGAGATATCCTGCCTCTCTTACCCAAGTATTGGGATTAAAGGTGTGCACCAATAGGCCCAGCTTTAATATTTGAGATAAGAACTTCATTAATAATTGGAACATTATAGAATCAATAAAAATAGTTCCGGTGAATGTAGCATGGTAAATCACAGTAAATAAAACACAAGTCAGTGACACTAAAGATAATACTCACAGTGCTCTTATCTTTCAGAAGCTTCTCAATGACTTCGATCAACATCTCCTTCTGCTCTGGATCAAGACTGAAATGTTAAAAATAAATAAGCCACATGCATTTATTGTTCTTCATTCTAAGATCCAATGACACTTATCACTTCAAGAATTCCAGGGTTGGCCAGGCGATGTCAGCACACACTTTCATGCAAGCACTCAGAAGGCAGAGGCAGGTGTCTCTCTGAGCTTGAGACCAGCCTGTTCTACAGAGTAAGTTCTAGGACATCCAGGGCTACACAGAGAAACCCTGTCTCAAAACACACACACACACACACACACACACACACACACACACACACACACACACACACACACACACACACAAAACAAAAAAGGCATGCTGAGGTGTTCTAAGAGAACAGTAAGGTTTCCAGACACAGACGCCTTAGTAAGATGGGGTGGGTTTTCTAGTCAGTGGTCTGAAGCTGCTCATGTTAACTAAAGCAGGTGTCAATCACTGCCAGAGCCAGCTGGAGAACTGTAAGGAAGTGGCTGAAAGTACCTGATTGGAAGTTCTTTTTATCTCAGGGGGAAAATGTGAAAGACAGCGAATGTTTTGAACTATAGTTGTGTAACTGCCAAAACTAAAAAGAGCACTTCTAAATAAAACCTAATTAGCTCAGCCTGCTAAAGAAAACACATGGTGAAGCTGTTATCTGAACCAAGGGCAAACGGGCGGTCTATGAGACAACATCTGGCAGACCGCCACACTGGAGACAGAGAGTGCACAGTGAGCTGCTGCCTGGTGCACTTTTAAACCATTACTCCTACTTTATGGTTCTTTTCAAACATTTTATTGCATGTACCTATTTAGGGGGAAAGCTTCCACACACAGCAAGATGTGCATGTGGCAATCAGAAACAACTGATTATTTGGCATAAGTTTGATTTCTACCTTAGACATGTGCTATGCTATTCACAAGTCCACACATCTGTTCATTTCATGCATTTCACTTGTTTGACTTAGCACTGAGAGCACACCAGAAACAAAAGTGGTGGTAGCTTGCAGATAGATGACAGAAAACAGCAACACATCATGATACATAACTTGCTCTAGACGGTGTTTTTTTCTCTACAGACATCAAGATAGTATACGATATTTGCTACAAATGTCAATAGCATATGATTTTAAAAAACACTGACTGGGACCCAAGCTCAATTCCCAACACCCACACAGTTGCTCACAGCCATCTAACTCTAGTCACAGGGGATCCAACACCCTCTTCTGGCCTCCATGGGTACTGCATGCACATGGTACACATAAATTCAGGCAAAAACACCCATACACATAAAATAAAAGTTAAAAGAAATTAGACACTATATAGCAAGACACTGGCTTTAAAAAAAAAATCACTACAAAAAAGGTACAGAAACAAGGATGAAAAGTAAACAACGAGAGTCGTAAGTAAAACACATGAAATTCTACTCAATACTAAAGGTTCTTTCTCCTCTCTTCCCCTCCTTTCCCCCCCATCTCTCTCTGTGTTTCATGTATGTGAGTGTGTGGTTACATGCTCCTACATATCCACATCAGGGGGCCAGGGCAGAATGCTGGTGTCTTCTTCAATGGTTCTATGCCTTACTGCTTTGAGACAAGGTATCTCACTGAAGCAGCTGCTCACCATGTTAGCTAGACTGGCTGGTCAGCTAGCTCCCAGGACCTACTTACCTCTGCTTTCCCCTCCCCCGCATGCTAAGTTTGCTGGCACTGGCTGACATAGCTAGCTAGCTTTGTAAATCTTGGGTACTTTGGTTTGTACTTAGGCTTCATACTCATTGAGCCATCGCCAAGCCCCTCTATTTTCTGACAACACATACATAAGACACATTATACATATGAGAATGCAAACTCTGATTAAAGCTATGCAACCTAGAAGTAAACAGAGGCCCTAATAAGCTCAGAAGTAAAAGTCCTCACAGTGTCTCTATAACCAACACAAAAGCAAAGACATTCAAAGATTATTTGTAGGAGGAAAAAAGACACACACACACAGCACTGGGTGGTGATGGCACATGACTTTAGCCCCAGCACTCAGGAGGCAGAGGTAGGCAGATCTCTATGAGTTCAAGTACAGCCTGGTCTACAGAGTTAGTTCCAGGTCAGGCTCCAAAGAAACATAGAAACCCTGTCTCGGAACACAAAAAAGAAAAAAAAAAAGAAAAGAAAAGAAAAGAAGAAAAGAAAAGAAAAGAAAAGAAAAGAAAAGAAAAGAAAAAAAACACACACAGCCAAATTCATTCACTTGTAAGAACAGGCTAGAACATACCTCTGGTTTACAACAGCCTATGTGACACCACAGATGCAGACTGTGGTAGATAAAGCACCTACCTGTACAACTTCTGTATAGCATGGGCTGCATTCTTCCTGACATATGGTGACAGGTCAGCAGAAGCCTCCTTAATAGCCAGCATCATGATAGGCACAATAATTGGCACTCTAATACTTGACAGAACTCTCAAGGCACTTGCACGAATTAGCTGATTTGGGTCCTAAAACAGAGTGAAAATACCCATCAAAATTTCAAGTTTAGACTTTCCAATACAATGGTACAATACAGTTAGCAGATGTTACAGCCCTAACAACACAGAAGGGCTTTTGAAAACAGGCAGTGTTGTCTGAAAACAAAACAAAAGTAAATGTCTTTTCTGAACAGTGTTTTAAAGACAAGTGGTGGGTACCATTCTCATTGCCTATTTATTACTATATGTACTAGATTTTCAATCTTTCATAGTAAAATGCATCATAAACTTAAATGTGTTCTTTAAAAATGCCCCACTGTCTTATCTCTAAACGGTAGGTACAGTGATGAGCAAGTCCATCGATGCTGGACAACTTGCAAGCAGATACAAAGCAACAGAAGACACAAGTTCTAAGGCAATGTCCTACATGGTACACAGAGATAATTTTCTAAGGGCACCAAACCTGCGTTCTGGGAGGCCCTTTAACTCCTCCAAGCCACAGCTAGGCAGATTAGCAGATTATTGTCCCATCTCTTTAAAGGACACTCCTCCAACTGTGCAGACACCTTGACGCTATCTACCTGCTCGTTCTTCATTTACCTTCAAAGCTCGCTGGAAAGTGCTAATGGACAGGAGCGCCAGGTCCTGCTGTTCCTCAGCGTATCGGACGAGGTAAACATATACCAATTTCTTGATCTATTTGGAGGGGAAAAAACAGTCATTCACTCCTACAAGGATGAAAATTTAAAACTCAATATTTTATAAACCAAAATCCATTCTCAATTTTTCTCAAGTAAGTAAGTGTATCTGGTCCCAGCTCCACCTGTAAAGCAGATGCTACTTTGTGTGATAATGGAAGTAAATAAAAAAGCTTGTAAAATAAGCATTTTTGTAATCCAATCCATAGCGCAACATCTATCCTGTCAATGTATCTCTTCCTTTCACATTGACTTTGCTTAATCTGAGAAAAATAATTTGTGTAATTTCAAAATATCAATTAACTGACAAAAAAAGGTTAAAAAATCAAAGATACATGTAAACAGCATGGGCCCTCACCATCTGGTACAAAAGCTTATATGTCGACATCCATCAAATAGCCCCAACTCCTTTAATGGTAGCAGTCACATTCCAATGGATATTACATATTTTCAGCTTAATAAGAATGATATGTGAAAATAATACCAACTTAATGTAATAATTGTTCCATAAAGACTAGACTGGTCAATGTTCTGGAAAAATCTTTAAAGGCAATTTAATGTGGTCTACAGCAATTATTTTACCCCAATAGTGGTGTTGGTCATGGAGGAGGAGGAAGTGTTGGTGTTGGTCATGGAGGATGAGGTGGTGGTGATAACAAGAACCCAGGGTCTGGTGCATACTAAGCACACACTATCACCAAGTTACTCTCTCAGCCCCTGTTCCTCTTGATATCATGTGGTTTTAGGTTCCTTCACTATGCTGTTTGTTCCCCGTAAACACACTCGTGTCTGTTTCTTTCAGTGTGGCACTCCAAACTAAAATGAGGTCGAAGCAGAATGAACTAGGAAAAGAACTTTGTTCCTGGTGAAGCCTCCCCTAATACAAAGCTAGGAATTAAAGCTATCCACTTCCCAAGTGCAGTGCTGGGAAGCCTGCTGCTGTATACACTTCCCAAGTGCAGTGCTGGGGAGCCTGCTGTATACACCTCCCAAGTGCAATGTAAGGAAGCCTGCTGTATACACCTCCCAAGTGCAGTGCTGGGGAGCCCACTGTATACACTTCCCAAGTGCAGTGTAATGAAACCCACTGTATACACTTTCAGAAGTGCGTGCTGGGGAGCCCACTGCATCCACTTTCCCAAGTGTAATGCCAGGAAGCCCCACTGCATCTGAACAGCCGCACTTTGAAGCTCTCTGGTTTCAATCTCTTAAATGAAAAGCAAAAGTGTGCATTTATCTACAGGAAAGTTCAGCACCGGAGACCTGGCTCTTCAAAGCATCTTGCTGAAGGAATTTCTATGATCCAACCTGCTCAACCCCCTACCACCTTCACAACATCATAAACACAAATGAAAGCTTGGTAAGCACACTTTCTATACTTTCATATTGGTGAATGTATATTAAAAATATTATATGTGTGTGTGTTATAATAATGCTACAGATGATACTAATTACAAAATTAATTCTTCACAGCCAAATAGTTCCACAAAAATTTTAAAAATAAAATCCAATGTCTCTAACCAATTTTCTTTTCCATCAAACAGAAACAATCACTGACTATAACTTGACCTTGGTCTCAAACTGTACTCAGGTTATCCCTCATAGCCCCTCCCTGACCAGATTCCACTTAAAACTGTCTATGACACCAAAACTTAAAGAATAAAATGCTGACTAATTGTAAACTAATATAATAAACTATACATACTGAGCAACTACTACACAAAATAAAGCAAGTCTATATTTAGCAATGAAATTTACTTAAAGGATTTTGCCGTGTTGAATGGTATACATTATAAGCTCTCACCTCTGCTTGTCTCAAAACATGAAACAAAACAAAATCATAACCAGTTACAAATGTGTGGGAGGACAGACAGGGCTCCACTCTTTGGTTCACTCAGCTTAGCCTATCACAGCAATCCTCCTGCTTCAGTCAGCCACATCTAGGACTACGGGTATGCGCTACAGTACCAGGCTGACCTAGAAACACGTTTTTAGGTTTCTGAATTTCAAGGAAAGGAGGTTCTTCTGTAGCTCTGACAACCCACAGCCAGCAGAAAACTGGCATGAGTCTACTGAAAAGATCAACAGAAACTCACCAGAATACCAGCTTTTTCAAGTCAACGATGTGTGGCAGCCCCCTTGTCATGACTCTCATAAGAGTCCACACTTCTAGAAAGCAAGGTTGTCTCTTGCAATGGTGAGCAACAGACTCCCTGTCTTGCTACCACAGCTGCCATGTGTTTCACGGCCCTTCAACATAACAAAGTCCTTCAACTTCTAGTTAGGTGGTGACAGTCCAGGTAAAACCACACATGCCCTTTCCAAGCGCTTCGGAAACCAAACTCACGAAACGCAACATCAGTACAAGCCTTATAAATAATATAAATAAGTAATTCCTATGTTAAACTTTCAATATCATATACGTTAGCACATTTCTCCAATGTGTGTGCCGAGCTGCACAGGACACCATGTCCTGTCTTTCATGTGAGGAAGCCCTTCAGCGTTTCTTTTCTCCAATATGCTTATCATCCCAGCCAGTGCGCAAATTAACCAGGGAATGATCAGTTATAAAAGAAAAGCGATTGCTGGCTCTGCTTTTACTTTTATTTTCCCTTATTCTTCACCTCGACCTCTCTAAATTCCCAGTTAGAACTTGCTGAGCATTTAACCTGCCACCTACAATGTCGTTACTCATTTAATGCTCACATCCTACTAAGTGCAATTGCTACCTCCGCTAATGGAGGCAGACTGGCCAATGGTCACAGGATGTTTGCGAGGAGGCAGGAGCGCGTTCCCAACTCCTACATGTTCTGGTCAATGAAGAGAGTCCTCCAATTTTTCTATTCAAATATTCTCTAAGGAGAGGAGTTAGTGCCCTTCCCCAGGACACCTGAAAATCTAGTAAAATTACACAAAGCAAGAATAAAATTTTCATAAAGCATCAACTTTTTTTCCCTTTGAGACTAGACCTCCTTGAAGCCTAAACTAGCCAGGTAACTCATGATCCCTTGCCTTGGCCGCCTCAGCCCTGGGACTATGAGGACTATATTCAGATCTCTTGCCCTTTAAGGAAGGAAAAAACATTTTTTTTAATTTATGATGCTTTAAATCATCTAAATTTTAATAAATCAGGGTCCAAATTTATATGCAATGCCCAACATACAGTTTTGCTATGGAGGAACCTGTGTCTTAACTCCAAGTACAGATCTGCACAGTGGAGCCTGGCCTGGCTGCTCCTGTTCACCAGTCAACAGGAGACACTACTCTAGGACACCCAGGACCCTCACTCCAGGAACCCCATAGATACTGTAGGACATCAGAGTGTGTCATTCTGGGATCCCTATGGTACTATATGATGTCAGGGTGCCTCATCCCAAAATTCCTGTGATACTCCATGACGTCAGGGTGCTTTGTTCCAGGGTCCCCACCTCTATTACCAGTGAACTTTCGGTGAAATTCCAATCAGATTCCATGTGTTTCCTTTTATTCAAATAGAAACTTCTCAAACTTCAGAATTTGCATAATCCAAAAATAAACACATATATGTAATACCATTTCATTAAATGATCTCAAGTGATTTTCTTTAACAAAAGATACAAATCAGGCCATGTGTTGGTAGTGCACACCTTTAATCCCAGCACTCGGGAGGCAGAGACAGGCAGATCTCTGTGAGTTCGAGGCCAGCCTGGTCTACAGAGCTAGTTCCAGGACAGGCTCCAAAGCAATACAGAGAAACCCTATCTCAAAAAAAAACAAAAACAAAAAAAACATAAAAAAACAAAAAACAAAAAAACATACAAAACAAAGGCTCCAAAACCAAGCAAGACCAGTTTAGATGGAAACCAAAACCACGTAAAGGAGGTCAGTTTAAAAGTGAAATAAGCCAAAAGATCCAAACCATAACTAACATTTTTGATTCAAAACAATTTTTTAAATACTTAGTGTCATAGTTTCAATGCAATGATAAATGATTATTGAAAGACAGATGACCAGAACTCCAACTAGAGTTTTAAGTTCCTTAGAACACAACACTTCTAGAAAGCAACCTATACCCGCAAGAATTGACTGATTAGTTGATGGTTTAATAGCAAGTTCACATCTCAGTCAGAAAGTTCTCAAATCCCCTTGGAATGAATGTGCTTAAGTTAAACAGGGTAGAGCCAGGACTAGTCAGACTTCCAAGCAAGAGCTCAGTAACTGCCAGATGATTCACAACATCACAGGACTGACAAAAAGCAGGGCTTTCCACATAGGTTAGTTACTACATCTAGGATCTAATGTCCCCAGCAACTGTTAGACATTGAATAACAATGTCTAAAAGCCACCATACACTATCAGGAACCATGACTACTGGGATGATTATGTAACTTGTTTTGTTTGTTTGTAACAATCACTTAAAAAGTATTCTTTGTCCCTAGGAACTACAGCATTGAGTGGGGGCTTACTTCTCGGTAACACCTTTGTTTATCAGGACAGCCAGCTAGCTTTAAAACTGTATTATGAACTCCAGAATGCATCTAGGATTTACAATGGGTACACTGAAAAGTCAGCACCACATCTGGGCTAGCAGGCTTCACTATAATTACTCACTATTGGAGAAGGGTTTCTGCGACTGTTATAGCAAAAAGCATAACAATATTAAATCACAGAAGGTTGCAAAACACTAAATTTGTTCCAGTTCTGTTATAAGAATCAATCAATATTGACCACAAGAGGCCTATGCACTGCCAGGCTGCAGGTGTGCGCGGAAAACCTACTTTCCCTGAGACCATTCTGTGACCGGCAATGGGAGTAGTTAGAGGTCCGTGACTACGCCACTCTCTGACCAGTTACTTTCATTCAATGTTACAACACTCCTTGCTGTAAAGCTAATCATAGCAGAGCCCCGGCAGTCTGGAGGAACACGGGCAGATCTGTTTAATTAGCTTATCGATAGCACTACATCAAACTTCATGAGCTATTGACTGAAGCTTTGATTATTTTTGTACTATAAGCACTGACTGCTTACTAGGTCACTTGTGGTAACATCTGACATCTAACGCCAGGTGACGTACTACACAGCTCACCTGTGCATCTAAGGCACCACACACTTATAAAAATGAAATCTCTCACTCGGCAGCAAGGAAACATCAATCAATTCTCTCAGCACAGATTTCTAAGAAGCTTATATCAGTTTTTCCATAAGATTAGAAGATTGACTGTTTGTTTTTGAAAACTCATAAGGCTTTAAAGAACAAAAAGTATCAAAAACAATCAGCTCAGGGCTGAATGGAGGGATCAGTGGTTAAGGGCACTGGCTGCTCTTGCAGATGACATGGGTTCAGTTTCTAGCAACCCACATGGTGGCTCCCAGCCATCTGTACTGCAGTCCCAGATGATCCAACACCTTCTTCTGGCTTTAATGAACTCTGCACACACATAGTACAAAGACATACACATAAAGTAAAATTAAGTCTTTAAAAGAAGAAGACCAAAACTAATGTTTCTACTAAAACTTTTCATACAGAATATCAGCCAGCATACCAGAACCTGAGAGCAAGGAGGAAAAAGGAACAGCTGGGTCTTCCCACTGATAACTACTTGCCAAGATAAACAGCTCTAAATGAGCAAGAATTAACACAAACTCTTCAGTTCCCACAATGAGAAGTGTGGAAATGTCAAGCCTACCAGCTCCACAGACTTGCTCATTCCTACCCATATCTACATCAACACAAAAGACTGTCAACATACTGGATGCCTCACAAAGCATGGCCAATCCCTGATGCTGATGAGGGGTCAGACACTAAGGTCAGAAGACAAAAGCACCAAACACGAAAGATGGCACTGACTGCAGGGGCAATGGTCTGGGATGGCTCCCTGGCTTTGGATGATGGCGCCGAACATCTGCTATATGACTTTAGCAAGTCCTCGGTCGTATCTTTATTGTTTAGGACGATAGAAACCCAGAGTTAGCCTCACAGAGATGCTCACTTGTGTGAAGCACTAACAACCTCAGCCAGACAAGCTTTCTATAGATTAGTAATCAAGACTGCTGTGACATATTTCCACCGTCACACATTTTCCCTATAAACATCCCATATAAAGCCCACCATGACACAGGGCTGGCCACTGCCTATGTTTCCATCCCTGTTCAGAAGCAACTGTTTTGAGTCCTATCACCCCCATCCCTCCACCACCCATAAATTTCTTGTGGGAGACCTGTTGCAGGGTCTGATTTCCGTGGCACTCTTCGTCCCAATCGTTGACTCTTTCACCGCAAAACCCTTTCGGTTAGAATGCTACAACATGAAGAACCAAGAACACATGCTAAATGGGGACAGCCTCTTTGGCAGGACTCTGTTGATCGTTAGTCAGGTCTGTTTAGTCAGGCCTGAGTAAGGTATCAAACAATGACCTCCTATGACTTCATTTAACATACGGTTCACATAAAGTGCCCAGAATAGGCAAATCCACAGACAGAAGGCAGGAGGAATAAGGAGTGACTGTCAGTTATCACGGGATTTCTTTTAGAGTGGGGACAGGGCCATGGAATTGTGATAAATTCTGTGAACACACTTTAAAAAAAAAATCACTCAATTCAACATGAAACTGAGCAGACTGAACCTTGCCACCCAGCAGAATCCACTCAGTGACAGTGCTGAGGTTTGCAGCCCACAGTTAGGACTCAGTGGAAAATAGCAGTGCACTGCTCAGGCCAGAGAGTGAGCCCAGCAGTACTACAGCATGTGCAGGGGACAGCAGTCATTAGTCTCAAAGTCTGTGCCCTCCTGAGGAACACAGCTGTTTAAAGTCACCACCCATGGCTGAGCTACTCTTAGTTCCAGTTTTGCTAAATGCAGATCTCCAAGTGCCTTCGAACCAACCACACTCTATTATGACAGGATAAGCATGCACACTGGCGCATCATCCTCTTTGAGCGCGCATTCTGGAACGGAGATCAAGCAGGAGGGACACAACCCAAACCAATACTGGGAGATTACGCCTCCTCTTTTCTGCTAGAGAGTATCACTGGCAAGGGTGTTTTATACATTTAATATTGTGCTGCTGAGCAATATGCTGACTTGAAATTAGCTAGAGTAATTTTAGAAGAGAGAACCTCAACTCAGAAAATGTCCCTAACACATGAGCCTGAGAACAAGCCTGTGCTGCACTTTCTTGATGGATGTGGGACAGGCCAGCTCACTGTGGGTGGTGACATCCCTGGGGCTGGTGGTCTTAGGTGCTATAAGAAAGCAGGCTAAGCAAGCCTTGAAGAACAAGTCAGTAAGCAGCATCCTCCATGGCCTCTGCATCAGCTCCTGCCTCCAGGTTACTGCTCTGACTTCCCTCAGAGAAGAACTGTGATGTGGAGCTGTAAGTGAAAATAAACCCTTTCCTCCTCAAGTTCCTTTAGGTTATGGTGTGTTAACACAGCAATAGACACTCTAAGACAAATGCCATCATAAAAAGTGAAATAACTGTATGGGGGATCATATAATAAACTGAAAATATAATCAAAACCACAAAATAGACTCTCCCTGAAATCACACGTCTCCATCTAACAGGACCTCTTGTAAACTGTCATCATGGCCTCCTAATTCAGAAGGCCACTGTTACGTGTTATGCTGTCTGTCTGGCATTGCCATAGCAAACAAATTGATGACTTGTTTTAAATTTTATATGGGGGTGGGGGGCTTCAAAGCTGTTGAGATAATTTTCTCAATTTTAGCAGAGTTTTTCTGCAGCACAGATGACAGTGTATGACTCTGACATTAGGCCACTGCGTCAGTCTAGCTTGCGGGAAAGTGGCAGGGATCCATCCAGGTGCACGGAGAGATTACTGCCTGAGTTTAGTGCCTGTCACAATAGCCAGAAAATCTTCAGAAATCTCTGGGTTTTGTCTTAGACAGAGCAAAAGGGCCACAAATTCTCCAAGTCTGGGTAGAACTGAGTAAGTCTACCTCACTGGAGATACGCTAACCTAAAATTAAGTCACTAGAGCAAAAGGAATTCATTAAAGCTCAGCCTGAGAGAACGATCGTTACTATGCCTTCAATTTTACTCTTCATATTTCCCACTCAACATCCAAGGCTAAGTTCAAACCCAATTGTCGGTGTACTTTACCAATATTAAGAGTGCATACGCCTTACCATAATAAAAAGCCAATAAATTTAAATACATTGACTTCCAAAGTAGCTGTAAGCGTGAAGTTGACTTACACGACAGGAGTTAAAGCAAACAGTACCTCGATGTTTTTACTGGCCACGTTCTTCACAACAGCAGGGAAGAGCTCCGATGCGTTTTTCCCCTTCGCAATCATCTAAGGGTTAAAGAGGAAAATCAGGAACTTCTTAGTAATCTGAAAAGATGGATATTCTGGGAAACTCTACACATATTAAATATTGAAAGCTTCTGTCACAAAGCAAGTTATGTAACAACAGTTAAAACTTTTCCAGTGTCAATCACAGCCCAACTACACACACCAGGAAAACACACTCTGTGTTTCAACATAATACACAAATATATAGACATACAAAGGGAAAATATACAGCCAAATACGGAAGTGCACTCCTGTGATCCCAGCACCTGGGAGACAGAGGTGAGAGGGTCAGAAGTTCAGGGCCAGGCTAGCCTATATGAGACTCTGCCTATAAAAAAAAAAAAAAAAAAAAAAAAAAAAGGCAGGAAGAGAAGCAAGGATGAAGGAAGGAGAAGAAAGAGGAATATAATATACAGAGTAAATTAAAGTATGTATAGAAATAGGTTCACTGTGTGCTCTTATTTTCCAGGTTCTTACATTAATATTGCAGCACATGTGAAAGGGTCCAGGAGAGTTTACAAACTAACTCTCTTGGCTTTCTTGGAGATTCTCCTATTTCCCAAGCTTTAATTTTTCAGGAGTCTCTTCATTCTGTCCACTGAAGATCAGTGTACCACCATCACTCCCAATGCTCCCAACTTCAGGTTTCATTCACTCTGAAGACTCCCACTTCTACAAATAAAGATCAGCCTCCCAGAGCTCCATGCCAAACCCCCAGGCCAAGTTCAGCCTCCCTAAATGCACATCGGCAGCTGCCTCTCTCATCCTAGTCTCTCTGCATAAAACCAAACTTGGGCTTCAAGAAACAAGACTTAAAAAACAAACAAAAAGATTGCATCGAAGGTAGAATTTATTATTTATTCTTTCCACCAGTTCTCTTAGACAACAGAAAACACAGAAGGGTATTGCTCTCTCCTCATGTCTACACAGTAACCAGGTCCTGCTGCTAATTCTTACATCAGGTAATGTCACTCTTTGCTGCTCTGACCATCAGCTCAGCATCATTTCTCCTAGAGTCCCCTACTACCCATGATATATAACACAGAGAGTTTAATGTGGACCAGGAACAGAAGGCTTCTCTAGCATGCACAAAGTCTGGGGTTTAATCCCAGCACCATGATAGAGGGAAAAAAAGTTCATCCCCCACCCCGACCAAATCCTCCACATTGCACATGTCGGCCTACCTCAAAAGATTTCAAAACTGTATGACAATCTATAGCCCAAACTAAACACTTACTATTCAAATGTCCTCTCACCTGCACTGAAATCTCTTCCGAAGCTCCTTGGTCTAATGCTGTTAGCCAAGTACTCATCCCTGGCCCCTCTTTGGTTCTATTACTATCAAATTTCCAACCAATTCATTTGACTTTTCTACATTCTACCTTTCTAAGATATTACCTCCCTCCCTAGAGCCATCCCCAAGGATCTGACTCTCACCTCCCAAGCTAGAGCCCTCCCCGAAGATCTGACTCTCCTAATATAATCAAATAGCCAATATTCTTCAAACCTTTTCCAAGACGTTGGAATTGCTTAAGCCACAGGACACCTGCCAAGGAGAGCTACAGACCAGATGTGGAACTAGCCCAAGGGAGAGAAGTGTGTTGCTGGAACAACAAAGCTGGAAGTTGTAATCTTTTGACAACAAACATGGACATACAGGATTTGGACTTTGCCCTGCTGGTTTTCAGTCTTGCTTTGTTACAGTATTTATTTTCTCACTATGCTCCTTTTCCTTTCTTTTGGAATGGTAGGATATAATCTATGCCACTGTATATCGGGAGTATGTGATCTGCTATTAGATTTTGATTTTACAAGAGGTTATATTTAAACGACTGCCTGTAGCCTCAGAAGAGAGTTTAGACTTTTAAACAGTGTGGAAACTGTGAAAGACTTGACTATAGGGACTTGTATGGCTACATGTCTATGGAGGCAGGGAGTAGAATGCGGGGTTTGACTAAGAATGCCCCCCACTTGATGAACTCTTTGGGGAGGATTAGGAGTTGTGTCCTAGTTGGAGAAGGTATATCCTAGTTGGAGAGGGTGGGCCAGCCCCAGTATTTGTGTCTGGATCAAGCTGTAAAGCTCTCAGCAGCAAGCCTGTCTGCTTCCCACCATGATGTACAGACTAAGCAAGTCCCCAATCAAATGCTTTCTTTTATAAGGGTTGCCTTGGTCATGGTGTCTATTCACAGCAAAAGAACAGTAACTAGGACCTCTTATAAGGCAAGTGCTTTATGAACTAAGCCATTTCCTAGCTACTTTTAAAAATCTATTATTTTTACTTTATATTAACTTTCAAGCTTTGTATAATTTTGTAGTGTTTCCTCTGAAAAAGAAAAGAGGTAAAAGAGTGAGAAGGCAGATGGAGGGACAGAGGAATGGACTAGCAGACAGATACACAGATGACAGAGACATAACACTGACCAGGTCAAGTAAATACATTAAATTTATGACAATGTAGACTCTTAGTCTCACCTCCCCACTAGCCTTTCGGATACAGCTGTCACATATGTTATATCTATGTCCATTAAAAATTTCTCAGACAGACCTGTGGCTAGATAGGTCATGAGTCCTAGAGGGAAATGTACACTATTTTTATGATAGATGAATGCAGCAACAAAACTTACTGCTTGAAGCTTCCTGCAGTACATAATGGTTGACACAGAGACAGTGTGCAGAGAATAAGAGACTCTGGAGTGCTCAGCTCTAAACATAATGTCTATATCCATCTTTCCCTGCAAGGCTAGCATGTATGTGCCTTTAAAGAGTGTGGTTTATATCAGTCAAATTAAGTAAGCCAGTGTTCAAGAGTTAACTCCACTGCCCAAGTTACAGGGTTGTCTTTGGTTGGCTGGTTTCAGTGTCTGAGACAGTGTCTCTATGTCTCCTTGGCTGTCCTCGAACTTACTATTGGCCTTGAACTCACAGAGCTATGCTTGCCTCTGTCTCCTGAGTGCTGCAATTATAGGTATTCACAACCATACCCAGCTTCAGGGAACTGTTTGAAAGAGGGGGAAAGATTGTAGAAGCAGAGGCGTTAGATGGCTTCAGGGAAACAGAGTTCTCCTGACACAACAGGACAGATGCACATATGAGCTCACAGAGGTTATGACAGCAAGCACAAGACCTGCACAAGCTCCAGCCAGACAAATCCCCAGCATGGAGGAGCGTAGGTGGGCATGAAGTTCCACCTCTAGTTGAGGTGTTTTTAATGCTGTGACAACAGGTATACAACCACACTCTACGGAAGATCCCACACCCAGGAGCAGTTGGACAACACAAACTGGACTCCATGGGTTTGAGGTGAGGGTGGAGAAAGGAGGGAGGGAAGACATGAGGATGGGTAGGGAAGGTGGAGGAGGAACTGGGAGGAGCTGGAGAAGGATAAATACGATAAAAATATATTCTCAAAGAATAAAAACAGTGATATTTTAACGAAAGAATAAAACTAGTCCTTTCTGCATACTGAATAAATTCCCAAAAACTCCAAATAATATCATTTCCCTTCGTCCTGGAGAATTTCCATTAACATGTCATAAAAATAGGTTTTGCAACTTCCCTTGCCTGACAATATGTTAGCCACTCACTCTAGAAGAGTTCTTCCCTAGATGTAAAGTTCTGATTGACAGTTCCTTTCTCCCAGAACTTTAAGATGCTCGTCTGACTGCCATGTCTTCTGAAGACAAGCCAATGTTTATTCCAATCCACTGCTCCCCTAAATACATCATCTTCCCCAGTTATTTCCACCAAAGGTATGACACATGGTTTACACACAGTTTTATTTTACTTTACCTGATTAAATGTCTCCTGGTTTACTGGAACTTTGCTTCTATTAACTTACACCTTTTATCAGACTTGTGAAGTTTTTGCTGTTGTTTATTCAAACATGATTTTCGGTCACAGTTCCTTTCTCCTTTCAAATTTCCAATATAAATATCTTAGATTTTTTTTTTTTTTTTTTTTTACTATTATTCAACAGAAGTTGGGCATGGTTACACATGCCTATTTAATCCCAGCACTTAGGAGGCAGTTGGTTAGAACTCTATAAGTTCTAAACCAGACAAAGCTACATAATAAGATCTTGTCTCAAAAAAAGAGAAGTGGCCAGGGTTTTTTTTTTTTTTGGGGGGGGGGGAGGGAAGCAACAGAACTCTGAAGGTCTATACTTTTTTTTCCTTTCTAAGCTCTGTTATTCAAAATGACTTACTGCTAATGATCTATCTATAATTTCTGAGTCCTTTGTCATCTCCATTTGCTACTGAGTGAATCCAGAATATTTTAATCACATACATTTCATCCACACAATGAAAATCAATATATTCATGCACAACAATTTATTGGCAAAGATATTTTTAAAAACAAGTTTCTGCTTATTAGTAACAATCTAGGGAACAGAGGGTATAGGACATCACTTCTCCATAGCATCACTTCTCCATAGATGATCATAACTGCATCTAATAAAACCTAATACCTAAGCATGTGACTAGATTTTAGTTCCTATATAGCCTTTTCTACCATCTTCACATACCAAAGTGAACTATATTACCTATTTTATACACACACACACACACACACACACACACACACACACACGAATAACTAGATAAATATAAACATTACCTCCACTGGTACACTTAATAAAGTGTATCAATTACAGCAACAAAACTACTTTGTCCTGGTCCTTTCACTTGGTTCTGCAGACACTAGGTCCTCTACTAGCAACTGAGCCTAAGAGTGTAGGAAGTTTGCAAAGAACAATCCCACACAGACTTCTGGATAAATGTAGATGCCTTGAAAGAACCTGTTACATACACATGACCTAGTAAGAAACAACATGAGGTAAAATGAGGCATCTGGATTCTAGTTCGACTCAGTGTTTAGTTATGGGTGTTTGCTTCTGTTTCCAACAGGTACTAGATGAGGGCTCCATGATGGTGGCTAAGTTAGTTGTTGATCTAACTATCAGGGAAGGGTATTTATGGTAGCCTTTCCACGGTTGCTCAAATTGTTAGTTAAAGTCAGTCTTGTAGGTATCTAGACATTTCTTTAGGTTCAGTTTTCTCTTCAATCCTATAATGGCTCCCTCTCTTATGTTCTCTCTCTCTCTCTCTCTCTCTCTCTCTCTCTCTCTCTCTCTCTCTCTCTCCCTCCCTCCCTCCCTCTCACTCCCTCCCTCCCTCCCTCTCACTCCCTCTCTCCCTCCCTCTCTCCCTCCTTGACTCAATCTATCTAGTCATAAGTGCTTTCCTCTCCTCCCCTTCTCTTTCTCCTAGTTCTCTCTCCATTCACTGCCCCCCCAATTCCCATGTGCTCTGGGGGACTTGTCTCTTTTCCCTTCTGTGAGGGACCTTATATGAATCTCTTAGAAACACCTTGTATCCTAGTTCCTCTGGTGGTGTGAATTATAAAAGCATCCCACAGTTCCAAAGAATAGAGCTTGCAGAAAAAGGGCATTCTTTTAAAGGAGTGGATAAAAACAGGAGGAACTATGCTTAAGTTTATGTTTTAATATGATTTGAGGAAACAGTATTTTGGAAACAAAGTACTTTTGAACTAGGAAAGAAATACTTCAGATAAAATTATTCATTACCAAATATAATGGGAGAACATTACAATGCCAGCTCAAAATATTCAACAAACATATAATCAACAGTTACACAGGAAAGGAGGCCCATTATCAACTCGACAAGTGACAGAAACATAAAAGACAGATAAAAGAAAACTAAATAAACTATAAGTATATCAATAGAAAGCAGACAGACTAAGGAAAAAGAAAGTCATGGACCTGAACTCCTCAAAAGAGCCTGAAGCTTTAAACAATAATTTGTCAATATTATAACAAAGCAAATACCAACCAAATCTTATTAAATTTATTTCTCTTTAAAATACAGAATCAGACAGATAAAACATTCTCAAAAAGAGGAGAAAGAAAAAGCAATCTGGTTGACATCATATTTCTGCTCCCTAATCTAAAGTTAAACAGGAAATACAATGTATACATATTTCAGAAGAAAATGAAATCTAATAATCTTACTAAATAGCCTATTTTCGCACAGAAAGGGCTCAGAATGCCACTTGCATCCTCTTCCCAAAGGAATGTTTCTGTCACTTGAAAACAAACTAAACATCTAAACAGTAAGAAAATAGAATTTCTAAGAAAAAGAAAAGAAGTGAACACACTAGAGACAGAACTAAAGCCCTAATCACTACAGGACTAAGTGCCCGAGTGTGGCTGAGCAGGTACAAGCCCTGGCTTGCAACTGTGAGGCCTGACTGTGAATCCCACACAAGTCAGAAGCACATGAGTACCTGTGACCCAGCCCTCCTCCAGGGACAGGAGAATCCCAGATGTCCCGGCCAGCTATTCAGGCAGACACAGCAGAGGGACAAGAGACCTGTCTCAAACATACCAAAGGGCCAGGACCAGTGCCAAGGCGGCCCTCTGCCCTCCATACTCACGCACAGAAGCATCCCACCCACAGAAGCCTCCCACCCAGTTCCCTCTCCATTGCCTCAGTAACACCTGCTTCTGCATCTGACTATCTCATATGTGTAGACCCACACTACAGTGTCTCACTTATCAGCCCTGCCATAGCATGTGTCAGAATCTCATTCCATCCTCATTATAATCTGCCCTATGTATTCAATAACAAACACACAGCTATTTCTACCCATAGGCTGTGCATTCAATAATGACACATGGGTTACCGGGAAAATGCTGCTAAACAAGTATCAGTTCAAGGTCCCAGTTCTTTGTTTTCTATAAGGGATCCTAAGGAGAGTATGATGGTGTCACTCTGAGTGACTGCCACCATCCTAATGATTAAAGTCAAGCAGCATTTTCGCTATACTCATTAGTCCTCTGCTTGCCTTTTCAGAAGGACAGCTCCCCAGCCTCACTGGCCCTTTAATCTGGTAAATGATGTATGTTCTCCATTCTGTGGCTGCATTTAGTTTGGATAAAGCCTGCCTATTCCTTTCTTGCTGGGTCTTGATGTCAGATGTAAGAAGCTCTGGCTGAAGCCAGCACCGTGAAGCGTCCCTACATTTTCTTCTTGACTTTGTCTCTGATCCACTCCAGTTGGCTTTACAGTTGGCAAGAGGCAGGAACCCAACTCCAGTTTCTTGTACTTTTCTCGGGAATGCTCTTCCTACTGAACAGTCCTAGCCCTCATATATCTGAATGTTTGCTTCCGGTCCTTCACAGAGCTCTACTGCTCTTTATGTCTAGCTTAGCACACCACCCTTCTCATTACTGTATAGTTTTAGGGAGATTTTTAAATCAGGATGTGTATATAAATATTTCATTTCTATAATAAAAGATATTTGAATCACTTATAATTTCTAATTGCTAATCATTTTCCATAGGCAAAAGATGAAACTCCAAATTTATTTCTACATAGACTTTGATAAAAAGGTCAACTAAACATATACAGCCATACTTATTAAGGCAGGTATGGTAGAAACACTTGTAATCCCAGAATTTGGGAAGCAGAGGCAGAAGAAGAACTGTTGACAATTTATGGCTATCCTGGCCTACACACTAAATTCCAGGTCAACCAGGTACATAGCAAGACTCCAACTCAACCAAAAAAAAAAAAAAAAAAAAAAGAGGGAGGGAGGGAGGGAGGGAGGGAGGGAACCAATTATACTGGTCAGTGGTGGAGCACTTGCCTAGTACAATCAAGAGACCAGGTTCCATCCCAGGATCACCAAAAAAACGTAAAAGTAAAACAGCCAGGCATGGTGGTACATGCATTTACTACCAGCAACAGTAAGGCAGAGGCAAGTGGATTCTATGAGTTCAAGATACCTTATGCTATGTAACAAGTTCCAGGGCAGTCAGGGCTACAGAGTAAGACACTACCTCAAATAAATAAATAAATATGCATATTTAAATTATATTTATGCTATCAATAGTATAAATTATGGGGTTAGTTATTTTTTATTACCTTAAAAGAAGTATAAAAAAAACTATTATTATGTCATATTTTTTTTATTTTTTTAATATTTATTTATTTGGTTTTTTGGGGAGTTTTTTTGTTTTGTTTTTTTCTTTAAGGCAGGGTTTCTCTGTGTAGCCCTGGCTGGCTCTTTTTAGACCAGGCTGGCCTCAAACTCATAAGAAATCCGCCTGCCTCTGCCTCCCAAGTGCTGGGATTAAAGGCATGTGTGACCACTGCCCAGCTAAAAACATTTTTAAATCTTTATTAAAGACTCCTCCCACCTCTGAATCAAGAATTACAACAGTATCCTAGGGCTTAGTAAAATAAAATGATTTAATGGAATGTTATAGTCTTATGTCTGAAGACATAAGGGCGGTCTCTGCTTTGCATGATCTGCAGGAATCTGAGCAGAATCCATGAAAAGCAATTTTAGGAATTCACTGCAAAAAGGTTCTGTCAAAGCATTAATAACTACTTTAATAAAGGTGTCTTGGTTATTGTTCTATTGATATGAAGAGACATCATGACCAAGACAACTGATACAAGAAAGCATTTAAGTGGGGGCTTTCTTACACTTTTGGAGGGTGAGTCCATGATCACCATGGTGAGAAGCAGACAGGCAAGACACTGGAGCAGTAGCTGAGAGCTTTACATCCTGATCCACAGGCAGCAGGCAGAGAGAGACACGGGGCATGATGTGGGCTTTTGAAATCTCAAAGTCCACCCCCAGTGACACACCTCCTCCAACAAGGCCACACCTCCCAATCCTTCCCAAACTGTTCAAACATCTATGGGAACCATTCTCATTAAAATCACAATAGGAAAATTTTAAATAGCAATGTACATTGCTACTCAGTAGGTAATATTAAGCACACTGCAATCTGAAGCACTGAGAATTAACTAATAAGAACATCTGGACAGCTGTCATCTTCTCTTTGTTTAACTCATGCTGAATATCTTTTTTCTGCCTTAATAAACAGTTTTAACCTTTCTAAGTTTGGATATGTCCCCAATATTCTGATTTTGGACCTGTAATGTTGTCAAGTGTCTCTTAGAAATCCTTTAATTAATAGGAAGTGCTATGCTTTTCTTTTTTTCTAATACCACCACTTCTTCCGGTCAACCTCAATCAAACCTCCTTATTTGCTTAAGCACCTTTTTTAAGTCCCTTCAGCTAGAAATTTAAGTATCTTTCAAACAATGATCTACAAATCCTCAGGCTGAATTTCACTAACAATATAATCACTTTTTATTTCACTTGCTAAAGTTTCATATTTGGGAACCAAATCCCTCTTAAAATTATCCATATTTGAAAATATTATAGGAAACAAGGATGCAATTAGACTGTTTGCTGTCAGGGGTTAGACTGAGTAACAGGTATAGCATCTAATCACAGTCTGATTTAAAAGAACTAAAATGACTGGTTAATATTCAGGATTCACACTGGGAATTTATACAGTAATTTGTGGACTGAAGGCTGGCATGCAGAATGTCAACATCTGACTACTTCATCAGTACACTATCACAATCAAAATTGAAGTTCTGCTCACACAAAGCTATTAAGTATGAAGTATAATATTAATAAAATATAAAAACTATTCATCAGCATTTTGCTGACACTGCCAAATGACATCCACTTTTCAAACAGAAGCAAGGACAAGTCATCTTTAGCTATTGTAAGACAACTCCTAGGCTTTCCCTTCATATCAGTCTCCACACCTCCTCACTCAACAACCTATAACACCTGAAGCCTTGTTTCATGGACGGGATGTACACTCACGAGAAGAGAAAAAGAGATCTGAGTTCTCATGCATGACCCTCTATGATCACGGACGTTGGCAGTAAGATCACAAACAAAAATCCTTAAATACCAGTAAGTGAAATAGGGCTATGCTATTGCCTTCCTTTGTCTTCAAAATGACTGAGTCTATCTCAGAGAAGAGGTATCTTGATATCAGAGGGGGGAAACTTAGAGCAGAACAGATGGACTAGAAAATGAGTTTCTCTATTTCTTATGGTACTGCTCCCTTCGTGTTTTAAACAGGTAGTTAGTTTAAATTAGTAAGAGAACAGTCATGTTGCTTACTATGACTTGGCATACACAATGAATATAATCACAGCCTACCCAGCTTCCAAAAGGCAAACTCCTTGCACATGCAACCTACCCCAACGATCCGCTTCATAGCATCCAGTTTGGCAGAATCTTTGTTGCTCTCCAGCATCTGCTTCAGGTCCTCATTCCTAATACAAAAGAGAAGACATAATTCTAGACTTGGACTTTTGCATAAAATAGCTGTTAAAAACCTGGAATTTTTAAGAGAACCAGGAACAGCACGATGGGAGGAGCTGCACTCAAGTAGTCAAATGTTAGCTTCCTGTTTTACCTACAAAGTCTATGCAGCATGCTGTCATAAGGCCACAGTGACACAAAGATAAGACTGTCCTACAGCTTTATATTTGTTGATGGCATATAGTCTCTCACCTCAAATTTTCTTTGACAAAATCATCAGGGGAAAAGGAAAAAGTATCAAATCAGCTCTAAAACATCTTCATATGGAAAAAAACACCCTCAAAACTGTTTTCAGAATATTACAAGTTCCCTAAGTTGTGCATCATTTACACCATCTCAACTTCCTGTCCCCCAACTGCACAAATAGGGTACTCTGTTCATCCTGAGACTAGATACACTTTTCCTTCCACTTTGTCCTATTTTCCCATTTTGCATAATGAAACTACCTAAGTGAAAATCCACAAACCTAAAAGAACATTTATGTTGTATGCAGGTTAATAAAACACACGTTAAAAAACTGAATTAGACAGAAGCTAAAAGTAAAAGGGGATGATTAGAAACCCACATGCCAGAAAAGGGAAAACCTTTCTCCTGCTTTGTTTCCCTTTCCTTTTCTCAAATGTCCAGAAATGGACAATGAGGAACCCTGAAACATCAATTAGGACCTGCCAACCTCACCCAGACATCACCTTGCTCAAAGCCCGGATAGTTCCTTACACACAGGCAGACAAGACCTTCTCTTCAGCCACCCTGCCACCCTGAGCCCTGACCTGTTCTCTAACTAGAAAACAGGGTCCAGATATTACAGCCAAAGGTTTGGTTCTTGTTTAACAGAAAAGACAGTCTTCAGGGCAAACACGGATGGATCCTTTCATGCTGCCCCAGGAGAGAGCTCATAAGCCTGAGGACCAGGGGGAAGGAAATCCCCAGGCCCTGCTTCAGCAGGAGGGCTTCCCATGCCTGTCATGATGACATCCCAGCAGAAGAATTACAGATCCAGCCCCACTCCCTTTGCGTGTCACCAAAACAGGAAGTACTGGAAGAGCTGAGACATCCAACTACTCTCCGAATGCACTTTCTCTGCCTCTAAGTCACCGCCTTCATGATGTGTGTTCAGAAATGGTCAGCAGCATGTTACTGCATAACCCTTAGAAATCAAGAAACGTTTATAAATCTCAAGATACTTATTTTGAGCTAATGTTGATTTAGCAACATTTCACACACTCTGTGTTAAAAAGCTGTGTCTGTTTCAAGGCAAGCTTCTTTATTTTCCCTGAGTCTGCACTTACTACTAACCCTCGGTATTTGAAAACCAACTTTTTTATTTTTACATAAGTGACACCTTGTGGTGTTAAATGGTATAACTTTCCCCATCCAGTTCAGTCCAAAATATGCCTAAAAGTTTCAAGAAACAGGAACTGCATCCCTGAAAAGCAAAGCAAACCTTATTCTGACCAGGAAATGTGCTTGAATTCTACCACCAGAATAAATCAGAATTCAGGGCCAAAGCTACCAGCTGCACAGAACAACCTGGGAGCTGGAAGTGTGTTTGGAAAGCACCACTGGCCTTTCCTTTTAAACCTCTAAACTCCAGAGCTCACTGAAATCCCTGCCTTTTCTCGCCAGCTCCCAGGAAAGGCACTGAGGACACTGAGACGAAGTGGCACAGGCGCTCATTAGCATTGTCTGAGAAAGTCTGGCCCAAGGTACACACAGAAACTCAGAGCACACAAACTTGGAAACTTGAGAGAGTAATTTGACAGTATAATTTTATGTTTATTGAATCTAATAAAAATGGGGACGGTATTTTACATGCCTTTTTCCACTTTATTTTTCTAGTAATTGATTTTTATTGAATTTTACAGAACTATTCATCCATGACAGACTGAAATTTTTGAAAGAAAAGCTCTTCAGCAGTTTGGGAACAGACCACCCAACATTCTTGTCAGTTTCACTGTGGTGTGACTTACAATTATAGCATTCTCCGATTCTAAGACTATACTCTGTTCAGTTAGCACACAAGTGCCAAGTCCTGTGATCAGCATCAACCACAGAACATTCCCTGCAAGCCTGCCCGTAACCTTCAGCAGGCTCGCTCACACTCCTGACCAGTCTCCAGCACTCAGACAGGTTACCACAACTCTGATCTTGTCTTTTCTAGAACTGCACATAAGCTGAGACCACACAGCACCTGGCATTGTGTGTGTGGCCTCTCCAACATAAACTATGCCACAGGTTCTCAACCTGAGCATCACAAACCTCTGGGGGTCAAACGACCCTTTCACAGGGGTCACCTAACACCATCTGCATGTCTGTTATTCACATACAATTCATGACAGTAGCAAAATTACAGTCATGAAGTAGCAATGAAAGTAATTTTATGGTTGAGGTCACCACAACATGGAACTGTATTAAAGGGACGCGGCATCAGAAGGTTGAGAACCACTAGACTAAGTGATTCTTCTATGAGACCCACTTCCCATCAACAATACTCATCCAGGTTTTGGCTATCACGAATAACTTTAACTTTTATTCATTTAACAGGACTAGCTTTATTTAAGGCAGTCTCACCACACAGGCCAGGTTGGTCTGGAACTCCACATCTTCCTGCCTCTGCCACCCTAGTGTTAGGATTACAAGCATGTATCACTGCACTGACATATGAACATTGTACATATTTATGGGATACTATGTAATATTTTGATACACTGTTCAAACCATAGTAAGCACACCTATTGTCTTTGTGGTATGTGTGTGTGCATGTATGCATGGATAGAGGTAAAAGAACAACTTTCAGGAGTTGGCTCGTCCCTCAGACCACTGGGCTTGCACTAAGGGTTTTTACAAATTCACTGGCCCTTAAGCATTTTCTCTGATGAAACATCCAAAGTCATTTTCCCCGGGTCTTCTGCAATGCCCACTATTTATCACGACCTAGTCACCCTCCTAGTTACCTTCTCTTCCCTCGAAACAGTTCAAGAGATATGCACCACTAAGAGACTGAGGTGCAGGGACAGTGACAGAGGTGTGCCCCAATAGCGGGTATCAAAATCTGGGAGGGGTGGGGCGGGGGCAGAGGATACACAACTCCTGGTGGTAAATGGCCAGTGTGAATGGATCCGCAGGAAAGGGCTGGGAACTACAGCAGGCAAAGGCAGTGCTATACCACCCAGGGTACCAGCCTTCCCGACGAGCCTATGGGACAGCTAGAACCTTTAGCCATGCAGTCACCCATCACCGTCTTCCTAAAGGGAGAAACCAGAAAGACGCAAGCGGAGACAGAATTTTCTCTACTCTCAGCTTATAGGACTACAGGGGAGGATGTGTTATAGGCATTTCCTTAGCCTTGCTAAGCTTTTCCTCTCCTTACCATTCCATTAAAAGTCTCCCACACAGGACAATGATGTCTCAGTTTTAAGAGCCAAGGTAGACTCTCATGAATACCTTCAGATCACTCCTCTAGGTTGAGACAAATGGTCTTCCATCTTGAAGCGCCTGCCTCCATTATGTTCCATTTGTATTTGTGACATACAGAAGAAAAATGGGACAGGAGGGGAGGAGGGGGGAGAAGAGAGGAGGAGAGGGGAGAGAGAGAAATTCTATTTTAATAAATACAAAAATGATGCAGAAGAGAACAGAAAAGGGGCCAGTGAACAGGGCCTGTGCCAGTGACGGGGCGGGAGGAAAGGCCCTGAATCAATACCAAGGGCTTCAGGGTGCACACGGAGCTCTTTAACCACTGAGCAGTGAGTGCTTCTCAAAAAAGAATTACACTCTAATCATTTGGTGGGGCGCTTCTGGCTGCAATGTTCTAAACATGAGGACTTACGAACTTCCAATTCTTGCCATGAAACCACCACAGGAAACGGCCATTCTTAAAGCCATAGGCAGGTGCACACACACAGGACAGAAGCAGCACGACTTAGGGGCCACCACTCTCAAGAGAGAAACAAACTATGACTCTCATTCCTGCCAGCTGCTTCCCTCGGCGCATTTTCCCCTAGGAAGGAAGAGCCAGAGCAGCCATGACTGCGACTGAAGACACAAATATGAAATTCAGTCACAAGAGTGACTGAAACAAACGGGCAAAACCAAACAGGATGGAACCACCCAACGAAGCACAAAATTGTCTGCACATTCCCTTCAAGTAGCTGGCACGTTTTCAAGGGACAAGATTCTAAGAAACCAGGCAGCAAATGTCACCTGGGAGGGTACATACATGAGGAGAGGCTTCAGCAAGTACCCTGCTGGAGACAGGAGCAAGGATGGACGTCTGGGCTCTTCAAATCATGGAAGAGCCACACAGACAGGACAATACCCAAGAGAGGACAATACACAAGAGAGGTATGTGAGGGAAAATGGCACTAAGAGCCTGAAATGAATGCGGTTAGGACAAAGGGATCGGATGCCACTGAAGACAGTGTGAGACAGGAAGATCCACAAAAATTACAACCTTCTTGGGTCACAGTTTTTTCAGATTCACCAAAGCTTTTAGCCTGGATACCCAGAATCTGATCAAAACTTGAGATGAGGATGGGGAACAAACGCAGAAAGTAAATGTTGAAGGGGGGTGGAAGGGAGGAAAAGAACAAATGTAGAAACAAAGCCATGACTGATCCCAATACTAGAGTCACCAGGTAGAAATTTTAAAA
Organism: Cricetiscus sungorus; assembly: GCA_030556225.1. Classification (NCBI taxonomy): domain Eukaryota; kingdom Metazoa; phylum Chordata; class Mammalia; order Rodentia; family Cricetidae; genus Cricetiscus; species Cricetiscus sungorus. The sequence goes on along the minus strand of JANBXA010000398.1, from coordinate 53,757,798 downwards.
CAATTAAACACGATCACAAATCACAACTAAAAGATGGACAAAACAGATAATACAATAAAGACAGACAGCCAGAATAAACAAAATAATCAAAAGAATATTCAGAACTGAAAAGCGCAGGCCCTGAACTAAGAGCCCTCTGGGCAGTTTTGACAGCAGACTAGGAACTGAAGGCAGGGCCCAGGGAAAACATGCAGATGGAAGCTCAGACAGGAAGGGACAGCTGCTCTGCATCTGATGTGCTATGCCACCAAGACACCTGACCGCTCTAATTACAGCCAAAAGCAGCGGTGAGAAACCAAAATACAAAATATGCCTGAAGAAGTTGTTCCAAACTGAGAAAGACTTAAAGTCACATAAAAAAAAAAAAAATCTAAGGAAAGGGGGAAAAGATAAAAATCATACCAAGTGTAACAGAAAATGACTGAAAACAATGAGAAACTAGTCATAAAAGCATCCAAAAATTAAACACATTAACTTAAGATAGAGGTCTGTAAACCTCTATAAAGGGCCAGGTACTAAATATTCTAGGCTTTAACAGCCACACCATATCTGATATAATACTTATCTCTACTACAACATGGAACAGCTATAGATTTTGCCTAAATAATCAGGTATGGCTTCGTGGGCAGGCCTTCCTCAACACTGACAGTCAACTTCAAAAGACATTATATAAAGACTAGAAGATAAGGAAAGAACTATTTAAAAAGCTAGAATATAAAAAGGGGGAACATATAACTCTAGACCTACTGAAATAATACATATTTCATCTGTTGATAGCAGCATTGACACTAATGTGAAAAAAAATAGACTTTATTGTTAAGTCACTGGGAAAACTTGGTATAACCCATCTGGAAGCCAACTCAGTAAAATCCACCAGAATTTAATTTTCAATAACTGACTTATAATCCTACCTCTACAAACTTTTCCTATAGCCAAATATAGTATGACACAAACCTTTAATCCTAGTATTTGGGAGGTAGAGGAAAGTGAATCTCTATGAGTTCAAAGTCAGCCTGGTCTATAAATATCTATGACAGCCAGGGCTCTTACACAGAGAAATCCTGTCTCAGAAAGAAAGAAAAAAAGCAAACAAACAAACAAAAAAAGCCAAAAATAAAACAAAAAAATTTCTATAAGCAGATAAACAAAAATGTATACTGCAGAACTGTTTATACTTGACACAAGTGAAATCAATCAAATGTTCTCCAATAATGGAATAATTAACCTCAAAGAACACAGTATTGTGGCTAAGACACTGAACTAGTTTCTTGTAGTAATATGGAAAAATCTCCAGAATATATTATATAAAAGGAAGACACAGAAAGAATGTTCTGTCTGTATAAGACCCTTTGACCTGACTTTTTCTATTGAAAAAATAGGTGAGAACTTTTTCATTGTGGTTAATTTTGAGTAAGCAAATGACACACCATGTATTTATAACACAAACTTAACTCCAGCCCGTAACTTAGCACTTTATTTTGCTATCATATTCAGAGAGACAAAGTCCAGATGAAGTGTGTGTGGCTGGCACAATTCCTGCAAAACAATAAAAAAACCAGCACAGAAAACAAACTCTGGAAGAAGCTGACCTCACTCAACCTTCATCAGTGCGCCTTCATCAGTGAGAAGAACTGAGACTGGGGGAGCACGGGACTAAGCCAGACTTATCTTCAAACCCAATACTGTAAAAAACCATGGAGGAAGTGCAAACTCTGTAGTTAACAGTGTTACATGACTTACTTGCTAATCACATTCTACCATGAGAAAACAACATTGCATTTTTTAAACTCTAAATTTTACATAAAGAAAACTGATTGCTGGAACCATAGTAAACACTGATTGTAATTATTCTCAACGGCAGTCTAAAATGTCTGTGATATACTCCTACATTTTATTTTCACTGATAGCACTTGGGCTGTATTTGGTTAACATTAGCTCACGCAGATTCATCAGCTCAAAATTAATTAGTATTACAGAATGGTGTATTCCATCCAAACAATTCATCTTTGTTGGCTCACACGCCTCACTGCTACTGGCATGCCACCATGATAATGGGCACGGTGCCACAGTAACAGATGGGCATAAACACAGACATGCCAAGCAGTCAGTTGGTGCATCAAGTCTGAGTATTAGTATTCGCTCTTTCTCCAAGAAATTCATGAAATACATGAGGGTAAATTCAAGTTTTCTACAACCGTGTTAGTAAGTTATGCCAACTCAAAGCTAGATTAATTTTAGAACTCTTTTTTTTTAAAGCAAACATGTTTCCAAGGCCACTGAAGGTAAGTTTCCCATCTGATGTGTTGGATCAGTCTTCTGTGTAGGGAACTGGGGAGACAGATATGTAATCTCTACTGAGATAAGCTCAGCCTGTAGCACTTGAAAAGTATGTTTCTAAAACTCAGCTTTTAAAAGGTCACATGGTGACACTGTCAAGCTAGACAAGTTCTATGGAGTTGCACCATGTGTGTTCTTACACTACTGAATTCAACGCTTGGGAGAGTTGACTCCAAGATCTGGAGCAGAAATGGACAATACAAAACAAGGAGTGGTGTGGTGTTAACTATTATTAACTCCTAACAGCTATCATTTAAGAGTTTATGTTAAATAGGTTAACAGTCTATAGTTAACTTATTAACAGTCTGTTAGACCTGTTAACCCTCAATATTATTCAGAGTGAAGGTTATATGGCTACCCTCATCCCTATTTCATACCCAAGGAATCCAGGGGACAAGAGTGGTAGCCTGCCAGGTATTTAACCCCTCCGTGACAGCCTTTCACACCAGGTAGACTAGCTGCACCTTCCTGACTCAAAAGCTCACCCAAAGCCATGTACTTGTTGTGACCTCTTAGAGGTTTGGCCTTTGTACTAAATCTTAAACACAATGCACTAATTGTGTGTGTACAGTCAGCCTCCACACTTCTCCACAATGAACTCTGTTCTGCTCTTGGCTTTCTGAGCGAGCACCAATTCTCTCTCCTTAATGTTGGCTTCACTAAGAGTCCACACTGGCTTTTTCATATGCCACACACTAGTCACTCAATGGTGTCCAACATTATTATCAAATGGTAACTAGCAAATGACTATCACTAGTCTGGTGATAAACTTGCTTAAAGAACGTTCATCTATCAGCTCAAACTCAAGAGATCCAAAACAGAACTCAACACCTTCCTTCCTCACTCCAAACCTGCTCAAACATCACAGAATACCACTCTGGTCCAATTTAATACCCCAAATGTTTACAAACAAATCTCATTAAATTCATCACTCTTCTACTCAGAATTCTTTGCCAGCCCCTTACTGTGCCAACTTTCATGACGAAGTCCAACACTCAGCACAGAGTGCCACATGATTTGTGATACAGACTCTGGCTCTCTACCTCTCCCTTCTCAACAATCCTTCATTTTCTCCAGCTCTGTGCTCTGCTCAAACTGACCTTTCTCGTGCTCCTCAATGAGCTCTAAATCACCGCCCATAAACCAGCAGTGTTCCTGAGATGTTCTGTCATTAAAGAATGCCTGTTCTATACCACCACCCGATGTGGTAACTGCTAGCAACAGAGTCCTACAATCTTGTTCCAGTGGGAATGAGATTACAGCTAAATAATTCCATGTGATGAACAGCACAGCTTTGAACCTGTGTCTATTTGATTTCCTCTGCCAGCTACAGACAGGTATATGAAGAAAATCTTCATAAGACTCCCATCTAACATCATTAATATTCTTTCTTAGGTAATTTGGTTATAAATAATAAGGTCTCAGTCCATGTATGTGTATGAATATATATAATCTTATTTGCCACGGTTGTTTACTGATGGGAGATGTTATTCTGTATATATATTTCTCATACTGGTTAATAAAGCTCTGTGGCCAATGAGATAGCAAGATAGGCGGGGCTAGGAGACCAGGAGGAGGAAAGAGGAAGTAGTAGGGAGGAGTCGAGATGTAGCCTGGGAGGAAGGAAGACGCCCGCCGCAGCTCCCGATAAGACGACCACGTGGAAATACTTAGATAAGTAGAAATGGGTTAATAATTAAGACAGAGCTAGCCCATAAACAGTAATGGTAATTGGCCAACAGGACTGTATCAAATACAGAGTCTCTGAGTGTTATTTGGGGCTGGTGTGGCTGTGGGCCCAGACTGGCGGGCTGGCGGGCTGGTGGAAACATACACACTACAGTTTACTTTGTCCTGTGTGTGGATCACCTTCTTGTGGGATATAACAAATCTCTTTGCTGATCTCCCATGTCAGACTGCTAAGTGACTGCTAGTTTAGGAGCCTTTAAGTCTTTTAAAAGGTCAACGGGGTCAGTCATCCCATTCCTTTCCTCAAACCCCTCAATTGCATTCCTTCCCTCTCAGGGTAAAAATCCAAGTCTTTACAAGGCCCTTTGAAAGCTGGCCACATTCTGCACCCCAACTTTTACCTGTTCTTATTTCATCTTCTACTAATCTATTTACTGTTCCTTCTGGGCTTACTCCAGCCACAACAGCCCCTCTCTTGATCTTCACATGGGTCAGAAATTCTTCTGCCTTGATGCCTAAGCAATTGTTATGCATTGTAGATAAACTGATATCCACATGTCGCCTCCTCGCCTCCTTCATGTATGTGCTCCTAGACTTCCTCCTGGCTCTGCACTGGAAACTCCAGCCCAAACTCACTCTAATTCTACTGCATTCTTTACCATCAGATGACGTCACAGTGACTTTTTTAATGCATATCTTCCCCAGCTAGAAATGTAAACTCCAGGACAGTTGTTTATTTACAGCTTACTCCTCAGTATTAAGAACAGTGCCTGGAGATAGCTCAGAAAAGGAAGACATATACCACCAAGCCTGCCAATCTGAGTTAGATTCCTGGGACCCATCTGGTGAAAGGAGAGAACCAATTCCCAAAAGTTATACACTGATTCCAACATGACTAGAACCCACTCACAGGCACATGCGAACACGCATATCACACACACACACACACACACACACACACACACACACACACACACACACAGAGGGAGGGAGGGGTGGAAGAGAGGGAGAGAGAGAAGAAAGAATATTTTCAAAGAGCAATGCCTAGCACACAGACAGCATCCCTGTATGCTGAATCAATAAATTACTTCTAAATTTTGTTAGTTATTGAAATTAATCTGTCACACAACAGACACTTAACACTTAACCATGTTCTACACACACACTCTGCTTAAAACTCTCCAATGGCTCTGCGTGGCAGAATAAACTCCAAACCCTTAGTTATGGAGCCCTGTACAATCTGGCCCCACCTTGCTCTGCAGTCCTCATCATTCTGCCCTCATATTGAACTAGTCTCTTCCCCTCCTTCACGATCATATTCTTAACCCTCCCAAGGGTAAAGATGATACGGTCTGTCAAACCGTGGCTTTGGAACCAGCCTCATTTACAGTCTCCCCCTTGTTCAGCCTCCATGCCAACTCACTCTGCTGAAGGATTAGACACTGGCCTCTCAGTGAGAAGACATTGGCTACAAACTGTCTACTTGTGTGGATCTGTGAACTTGCTGCAGCTGATATGCTAAATGTCTTCCCTAAATACAACCAGCACTGTTGATAATATGAAATACAGGAAATCATTTCCTCTCTGATTATTCTACTTTGGGCTCTTCACTTTAAATTTTCCATTTGGACTGGGGGCAATTTGTTTTTGTCAGTGGTTCATTTATACACACCAGTGCAATGCTGTCATAGTATTTTACTACGACACATTTGTCATTCTGTGAGTGTAACTTTAATGCAATTTTTTTTAAAAGAAAGAACATTTCAGGGAACCATCTGTCTGCTTTTTGTTGTTGCTGATATTTAAGATCATCCCTTCTGCTCAAAGCTCCAAGAGTTTTCTGAGACAACACTATTTCACAGCTTATAATTGGACAAGCCAGAAATGTAAGGGTTCGGAATTTCAGAAATGTCGGTGATCTTAAAGAGCCCTCTATCAAAGGGTGAGCAGCTTCCTAGCTGAGCATCTGTTCAAATGTAAGTCAGAGCTGGTTCTCCACCAAGAACAGGCCCAAGTGAAGCAGAACAAAGGGGAATACTGTAGAAAGTAGGACCCTACTTACAGGTATGTCTCATCAAATGTTTATTCAATCACATATTCAAGAATTAAATTATATTAATAAATGCCATCCGATAAGAACATCACACAGGAAAGGTGAGAATTCCAACACAATTTAATGGTATATACACCTGTGTTACTGTCAGGAGACAAATGACTATCGTCTACAGTGGAACACTGAGGGCTGCGAGTCCAGCTCATGGCAGACCACAAGCTTAACATGTACAAGACCCTGGGTCACATCACAGCACCAATGCAAACACAAGAACATACATATGGTATAATCTCAAGTTTCTAATAAAATATGACTTTGAAGAATATGAGACTTAAAACTCTTGACTGACGTGACAATTCCAAGTTAAGTAAACCTAACTCAGCCAAGACAAAAGCAATGTCATAAAGAGAATGGCTGTTCTGAAACAATGCACAATTAACTTCAAGTGATACTGTAGCAAGACCAGACCAGTCACCTTTTGTATAGGGGGTCACAGGACAAGTACATAAATAACCCTCTCCTTAAAGGGTACAGCAGATCAAACCAGGAGCGCAACATCCCCAGCCACCCTGTCTGTCTACCCCCCTTCTGTATGTGTTTGAGTGTTCATGCGTGCGTGCGTGTGTGTGTGTGTACCCTGTCTGTCTACCCCCCTTCTGTATGTGTTTGAGTGTTCATGCGTGCGTGCGTGTGTGTGTGTGTGTGTGTGTGTGTGTGTGTGTGTGTGTGTGTGTATGTTTGCACATGTGTGCAGGAGCCCAAATTGTCCAAAACGGTGTCAAATAACTGAAAGTGGAGTTACAGGCAGTTGTGGACCGCCGTGTGGGTACTGGGAACTGAACCGCAGTCCTCTCCAAGAGCAGCCAGTGCCTGCAATTCTCTCCCCAAGCCTTGGCTTCTAAACAGCACAAGCTAATTAGTCAGTAGGTGTTAGTTTAACCTGAATCCCTGACCAGAGTAAAAGAACCTGAAAACACCTGACAGGCAAAATTATGAACGAGAAAATACTTTCCTGATCCACCTCACATAAATTATGTCATTTAATATTACAATATGTGAAGTCTCTAGGTCAGTGTTTTTCAGCCTGTGGTGGCGAGCTCTGAAGATCAAATGACCCTTTCACAGGGGTCACATATCAGATAGCCTTCATATCAAATATCTATACTACAATTCATAACAGCAGCAAAACTACAGTTATGAAGTAGCAATGAAAATGCTACGGTTGGGGGTCACCACATGAGGAACTAAAGGGTGGTGGCATTAGTAAGGTTGAGAACCACTGCTCTAGCTAAATGTTCAACAAATACCCACTGAGTTTCCAGAATCCTAAGCACACAGGATTACTGAATAATGTAAACATATAGGTAAGAAGAAATAAGACCAAGCTCTTATTACTGGAACCATAAAAAAGCATTTAATTTAAAATGAAAACATGATACAGAGCCTAATAAAACTAATTATCAATGGAAAATGAAACAGTCATGTAAGCATATTTATAGCCTCATATTGGGACACGATGATACCTGTTAAGCTATGTCAAAATTATGTTTTACTATTAGTGAAGTATTGACACCTAAAACTGGCTTATTTTGAAGAACATATTTAAGGACCTCCTCTAAAAGACTGTCTCATTGGGTATATGTCTACTGCCTTCTTGTTAGACAGGAAAAATGGTAACTATACAGCTGGACCTGCAACAACTTCATACAAACCAGGTATGTGTGACCTCCATGCAGCAGCAGTGAAAAGCTCTGGGATTAAAGACTAGAGGGAATGAAGGAATGTTCAAGGTTGGTACTGTAAGGCTTATAATGCAATGAAAACACACTAATGCATTATACCCCCCAGGGAAACATGCAGCAAGCCCTCCAGTAGTCTCTAAACCTGCTCTGTGGATCTAAACTAACAAATGTACTCCAACATCAGCAGGTTTAAACTGTCCCCTTTCAGTGTAGTTTGGTAGGTGATAAGCTGCTAATTTCCTGGTTGCTAATCTTTAATTATTAAATACAAGGGCCTCTGCAGCCTTCATTCTATTTACTCTCACTCTGAACTCTTTCCTGATTCTTCTGTTCAGCCATACGTGGGTTTTAGGTGCATAGCCCATCGTCTAACAAACTTCCTCAGTGGTTCAGCCATCCCCATGCTTTCCTATCTACAGCTCACAACCTTGATGTCCAATGCGCTCTCATCTGAACATGGAACTCTCTCTCTTTCATCCACGTCACAAAAGTCTCCTCAGACCTTAGGAGCCAACATTACCACTTCTGTAACCTCCCACCAATTTTCCTTATGTTAATTTAGATCCTACTTTAGAAATAATATAGACGTGGTGGCTCATGTCTGTAATCCCAGCACTAAGGGAGGTTGAATAGAGAGGGTTGCTGTGAGTTTGAAGCTAATCTGGTCTACATCCAGTGAGTTCCAGGCCAGCATCAAGAGTATGAGATCCTATTTCAAAAAGAAATAAGTAAGAAGGATGAGAAGGAAGGGATGGGGAAGGAAAGGAAAGAGGGAGGAGAGAAGAGAGAGGAGGAAGGGAAGACGAAAGCTTTCTTTCAAATGCACTGTCTCACGAAAACGCTCCAGAAGCTGGGCAGTGGCGGCTTTAATCCCAGCACTTGGGAGACAGAAGCAGGCAGATTGCTGTGAGTTCAAGGCCAGCCTGGTCTACAGAGCTAGTTCCCAGAGAGCCAGGGCTACACAGAGAAACCATTATCTTGAGAAGAAAAAAAAAAAAAAAAATCCCAGAATAAGCAAGTATTAACCACACCCTTTCTAGAAACAAGGAAACTGAAATTTGAGGAAATCAACCAAGTTGAACAAGAAAGCACTTAAAGCACTTACTTAACTGAGTCTCCTGTCTCCTGTAACGCTCCAATATTCCAAAATGCTTTCAAAGGAAGGAGACTTGGGAAAGCTTGTGCTCGGGGACCACCAGCATCATACACTTGCAATCACTGTAGCTACTGAACTGAGGGGGAAGAGAGGAGCTGGACGACTACCAAACTAGTGAGACAAAAGGAGCCAGTCCTAGTACCCTGTGGTGTGTGAACCACAGTGCCCCCACAGGCTCACACGTTTAAATGCTTGGTCCCAGTCAGTGGAACTGTGTGGGAAAGGTTGGCAGCTGTAACCTTGATGGGTAAGGTGAAACCTTGTTGGAGGAGATATGGGTTGTGAGGCTTCAAAACGCTACACCAGGCCCAGTCTTGCTCCCTCTGCCTGGTGCGTGCTGCCTGTAGATCAGAATGTAAAGCTCTCAACTACACTCCCCCACTATGCCTGTCTACACCATGATGACCATGAACTAACCCTCTGAAACTGTATGCAAGCCCCCAATTAAACGCTTTCTTTTACAAGCGTTGCCTTGGTCATGGTGTCTCCTTACAGCAATAAAATAATGAGCCAATTATAGCTCTCAATGAACTACTTTGAAGTTGTAAGAAAGTTAGACGTTAGGAGCCAAAGGCTCTAAAATAGGAAATAAGGAGACAGAATTGCTAATTTACCCTGATATGATCAGTACATAATGTACAAACACACTGAAATGCCACAATGAACATCATATTTACAATTACTACATGGTAATAAAAATTTTAAGTGATACCTTAAATATTTTAATGAGATACATAAAAGTTACTTAGAAATTCAGAAGAAAAACAGAAAATTGACTAGCCTTACCTGATTCATGTAGAAATTACAATTAAATGCTTAAGCCAGAAAGAAATGGGAAATTGTTTTTCGATACATACACACAAATGGGCTAAGACAAGGGAGGCTCTCTTTTTTTTAAGGATAAAGAAAAACAACTTAGAAGAAAACTAAAAACAATGAAAGTATAGACTGTTCCAAAGGAAAGGGGGGAAATGATTTAGTTTTTTACATCTAAAAGTGAAGAAATAAAGAAACTTAAGGCCAATAAATTAACACACTGGGATGACTAACAAAACAATTGCATTGAGAATATGCTTTCATAAAATTGTATATAATTCTCCCTAATTCAGGTTTTGTTTGAAGGGTGAGAGGGGTTAAAACAAATTCATTCCAAATAAAATTCTGAAAACAAAAACTGACTTGGCAATTGACTAGGAAGAAATGGGACATGCTTGAAACAGTGAAGTTAAAGAACACAGCATCCCAAGATACAGGGCAAGCAGGCACATCGCAGAGGACACAGGGGCAGAGGCACCCCACCCACAGCCACAGCAGTAAAGGTGGGTTCAGAAGACTGATGCCTCAGACTAGGATGGCTCAGGAGTGAGGAGCACCTAAGTGTGTTTCCCAGCACCCACATCAGATGGCTCACAACCACGTTTAACTCTAATCCCAAGGTACCGGTCAGGCCTCCTGATCACCTACACTTACATACACACACACTCACAGACACAAATAAAAATAAAATGAACCCTTAAAAGAAAAGATTCACATCTGAGTGCTGAAGACTTAATGAGAAAGTCTTGCATGGTCTCAAGGTATCTTCCCATAAACTGATTCGAGGGAAGAGGGAGGTAAAATTAGTAATGGTAAGTCAAGATACCAGAAAGCCCTTGGCTGGGAAAGTCAGGAAGATGGTGGGTGTCCTATGTCTCTAGCCATAACAGGTGAAAGACTTATTACCTATGGCCATGTTCTGTCCAGGACCACATAACCCAAACCTAAAGACGCCAAAACACCACTAAAAAGCAGAGCAAATGAGCTGGGTATGGTGGGTCAAGCCTGTAAATCCAAGCACCCAAGAGTCTAAGGCAGAAGGATTATAAGTGTGAGGCCAGTCTGGGCTACATAGTGAGATCTTGTCCTGAAAGACATTTTGAACTCAGGAGAGATGAAGTGGCCAATAAAATAATTGACTGGTACTCTTTAAATATGTCAAGGGGGCATGTGAGACAAAGAAAGGCTAAGAAATCATTAATGGAGATTAAAGGGATATGATCACTATATGAAATTCTGTATGACACTAAACTAGATCGCATGAAAAAGATCTTAGAAGGAAAGGGAACTATTGGAACAAAGGGCAAAACTGGATTGTATACCATCCCATACCAATATTAAACTTGTCTGTCATATCTGTAACCAGGATTGCAGAAAAGACTGTTTTTATTACCAAAAACATATACTAAGGTTTCAAGGGTAAAGGGCATGATTTAAACAAATTAATCTCCGTGGTTCAGAAGGTAACAACTCATTTAACATGTGTGCATGTGTGTACATGTGTGAGTGTGCATGTGCTCGAATGAATGTGTATGTAAATGGAAAGGGGGGAAGAGGTAGGAATGGGAGAGGGAACTTGTGAACAGCACAGCAACTCTTGTTTTGATTAGTGATTCTGGACTAGAGAGACGCTCAGTGGTTAAGAGCACATGTTGATCTTGCAGAAGACCCAAGTTTGATTTCCAACACCATATTAGGCAGCTAACAGCAGACTGTTCCAGAGATCTAATGCCTTCTCCTGGCCTCTGTGAGTGCTGTATAAACCCACATACTAAGACATATAACTAAATAGTAAAAAAAATAAAAATTATAATTGACGATTTTTTACATAAAGGGTTCTCTTTACAAATGCTTAAAAAAAAAAAGCCTAAAATGACTTTAAAAAGAAGTTATGTCAAAGCAATCCACTAAAAAGCAGAGCAAATGAGCTGGGTATGGTGGGTCAAGCCTGTAAATCCAAGCACCCAAGAGTCTAAGGCAGAAGGATTATAAGTGTGAGGCCAGTCTGGGCTACATAGTGAGATCTTGTCCTGAAAGACATTTTGAACTCAGGAGAGATGAAGTGGCCATTTGCAGAACAGGACTAGTCTGTTTCTGCAATACTAACTCCACCACACTGCAGCTCTTGAATACTTCAAGGCCATACAGTGTCTATGGCTACTATTCACAGTTTTAAACTTAAGGTGAGCAATATGCATTCCCTAATTTAAAAAAAATAGCATCGATTTCAAGTAGTTAATAGGGCATCCAAACACATCAGAGAAAAACCTAAGATTAGAAAGCCGGAGTTCAGATTCTGACAGCTGTGTGACCTTGGGCAAATTAACCATTGGACTACAATTTTCTCACCTTTAAAGTGGAGTCAGAGAAGTATCTAATAATAGTCCACCAAGGACTGAGGGCTGGAGATGCAGCTCGGTGGCACAGCACCTGCCCAGTCAAGGCCCCAGCACGTAGACTGAACGTGATATAATTATGAGTACCTAAGTGCACGAGCACTCAGTATTAACACTCTTGAGTTCAACTCTGACTACCACTACACTACAGAGCTGTATGTTCTTCCCAAACCAGCCCCAAACTTTATATAATCTAAAAGGAAAGAAAAAACAACCTAGATGCTCACAAATCAGAGAAGTAGATTAAGTAACTGCACAAGTCACATGCAAAGTCAACAACTGAAACATTTTGCTAAGAGAAATGTGGAGTTAGAATAAGCTCCTTGTTGGCTCAGTCAGTCACCTAAATGCACACAATGATCGATGAGATCACTTATTTTTTAAAACTTTCCTACCCTGGAAAAAAATGAACACAAAGATAATCAATATGCTATGTACAAGATTTCAGTCAATAGAGTCAAAAGTTAACCTGTTTCAGCTATTAGCACCTTATAGTCTATGGAATCATATTAAAATTCGAATTACAAAGTTGGCATTGACAGTTCACGCCTGTGATTTCCACACCTGGGAGGAAGAAGCAGGAGGATGGCCAGATCCAGTTTGAGGCCAGGATAAGCTACAGAACAGGACTCTGTCTCTAACCACTGCTCCCCAAATTCCTAATTATACATTCCTAACACCTGCAAAACTATCAGCCCAGTTACTCTGCCTTAAGTTGGCACAATCTAGCGACGGCCTGTTGTTTTACCACACTGTGTAACAATAAGATATCAAAAAGATGACCAATGTGGACTGGCACGGGCCGCATGCACAGAGGAGGCAGAGGCGGGTGCATTTCCAGGCCAGCCTGCTCTACACAGAGAGACCCTGCTGGAAAAAAGAGAACGGGGTTGGGGGGGGGGGCAACCATTAAACAAAGTTGTCATAATTCTGTACATTTATATAAAACCCAATGCACCCCCCCCCAAAAAAAAAAGAAGAAAATAAAAACTAAACTAAGAATGAAACCGCTAAAGATGTGTTCAATTCTGGCCGGTATCTGACATGAACCCTTAGTAACCTTTTACAAAAATGAGTGTACACTGATTGGTGTTCACTTTTTAAATTGACACTATTTGTAAATAAATAAATAAGGACAACTAGACTCTATTTTAATATTATCTCAATGTTTTAGGGGGCGGGCCAGGAGGAGTGCCCTTAGGGTAAAGCTCATCAAGTAAAACCGCCAAAGGTGATTTTTAAAAAAAGAAGCCGCAGTTTGTCATTCATTCAGAACCCCGGACCACTGTTTAGCCCCTACATGGCAGGGTCCAATAAGCAGCATTCCCACTCTCAACCCCGCCCCCAAATACTCTCTTCACCTTAACAGTGACTTTCTCCAGCTCTGACCCTGAAGACATCAATTCAGTTCACTATTAGTTCACAATTCAAACTCCTGTGCCCAGCTCGGCCAACGGTTTGGGCAGTGGGACCTCAGCTCGCCGATTGGTTCTCTAGCCCCCTCCACTAAAGTTTGAAAACCACCAGCGCCGCCTTTCACGCCCCCAGAGGTCCCCCTAAAGTCCCCTGCACGGCGCGCGGCCACCCGGCCACCCGGCCACCCGGCCACCCGGCGTCCCCGCAGCCCGGGCCCGGGTCCTCACTTCTTCCAGTCGCTGCTGAAGAGGCCGAAGGCGCCCGAGGGAGAGATGGTCGAGGTGGCCTCCTGCCCCAGCTCCGCCGCCTCCCCTCCTCCCGACTGCTCGTTATAGGCGAAACTGTTGCTGGACATCGCGGCGGCACCGGCGACGGGGCGGCTGCGGCCGGGGGTTCTCTCCGAAGGGCTAACGTCCCGAGGGCACCGGACCAAACTAGTTGCGCTGCGGAGGGGCGCGCGCCGGCGCTTCCGGGCTCGTCACCGCTCCGGCGGCCCACCCCCTGCGCGTGCGCACTGCGCGCCCGCTGCTCCGGATGCGCCGGATCCGTGCGCTCCGGGTGTTACAGGCGGCCGGGAAGCTGCAGCCCGGACCCTTCCAGGAATCCCGGTCTGCGCCCAGTTTGCCCGACGCTGCTGGGCTTGTAAACTTCTGGATTTGAAGCCCTTGGATGCGTTTTGCTGGAGGAGATCACTCTGATCCTCCAGGGTTCTTCTGCTGTCCACTGGTCGCTTCCCGATTCTTCCAGAAAAACGCCGTGCACACTCCAGGTCGACTCAGCTTCAGCAGTCACGAGCTCCCTGCCCTCGGGGCTAGTTTCCGCTCCTCTACCAGCCAGAGTGGCCTGACTGACTTTCTGGACTTGAAAGCTCCTCCTCCCGAGCTTGGCTTGCAGGGACAGTTAAAGCCAGGCAAGCGTTGGCTAGGTAGTCCGGAGCCTGAGGCTCCTACTTGAAGCTCCAGGCGTGCGTCCTGCCGGGAGAAAAGTCTCCACAGGCTGCGGGAGTGACCTCGCCTCTGAGCACCGCCTACCCCTACTTTTTTGGCAAATAGCTTTCTAACATGGCCTAGACAGCCAGGTGAGAAGGCCCGCGAAACTTTCCTGGGGGACCCTCCCCAGCGAGCCTCCCTAGCATCTACCGTCCCGTTTCTGCATCCCCTACACCTATGGTGCGGGAGGGACTGAATTCATGGAGCCACACACATGGCCACCAGGGGTAACAACCAGGAAAACACCAACTGGGGTCCAACCAAAGATCCTCTATTTGACTGAAAGGTCGCTTCATCTCTGGGGAAACATGATCCTCCTTAGTACTAGGAAGGAGAGGAACAATTTGTCTCCGAACTGATCAAAGGCTGGCAGTAAATTCGCCTTTCAATATATCTGTCCAGACATGCAATGTTATGAGCATCTCAAATATGTTGCTTCCCCGTATTGATGATATTGATAGATTTGGAAACTCTCACCTACAGCTGATCGACGGTGATGATATATAAGGAGGTGTTATATGACATTTATAGCCCAGGCACTATTTATTCTAAGTGACGTACGTGGATTAATTCATTTACTAGGCTTTGGCTAATTTATCTGTCAAGTAAGGACACTGGAGATACACTGAAGACACCTACAGAAGATACCTGTGTGTATAGTCTCTAGAGTTTAGAAGATGTATACTTTTACTAGATAATGTAAATGGTTCTCCAGTATCCTAGGATGTTACTCTATGAGAGGGGGCTTCTTCATTTTCTCATAATTATTTGTGTCATACTTAATTTTTATATTCGCGTTGATGATGGATGTGGGTGTCTTTCATGTTATTATTCCATGTGCTTTTATTTTCTTGGAATTGCACATGAACATGTCACTCCAATTCATCTTGCTTATGAAAAAGGTTTATTTTGTTTTAAGAGACTGGGTGTCACTCTGTAGTTCTGCCTGGCCTCATATTTGCAATCCTTCTATCTTAACTTGCCAATTCTGAGACTATAGCCATGTACTCCCTCTTGGAAAGGACTTATTCCCAATTATCTAAACCTTTTAATATGTAGGGGAGTTTTGTGTGGTTGGTTGGTTGGTTTTGGTTTGTTTGTTTTTGTTTTATCTTGTTTTTTAGCATACAGATTCCTGTAAGCAGTTTACCTATAAATTGAGGTTTTAGGGAGGGGGAGGTCTTTTTTATTTTGTTTTACATTGTCCTTGGATAATGTGGGGGCTTTTAAGGCTGTGTGTTTCTCAGAAAAAAAAAAAAAAAAGAGCCAGGCATTAGTGGCACATACCTTTAATCCCAGCACTCAGAAGACAGAGGTAGGTGGATCTCTGTGAGTTTGAGGCCAACCTGGTCTACATAGCAAGTTCCAGGACAGCTAAGGCTACACAAAGAAACTCTGTTTTGAAAAGGAGGAGGAGGAAGAAGAAGACGGGATGGGTACCTTCTTTTTTTCCTCCTACCTGGAATATGTTGTATAAGGTATAAACTGTCCCAGACCCACCCAGAGCCAAGCAGCCTGAGTGGGCATGTTGGGGAAGGGAGAGCACAGACACAATCAACAGGTATGTGGGTGAGAAATGGTAGAGAAGGAGCAGAGTGATTTGGGTGCTATGGAGAAAGAAGCAGAAATGACAATTGATGGTGGTGAGGAACAGGCTGATATGGGTAGTCCACGCAGCCACCTGGACCATGTAATATCTGGGCCTGTGCTGCTGCTGAGGGCCATTGCTGGATCCCTGACCCTAGGTAGCCATAATCTGTGTTATGTCCATAGTCTGTGTTACCACCGAAGGCCATATGAATGCCCAAGGTCTGGGCCCCACGTGAGACCATGGTGATATCTGAAAGCCATGCTGCCATTGGGGCCATATTAATCCAAGTAGCCTGCACTGCTACCCAGGACCAAGGTAATATCCAGGCTCAATCTGTAGCTGGATTCTATGTTGATACCAATGGCCCATGTTATCACCTGCAGGGGGTAGGGGCGGGCGGGGACAGAGAGAGAGCTGGCCTCAGTGGCCTGGACATCAGAAAGCTGGTACTGCCCATCACCATCTCTGTGGGAGAGCTGGACGTGGTCCCAGTGGCTGCCCAGACAGACCAACTCAGCTACCACCAAGACCCACATCCAGGGCTTTAGTTGGCACACCCTAACATCTATCCATCTATGACCTTCTGGAGTGTGTTCCTGCAGAACCATAGCTTCAGGATTTCAGAGACTAAGGGCAACAGCCAGATATCCTAGAGAAGTTTCAGTGAGGGTCCAGTATGCCAGAAGCCAGTGGCTTCACACCAAACCAACAACTCATTGCAGTGAGCATTTGCAAGTAAAGCTGTTTGGGCAAAAGGGTATAGTGCATGACACACTGCTAGGCCACTACAACAAATGTAAATGGATTTTCTCTCCCACTCACCCGTTCCCAAATAACCACTCAGAGGCTTGTACTAATTGCAAATGCTTGGTTGATAGCTCAGGCTTATTATTAACTGGCTCTTACATTTAAAATTACCCATGTCTATAAATCTATGTATTAGCACATAGCTCATGGCTATAACAGCCCTCTAGCATCTTGCTTCCCGGTGACTTGCTCAAGTCCCCCCTGACTCTGGCCTTCTTCCCTTCCTTAGTTTGGTGTTTTACACCTAACCTTGTCCTGCCTGGTTAGTGGTCAGTTAACTTCTTTATTAAAGCAATCAGAGCATAATTTACACAGTGTATAGGGATATTCCCCAGCATTTCCCCTTTTTGTCTAACTAAAAAAGGAAGGTTTTAACTTTAACATAGTAAAATTATATACAACAAAACAGTTATTAAGGAAGAAATATAGTAACATTTGTGTTTGTCAAAATTAGAGAGGATACTTAATTATCTGTTCTTATCTTGGTGAGTCTAAAGTTTTGTATGTAATTTATTTTCTATTATCACTAAGGAAAATTATAATTATAGCTATTTAGTCTTCAACTCTATCAAAGACCCAAGAAGGATGAAATGTTACTTAATGATAGGGACATTTACTGTTATTCCATCTGTACTTTGTATTTAAAGACATACTTAATGACCTAGAAGTAAATGTAAATATATCCACTCTGTCAGTACTCTCAGGAGAACTGGTTTCAGCCCTCAGGGTACTAAAATCCACTAATGCTCAAGTACTTTCTATAAAAGGGCATAATGACGTAAGTATGTGTAACCCACGCACAACCCCCTACTTAAGAATCATCCCTAGATTACTTATAGTACCTGATGCAGTGTAGATGCTGTATAGTCAGTATACCTTATTGTTTTGTCAATAGGAACAAGAAAAAAGTACATTCCATATACGCACAACTTTTTAAGTGTTTGATTGTTGAATCTGTAAATAAGGAACCTACAAATAAAGGAACATTTAAATT
The DNA here is from genome assembly GCA_030556225.1 of Cricetiscus sungorus. Classification (NCBI taxonomy): domain Eukaryota; kingdom Metazoa; phylum Chordata; class Mammalia; order Rodentia; family Cricetidae; genus Cricetiscus; species Cricetiscus sungorus. The sequence goes on along the minus strand of JANBXA010000398.1, from coordinate 53,739,812 downwards.
TTTACTATTATTTTATATATAAATTGGCATGTACATAGTTTATATTAAAATGCCCCTATAAATACACAAAGTAAGTCATACAACATATTTGTCAAATATTAAAGGCATTCTAGCCAAAGATGAAGGATGAACATGATTTTTTAACATCATTATTTACCATTGTGCAATGGCATCTAGATAATAAAAAAAAAAACCCAGAATGCAAACAAGCAAACAAATAGTGAAAAGCAGGAGGAATTCATAAAATTTATAGATAGTATCTACCTCACTAGAAAAGTGGAGGCTTTAAGTATATTCAGTGGAGTGGTGGTATGGAATATTCCTTTACACTGTGTGAGTATGTGTAGCATGTATGTTTTCCTCCAGCCTGCCCACCGCCGGTCTGGCGTGCCGGCCCCAAATAACACGCTGAGACTCTGTATTTGATACAATCCTGTTGGCCAGTTACCATTATTGTTTATGGGCTAGCTCTGTCTTAATGATTAACCCATTTCTACTTATCTAAATATTTCCACGTGGTCATCTTATGGGGAGCCTCGGCTGGCGTCTTCCTTCCCCCGGTCTACATCTTGACGACTCCTTACCACTTCCTCTTTCCTCCTCCTGATCTCCTAGCCCCACCTATCTTGTTTCCTATTGGCCACAGGCTTTATTAATTAACCAGTATGAGAAACATATTTACAGAATAACATCTCCCATCAAGTATGTGTCACTGTGATTGGTTTAATAAAGAACTGAATGGCCATTAGCTAGTCAGGAAGAGGTTAGGTGGGCTTCTGGAGGCACAGAGGAACTGGAGAGGAAGAAATGCAAAGTTGTTAGTCATACTCAGAGGAAGCAGAATGGGCAGCACAGAGTAAAGGTAACCAAGCCACATAAAAGAACATAGATTAAAAGATATGGGTCAATTTAAGTTATAAAAACTAGTTAGAACAAGCCTAAGCTCAGATCAAACTTTCATAATTAATAATAAGTCTCTGTGTCATTATTTGTGAGCTGATAGTCCCGAGGAGAAAGTTCATCTACAGAGTGGTCAAATTAAAATTGTATACCTTCTACACACTATTAACAGTAAATAAGAAATGTAATTAAAAAGAAACCTAATCCCACATATAAGAAACTTAAGGAAGCCACCTCTTCCAAGGAGTGTATAAGATGTAAAGATAGAAAACTAGGACATTTTGCCAAGGGGTGTGGGTGGGTACAGAAAAGATCTGAAAGGGGAGCCTGGAATTCTGAACAGGAATATTCAGATGAATCTACAGGGCGATAAGCTCTAGATTTCAGTTTTTCGTGTCTGTAATCCTAGCTGCTCAGGAGACTAAGGTGAGAGGATCAATTTGTTTCTACAAGTTTGAGACCTGTCTGGGCAACATAGCAAATTTTGTTGTTTTCAATCAACTCAGTTTTGATCAAAATTCAGCTGAAAGCAAGAAAATTTGGAGGAAGTGGGAACATAGAGGCAGACTTACCTTTACTCATTTAAATGTATTAGAAGGCAATTGTCAAGGTTTGACATGGACTCCTGAGCAAATAAATTGGAAGAATAGCATAGAAACCATGGCATGGCTTTTCCTGGGGAGGTGTGAACAATGCCCCGCCACAGGTGAGGGTGCTGGAGCTCTCTGACACTACAGTGAACTCTATTACCTTCCCATGACTCCATATTAGTTTTCTCTCACTCCTCTACTCACAACTAAAAGCTTGGAATGTAAATTGATTGTCTTACAATTCTGGGGTTCAGGACTTCAGAATCAAGGCATGTGTGTCATTTGAATGAGATAGCCTCCACAGGTCACATGCTTGGTGTGACAGTTTGGGGAGGATTTGGAGGTGTGACCCTGTTGGGAGAGGTATGACACTGGGGAGTCAGGCTTTGAGATTTCAACTGACTGGAGCCATCATCAGTGTGATTCTCTGCCTTGTGGTTTGTTGATCAAGATGTGAGATCTCAGATGTCCCTCTGCCTTCGTCGACCTGAGCGTCTGAAACCGTAAGCCACATTATAAGTTGCCTTGCCTGTGGTGTTTATCACAGCAGTATAAAAGTATAACTTAGACAGTACCCAATAGAACCACAATGGGAAGAGCTGTTCTCTGCAGAGAGTCTAGAGCAATGGTTCTCAACCTCCCTAATGCCACGACACTTAGTAATCCCTCATATTGTGGTGACCCCAATTCATAAAATTATTTTCCTTGTTACTTCATAACTGTAATGTTTGCTACCATTGAGAATCATAATGGAAATGTCTGACATGCAGGATATCTATATATGTCTCACACGCACACACACACACACACACACCTGAAGGAGTCGCAACCCACAGGTTGAGAAGCACTACTCTAGAGGAAAGTCTTGCTTTGCCTGTCTAACTTTTTAGCCATAACCTTGCATCCCTTGGCTTGTGACCCTTTTTTCCTTCCTCAAGGCAGTAACATAACAACTTTTCCAATCTCTGTTTGATACCCATGGGTCCTCCTCTCTGTCATGTGTTCCTTTGGCTTTTTTGTAGCAGGACACTTGTAAAGACATTTAATCTCTCTTCATTCTGTCCTCTTTCTTTTGGCAACAGGATCTCACTATGTAGCCCTGGCTGAACCTGAATTTAATATGTTGCCCTTGAACTCATAGAGATCCTCCTGCCTCTTCCCAGGGGTGGGATTAAAGGTGTGTACTAGCATACCTGACCAAGAAAAAAATTACATTCTTATCTTTGCTTAAATGTAAAAATTTTGTGCTTAGCATACCTGAAGCCCTGGGTTCTATAGCCAGCACTGAGCCAAGGGGAGTGGTGGCATCTGCCTGTCAGCACTGACGAGGTGGAGGCAGGAGGATCAGAAGCTCAAGGTCATCCGTGGCTACGCAACAAGTTAAGGCCAGCCTGGGCTACGTGAGACTGTGCCTCAATAAAATAATGGGCTGAAAAGATGGCCCAGGGATTAAAAATGCTTGCCATACATGAGTGAATTTGGTCCCCAGAAGCCACTAGAAGGAGATTGTAATAAGTATGTTTTCCCCGTCAGCTGCCAGTCACCTGGTCCCTCCACCACGCCAGCCCCCAATAACATGCAGATTCGGTATTTGATATAATTCTGTTGGCCAGTTACTATTTTCTTATCGGCTAGCTCTATCGTAATGATTAACCCATTTCTATTAATCTAAGTATTTCCACGTGGCTCATCTTACCAGGGAGCAACAGGCCAGCATGCTGTTCTCTTTAGGCTCTCCATCCTGACTCCTCCTTACCCCTTCCTCTTTCCTCCTAGTCTCCTAGCCCCTCCTATCTTGCTTTCCTATTGGCCAACAGTGCTTTATTCATTAACCAGTATGAGAAACATATTTACAGAATAACATCTCCCATCATCTCCTCTTTTCTGTTTAAAATCAAAAGAAGGGTTTTAACCTTAACATAGCAAAGTATATCACACAACAGTTATCAAATAAGAATCACAGTTAACAATATTTTGTCCATTAACATTTAGTAAGATTTAAGAAAATATTCCATCATCTATCTTATCTTTGTGAGTCTAAAGTCCTATATGTAACTTAGTTTTAATCCTAACTAAGGAAAACTATAGCCATAACTATCTGTCTTCAATTCCTTCAAAGACCACAGAAGGATAATATATAATAAACTCTAGAAATGACAACTCACTGCCTGGACAGTCACTCGAAGTTCTTCTGTAATGTTCCATCTTCAGCCCATAGGCCATAGTGTGTCTGGCAGACTCCTCAGCAAAGTAGAAAACTGTCCACCTGTATTGGCAGTTTGTTAGTCATTTTTCTCTGTGTCCTGTAGACTGTCTGGCGAACTCTTCCATGAAGCAGATGTAGCAAATCCTGTAGCAAATGTCCATCTTGTTTCAGCAGTCACTTTTCTGTGGTTCCTGCACGTCCAGTTTATACAGCATATAATCAAACAGTCTAGACAAGAGCAGTATCTTGTCCAAATGGCTAGTCTTGTCATATTAGAAACAAACTCCATAAAAACAAACTCCATAACACATTTTTGACGCAGGTGGTATTGCCTGGAGCAGTTGTGCCTCACTGTCAAGAAAAACCCTAAACCATTTTAAATGCCATATTCTGTAGGTCTTTGAAAGGTTTGAAGAATGCCTATTCATCTCAAATACATCTAGAAATCCTAACTAATTTAACTCTTAAGTTTTCACAATCATTAAAATCTCCCCCAGGTCACGCCAGGCCCTGTCTCCACCCCCAATGGGCGTGGTCTAAGCCACAGGTGCGGACAAGGTGAATAACTACAGGAGATCCTTGACTCCTAAAAGTTGTTTTCTGACAACTTGCATGGGGAACAAAATAGTAAATAAATAAATGGTATGTAGATTTTTAAAAAGTAAAATAATGCCCTGGTAAAGGAAACAACACTTTTAGAATATTGTTCCAGGTAAAAGCAATTTCCTCTAAACAAAATCCCTGGACCTGGCCCTCACCGTTGAAATTACAGCATTGGCCCTTGTGGATACTGTAACAGGACCCCAGACCTTGGCACAACTGACTCCATGATAGCAGTACCATTCAGGCCGTAAAACTCAGCATGCAGACAGCACCGCCTGCCAAAATGAAAACAAAGACCCAATCCATCAAAGTCCACGGTTCTGGGAAAGTCTGTAAATGTACTGACCTTGCTTTTTGGCTTCTGTAGTTCTGCTTCTGACTAACTCTTTTTGATATCTGATGTATGTCGACCCAAGACATGGTTTTTATACTTAAAAGCTCACTCTGAGAAAGGCTGAGGGCTACAGTGAGATCCTGAACACCCAGTGTAGTCACCAGCCAGCTAATAAAAGATTTTCTATTGGCTTGAACCCATGTCCTTCTGGCGCCTGTCTTTTCTGATGGGTACCCTACAACATTATGTCACTGGTGACCCTCCTGTCATCATAATCCATTTGAACAAACCATGAATACAACATTTGCAGTGCTTCTGAACGTGCCTCGTTCTCTACTAGGAAGTAGGGTTAGACGTGGTTCTCTTCCACACAAGCAGAAGTCATGAACAATGGCTGTGGAGGTTCTTTAACTTATTGTTCATTGGTGGACATTTTGTCATTGCTGTTTCATTCTGCTTTGGTTTTGAACTGAAGTCTCCCTGTGTTGCCCAGGCTGACCTCAAGCTTCCAGTCTTAAGTGATCCTCCCATCCATCTATGTAGGGAGCTGTGATACTGCAGTCGCCATTACAAGATGGCGCTGACATCCGGCCCCGCAGTCAGTAAACAAGTTCTGGAGCGCATGTGCCGATTGCGAGAACACGCCAAGTCTCTGCCCAGCCCAGGGTGTCACATAGGGTGATGAGTGAGCAGCCAACCAGAGGGTGATACGCCACCTCGTACCATCCTGGTGCTGCTAGGGCTTATAAAAGCAGCACCACTCTTGGGCTCGGGGTCCTCCTCCTTTCATGGCTTAGATGCAATAAAGCTTGCTGCAGAAGGATCCTGTTGTCCGTGTGTTGTCTTGCTGGCGAGATGACTGCGCGGGCTGTAACACATCTATGCCTCTCTGCAGCTAGAACTACAGACACATGTCAACATGCCTGGCCAATGAAAAGCTTAAAACATGTGAAATGCTGAACTTCTCATGCAATTTTGCTTTTACTTGGTTGCAATTAGGTGACAAAATCAAAAGCTGAACTCACATGGATTAGAGCTAGGTGTTTTTTCATCTTGAGGCAGAGTCTCTCTATGTCTGACCAGGAAATCATAGAAATCCTCCTCTTGTCTCTGCCTTCTAGGGCCTGAAATTACAGATGTTTGCCATGTACCCAGCTGGAGCTGGGTCTTAATATACAGAAAAGTTCATTTGTGCTTGTAAATGAGGAACATGGAGTCTTTGTAGTCATGAGCAACCAGGAACATCTTCCACAGACATCAGGACACTGGAGTAATCCTGTATCTGAAGTGAATATACAGTCCTGAAGGCTTCAAATTGAACAACATTGTAAAAGAGATAATAAAGCAGGTCCTACGAGAGTTAAGAATAACTCTTCATGGTAACATAAAACATTTCCTGAGCCGCTGACATAGCACGCTAATGTATTCAAATGTGCCCATGCAGCTGGGGCAAACGCAGCCACAAGCATGCTATAATCACAGATGGCAGCATTACAATGGATGGGTAAAAGCAAAACTGAATGGCCTTTAAAAATTAGGCAGTAAATCATCCCATTTTTAAATCTTGCACTTCAAAATTCAAACCAAGGGCCCATTTTGAAGAAACTAATGGAAAATTTTGTAGGAGTCATTTAGAAGGCACTGAAAAAGAACACTGCTTTTATGGTAGGAAAAGACTTAAAAATCATCTTAAAGTTCAATGTTGTCAGAACACTTAAGAAAACCGCAATGGAAGAAGTCAAGGAAATAGGAGTTAACAGATACGATAAACATGAGTGCTGTTTTATTAATCAGTTCTAGCAAAGGCACCACAGGCTAAGGGACCTCAGATAATTGACTCTACAGAGTCAAATATTACCTGCAGAATTTTCTCTGCATCTCTCGGATCTGCGTTCTGCCGTGTTGGCTTCGTTTCCCCTCACTGGAAACAGACTGATGACAGGGCTGCAGGGTGTTTAACTTTATGACACTGAATTTAGAAACCCAAATGCAATAGAAACTTTGTACCTAGAAAATTCCAAGGAGAAGGAGCTGGCTGCCCCAGCACGGGTCATGTACCTACCACCCAAACTAAACACTGGCTATGGAAGCAGCTTTTGAGCCCAGGTAGGCCTGTGTCACTTGCAACAGCATTGATAGAGGGAAATACCTTCACATTATATGATTAGGGAAAACCAGACATAGGGTTTCCAAGAACAAAGAGAGTGTTGTTCCTAGAAAGGGAAATGGGGATGCTTGGTTGACAAAAATAACACATGTCTGAGTCTGTGAGGTAAGTCAGCTAGAGCCAGTACAGGCACTTGCCACCAAGTCTGATGACCTGGGTTCGATCCCCAGGACCCCCATGATGGAAGGAGAGAGTCAAGTCTCCCAAGTTGTCCTGACCTCCACAGATATGCTTTGGCACATGCCCCTACCGCAAATAAATAAATGAACAAATTTAATTTAGAAAATTTAAAGATGCTTCTGTCATCGGCAGCACTGGAAACACTCCTTACAAAATATTAAATGAAAGTAAAACAGGAATTGAATCTGTGATGATTTCAACAGGACAAAGGTTTGTGCTCCCGTTGACCTGAAAAAGTAGAAAAACTAGTAAAAGAAAAGCCACTTTCAAAATAAAAACTATGGCTGATGGTCCACAATCAAGATGATTTTGTCCCTTGTCCTTGAATATCTGACAATGCCTGGACACATTTCTGGTTGCCACCTACGGAGAATAACTGATTTCTTGGTTATTCGAAGACAGTGACAGTACTAGACATCACCAAGCACAGACTGTCACCCCAACTCAGAATTCTCTAAAGTAAAATGTCAGCACTACCATGACTAGGAGACCCAGCAGATGGCGAGAGGTGTGTTTTATTTCTCTTTAAAGGCCTGTAGCTATTTCTGCATCTGAGTGGTTTCAGAGCTACAGGACTGTGGGAGAAGAGAAGATGATAGAGGCCTCTGAGTCCCCAGCACCACTTTTCCTTTCAGTGTCAGAGCCAAGTCTGTTCACCACGATGATGGACAAGACTGTTGAAAAATACTAGTTAAAAATGTGTTACATTTGTTTATGCTGTGAAATATTTGTTTAATAATGCAAAGATGTGTTACATTCTTTAATGTTGCATTTGTTTGACTCTATGAAGCTGTTTTATTTTGCCTGCCTGAAACACCTGATTGGTCTAATAAAGAGCTGAGCAGCCAATAGCGAGGCAGGAGAAAGGGTATTTGGAACTGCCAAGCAGAAAGAATAAATAGATGAGAAGAAAGAGAAAGAGAATCAAGAAAAGGAAAAAGAAACAAGGACATCAGGGGCCAGCCACACATTCACACAGCTAGTCCCAGAGTAGATGGAAAAGAAAGATACACATAGAATAAAGGAAAGTAAAACGCCCAGAGGAAAAACATAAAGAGTAATGGGACAATTTAAGTTTGGAAAACTGGCTAGACACAAGCTAAGGACAGGCCTTCATAAGTACGAAAACAAACAAACAAAACAACTACACGTGATGGATGGCTTCATTTACCGGAAACACTCCCCTGGGACAGGATCTCCCGACCTCTCATTCTCTGCTGTGTGTCTTGTTGTTGTTGTTGCTGCTGCTCCTGCTGTTGAAGAAGCCAAACAAGAACAGAAATGAAAAAGCAAAACCACAAAACAGACAGAAAGTTATGAAAGGGAAGAAAAGGGTCAGAGCTTTGTTTCTGCACTCTACACCAATTCACAGCCAGTGTGACCTCAGCAGCTTTACCCGTGTGACCCCAGCGGTTACCCGTGTGACCCCAGCAGTTAACTATGTGACCCCAGCGGTTACCGTGTGACCCCAGCAGTTAACTATGTGACCCCAGCGGTTACCGTGTGACCCCAGCAGTTAACTATGTGACCCCAGCGGTTACCGTGTGACCCCAGCAGTTAATTGACAGTGTGACCCCAGAGGTTACCTGTGTGACCCCAGCAGTTAATTGACAGTGTGACCCCAGAGGTTACCTGTGTGACCCCAGCAGTTAATTGACAGTGTGACCCCAGCGGTTACCCCTGTGACCCCAGCAGTTAATTGACAGTGTGACCCCAGGGGTTAACTGTGTGACCTCAGCAGTTACCTGTGTAACCTCAGTGGTTACCTGTGTGACCCCAGGGGTTAACTGCGTAACCTCAGACGTTAATGTGTGACCTCAGCAGTTAACTATGTGACCTCAGTGATTAACATCCTTGTCTGCTTCTCACTGGTAATAAAAAAAAAATCGTTTCACTTGAGTTTTTCATCTTCCCAGACCTCACTTTCTGGTGTTATAATTTATAACTCTTATGTATAATGTACGTGTTCATAATTATGGCTTTAACTATTGTATTTTTTAGCCTTACATAAAAGGTTGAAGTGGTTTATGTGCTACCACTACAGAAGTAGAACAGTCTACATTTACTATTTTTTCATTTTTATTGTGCTTTTTAAGGCTCTATTTTTATTGTAAATTATATGAATATTTGGAGAGGGCTTGCCTTGTGAGTGCAATGCCCATGGAATCCAGAAGAAGGTGCTGGGTGTTCTGGAATTAGTGTGGATAGGTGGTTGAGAAACTCCTGTAATGGATATCAGATGCTGGAAACCAAACTCAAGTCTTCTGCAAAACAAGAATGGCTTCTTAACTGTGTTACCACTCCTGCCTACGTCTCTCTTTCTTTCTTTCTTTCTTTCTTTCTTTCTTTCTTTCTTTCTTTCTTTCTTCCTTCCTATTTGAAGCCATCCTGGACTACAGAAGGAGTTCAGGACAGCCAGGGCTACACAGAAAAACCTTGTCTCAAACAAAACAAAACAAACAAACAAAAAATGGAAGAAAAGAAACTTTTTTTTCACTTGTAAGGCTGATATAAAATTCATCTGTGACAAATTATTTATTTACTTATTTTTAATTTATTTATTTGTAGACAGACTCTGTCTATGTAGTCCTGGCTGCCTGAGGCTCACAATGTACACCAGGATGGCCTTGAACTCACAGAGGACCTCTTTCTTCAGCCCCCTGAGTGCTGGGGTTAAAGGTCTGCACCACCACACCTGACTATTCATGACAATTTCAGCACTATTTGTCAACCAGTTTGGTTATGAAGGAGAAAGACAAGACATGTGCTCTAGTGAAATGATGTCAACTTATTGAGTGAGACAGGATATTTCTCAAGGGCATGGTGAACCTGTGCGTTATAGGAGCTACAGAAATATGTGACAGGTGATGGATAGTCCCACCATCTTTTAGTTGAACACATGACACTGGAACTACCTTCCCACATCAGCCAAATAAAGAGTTCAGAGAATTGATGGTCTCTGAAAGTGGTTAGTGCCATCTACCTTATCTTTAAAAATATGTGTCACCTGAACATCTATAACTCTACACATGATCACTGGATTGAATACATTGTTTTGGACCAATTTTCACCAATATAATCTTTTGATTTAATTTTGTGAGCAGATCCAGTCTTCTGACATAGTGAAACAAGCTTGAAATTTATCAAGTTCAGATTCTAGGACTGCACAATTCAGTTACAACACATGCAGGAAAAAGTAACACTACTCTAAGAAAGTTTATGATTTTGTCTTGGGATTCCTTCATAGCTATTTTTGGCCTCATTTGGGTCATGGACTATCTCTCACTGTCTGAGTTACTTTTCTACTGCTGTGGCCATGACCAAGACAACTTAAAGAAGAAAGAGTTTGGAGGGGGGGGGGCTCAGTTTCAAAGGGTTAAAGCCTGTGACCATCAAGGTTGGGGCCATGGCAGCAAGCAGACATGGTGCTAACAGCTCACATCTTAAGACACAAAGGTGAGGCAGGGAGAGACTGGGAGTGGTGCCAGTCTTTGAAACCTCAAAGACTACCCTCTGTGACACACCTCTTTCAGCAAGGCCACACCTCCTAATCCTTCCCCAACAATTCACCAGCTGGGGACTGGTATAAGCATATGAGGCTACAGGGGCATTCCATTCAATCCACCACAGTTGGACACACCTGAAACTAACCTAAACATCTCCATTTAGATTATAAATTCTCCAAGGGCAAGAACAATATCTTAGGCATCTTTGTGGCTTGTACAATGTCCTACAGATTCAATAAAAGATATTGTGGATGTATTTGCAACGAAGATAATGCTAATGGTAATTTGGTGGAATAAAAATATCAGAAACTGCAAAGTCTGCCAACTGAACAGAATTTTTGGAAGATAATAAAGTTCTTTATAGCCTTTTGATATTGTCCAAGTAGATTCTGTTACTTGAGCAGTTTAGCAGGGGTTATAACATTTAATTGATTCAGAAGGAGTGAAGACTAATTGAGGAGATTTTATTTTCCCTTTGTTACTGCTATCAATATGATAAAATTGTCCTAAAGCTGTCATTCTGGTCACGTTAGCATATGCAGTTACTGTGAAGCCCATATGATGTAGTCCCCTGTTATTTATGTTTCTTGACTGTTAGGATTAATGGAGAGGACCTGCATTCATTAGAATGAATTGTACTGATTCAGTTACTGTAAGAAATATCTCTGTGGGCTCTGTGCAGCAATTCCAGCTGTAGGCAGCAGAGGTAGTTGTTTTATCAGAAAACAGGAGATACTAATTACTCATATTTTAGTTTCTTTCCTGATTTTCACTTCAAAGGGTGAAATCTTATAAATTATTGCTCTTTTGTGTCATCATTTCTTTCTTCTTGCCCTCTCTTGAGTAAGTGTGTTTTGCTAGACAGGCCAACCCTATCAGTTATCTTTGTTGACTCACTTGGTAACTAATTGCTCCCTCAATTACCATGACAAATGTAAATATCCCAGAGTGGACAGTATGATAATCACCCACTTCATGAAATGACTGTTCTCTGATGCTCTTATGAGAATATTCTAAACTCCATTTGACAAATACTGAGTTGGCTACTGTGTATCGTGGAAGATGGCATAGGAAAAATGAAGATGGACAAGTATTTAAGAAATGTGAGCCAACAGTCTGTGGATGATAAGTACAAACATTCACCTCTGGAGACAAATTGATTCCATAATGTGACTGTCTCAGGCCCTCTAGTATAACGTACAAAAAGAAAAGCACCAAATTCACATTGACCTATTTGTCCATTTGGTCCCTTCCTTTCTCCTACCTCTAAGGTGGCTCCTGAAGCTGCTGGCTCTACTGACTGCATAATCAGTGGAGTTTTGGGCATACTACCCTCACTGTTCTCACCCTCAATTGCTCCAATAGGAAACTAAATCTGACAATACAAACTTTAGAATACTGTAGTGATGCCCAAATGAAATGTAGGATGTGAAAGTGTCTCCCCGGTGTCTAGCACCTATAGGTGCTCAGTAAGTAGTAGTTCTTTCTCTATCCCTGAAGGTCTCCAAGCAGCATGCTCATTTGAAATATCTAGACTTTCTGAACCAAAAGGAAATATGAAAACGAGAACTCTAAGCTGCTGTCAGATAATTCAGGCTATTACTGAAAATGCATTGACTTCAAAGCTTATAAGATATACATTTACAAGTAAGTATTATATACTGTATAAAGTTATTTAGAATGTACATATATACATATATGCACTTACGCATACACATAATTCTTTTTACTTGTGTCCCTTTTTTCTTCACATCTCAATTCCTATTAGCATTCCGAAAAGCACCATACATGTCATCTTTTTTCTTTAAGCTTGAGAACAATTTTACTAGTGTTGAGAAGAAAAATGATACAGAAGGCAAGTTATAAATCTTGGCAGCTGCCTGAAGGAGGGAGACAGAAGAGGAAGAGAAAAGGCCATGCTGTTCTCATTAAGCCAGCAAGGAAGTCAACTGCATGGTGGAGAGGGGCGTGTCAGCGGAAGAGTATAGGAGCCCAGGAAACCAGGGAAAGCACACTTGAGCTCTGGCCAGCATCTGAAAGAAAAAGCTGCATTATACCTTTTTTGAGTCAGGACACAGAAAAGCAAGTAAATCCGACAGAACCTCATGTGATTCTGAACTATGCTAACAGTCAAGAATTCTAGGTAGGAAATATTTATTATTTACTAATTATTCTTCCCATCACTTTAGTGTGGCTTAAAGTGAACCTACCCTACTGAGCCGTATTCCCTTGACCAGATGATAGGCCAGCCCGGCTGGATTGACTTCTAAGGAAGGACACAATGGCATGTCTTCACCATGGTAGATGCTAGTTTCTTAGATGGGGGAATAACATCTTCTTCTTAATGGGCCTTCAATGGTACTGTAACATCCCCCTTTGAAGAGGTAATCCTAAAATCATTTAGGAACTACATGGGGATCAGAGACCCTCAAATACTTCCAGCATTTTACTTTTGGCTTGAGGCCAAGGACATGGATTGAGGACCCCATGGTCCATTTCTAACTCGTATTCTCATCATTCCCCTCTCTTCAGAGACAACTTTAACTGCTATTTAGACCATGGGGGATGGTTGAATCTTGCTTCTTCCTGATGCATGTGTTTTTCAGGTGTGACAATTGGAGTACCCCTCCAATAACACCAGCTAGGAGACCTTGAAAATTCATCAATGGTTCCATTTATATGACAGCCAGGTGTAGAGAGAAAGGAAGCCTTACATGGAACATGAAATGAGACATGAGGGTGGAGTTAAAGCAAATGTATTAACTTCACAATTCCAAGGCAGGGAACCAGAAACAGCTAGAAGAGGGATATTTTTTTTTAAATCCTCTGGAAGCTCTTGATGGACACACAAAAGCATCCACCTATTATACTCCTCTTCATTTGTTTTCCTTTGCCTGCCAGGCCTGGAGCTAAGAGTGATGAATCCAGGAGGGGTTCAGGTAGCTTCTAGAGATGGAGAGAGAAGAAATTTAACTATCATTCATTTTTAGGTTAAAAAAATTGAATCGTCACTCTTGGCTGCAAGTAGGCACTGCAGTATTGAATTAATTGAGCCAAGCTCATAGTGTCCTATATTTGGGCAACATGTTCCTTATGAAGAAGAAAACCATCAGTAAGTCTAAATAACATCTCATAAGGATGTACTGTCTGGGGACTGTGTTCTTTTGGATTGCTAAACAAAGTGATCATTTTCATCTTTGGTTGTACTTTCTTGATGGATGTTTAGATCCATGTAGGTGACCAAAAATAACCACTTTCCTTGTTTCTACCAAGGCCAGATGAGGAGCTGGTCCTCATGGGTACCTGCATTTAAGAGAAGTCCCAGGCCCTATTAGCTCTTCTTTTGTAGAAAATAAGTGGAAGACCTTGCTTGACCAAGGTTTTGCCTGAAGCATTGAGGAAATTTCACTCTGAGTCCACCCCTGGGATATAGCTGACCCAAGGTTTGTCTCCTACTGAGGACCCTAAACTTGTAAAATTCGTCTGCCCATATGTCTCCACTCAGGAGATATATGGGCAAGGAGAAATGTCACAAGACAAAGGACATAACAAAGCACACAGCTATTGGTAAAGGGATGATTTAGGTAGTGCCCCAAGAGAAGAGAAATGACAATAAGAATGGCATTTTAATATATTTCAATTTTGGATATACAAGAAATTTCCAAGAGAGAATGAGTTTTCTCTTAAATCACCTTAACTATAGCCAATGACAGTCATTTTAAGACATTGATAAAGAAATGGTGACTGAACTCTACTAAACTAAGAAGTGTTTGTTTTTTACCACATCCATGATAAGCCGTATTGGCTTACTATAGTGGAAGAGACACAGTATGTGCCATATATTTCAAAGCAAATGATAGGATTACTCCATCATTTTATCCCTGAAATCAGAAGGAATTCGTGCATGATTGAATAATAATAATAATAAATGTATCTTTTAGTTACACTGATTATGCCCTCAGTTAAAAATACATCTAATAGTGGCCGAGGTGGTACACACCTGTAACTCCAGCATGTGTGAGCCTGAGACAAAAGGATAGTGTCAAGTTGGAGGTCAGCCTGAACTGTAGAATGAGTGTTAGGCCAGTCTCAGAAACATAGTGTGACTGAAACACCAAAGATGAGCAATAAGGTAGTCAGTTACAGAAGAATATCTGACACACACAACACAAATTTTCTATTGGAGAAATATTCAAGAAAACATTTATTTTACTTCTATGGAAATAAAAGAATACCATAAAAATAAAACAGCAAGTATCATCATAATTATACTAATTTGGAATATCTTTACCAAAAGTATAGTTCCCTGCAATTTTTTTAATTAGTGAAATTTTGTATAACAAGTTAATATTTTACAATGAAGTTACATGACTTTATTTGGTTGTTCCTGCTGAACTCAATTACTAGACCCCAACAGTGAGCGCTAAAATAGCTAAGCTGAAAGCTATATTGATCACTTATTCATGAAAATATAATTTTCATGATAATTTGATTTTTTGGCACAGGGCTTACTTTCCTACTTAAGAATTATCATTCCTAATTAGAAAATCTTACCCAAAATACTTTTGTATTTTGATATGCAGTAACAAAATGATTTCTCTGAAGGGGCTGGAGGCAAAAGCTGAGCAACTCCGAGGGCCGGGGGAGATGTAAGATTTCAATCTCCCCTAATGAGAAGAGGAGTTAGAGGGACAGCTATTCTCCGCTGTTTTTTGATGTTTTCCCTGGCACCACAGTGAGGCACAGATATTGGAATATTGAGCACTTCAAGCAAGAGCCAAGTTAATTTAAATTTTTATTGCTACATTTAGTCCTTGGCTTTAAACAAACCAAAAAAGAACCCTCCGAAAAAGTAATTTAGTAAATCATGATACCAATCAAATCATGGGCCAAATTACAGTGCTTGGCCCTTCTTGGCTTCCTTTTGTTGTCAAGACATAAGATAATTGAACTGACACACAATATTTTACAGAGATGGAGTTGAGAATGCTCCCCTGGCAAGGCTGGCGTTGGGTCAAAGACAGGCTCTTTCCGCCTTTAGCTGGGATGACACTTTGCAATGATCCCTTCTTGCTCAGGTTGCCTTTGGGTGATTGGCGTTGGTTTGAAGCTCTGGGTCCATGGAATGATCAATTTGGTGAGGCTCCAGTGAGCGTGTGAGGCAGCTCAGATCAATGGCTATCAAAAATTCTATGATTCCTTGGATGAGCTATCAGTGAAATGAAATGATCGTCATAATGAAGGAGAGAAATGAGCAGAGGAGAGAGGGAGAAAGGAGAGGAGGACTATTGTTATAAAGACTGAACAGATTGATGCAGACAAAGAATTTAGCCTATTGTTTGCAATAGGGTGACCACTCAGGAAATATTTTGCTATGGCTACTACTACAGTAAATATTCATTGTGTTCACTAGAGGAACACAGAGTAGAAGGAAAAATGTTTTAAATAAATAGAAATGTACTATTTTCTCGTATCTTTTAGATGCTCATAAAAGAGAACTTAAGATTTCAGCTGAAATTTAAAGATGGTTGCATTCTGTTTAGATAAATTGACAAGTACTGTTGATGGCAAGGATTTAATTATTTCACTAGACTCAAGATAAATAATAAATGGGTGTTTATTGGGGACCAATTACACAGAAAAATATGAAGCTGCTTCTCTGCCAGTCCTATTACCAGCTGACCCACCAGGAAGATCCAGGGAAGGAAAGCCACACCTCCAGCTTCCCTCTTTCTGCTTCTGTCTGCCTGAAGCCTCCTGTGCCCACCGTTACAGGTTCATAGAGCAGATGCCTGCATGCTGTTACAGAAGATGAGGTCAGTAAAAGCTGTAGAAAGCGAATCGTGCTGCCCTGTGTTCACAGTGAAGGACCATCTACTGGTCCATGGGAGCTTTGGCTACTGCTATGGTTGGATGATAAGTTTTGGTACCATATTAGGTGTCAAAGGAGATCTGGTACCCAGTCTTAGGTGTCAGTAGGAGCATGAAGGGCTCACTCGTGTGAAGGGGGTGGGGCTAACTTCAGGAGTGAGCTATGGAGTCAGCGCCTGTCTCACAGGACCACACTCATCCCCTCAAGAGTGGATTGTTGAAAATGACACTCTCATATTTGGTCTCTTCTGCACATACCTCTCCATCTTCTGCCACAGATTTAAGAGCACAAGTCTCTCACCAGATATAGGTGACTTGCATGCCCCATCCTCTAGAGATATGAACCAAAATTAACCTCTTCCCTTTATATATTAGCCTGTCTGAGCTATTCTGTTGCAGCAACTAAAACAGACTATGAAATTTATTCAAATCTTTGCCATCTCCTCATTAACTGACCCCACAATGAGTTCAAGGACTGTCTGAAATTTCCCTTTACACTCTGTAAGGAGGAACCAACCTGAAGCCATTTTGGATTGAACTTCCATTCCGAATAAGGGTCAAATAAAGCTTAAATTCCTAAGACCTTCACAGACCTCCCTGGGTAACTGACATCACTGACTTCCTGGTTGGCAAAGTGAGACATGAATGGTGGGCAAGTTGCCCCGCCCCCACGAGTAAAACAACCAATGAGAACAACGTAAGTGTACCGCAGAGAAATGTCCCCAGGAAAGTCCCCTACCCCTGAATCCTGATGGGTTATAAGTGTGACTGTTACTTGACACAGATGCTAATGGGGGTTTCTGCTGACATGAACGTTTGGGGACACAGTCAGCTCCTGAGTCTGTACTGTTGTCTCTGACCAGTCAGTTTCTGCCATGTTGCCCAGTAATAAAATATTGCTTTGTGTGACCTCTTGTGTCTGCTTGGGTTGTTTCAGAGCCTCAGACCCACAACGTTCCCATGCAGAGCAGACCATGGTACCTCCTTTGTCCCAGGAGATCTTTGATCAAGTCTGAGAAGTTAAGATTTCTCTCTCTCTCTCTCTCTCTCTCTCTCTCTCTCTCTCTCTCTCTCTCTCTCTCTGTCTCTCTCTGTGTGTCTATTTCTCTGACTCTCTCTGTCTCTCTGTCTCTCTCTCTGTCTCTCTCTCTCTCTCTCTCTCTCACACACACACACACACACACACACAGAGAGAGAGAGAGAGAGAGAGAGAGAGAGAGAGAGAGAGAGACTTAGTGTGGCTTCTGACCTACCATTCTCCTTATGCTCTAGCAAGCTTACTGGATTGCTTGCTTCCATGGTCTTCTTTGGTAACTCCTCCTCAAACCCCAGTACCTAGTACCTCAGGTCTCATTCTTTCATTCTTTTAGTTTGTTTGTTGCTTTTTTGAGGCAAGGTTTCTCTGCATGGCCCTGGCTGTCCTACAGCTCAACCAGGCTGGCCTCGAACTCAGAGATCTGCCTGCCTATGCATCCCCAGTGCTGGGATTAATGGCATATACCTCTACTGCCTGGCTTCATTCTTACATTCTTATCTCTCTTTTGTCTCTACAGCCCATTATTACATTTTCTCATTCCTTGGAGCATTTGTGGCCCATGCCTATAATTCTAGCACCTTGGAGACTGAGGTAAGAGAATCAGGACTGTGTAGTGAGTCTTTGTCTCATAAACCCCAAACCAACCAGTATATCAGTAAACAACTTTATTCCTTAGCATAGTTTTAAACTAACATCTATACTTTGACAACTTTCAAATTTATATTCCTAGCCTAGATCTGTTCTTTGAAATCGACCTTTGCATATTCAACTTGGTATTTAGTGCCTCTTAAATGTTTAGCAGACATCTCAAACTCATGTACAAATACACAGAAAACTAAAACCAAACTTCTAATTACCTTCTACCTCAAACAATAGAGCTTTGTCCCAGTCAGTAAATTACATCTCTATTCATACAGTCAATCGGGCTGAAAATTACAGAATATTTTTTGTCCCTGTGGTTGAGACAGTCTCACATATCCCATGCTGACCTTGAAATCACTATGTAGCTGAGGATGAATTTGAACTCTTGACCCTGTTCTTTCACTTTCCCTCGTCTTCAGATTACAGCTACGTGCCACAATGTCAGGCTTATGTGCTTCTGGAGATCACCCAGGGCTTCATGCACACTAGGTGAACACTCTTGCTGCTGAGCTATGATATTCCATTCCTAGTTCTTCATAATCATTCTTATTCCTCACTCTGTAAGCTTCACTTATAAATTATGCCTGGAATTTTCTCAATTCTCATTCCTCTATCACCATTATTCAAATTCTTAAAAAAAATTGTTTTCTTAATCATGTGTGTTGGTGGGGGAGGTGTGCATGTAAGTACAGATGTATAAAGAGGCCAGAGGTGTCAGATTGAAGAGCACTAGCACAGTTTAAAGTCAAATTCGAAGAAAGCTTTAATTAAATACTGGTCAGGTTGATGGACTCTCTGGCCAGGCCCATCTCTGGTTGCCAGAAAATGCCCTGAGTGATGTTTTCAGGGGCTTAACAAGGCAAAACCCATAATTCATTGCATTTCTCATGAGGCCCAATCAGGACCAAGCATACATCCTGACATATTTCAAACATATCTGGTGCAGATGGGTCAAACAAACTTGTTTAGGGGACTGAAAACATGTGGCTTGTTAACCCCCATAAACAATAGCATTTCAGGAACTTCTGTTGTCAACAACTACAGATTGGGAGTCTATAAAATATGGCCTCCAGGGTAGATCTGGCTGGTGCCTGCTTTTTACAAATAGAGTATTTACTGGAACACAGCCATGTTCATTCAGTTAAGTACTGCCTATGGCTGCTTCCCACAGATACTATCAGACCCAAGTAGTTGCAATAGAGGCCATGTCTCCTATTTGCCCTTCACAAAGTTTGCTTACTTCAGATCTAGATAGATGGATAACCCAGATTTTTTTTAAAAAAGTTTGAAGAGTTGGCTCGACAGCTGAGAGCATTTGCTGGTCTTGCAGAGGACCCAACATGTTTCCAACACCCACATCTGGCAGCTCATACTCCCCTGTCACTACAGTTCCAGGGGGGATTTTGTGAGAACTGAAGTTACATTTCAAGTTTTAACTATGTCTATGAGATACATGAAACAAAAATGCCTCTGATCTGCAAGCCCCTTGCCCAAAGTCAGAAGAGCAAATAGTTCCTGATTAATAGAAATGGGTTAGTAATTAAGAAAGAGCTAACCAATAAAAAGTCTGATCCATTGGTCAAACAGTTTATAATTAATATAAGCCTCTGTGTGTTTATTTGGGACTAACTGTTGTCCCTGATTCTACCCTTCCTCCTGAAATGGAGACATGTTAATACTGACTCCAAAATGGCTTCTCTGACCAGGTTTTTACCTGACTAGACTCATGAATTCTGTGAGCTCCTCCTGCACCTGACACCAGTTCCCATCACTACTTATTTATCCTGAAGATATCATGCAAATTTTAAGTCCATACAGTAAAATGTTCTATGGAAGGGAATAGAGTTTTCCTGACTAAGAAGCAAGTGGTATTGAGTTGAGACATTTAGTGAAGGCCCTATATACAACCACATTAGGGAGAGCAAGAGTAAGCCCACAGGTACAGTTGTACATAAATATCTCAGAAGTCCCAAGAAGAACATCTTAGCAGGGTCACAATAGAAAATCAGTGTACTCCAAAATAGAGTAACCCAGAATGTATTTGCAAAGAAGAGGTTGGGTTATGATCACAGTATAACACCAAGAACCCTGCATTTAGTTTTTCTTAGGCCAAACATGTATGAGAGAGAGAGAGAGAGAGAGAGAGAGAGAGAGAGAGAGAGAGAGAGAGAGAGAGAGAGAGAGAGGAGGGAAGATAAGAACCTAGAAGAATCAAGATGCATGTAGAATAGGGATGAACGGTGATATACCTACTATCAATCAAATGAGGCAGTCAGCCTGAGACAAACTCAAAAGAGGAAGCTAGGGAAATGAATGTTCTGGCCTTCATGGTCTTCTCTTCCTCATTTTTCTGCCGTGACTCCTCATGTTGGGGAGTTTTATGTCCTCTTGACACAAGCTAGAGTAATTTGGGAAGAGGTACTCTCAGTTGAGGAAAATGCCTTCATGATACTGGCCTGTAGGCAAATCTGTAGTATACTTTCTTAATTAGTGATTGATGGAGGGCCTAACCCACTGTGGTGGTTCCACCCTCAGCTGTTGGTCCTGGGTGCTATGTGAAAACGGACTGGGCAAGTGAGCAGCCTCCATGTTCTCGCTTCCAGGTTTCCACCTTGGCTTCCCTCAGTGACTGATTATAAACTATAAGGTGAAATAAATCTTTTCCTCCCCAAGGTGCTTATGGTCATAGTATTTTCTGCCTTGAACGACACTCCTTAAGGACTTCTGACAGTGGAATCAGGATGTATCCCTGGTGCACAAAAGGACTTTGGGAACACATTACCCATGGAGGGATACTCCCTTAACCAAGAGGCAGGAGGGAGGGCCTAGACCCTACTCCAAATGACTTGACAGATTTTGATGATCCCTACTGGAAGGCATCACCCTCCCTGTGAAGTGGGTGGGGAATTGGATGGGAGGGGTGTCGGGGGAGCATGGAAAGGCGGAAGGGAAAGGGAACTGGGATCGATATGTAAAATAAGAAAAAATTATACATATATATATGTATATATATATATGTATATATATCACACACACACACAGTAGAGATTTGGCAATAAAGAAAACTGCAAATTCAAAAAAGAAAGAAAGAAAGACACTCCTTAAGAGATAAGCTCAATGGGAAGCCAGAGGGCACAGAAGTCCATCCCCATCCTCTTCAGTCAGAGGGGTAATGAAGAGTGAGACTAGAGGCTAGTGGATGAAATCAGCAGAATGACCTACACTGGAAAGGTCAGACCCGTCCTGGGAAGCCCAATGGGTTGTCCAATGTATTGACCAATTAGAGACAGGGTTTTCAGAGAGGAAGAGACAGGAGTGGCCATGAAGACCTGGTTGATAAGTGAATAAGTTACCCAATGAAGATAAGTGTGTGGTTTGAAAGAAAGTGGTCCCCAAAGGGGCCACTACTAGGAGGTGTGGTGTTGTTGGAGAAAGTGTGTTACCATGAGTTCAAGGCCAGTCAGGTCTATAGATCGAGTTCTCTGCCTGGGGTGGGGAGTGGGAGGTGTGTACAGGGTACCAAAACAACAACAATTAAAAAAAAGATTTTAAAAGGCTTCCTGGTAGAAAGGAATGAGCCTTTTGTGTATTATACAGTAGGGAGCCTTAAATTTAGCAATGAACTTTCTAATCCTCAGTGCACAAAAGGCTCAGGTGCAGCAGGTGTCTTGGGACATGTGTGGTCCTGAGCTGAGAAAGAGGTTGGAGGAGCAGGCGCTGGGTGAGTAATCACCCCGAGATGGCTTCCTGCTTCAGAAGGACAGCTAGACTTTACAATACCTGGATTTACTTTAGTGTGGACAATCTAAGATTAATTCTTCCCGTAATAAAAACCACCATGATAATCATCAGGACTCAGGAGAGAAAATTAAATCTGGCTTATGATAAGTTAAAACAAAAAACAAACAAACAAAAAAAACCCTCAGATGTTGTCATTGCTTTAACATTCCTTTTCTCTCCTGTCCCCTTTCATTTTCAGAAATGAATTCATATGAAGCAAATCTATAAAGGGGGGCCACGACGCCACAGACGCCAAGGAAAGGTGCCGCCGGACTTGTCTGCTCACCGAGGGGAGACAGGTGTGAAAACTCATTACAACTGGGATTTCTCACAGGGCCCCGTTTCTCCTCTCCTAAACTTCTAATAGAAAAAGTTGAATGTGCTCCATTGCCATATTCCCACACTTCATCAAATGAAGAGATAAATTAGAGAGATGTCTCCTCCCCCCATTTATTTTAGTCTAAAATTCTGTGATCTCTTGGGATTTTATTGTATGGTTTCTCAAAAGATTACATCTTGGAAATCTCATTCTTAACACCACGGGTAACAGGCATGTTTACTTGGACAGCAAAGGTGAAAGGGACTAGAATTTGATTCAAAACCTGTTCACATCTGTAGATTATGTGTTCAAGATGTTGCTGAAAAATAAATATTAAAATAAACAGCTCCTTTATTTTGTATTTCAAGATAAGATTGCAGACATTTGTGTTAGTTTTATATTAATGAAGCTGAAAAAACAATGAGTTTGTTAGCTCTTATCAGTGCTGTAGTTTTCTTTTTCTAATACAATAGATTAAAAATTCCTTTGAGGGCTGGAAAAATAGCTCAGCAGTTAAGAGCACACAGGTTCAATTCCCAGCATGAACATGATGCAGGCAACATACCTATACACATAAAAAAATAAATTTCAAAAAATTCTTTCAAGAAAGATAATTTTTTTGTTTGTTTTTTGTTTTTAAATCACCAGATTCAGAGAGATTGCTTAACAATGAGGACCTGAGTTTGAATCCTCAGCACCAGTGTAAAATGCACACATGGCTGCAAGGGAGACAGACATCTCAGGAGTTTGCTGGCTAGCCAGAATGGCCATCAGGTCCAGTAAGCTGATGACTTAAGGCAAAAAGGCAGAGAGAGATGGGGGAGAGGGAGGGAGGGGGAGAGGGAGAGTAGGAGAGAGGAAGAATGGAAGGGAAGGAGAGAGGAAGACATATGATGTGCTCTGGATTCTATGCATACCTGTACAAATGCGTACAACACACATACACATGTACACACACACACACTAGTCATTAAATAACAAATCACAAGAACAATGACGCGATACTAGGAACACCTCTACCATGCCAGGCTCTTTCCATACATTTTAACGTGTTAACAAAACAGACCCTTTTTCTATTTAGATGACTATTGATGCTTAAAACGTGTTTCACTGCTTTCCAAGCTCTTGTGACTAACAAGTTGTAGGGCTCAGTCCCAAGTCTTGCTTCTGTTGCTACATCCAGTTCTAATACATGTAATACCACACTTCCTAATATGACAGTTTAACAAGACCTATTTTTTTTTCTATCAAACCCCTATTCTCTCCTCCCTCGTTATAAGAATGCTGAATTTTAGCTAAGTCCACTGCAAAGCTGGTGCTACTTTTCAGCTTCTCTTGCAGCTAAGGATGAGCACAAGACTAGGAAGTAAGTAACATATAATTTGAGGTGGAAGTCTTGATGGAACTCCTCTCTCCGAACAGCCTCCCTTGCTTTTTCATAACGCAGATGTAATGCTGTAGTTCCACCAGACACTTTGGATAGTAGATGGCCTTGAGGGTAGATGCCAGGCAGGAGGTCATAGGAAACAAACTACCATTTCTTTGAGGCCCCTGTTTGCCATAGTGTATTATGCTCAATATTTTTTGTGTAATTCCAATTGATCCAAACTCTCTGACACTCCAAAGTTTCTTTGATGTCTATTATTTAAAATTTAGCTTAAATTCTAGTTTGTCTCTAAAGCATCCCCTGGGCACAATTTTCTCTCTCTCCACAGTCAATTTCAAACAAGTTCCTGGATATTTATAATTACCTATGTCGTTATTTTTTTTTTTTTTTTTTTTTAGGGCTTCTAGTTGTGGACTGTAAAGATAGTTCAACAAGTAAAGGGACTTTTGTCAAGCATGAGGGTCTGAGTTTACTCCTTGGGACCCACATGATAAAAGCCTTCCAGGGCTCACCTGAAGATTTAGAGAGTTTTATTCAGTTGGCAAGTACCCCAAGACATGGAGACATAAATGTTCCTCGTTCCAAAGGTTTTAGAAATGATTGACTCTGTTATGACACAGACTTATCTCATGGACATAGATTTTGGATACAAATTTAGAATTTTACGTGAGTGTGGTGGTTTGAATGAGAATATCCACCCCCTACCCTCCCCCCCCACCCAGGCTCAAATGTCTGAATGCTTGGTTTCCCACTTAGTGGAACTGTTTGGGGAAAATTAGTAAGTGTGGCCTTGCTGACATACCACTGGAGAGTGAGATTTGAAGTTTCCATAGCCCACACCAGTCTTGGTATCTTTCTCTTTCCAATGCCTGGTGACCAGCCACTGCTCCAATGTCATGCCTGTCTGCTTCCCACCACGATGGTCATGGACTAACCCAATAAAACTGTAAGCAGACACCCAATTAAACGCTTCCCTTTATAAGCATTGCCTTGGTCATGATGTCTCTTCACAGCAATAGAACAGTTACTAAGACAATGTACAATATTTTACATAACAAATATCATTTAATCGCTCCATTAAAATAGTGCTCTCTTATTATGAAGTCTTGTGGTGTGGTACAAACACACACAGGCACAACACATTTACACACTTACATATACATGCATGCGTACATACATATACAGAGGGATGGTAGAAAGGTAACAGAAGCAGAAATAAAACCAGAAGTAACACACGATATTTTGCCCTTTTTTTCCCTAAATTCTCCGGGTTTGTGCACATGTTCAGAGTCTTCATGCTCACCTCACATAAAAGCTAAAAAAGGACTCAAACCCTTCTTCATCTTTTCTTCTCTATGTGAATATTTCTTAGAAGCCTTTCATGGTCCAGCCCAATTCCTCGTTTTTAGGTGTATGTGACACTTCGCTGTCTGGATGTGGTATAATTCATTGTTCCAGTCCTGTATCAATGAACACATTGGTCTTTACAATATAGTTTTGCAGATGAAATACTGCTCCAAAAAATAAGCTTCGAGTTAAGCAAGAGTTACCATATGATCCAAAAATTCTACTCCTAAGAAAACTGAAATCATAGTCACACAAAAATTAGCATTTAGGGCGGGATAGGTGGCTCAGTAGTTACAGGCACAGGCTGCTCTTGCCGAAGACCAGGGTTTGATTCCTAGCATTCACATGCGCCTCACAACCATCTAAGTCTAGTTTGGGGGATCCAATGCCTTCTTCTGACCTCTGTGGGCACCATGCACACACATGGTGCACGATACACATGCAGACAAAACCCCACACACATAAAGTAACTTTAAAAAATTAAAAAGAACAATGTTTAAGTCAGCTCAAGGTTCTGTAACAGAATGAAAGATAAAGGTAGTGGTATTCTGGTGCTCAAGATGTAAAGATAGTGGCGATGGTTCACTCTAGAGGGACCAGCTTAGGGACCCCAAAATAAGATGCAAAGGATGATGGGTGTGGTGCTGACCACCGTCAGATGGATCAGCTCAGAGCAACTATCCAGGGGAGCATGCACAGTCTGTTTTCTACCCCCTGGTGAGCTTCTTCCTTTAAAGCTACCTAAGCCCCATATGCATTCATGCATTTTATACACCTTCCTATAACACACTGGATTCTGGGTAAAATGGGCTTCTGGGAAAATTACAATCCTTTCCTAGAAGTTCTCCCAAACCAGTGCCTGCCTCGGTCCAGGTCTCATGGGCTCATCCCAGACCACTCTTTTTCTAAATACTGTATCCTCTGCCTCAACTCCTAGCTCTCAGTGAATGCTTGACTAATCCTGGATTCCTCCCTTTCAGGAGCTGCCTGGGGTAGAGACCTGCATTGTTGTGCATTTTAGAGTAGTGTCTTGTTCACTTGTTAGTGTAGACTAAAACTCCAGAAATGAAGTTACTGGGTCAAAGGAGAGTCATATGGACTTTCCATTTGTAACCATGCTAGATTTTGTCCAATTCCTCCCAGATTTTCTACTGATTGATACTGCCATGCACAAATATGAGAGGGCATGTTTTCCACAGCTTTTCAATTTTTTAGACTTTTGTCAAACTGACAAAGTAGGATCCTGCTGTGATTTTAATTTGCTGTTCTCATGAGTGAAATTTAGCTTTTTTCTTTTTTTTTCTTTTTTCTATTTTCTATAAAAAACAAACAAACAAACAAAAAAAACAAAAAACCTAATCAATTGGAAATGCTGCTTGGTAACTACCATGTTTTGCTATGTAGGAATCTATCATTCCTAGGGCCAGGAAGGAATTTGCCTTGTTTCCAGCCCTCTCAATCAACCCCAATTTCATTTCTACCCTCCAGTTTAGTGTATAATTATTCAAATTAGTGATGAATCTCTTTGGCAACAAATTGAACCTCTGCAGAAAATGAACCAAGAGCCATAAAAAGAAAATAGAAGCTGAATTTTTAGCCTTTGAATCAATCTGGGCTTTTGAAAAACCAAACAAAAGGCCAGAGCCTCTCGAAATTACTGATTTACACAACAATTTCCTCACATCTGATGGTTTTCCAGAGTTAAGTTAATGGTTTGTAGCTCTTTTCTTCTAGCTTGGAAATAGACCATATGAACTGAATTCATTCTTTAAGTACATTTATTCGGGCAGCTCCTTCCGTCACTGAAGATTAATCCTCCATCTGTATAATAACTCAGA
The DNA here is from genome assembly GCA_030556225.1 of Cricetiscus sungorus. Classification (NCBI taxonomy): domain Eukaryota; kingdom Metazoa; phylum Chordata; class Mammalia; order Rodentia; family Cricetidae; genus Cricetiscus; species Cricetiscus sungorus. The sequence goes on along the minus strand of JANBXA010000398.1, from coordinate 53,713,106 downwards.
TGGCAAACATGCCCATTTTTCTGGGTAGAAAATGGATTCTGATGACAGCCCAGGCTGATATCAATGGCCAGGCTGCCTGCCAATAATGTATGGCTAGCCCAGTTTCCAATAGCAATACTTCAGGCTCTAGACTTGAAACGTAGACAGTTGAAATGTAATCTCTGATGTACCTCCAATGAAACTCATTTCTGAGCAGATATGTGTCATCACAGTTGCGCTGTGTCTCACCCCTGTGTCCTTCTAGTGGTCTTTTCTCAGCCTCCATCTGAGGTTTTCTATTTCCAAGTCTTAGGGAAGTTGTTTGGGACCATAGAAACCATGGAAGCCAGAACCAGGATAGTATTGAGAGCCACATTTCTGAGATGAGACCATTTGACATTAAGGATGCCATCTCGTTAATTTTGCCAGCAGCCTGTGGGGTGTGGTTTACAATTATTCCCATTGGACAGATAAAAAAAGCTAAACTTCAGAGGTCAATCACCTTGCCCAAGGTCATATAGCTAATGACTGGAGTCTAACCCCAAATGTCTGAGTATGTTGAAAGTACTCCTAATACTATCCCATGTGAAACTTCTGGGATAATCTGATCCAAAACCTATGTTATTAATATTCACCTATTAAATTTCTATGACCTTGGAATCCAATTACATAAAGGCTTCAAGAGGCTGGAGTGCTGATGGCCCAGTGGTTAAGAGCAGTGTGGCTCAGCCGGGTGGTGGTGGCACACTCTGTTACAAGTACTTTCCCTCCAGCCTGGTCCCAGAGCCACGTCAGTCCCAAAATAACACACAGAGACCCTATTGGTTATAAAGCTGTTGGCCAATGGCTAGAGCTTCTTATTGGATAGCGCTGTCTTAAATATTAACTCATTTCTATCAATCTAAGCATTTCCATGTGGTCTTATCTTACGGGAGAAAGTGTCAGGACCTCTTCTCTCACATCTCACATCTTGACTCTTCCCTACTACATCTCCCAGAATCCTCCTTGTCTCCTAGTCCCACCTATTTTTCTTTGCTATTGGCCAAAAGGGCTTTATTTATTAACCAATAAGCGAAACATATTTACAGAATGACATCTCCTGTAGGGAACCCCAGAGCAAAATTAGAATCTTAACAGCCATCTTTCCTTCTACTCTCTTAGATACTAACATACTGGTAATTTCCCATTCCCCTATGACTGTTATGTTAAGCATATGATGCAGCCTGACCCTGAAAGAGTCCCAGCTGCAGTCTTATCGTAGAGCAACTTAACTTATAGCAGAACATCTGCATTCTGCTTGGAAGAACATTTTGCCTCCCTCACATTTTCCCTTTGGCCCATTCCCTCATTTCTTCACTACTTAAACCCTGTAGTTATATTCAATAAATAAGACTTGATCAGAATACTGTCTTGTGTCCATCTTTGACATCTCTTGTCACCCCATTCTCACTCCCTCCCTCAGGGTCCCTGTCCACTGACCCAGAGGGTCAGGGAAATCTCTCATCAGCACTCCTTTAATCCCAGGACATGAGAGGCAAAAACAGGTAGGCAGAGAGAGAACAGTGAATTCAAGGCCAGCCAGGTCTACAGAGTGAGTTCCAGGATAGGCTCCAGAGCTACAGAGAAACCCTATCTTGAAAAACCAAAACAAACAAACAAAACTTTTACTGGCTCTTAGGTCGGAGTCTTGATGCCCAGCACCCATGTGATGACTCACAACCATTTGTAATTCCAGTCCCAGGGGAACTGACATCCACTTCTGGCTTCTAAGGTCTCACTAAAACAAACAAACAAACAAACAAACAAAACAAAACAAAAAACAACAACACCCAAATGCATACAGTACTTTAAAAAAAAAATATCTTAACGTCTCAAAAGGCTTACAGCATGCCAGACTAGAACCACCACAACCTCCAGCATCCATTTTCAGAAACATCATGCACCTGTTCTTGGTATGAAATAACTTAAGAGGAACAAGTGGGGCATGGTAGCCCATGTTTTAATCTGAGCATTTGGGAGGCAGAGGCAGGCGATCTCTTTGAGTTTAAGGCCAGCCTTGTCTAGAGAGAGAGAGAGAGAGAGAGAGAGAGAGAGAGAGAGAGAGAGAGAGAGAGAGAGAGAGAGAGAGAGAGATCCAGGACAGCAAGGGCTATAGGAAAACCCTATCTCCAAAAACTGGAGAGAGAGAGAGAGAGAGAGAGAGAGAGAGAGAGAGAGAGAGAGAGAGAGAGAGAGAGAGAGAGAGAGAGAGAAGCAAACACTAACCCTTGCACTAAGTCTTTAATGATTAAGAATCAAGCCAATCTGCAATACAGTTATTTTACTAACAATATTATAGTAGATGGTCCACGTAATATGTAGAACTTTTTATATTAAGACATTCTTCATTGACAGGCTGTTAAATAAGTAAAGTGTTCACCCTGAAGTTTGAAGACCTAAGCTAGATTCCTAGGACTCGTGTATTAAAACAAACACACACCTGGGTGTAGTAGCAATCTCCCACCTGTAATCGCAGTACTGTGGAGGTAGAGACGAGTGGACCTCTGGGACTTAATTGACAGCTAGCCTAGACTACTTGTTGAGTTCCAGGCCAATGAAAGACCTTGACGTGAGGATTCAGGCACTATGCTGGCCTGCCCTGTCACCTGGCAGAATGCACTCAGACAGTATCCTGGTCAGCCCAGGGGTGTGTGGCTACTATGTCACTATGTAATCTGCACTCTGGTATAAGGGACCCTTTAAAATGAAAAACTCCACCCACTTCCACTGAGCCCAGAGGTGGTAGCTCATGCCTTTAATCCCAGCACTCTGGAGGCAAATGCTGTCAGATCTCTTGAGATCAAGGCAAGATTGGTCTACAGAGTGAGTTCCAGGAAAGACAAGACTACACAGAAAAAGCCTGCTTTATCTTATTTTTTTTAAACATCAACCACAACAAAACAAACAAACAAAAAGGAAGAAGAAACTAACCCTAAAGACAGTATCTGAAAGCAATCTTCCCATTGTATGACTGCTTCCAGAAAAAGTAAAGGGATGAAAGGCTAGCCACCGCCTCAGCTCAGGCTGCCCCACACAAATAGCAACAACTAAAACTTTCTAATTCACCCTAGATACAAAGTTGCTTAAACTTTAAACTTCCCACATTATGAAGTTCACACTAAGAAGAAAAGTATATGTGACCTATTGACCTATTATTGTCTCCTGTGTGTGTGTGTGTGTGTGTGTGTGTGTGTGTGTGTGTGTGTGTGTGTGTGTGGTGCAGGCATGCATGCGAGTGCACACATGTGCATTTATGTTTCCATGGATGAGTATATATGTGTCCATATGAGAAAGAATTGTCAAGGCAACCTTGAGTTCAGGTTTCCTTTTTTGCTTTGTTTCCTCTGGTTGTCCTGGGGATTGAACCCAAGACCTCACACAGGCTAGGGACTGAGTTACAACCCCAGCCTTTTTTCCTAGATAGCAGGCGATGCCTATGTCAATTTCTTTACTTACCCGGCTTATTGAAGAAATTTAAGTCATTATGCTGGCAACAATTTCTATAGAATCCTGAAATAGTGGAGAGATTTAGAGTATGAATGCCCCACTGAATTGTTTGCTTTGAGGTTTAGGGGTTAGGAACGTGTCTAACAGTACAGAATTTATTTCAGGCAATGAATAACTAACTAACTTGAAAGGATAAGTAACTACCAAGATGACAATTAGCTTCATTGGTGGAATAATTAAGTGAGCCAAAAATAAGAAAATAAGATTTTAGCTGGGCAGTGGTGGCACATGCCTTTAGTCCCAGCACTCAGGAAGCAGAGCCAGGTGGATCTGTGAGTTCTAGGCCAAACTGGTTACGGAGTGAGTTCCAGGACACAGGGAAACCTTGTCTTGAAAAACAAACAAAACAAAAACAAAAAGAAAGTAAGATTTTAGCTATACAATAATAAAGCATGTGTATTGCAAGTTCAGAATAGCTTTGAGAACATGAAGGTGCAGTAGCTGTTTGTCACTCCTAGGGTGGTGAAAGCAATTTCCTGCAAATGCATACTGACAGTTACATGCAAACCACTAGCCCACACTTTCTGGGAAGTATGGCCCTCAGCAGGTGCTCATGCTTAACGTCATCCTGGAGGTCCACTGGAGTGTTGGCCTCCAAAGTTGATGCGATTGAATATTACAGTCAGCACAGAGTACTTTTTTTCTGCGGATGAGAATTCTTGGAGAGATGCTGCATCTGTGAAGACTGCCTGCCTGATTAGCACATTGGTGATGTTGAGAGCTTGGGAACATACAGGTTCCAGGGGCTAACCACCTTTGTCTCCTGCTAGCTTTAACCCCTGAATAACCATTCCTCTCCCACCTCTGTGTCAGAATGGAAGTTCTGTGACTAATAGAGAAAACCCTTTGAAATCTATCAGATTCCACTAACTTCCACCAACCCCCAAACTAAGAATGTCATCGGATAGCATCTGAGGTCTATAGGAGAGGATTCCCCCATCCTGCTGTGTCCACCTCTGTAATGTACCCACCAGTGTATTTTAAGCTTGATTTGATTTATAACTTTCCTTGCTACTATAAAACTTCATGAAAGTGTTTCCACATGGAAACACACAGCCTGGCATGACATTAGTCCATGTTTCCTAGACCACAATCATTCAAATTTGACTCCAGAATAAACTCTTTAATTCCCTTGGAAGTGAGGGCTGTGCCATCAACGACTCCCTAGGTTATCAAATCTAAGTATTGCTAAGTGCTAAGTATTGCTACTCCAACAAAAATGGGGGTGGGGTTTTATGCTGCAATTATCTTGTGTTTTCACAATCACATTTTCATGATGAGACTCTAGGTCCCTCTATGCATTAATTCACAGGCTCAATCAAATAGGACATGATCTCCATCTTCAAGGAGATTACATTCTGGTGTTAAAGAAGCGTCATTAACTGTTACAGGGTCTGTGTTAGAAGTATTGAGGCAGGACAGTAGGGACCATGGAAGCCTTCACAAGGGCCACACACAGATTTCGAAATAAACCAGAGAAGCAGAGAGGAAGGCTGGAACATGACTATCCTCTCCCATTGTCCCCAGCTCTACTGAGTCTGGCCTCTGTCAGAGGCGCAGAAGCAGTCCAGAGAGAGCTGTAATGGTAATATTACATTGATATTGTAATAGTGAAACATAAGAGTACTTACTTATCTGAGGGCAGGGGATCTAGCTCAGTGATAGACTGCTTACTTAACATCAAAGTGGAATCCTGGGGTTGATTCCCAAAGTACAGGAAAGAAAGAAAATTGAGGATATTTATCTATTTCTGCTTAATTTTTACACATATCAACATCATTTCTTGAAAATAATATGTTGAATACATAGAATGTTAATGCTTGGAGCAATGGATTCTGAGCCATGTGTGTGATAATTTCAAAGTGACAGCTACTAATTATACCCCTTTTCTTAAATAATTACACCCTTGTCTTGAGAATCTGAACTTTGCTGTGCAGTATCTTTTAACCTTCTGATGTTATTTAATCCAGAAAGAAATTGTTGTTCCTCTTCTATAGAATAGAGATCTGAGTCGGAAGAGAGGTCATTTGTATGGAATTCCAGTTAATAGTTCATTTTGCCAGTTGCTTCTCCTTTTTAATTACTAGGATAATTTTCATGGAAGTCATAAGATTTCCTAATGTTCCATTCTCTTCTCCCTGGGCCATTTGTTTTCCTTCCTCGTGTTTTTCTTTTCTTTAGACCCAGTGGTTATTACTGCAATTTCTTTATATCTATGTTGCATTTTAAGAAAACTGTGATTCCTTGCACATGTTTTTATGATACGTGTGTAAAAAGCATCTTTAGCTGATCTGTTGTCCATTTTAATATTTTACTGTTATCGCCATCGTAAAGCTGCCATGGAAGAAATGTGTAGGAACAAAGACGGGAGAGGGCAGGATTCATGGTGGGGATCCGACACCTCTAGCAATGTGGATCATGGTTCTCATGAGTTGACTTCCTGGAATTATATATGAGAAGGGGAAAGTGCAAAGAACTGAAGGAGTTGTTAAACTTCAAAATGCATTTTCTACCACAAGATATATTGTTTTACAAGGAGTTCAAATATACTAAAATGCTAAGAGGCTGGATTCCCTGTGCTGGAATGGGGTGTGTTTACCTGTGTGCACGCAGGTTGCCATAGAACAATGTTGCTATCTTCCATATTTGCTCTCCACTTTCCTTTTGGAGACAGTCTCTCACTGAAACTAGAGCTTGCCAATTTGGCTAGACTTGCTGACCAATGAAATTCATGGATCCTCCTGTCTCCACCTCCCCTGTGTTGATCATGTGCGTGTACCGCTGCTTGGATTTTTACGTGGGTGCTGGGGGGCGGGGATCTGAACGGTTTCCCATGCGTGCATTGCAAGGACTTAACTACTGAGGCCTTTCCTTGTGTTTCTGTAAAGAACCCCATATTCTTGATCGTGTTTATTATCAGCACTGGCTGCTTCGAGAGAAGAGAACCATAGCGCCCACACTCCCACTCATCTCATCCCCTCCCCGCCCTGTTTGAAATGATTTTCATGCAGCAAAGCTGATGTATTAAACACCCTCTATCGACATCAATGCCATGCTTAGTAATCTTCTTATAGAAAGTAACTACTCCTGAAACGCCCCTCTGTTACCATCAACTCCTCTCCCCAAATTACTGCCACAGCCCAGTGTTGACAGCTGATGACTTCCTGCCTATTGTCTATCTCTCTCCTAAGGTCCCCACCCCTCCAAAAAGAGGTAAGTGGGAAAATACCGAAAGAGGGGCGACTCTAGATTATTGCTGAGGTCATTAGCACAGGAGAAGAAGCTGTGACCACTCATACCAATAATAATCATCCTCTGGTTTTTCTAAGTCTGGAATTTTCTAGGATGATAGATATGGACACTTCAACTAAAAGGAAACAATTGGCTAGTGAGAACTTAGTGAGGGCAAGAGGGTAAGAGGAAAGCAGGGTCAAAGGCAGGAATGATGGACAAGCACTCAGTCTCCGACACTGGAGCACATGACAGCAGGGCCACCTCAGTGCCCAACATCCGGGCTGCTCATCTCCCGGCTTCTTGCACCAGCAAACAGAGAGGTTAATAGTCAGAGCTAAACATCTGGGTTGACAGCAGGGAGCGTTTAGCTAATGGTGGCTCAGAGGGAATGCTGTGTTTGCAGCTGTTACTGCTTGATCAAATAATTGCTGTTTCAAATGGTAAATTATCATGTAGGGTTGCAACTGAATGAAAACGTGGTGTTGTATCCCAGTTTGTTTTAGTGGTATATAAATAGGTTTTTGGGAAAGAAAGGTATAAGGATTTAACAATGTAGTCATTATAAATGGTGGCTAAGAACTCTTTCCAAGTAGCCAAAGGGACAATCCCAGGGAGCTATCACACAGCACCAAAGGGCATGGGTCATGTGGCAAATTGGTGGCTGCTTGAATTTTTTCTATTTCATGGAAAGAACACACTCTCCTAAGATGTGGTATTTGGAAAACTGCTTTGCTCACATCAGAGCACAGCTTCTACTGGTAAACTCAGGACAAGAGGAGGTTCACATCATTGATGTGGCTGCCTGATGACCTATAGAGCAGTTAAGGATGTGCTTTTGTTATTTTTATTCTGATTTCATTTTTATATGTAGAAATAGATCTTTTATGAAAGGGAAATACAGTGAGATATAGGCATAATTAATGAAAAATCAAGAGCTTTTCTCTTCTTCCTCCCTCTAATTTCTCCATCTTTTTCCATGCTCCGGTTCAGAGGTTGAAGGCATGTGTGGCCATGCCGTGCTTACATGGTTGTTAGTGATTTGAACTCAGATCCTCCTGCTTTCACAGCAAGCACTCTCACTCACTGAGGCATCTTCCCAATCCCTCATCCAAACAGAATTTTAAAATAACAGCCATGTTCAAATTTCTGGCTCAGAGACTGTGGGGGCCTGAGCCCTGAGTGGGACAAATTCATCATCCTTCCCGAAGGCTCCGGGCATTTCAAAGGAGAGGGAGCGGGAAAGACTGTCAGAGCCTGGTAGTGGATGACATCAGGGAAATAGTAATTTTCAGGCATGATAGGGCGGTTGCACATGTGAACTCACAGTGGCTGTGACAGCACACACAGGACCTGAACAAGCTTAAGCTAGACAAAATCCCAGTATGAGAGGTATATGAGTCATTTTCTATTGCTGTGACAAGACACCATGGCCAAAGAAACTTAGAGAAGAAAATGTTTATTTGGAGCTTACAGTTTCAGAGGGTGAGAGTCCGTGACCTTCATGGTAGGGAGCATGGCAGCAGGCAGGAAGGCAGGTGCATGTCTTGATCTACAAGCACAAGGCAGAAGGAGAGACAGAGCACCGACTGGGAGCAGTGTGGGCTTTTGAAACCTCACAGCCCACCTCCAGGGACACACCCCAGCAAGGCCACACCTCTAAATCCTTCCCAAATTGTCCCACCAACTGAGGACCGGGCATTCCAATACATTAACCTATAGTGGCCATTCACACACAAACCACCACAGCGGGTAGGTGGTTCTGAAACCCTACCCCTAGCTGAGGATCTGTTGGCATTTGATGGCTGATAAGAGAGGACAAGCTTGATTTCTCTAATGATGTGACCCTGGTAAGTTGATGACATACCAGGGTGGATGTCATCCCCATGACTAGTGAACTAGATGGATGAAAAAAAAGAAAAAAAACCCTCAAAGCTGGTGGGAGGATAGAGCGAGGGGTTATGGGAGTGGTTTGGAGAGGGGAGCTGAACATGTTCAAAATACACTGTATGAAATTCTCAAAGATCAGAATCTCTGAAAATAATTGTAAAATAATCTTAGGATTAATGCATTAGAAAAGAGATAATTTATAAACCTAAAATATGTTTTAAATTTTTTATTGTTTTGGTCTTGGTCGTGGTTTCCTATAGATTAATTAAGTACATATATTGTGGCTAAAGTAACTCTTTCATAGATAAAATAGACCCTATCTCAGGCCTTACATACTCCATGCTGCTGTAATTGTTCTTTTAAGATAGCAGTGCTTAATACTCAATAATCTCTACCTTGTGGTATTTTGGCTCAATTCATTATTTTATTTTATTTTTCAAGAAATGCTTTCTCTGTAACAGCCCTAGCTGTCTTGGAACTACCTCTGTAGATCAGGATGCCCTCGAACTCACAGAGATCTGCTTGCCTCTACCTCCCTCCCAAGTGTTGGGATTAAAGGTATGCACTGCCATGGCCCAGACATTCATCTACTTTTTATTTAATGTATTTGTATTTTCAGACAACTCGAAGGTGAAAGTATATATCTACTGCAGAATAAATAAAAATAAAATATTTCCCAGGAAAGAGAGGGGCATGTGGTATTTGGATAGGAAACAAGACCCTGGTTTTCACAGGGTCTGGGGACTTTGGATCCTGTAGAATTAACTGACGTTCTGGACATCTAAGCAGAGAATCCGCTCAGCCAAGATTTAACAGTGGCTCCATACACCAGTGTAAGCTGTGTCTTGGGGAACCCGCTGAAGTCTGAAGGCCATTAGGGATGGTGGTGAAGAGTGTGTCATTCGTGGGAACTGGAATCTGTCCTTCAGCCTAGAGTCATGCAGGTTTGTTCCAGGCATGGTTACTTCTGACAACTTCCTTCCTTCCTTCCCTCCTTCCTTCCCTCCTTCCTTCCTTCCTTCTCTCCTTCCTTCCTTCCTTCCTTCCCTCCTTCCTTCCTTCCTTCCTTCCTTCCTTCCTTCCTTCCTTCCGTCTGTCCATCCGTCCTTCCTTTCTTCCTTCTGTCCTTCCCTCCTTCCTTTCTTCCTTCCTTCCTTCTTTCCTTCCTTCTGTCTGTCCATCCATCCATCCTTCCTTCCTTTGTTCTTTTTTGATTCTTCGAGAATCAAATCTTCAGTGGAATTCTCCACTGTGTAACTGCCCTGGCAATATTTTATATTATGTGTGTGAATGTTTTGCCTGCATGTAGGTCTGTGTACCTTAGGGCCCAAGGAGGCCAGATTCCCTAGAACTGGGGTCCCAGATAGTGGTGAGCTACCATGTGGGTGCTGGGAACAGGTCTCCTCCAAGTGGAGCAAATTCTTTTAGCTGCTGAGTCATCTCTCTCTCTCTCTCTCTCTCTCTCTCTCTCTCTCTCTCTCTCTCTCTCTCTCTCTCTCTCTCTCTCTCTCTCTCTCTCGGACAGAGTTTCTCTGTGTAGCTTTGTAGACCAGGTTGGCCTGGAATTCACAGAGATCTGCCTGCCTCTGCCTGCCTCTGCCTCCAAAGTGCTTCAAAGTGCTGGGATTAGAGATGCGTGCCATCATCCGGCCTTTACAAATGTTTTTTTCTTGTTTTTTTTGAGACTGGGTTTCTCTGTGGTTTTGGAGGCTGTCCTGGAACTAGCTCTTTTAGACCAGGCTGGTCTCAAACTCACAGAGATCCACTTGCCTCTGCCTCCGGAGTGCTGGGATTAAAGGCGTGTGCCACCACTACCCGGCTCCCTTTATAAATTTTTAAAGTCATGTTATCAACCATAAATACTTGGCCATTGCTTGAACACTGTATCTCGAGTTGAGTTATCAGACTTTGTCTGGTAGTCTATGTTACACTGTTCTTTCTGGAACGAAGCAAAAGGGGGAATCTTTCTACTGATTCAAAAAGAATTGTTTCTGAGAGATGCCTTTTTATTCAGTTATTTCCCCACAGGAAATCACAAGACTGGACCATGCCAGAGGAACTGTGTAGATTTCCTTCCGACCAAAGGGAAAATACCCTGGATTGCCGCAGCCTGCTATGCGCTGGGCAGCTAAAATCAGCTGTGGGATTCCTAGGGAGGAAATCTTTCTCCCCAGGGCAGAGAAATCTTTCTGAAAAGAGTGGCAGAACTGCTATGAATTTCCAGAGAAAGAGACAGGGAAGGCTTGGGCTGGGGGGACAGAGGACTCGCCCTCTGTTTCTCTTCTGCTCTGCACAGGGCTGTGGAAGGTCAGAGGGCCTTGGCCATCTGCTGCTTACTGAGGGTCAGAGAGGGAAATGAGCGCTAGGAAATTCACTGTCAAGGCAAGAGCTGAGGTGGCTCCAGGGAAAATATGAACATTTCCACTTTTGATTTTGTTTGTTTTTGTCTCTCTTCTTTGTGCAACAGCTCTTGCTGGCCTGGAACTAGCTCTGTAGCCCAGGCTGGCCTCGTATAGTTCTTATTTTTATATGTTACAGTGCCCCTTTAATCTTTTCATGCAGGGGTGAGGTGTGGCTTGATGGTTCAAACTTGCTTCACAAGCATAAAGGCCACCTGCATTTCCAGCCACACAGGTCAGGACGGGATCCATAGATCAAGCTGGCTATTGGGAGTTTGAGTTTGTCCTCTGAGTTTGATTGAGAGACTCTGCCACATTGAATACATAGAAAAGTAACTGAGGATGGTTCCACACACAAACTTTAGGCTTCCACACATGTGCTTCTGCATATGAAAACATGCATACACTCACATGCGTACCATACATACACACACGTACATATGTGAAAATTGAAGAAGAAAATATTTTTCATGCACTCAGAGGAGCAGATGTTATCTATGATGTGGGGAACGAAGGAATGGTCTCACAGCTGGGACAGAGTAGGTGTGGCTCCCTGTCCCACCTCTTCCCCTGGGGTCAGGCTAGTAGGAGCTGTCACAATGTTGAGTGGACACCATGGCTGAGTGGAGAGCATCTGTCCGTAGGCCAATCAATAGCTGAAATACAAGTGGGCTCTACTGCTGATGCAAACCAATTGCCTCATAGTAGTCTAGGAGACAAAACTGGTGAAGGGGTGGGATATATGGATACATTTTGTATATATATATATACATCTTGTATGTGTGTGTGTGTGTGTGTGTGTAAAATCCTTATATGTGGGACTAACTATTGGCTTAGCTGTGCCCTGAGTGTGTTCCCCAGGGCTAACTGTATTGAAAGATATGCCCCAGCACTCAAGAGGCAGAGGCAGGTGGATCTTTGTGAGTTCCAGGCCAGCCTGATCTACAAAGTGAAGTCCAGGACAGGCTCCAAAACAATACAGAGAAACCCTGTTGAAAGAAACAGAGAGAGAGAGAGAGAGAGAGAGAGAGAGAGAGAGAGAGAGAGAGAGAGAGAGAGAAGACATGCCCCACTGTGAGACAGTATGTGGGGAGTAGATGGAGTCCTGAGTGAATGTATTATTGACACACGCACAATCATGTGAAGGAACCCAGTGTCTCTGACCCATGAGAATGATGAAGCCTTGCCATGTCAGGCTCAAGGAAATGGCAAAGTCTCCTTCTGGTCCAAGTACTTGGATCCTCTGGAAGAACAGCAGTAACTGCTAAACCATCTTTTCAACCTCTAATTAATTTAGATTTTTAAAATTAACCTTTACTTCTATCTTTTTATTTTTATGCTACATGGATCATCTATCTTCCCCCTTAGAACTATACATTTTCCATGTTATTTTAAGTCCTAAAATATCATTGAAGTTATTTATTGGTTTAACCATTGAGCTGTATGTATTTTTCTGTATATTTCCTCAAAAAAGATTCTGGCTTGTTGGAGTAAGATTCCAGACTGTCAGTTTGCTATTTCTCAATTAATGAAACCGATAGCATTCTGCAGGACCATTTATCTAATTGCTATCTATCGATTTTATTGTAAAATATCTGTAGTTCATTACATAGGGATGACATTTAACATTCTATTCAAATAACTTTATAATTGCCTCTACCTTGACAAACACTAAGAAATACTCAATACTGCGTCATTTGGGTATATGTGTGTTTGAAAAACCTAGATTATCTTCTATGTGATTATCTAGGCGGGGTCTCTATAGGCTGCCCAGGCTGACTTTGGACTGCCAGGCTCCGGGAAAGCTCTTGTTGATGCCTCTTCCAGAAGTACCACCACACCATTTACATGTTTAGTGGGATGAGGTTTCCAGAAACCAATGTGGATGTTGTTCACTAGAACAGTTAAAAGCAGCAGGTTTGGCAAATGAAGGGCAGTCACATGGCAGAGAAGGACAGAGTGCCTCTTGATGCTGATGACCGCGGGGTGTGAGTGTGCTTTTCTTCTCGGCTCTGCCTCTTGGCTGATAGCCCGGATGCCCATCTTCTCGGGCGTTCAGTTCATCTCTGCAGGTTGTCCGTTGGCCCCCCTCTTCTCTTGCCTCCCGTGGTCCCCACAGATGCACCTGTACCCTTCTTCTATTCTCCCAAGAGTGGCAGAGTTATCCATTCAGAAGTGAATACTCGCTGTACCCGGGAAGCGCTCTCTGGTCTCAATTTCTCCCAGGGCTCCCATGACCACAGCCCTTTCTTTAGCTAACTTCCTCTCCTTTTTTCTTCTCTTTTTTTTTTAACTAGGCATTTGGCCTGTGGTTTTGAGGGCCTGACCGGAAGCCAGCCAACCAGATGCTCATCCCATGGCACTTAGAGCTGTCTTCCCTCTTGGACCTCAGTGCAGTACACAAGAACAAGCATGAGCTTTCGGTTCCCCGCTTTGATGGAACTCTTTCTATCAGCCACATGCCTGTGTGAGAAGCCAACAGTTTCTTGTTTGTCGGTGGCTTCAAGTCTAGAACTTTCTTCGAGGCTGTCTGCACTCCCACTGTCCCGCCCATGATGCTGTTTGGCTCTCCTAAAGTGGTGTTTTGGTGAGCCTGTCTATGGGCTATTCTGACAACTATCTAAAGCTGTCTGAGCTCTCAGCTTCAGCTAATGTTCTGATACTAGCCGGTTCGAATTTATTGAACTGAATTATTTTTTTGCGTTAACATCCATTTTAAAGTCTCACATCACTAAATCTCTACTGAGTTTATCTTTCAAATCCATTTCTGTATCAAATTACTTTTTAATCGGAAAACTTGTCAAATGCCCTTGTGAAAACGTGATTAATTTCTTTGGAGCCTCCTGACAAACTTTTGGCTCTTAATTTGCAATTGCTGACTGTCCTGATGTGTTTTCTGCAGCAAATCAGTAGCAAAGCAAGCAACGGGAAGAGAAATTATTTCATAATTTTATTTTCTGTAGTACAGAATTTCATTATTTATAAAAGAAACTCTAAGAAACTTTTACTCTAACTTTTATTCAGTCTACAAAGATATGGTAATAGGTAACAAAATTCAGAATACATGGTTAAAACTACAACTAGTCTTATAAAAAGAAATTAGAAAATCAGTCAGGTGAGTGGTAATCTTATGGGAAAGAACATTTAATTGTTAATACTGGGAAGAGGGCCTGGGGGATCAAGTGCTTGCTGCATGAACATGAAGAACTGAGTTCGGGTCCCCAGTGCCCGTATAAGAAGCAGGACATTCCTGCATGCCTTGGGAACAGAGTCAGGCAGATCCCTGAAGTCTAACGGCCAGACAGGTTAGCCAAAACAGTGAGCTCCAGGCTCACTGAGAGACCTGTTTCAAGAAATAAAAAATCAAATAAGAGGGAGTGTGCTGGTTGGGTTTTATTTCTTTGTTTTTCAGCACGACACAAACCTAGACATATCCGGGAAGAGGGAATCTTCATTGAGAAAATGCTCCACAAGATTGCTCTGTGGGAAATGCTCTAGTAATCACTCTTTACTTACTTAGTGATTGATGTGTGAGGACCCAGCCCATTGCTGATAGTGCCACCCCTGGGTAGGCAGTTATGGACTGTATAAGAAAGCAAGCCGAGCAAAACATGGGGTGCAAGCCAGGAAACTTCCTGCTTCCAGATTCACACCTTGAGCTCCTGCTCTGATGTCACAGGATGATGTACACGCTGTAAGATGAAATAAACTCTTTCCAAAGTTTCTTTAAGTCATTGTGTCTTATCACAACAATGGAAAGCCATGAGAAAGACCAGGGGCAATAGAGGAACATACCCAAAGTCAATTCCTGGGCAGACAGACAGATAGACATTCACACACACACACACACACACACACACACACACACACACACACACACACACAGAGTGTTCCCAGCAAAGCACACCTATACACAATACATTCTCTCTCTGTCTCTGTCACGCACAGACACACTTGCTTTAATTTTTAACTCTATCCATTCATTTGTCCATGAATCCATCCATGGGACCATTTTGCTTCTACCCTGTGTGTGTTGTTGTACTGGGTACTGAGAATGTGAACAGGGGGCTAAAACCATTCCAAGAGTTATGAGAGTGGTGAGTTTTTCCTGAGGCATGAATACAGGAGCAACAGCTGGTCCTAGCACTGCTATCCTTTGGCAAATCTGAGGCTAGCCTGGGCTCCATAATACCGTCTCTCAAAATGAACAAACAGCAAAAACAAACAAACAAACAAACAAAAAACCCTGCAAGAATAAGCAGTACAAAATTCCACAGATGCAACCTCTGTTTCTCAGAATTCTAAGAATAACTCAGCTTCACTTTTTTTTCTGTCTTACCATTTTCCCATTTGCAATATGGAGCCAATAATGCTCATGTGTTATGGGCAGGTTCCCCCCCCCCAGCCTGCCCACCACTGGTCTGGTGCGCCGGCCCCAAATAACACTCAGAGACTCTGTATTTGATACAATCCTGTTGGCCAGTTACCATTATTGTTTATGGGCTAGCTCTGTCTTAATGATTAACCCATTTCTACTTATCTAAGTATTCCCACATGGTCACCATATCGGGGAGCCGAGCCGGCATCTTCCTTCCTCCCAGGTCTACATCCTGACTCCTCCTAACCACTTCCTCTTTCCTCCTTGTCTCCTAACCCCGCCTATCTTGCTTTCTCATTGGCCACGGTGCTTTATTAATTAACCAGTATGAGAAACATATTTACAGAATAACATCTCCCATCACTCATGTCCTCAAAGCATATGGTTCTGTGAGGAAATGTCTTGTGAAGGTCCATTTGGTGAGCGCTGACACAGTCCCAACAGTGGAGTAACACGTAGTCGTCCCTTCTCTCTCCTCCAGTAAGACAGGGAAGACAACAGCCATTCTGAAGAAACTCGATTCTCCTTTTTAAATTCTAAGCATTACATCAGAAAGGGAGAACCTGATAGTACCCCTCTTTCCCCCTTAAAAAAGAATCAGATTTGGGAGTATATCTTTTGGGAAATCAGTAGATGAGTTAGATTTCTTGATTGTTTTCTGTCTTTTGGAGTTCCCCAAAGAGTTATACCTAATTCACACTTTCAGAATTGTGAGCCACCCTTACTTCAAAGATTTTAAAAATGAAATTGCATATATATTATAAAGTATGATTATATAATTTCTGGTTCAATTAAAAAAAACATAATGAGGTTTCTGAAACGGAAAAAAACTTACATAAAAAATGTCCATAATCTTCATTTCTGACTCTCCACATGTAAGTAAAATGGAGCTTGCAATACAGTCTAAATAACAGTCATATGTATAAACCTTAAAATATGCTTAATAGGATCATTAGTCAAATGGCTCCTTAATAGTTATGTGTAAGCATATGTGATGGCCATTCTTGGTTGTCAACTTGACAATATCTGGAATTAACTAAAACCCAAGTGTCTGGGTACACCTGAGAGGGATTTTTTTTGTTAATTAAATCATTTGAAGGGGGAAGACTCATTTTTAATCTGGATCTCCTGAAATGGAATGATCCACCTTTAATACGTCTCACCTTTTGGTGGCAATCTACACAAAGGACATGGAAGAAAGAAGCTTTCGCTCTTGGTGGGCTTGCTCTCACTCTGGCTGGCAAGTCCATTCCTTCACCGGCATGGTAGCCTACTTCTTGGGGATTCTGATGCACGCTGAAGGCCAGGTGGGACACCTAGCCTCAAGGACTGGACAACTATTGCGTTCTTGGACCTTCTGTTGGTAGACAGCCACTGTTGACTAGCTGGCCACGGCCTGTAAGCCACTCTAATACCCCCCTTAATAATAGTTGTTCTTCCTCTAGAGAACCTTGACCAATACAATATACATGAATTTATGTACACAGATGCCAATAATATCTGTTTCCCAAGATGTGGATATCTTCACTGAAGAGTAAATCTAATTAATCTTAATCAATAAAACAAACAAAAACCAGGAGTCAGAAATCGGGATAAGCACCCAGAAGATCCTAGAACCAGTTTGCTTCCTACCTCTCTCCTCCCTGCACCCAAAAAAGGGCTGAGAGACTCTCTCCACACCCCCTGTCACGTCCTTCTCTCTGTCTGCATTCGGCCAAACCTCTAGGGTTAACTAGTGGCTAGCTCCACCCTCTGACTCCAAGCAAGCTCTACTGGTCAAAAACACAAACAACATATCACACATCTCACCATAAAATGTTTATGCAAACCAGTCTAGAAAATACAACGAGCTCTGTAGTGAGCTCTGTAGTTGGTGCTATGGTGTAGGTTCAGTGTCCCTCAAAGAGCGTGTGTTAAAACCATTTTCAATGTATTCACTTTGAGAGATGGAATATTAGGAGACCAAGAAGTCATGAGGGCAGATCTTAAGACTATATCTCTTTATCCTGTGAAAATAAAAACAGTGAAGCAAGAAGGCACCATTCCCAAACCGAGGGGCTGGGGACGTAGCTCCTGTGGTGTAGAATGCTTGCCCCACAAGCAGAAAATCCTAAACTCCATCCTCAGCACTGCATTAACCTGATTCGGAGGTGCATGCCTGTGGTCCCCGCTTTATGGAAGTGGAGATAGGAAGATCACAAGTTCAAGGTCACCCTTGCTTATGTATTAGGTTTGAGGCCAGCCTGGGCTACTTGAGACCTAAACTGAAAAATCAAAAATCAAAACAAAGCAACTCCCAAAACAAAACAAAAGAACAATATCTATGAAGTAGAATGAGCCCTCCACAGAGTCTAAACTCACAAATTCCTTGATCTTCGATTTCTCAGTCTCTGGAAATATGAGCAGGAGGACTTGTTGTCCATAAATAACCTATTATGAGGTGTTTTGTTCTGACAGCTCAGATGGACTAAGTGCTGTTTGTTGACCCATACTCATACAATGCTTGGAGTAGATGCTAGACCATGAAGAGATTGGGGTAGCTGGGCCAGAGAGATGTCTAGAAGACCAATAGGATATAAGATCAGAGAGGTGATCTGACCCTTGCAAGACCCACTGTAAGGATGCTAAGTCCCACATTTTTGTGTGTTTGTATGTGATGTGTTTTGCATGCGTGGTGTTTGCGTGTGTGTGTGTGTGTGTGTGTGTGTGTGTGTGTGTGTGTGTGTGTGTGTGTGTTAGGCCTGGGGTGGATGATGAGAAGTGTCCTTTCTCGCTCTTCTGTGGGGAGCAGATGAAGTCCTGAGTGAATGTGCAGTCTCGGCATGAGCATGTTGACAATGTGTGCACAAAGTGTCAACCACAGTTTCCTCCCCCAACAGTATTTTATGGAATTCGGTAGTGAAATGGAACGTTAGATGAGGAAGCATCCTGGAACGGAGTAAGCACAGAGAAGGAGCCGGACCTAAATAATGGTAAATTCTATTCTTCTTGACTATTGCTTGTCTTTTCTGTGTGGAAAGGGAAAAGCCAAAAAGCTGGGGTTTTTTTGTTTTTGTTTTTTTTAAAGGTTCAGGTATGCTGGTACACCCCTTTAATCCCGGCACTCCGGAGGCAGATCTCTGAGTTTGAAGCCAGCCTGGTCTACATAGGGATTTCCAGGCCAGCCAGGGCTACGTTGTGAGTCCTCCTCTCAACAAACAAACAAACAAATAAGGAAGGAAGGAACTGGAAAGATGGCTCAATGGTTAAGAACCCTTGCTGATCTTGCAGAACCAGCTTGATTCCCAACACCCACAGGATAGCTTACAATCATTTCTAACTTCAGTTCCAGGGGACTCAACACTTTTTCTGGCTTCCATGGGCAGCAAGCACAAACATGCTTGCATATACAAACATATACATACATGCTTGCCAATATTCACACATCAAACAAACAAACAAGCAAAACAAACACTAATTGCAAAGTCAAACAGAGACAGCTTATATATACTTTTCAAAATAATATCACTCTGGTTTTACAGGCCTAGTAAGAGTTGGGAATAAGGGGCCAGTGAGATGACTCAGCTGGTATATTTGCCTGCCATCAAGGTTGATAACCTGAATTTAATCCTTGGGACCCACATGGTGGGAAAAGAGCACCAACTCCCAAAGATTGTCCTCTGACCTCCACATGTATGCATGAGCAATGGTGGGCTCTGGGGGGGATGGGGATGGAGGGTAGTGATGGGACACCCTCCGGTGGAAACTAAGAGAAGGGGAGGGACTGTCACTCTGAGGATATTTCTAAATGGCAGATCTTTCAGCTCTAGGAAAAGAAAATGCAAATAGGGCCAAAGAAGAGAAATGAATACCACTCCATTTGTCCTGAGTGGATACTCTCATTGATGCTTTACTTTAAAAAAAAAAAAAAACCAAAAAAAACCAAAAAAAAAAAACCAAAACAAAACAACAACAACAAAAAACAAAAAACCCCATTATATCTTTTAATTTTCGTGTGCATCTTATTTACTTATTGTGTGTGGGGGATGATTTTGTTTTATTATTCCCTTTCTCTCTGTTTCTCTCAGCCCATGTGGTGGTCAAAAAACAACCTTAAGGATTTGGTCCTCTTCCTTCACCTTTTTGTGGTTTCTGGGGACTGGACTCGGTTGCTAAGCTTGTGTGGCAAGAACCTTTATCTGCTGAGCCATCTCACTGGCTCCAACAGGACCTATTCTTGTATCCGGTAAACTGTGTTATCCACAGCGTCTCGAACATTGCTTGCCTCTTAGTAGCGTTCAAGAAATACTTGTTAAACAGGGTGTGGTGGGACAAACCAGTAATCCTAGGGCTTGGGGGATGGAAGCAGAAGGCTCGGGAGTTCTAGGACATTCTCAGTAATAAAATGAGTTAGAGACCAAACTGGGGCTGTAGGAAACTCAAACCACTCCCTGCCCGGCCAGAAGAAAGGAAGACTTGTCGACGGGTAGTGAATTCGCCTTGGAAACTCAGATGGGAAAGGTGAACTGCTATGATCAAGGTCACACACAGCAGAGCCGAGACCTGAAACCAATTTTGATTATTTTTTAGCCTGCCCAGTTTACGAGGCAGAGCCTAGAGAAAGAAGTGCTTCCCTTTTTCCAACTTACTTCCTCCATCACTCAAAGTACTAAATTAAATGACATCACTAAATTACTAAACTTGTCTAGATTCATTTCCTTCATCGGCCATGAGAAAGGCGAAGGGTCTTCCCATGTTCTGTAACTAAGTTTCATGACAACTAATGAATGAACAAGGCCCCTCACAGCCCACAGGCTCAACTACTCTACCATCTGTGCTCTTGAAGTGTGGTCAGCATACCATCACGGTCAGACTCGTGGGGAAGCTAGCAATACCTTCAGTCTTGCAGTTTTAAAAATTAATGCTCTGGATATATAGTCAATTTGGAGGAATTTCCATTAGGCCATACTTCTGAGCCCCTTCCCCCTCAATCATGATGATACATATAGAAAGTGATAATATTTTTGTGTCATGGTAAAGAAAACCTAAGCTGTCTCCTTGACAATACACATCTTGCTAAGAAACCCTGTGCATATACTAGTGAGGAAAACAAGGTTTATTAAAATATGGACAATACCGTTTCCACAGTCAAGACAGCATGAGACTATGTATGTGTGGTATTAATTTAAGGCATGCTACTTTTGCTTATGTTCTGGAACATTTGTTTAATGATGCAAAGATGTGTTTGATTAAATACAAATCACCTGAGGTCAGGAGGCTGGGTCAGCAGCTAGCTCACAGGAAGTGGTAAAGAGGAAGCAGGTGGAGAAGAGTTTATAAGGAGGGGCGGGAATGCACACCAGGACCTCTTGGGAGACTGGAGGAGGTGAGCTGGGTGAGCTGCTTGCTATTCAGCCTCTCTGGGAAGCAGGGTTCTACCTCAACCTTTGAATCTTGAGTCCTGTAGCAGGTGGTAAGTTTAAATAAGTTTCCATAGTAGCTTTGAAAGAGCTGGTGCCTGAGGGAATTCAGGCTTCAGATCTAGAGGCCTAGCTACTGCCACGGCACTGCAGTTGCTGAATAGGGTGGCCATATCATAAAAGGCCAAAACAAATAATAATAATAAAAAAACCCAACAGTTTGTTTGCAGGACTATGTTACAGGCATAGTATTTGAATATAGATAATACTATTATAAGACTGTTGAGAATACAAGGTTGTTAAAAGAAGGTACACAGTTTTCTTTAAAAGGTTAAAAAAACCAAAAACCATAAAAAGCCCAGTACATGTGATAGAGCAAAGTATCAGTCTGATATAACATCTGGAAGGAGGGCTACATGAGGGATTGTCTACAGTAGTTTGGCCTATGGACATGCTGTGCAGGAGTGGCTTGGTTATAATGGACATGGGAAGATCCCAGCTCATAGTGGGCAACATCATTCCCTGCATTTGGGTCACTAGCTGCTTCAAGTTCCTGCCTTGACTTCCAGGAAATAATAGACTATAACTTGAAAATGTGAGCCAAATAACCCCCTTTTCTATTAAGATCGCTTTTTCCAGGGTATATATATTTTTAATCATAGCATTAGGAAACAAAATTATAACCCCCATACTCATGTTATGAGCCTGCTTTAGGCATTTATATTCAATGACATTTATATTCAAATGCCTTATATAAAGGCATTTCAAATTTTTTGAAAGCTCAGATGCAAGGCCCCTACCTGAGGATACTTAAAGTAAAATCTCGGTGATAGGAGCTCTGCAGACGTGGGTGACTGCCTAGGTATTCCAAGGCATTGTGGCAGTGAAATCTTAGACTTTTGTACAGAGGACATCTTTGCTAAAAAGAGCACAGCTGGAAATTTCCACCCTGCATTGCATGCTCAGCGGTTCCTTATTGCCTTGGAATATAGAAGATAAGTATAATACGTAATATTTGAGTCATCTGGGGACAGGTGGAAGGATCCAGGGTCCAAACAATGGGAATCAGCTGGAGTAGTAAGTCAGGTTCAGGAGAGGCCAGGCAAATCAGAGTAGGGGCTTGTAGTCTACACACAAGTGTTTGGCTCTGAAGACATGCAGGACACGTATTAACGTGGTATTTCATGTTTATTTCGTAGTCTCTAACACAGCAGCACAAAGTAGCTTTCCAAAATGAGCTCGGATTTCAACAGGTGTTGAATACTGAGTCAGGAATTAGGTAAGGGGCAGCTCCTGAGGATCTGATAGCAAGCCAAACAGATTACTTCCCTCCTTCCCCCCAAATAGTCTTACCACCTTGTGATCACAGTTGGGTGCCTACTTCCTAATTAGTTGGTGCTGTTAGTTGGCTGCCTAGAACCAGCTGCTTTGTCATTCCAACCTGGATTCTACACATTGAGGAAAAGTTATTGCCGAAGTGACTTTGCATAGTGCAAGTCTCTCAAAAAGCTACGGATAGCTACGGATAATTAATCCAGGTTCTCCCAGTTCCTAGGCCCGCACCAAATAAAAAGAATTCTGGGTTGTCAAGATTCCTCCATGCGCCATTCTGTTAACAGTGGAAGGAAGGTTAGAGTTGGGAAAGCCATATCCTCTCACCAAGTTCCGGGATGGTGCAATGACTGATAAAAACGTGTTAGTCATTCACAAGTACAGTTTTCGATAGTCATTCCCGGCACCGGGAAGAAAACAGACACAAACCAAGGGGTGCGTATTTTGCATCCAAATGCCTGAAAATAAAAATCGACAATTTCTCTCCCACTATTATTAACTCGAGGGCCTTGATTGCTAGACTCTGCCACCTGCTCCGCCTCCGAACGCCCCCAGCGATTCCGCCTAGAGAGGGAGGATGGAGGCGGGGTCTGGGCCCGGCACTGAATCTTGCTTTTCTTGGAGCAAGTCCGGATCCTCAGCGCGAAGCCGCTCTCCGTGACTTAGCAGTAGCCTAGGAGCAGAGGGACTAGCTGGGCTTCCCAGGTGGGGCCAGGGTGTCTCAGATTGCTTGAAGACCCCTCCCCGCTCTCGGGGGGCTGTAATCTTTGGCACCTGCGGCGCTCGTTTCTCCGCCGCTGCAGCTCGCTGTCCAGGTGTTACCTGCCCCACCTGCCACGTGCGACCTGCGCGCAGCATCCCCCCGCTCCACGGAGCACGTCCCCTTGCCCGAGCCGCGTTAGGTGGGTCCCGGGGACTCCGGGCCTGTAACCTGCCCTCCGCCTGCGCTCGCTCTTCGGTCGGAGGCAGAGCCCGGAGCGCAGATCCAGGCGGGAAGGGACGGCGGGATGGCTGGGCGCCGCGGGCCGCCGCCGCACCGGGCATGCTCAGTGGCAGGGCCGGCTAGGTGGCCCGCGAGCTGCACCCGGATCTGCGCGGCGGCGGCGGCGGCGGCGGCGACGTGAGCGCGCAGGGGGGCGGCGGCCTCGCCTCGTCTGTGTCTCGGCGCCGGGCTCGGGTGGGTGACGCGCAGAGCCGGGACGATGTCGGATTTTGACAGCAACCCGTTTGCGGACCCAGATCTCAATAATCCGTTCAAGGTGAGCGCAGGGCCGCGGCCCGAGCCCGCGCTGGGCGTCGCGGTGGCCGCGGAGGCCCGGCCGGGAGGGTCTCGGGTCGCAGCGTCACCGGCCCCGCCACCAGCCTGGAGGGTCGCGCCGGGCCGCGGACCCGCGGGACCCGGACCCGGACCCGGTGCTGGAGCCGGGCAGGTGTGGCCGCCACCACACCGGCCGGCGTGGCGGGCCGCGGGGCGGGGGCCGGGAGGCCGGGGCGCCTGGGCTGGGGTTGTCATGGGGACCTGGCATCGGTGCTGCGTGCGGTGATGGCAGAGGTGTGCCCCGAGAGAGGCGCGGGTACACGGGCGCTGCGATAGGAAGATAAAGGGGGTGTTTTTGTTATGGAAACTCGGTTGCTCCCAGAGCCACCAGTGGCGCTGCCGGAGGCCCCCTTCCCACCGGGCCCAGCTTAGGGGAACTGGCATCAAACAGAAGTTAAAAATAAACATCTGGAAACAATAGTGCATCTCCCCACCTCGCCGCTGTTAGCGAGGTGGACCCTGGGCCATTTTCCAGCTGGGAGTGCGTCACCCCGGCTGTTTGAGGATTCCGTTCCTCACGTGAGTTGCTTTCCTTCTTGGAGTAGACATGGTCCTCTCCCTCCGAAACGCCTGGCGCAGGAATGGCCAGGCTGGCCTTTTGCATTGTTGATCATCTATCTGCTCTCAAATTATTAAGCTGCGACCGAACTCTGCCTTGAAAAGTACTTTGGGTCTCTTAATGACTGTGAGGCATAGCAAAGTAATTTCTTCCAACTGTTAGCTTGGTCGTTTCTTAATCCTCCCGACCATATGCAGTGCAAACTTTAATTTGTAGTCACAAAGGTGAAATAGGAACTAATTTGTGGCCGCCCAAGTGCGGCTTCTGGCCTGGTGGGTTTACCTCTTTTTAGTCCTTCTGTGGCTTACAATATTGCAGGAAAAAGCACCCCTGTTCTGATGGTTTAACCTCATTACTTCATGAAGGATTATATTAGTGAAGCAATCTTGCTTATGCTTGATAGCAGGATACATTTGCAAAAATACAGAGAAAACTGTCATCCTTAAGTTGACCGTACCATTCTACCCTCCTCTTGGCATTCATTTGCCTCTGTTTTCTTATTGTTTTGAGGCAAGGTCTCTCTATGTAGTATATATAGCTGGTCTTGAACTTTCCACCCTCCTATTTCAGCCTCCAAATGCTGTGATTGCAGATCAAACACTCAGGTGCATTTTAAGGGAAGTCCATGCTCCCCCACCTGAAGTTTTGTTTTATTTAGTGTTGGACTCACTTTGGTGAAGTGAAAAATTGGGCTATTCTTAAATTATGGATATCCAAAAGAAACATTTCATAATTTGCCAATTGAGTGCCATTTAAAAATATTTAAAGGTAAAATGTTAATAACCCACTTGCCTCTCCTAGCTCTGATAATTCATTGATGCTGTTTATTGTGCATCTGATCACATGGCTGTTGATTGGACATTTGGTCACCCATTTCACGGTTCCTTTCATATTAGTCGCCTGAGAGGGTGAGATCCTGGCTTCTTATCTCACAGACTGCTATTTTGTGATATATAATGTTCCCATGACTCCTTCCTCTTCTGCCAGGCATAAGGTTGCTGTGATAATTGTAAATACAAAATAGATTTCAAGAATAAGTCACTGTAGGAAATGATTAACACTTTCTGTTTTCTGTGAGTGTATGAATTCAGGACAATGATCCAAGTCTATAAGATGCTTTACATGATGGAGAATTTATGTCTAAGGAAGGCTCTCTTGGCTTCTGTTTTACCATGCTTGTTCATTTGTGGTGACTGTCAGCACTATCAGTGACCCTGACTATCTTTCCATTTGTAGCTAGCCACTCTTCTGTGTCTCAAAGTAACCCTTATATAGGCTGCTTTTGCTTCATTTTTTGTAGAAGTGACTTTTGAAATATTTTTTTCCCATAAACTTATTTACAAAGTTCCCAGAACTCTTAACTCTGTTACCTTATGGTCACTTTTCTTTTTAAATCTTGTTTTTGACATTTGTTACCCATGATCTTTAGTTATCTCCTACTTGACTTTGGTTTGTGTGTGTTTGGTTTTTGAAACTCTTGTTGTAAAAACTGGCCTTGAACTCATGACCACTGGGTTTACAGGCCATTGTCCTCATACCTCATGGATGTTGTTTCTCACTGTTCTTTCCCGCACTGTTGTGTTAGGAACACTTTTGTAAACATCTCCATTTGAGCCATGCCATGAGAAATTATTTCAGGATAGAATCTCCTTAGATGGCTTTTATCGGATCTTACCTACTGTGGTAAAATTCTTTGCTGAACTCAATTCATGGGTCCTCTTGGAGATCCTGCTTTATTCCAGTGCTTATGGTAGGCATAGTGAATGGTGCTATGGAAGGTCAGTGACCTTTACTGTGCATAAGAAAGTTGAAGTAATTAATAATCTATAGTAATTCAAAAGAAAATATTAATTTTGGGAAAATTTTTCAAAATCCATTCTGGAGTAGTTAAAATCTGGCTTTAAAGAAAAAAAAAAAAAAAAGGCTATGCATAGTGATGAATGTCTGAATCCCAGCACTCAAGAGGTAGAGACAGGAGGATTACCACAAGTTAGAGGTTAGAATGGTGATATGTAGTGAGTTATGGGCCAGCTAGTGCTAACTCTGGGGGATCCTGCCTCTAAAAGTAAAATAAAGGAAATATATTTTCTACATACTCAACATGTAGTTTTTGAACAGTTGCTAAATGTCCGTTCTACTCAGTTTTCATTTAACCAACAGATATTGAAGCAGCACCTCTAATTTTGTTTATATTAGTTTAATAGAAGACAGACATGCCTGTAAAGTAAAAGGGTGGTTTGATAACCAGTAGAGGTCAATAATATAGACTCCTGCAGCTGACCTAAAAAATGACTAAATGCTGGAGGGAGGGCCATTGTTCATGGGAGCGTGACATTAATGTGGGGCAGAGTATCTTTGTGCCTTCTAGTATGTTTTTGTATTTTAATGTAATTGAATTAGGTAAACCACAGAAACACTTAAATGAATTCATTTACAAAACACAAGGAGACTCAGAATTCAGAGTTTGGACATGTCCATCCTCAGATCTCATCTGTGGATGGAAAAAACAGCAGGGTGGAGGGGTGGGGTGGGGGTTGGGTCAGGTTGACTGCTCCCATGTATAGGCTGGTGTTAGACTATATGTGTCCAGATTCCTTGTCCATTGTTGGTAACGCCATGTATGCTTGTTTCTTTTTACAAATGATTGTGTGTGGGGTACCAGTGTTCCAGTGCACATGTGGCCGTCAGAGGACAATCTGTGGAGTCTTGTTTTCTTCTCTCCCCTCTGGGATTCCTGGGGTCAAGCTCAGGTCCCCTTGTTTGTGCAGCAAGCACCTTGGCAGGGTGAGCGAGTGCGCCAGCTGTGCTCCTTGTTTCTTACGTGGGCCTTAGACTTGAGGCTCTGTAGAGCGGTATTGGGCTGCAGGGTGTGAGTGTGGGCTCCCGAGTTTGAAAAGGCCGTGATTTGATCTAGTAATCACCAGCTGTGTCACCTAGGAAAGGCGTTCAGCTTCTTTAGGCCTCAGCCTACTAGTCTGTAAAATAGGATCAAATATTTGCTGTGCTGGCTAATTTTATGTCAGCTTGTCACAGGCTAGAGTCATCTGAAAGTAGGGAACCCCAACTGAAAAATGCCTTCACAAAATTGGGCTGTAGGACAGCGGTTCTTACCCTGTGGGTCATGACTCCTCTGGGGGCCACATATCCGACATCCTGCATATCAAATATTTACATTACGATTCATAGCAGTAACAAAATTACAGTTATGAAGCAGCGGTGGAATTTATGGTTGGGGGTCACCACAACACGAGGAACTGTATTAAAGGGTTGTAGGGTTAAGAAGGTTGAGAACCACTGCTGAGCATTTTCTTAGTGATTGATATAGGAGTGCCCAGCCCTGGGCTCGTGGTGCTGGGTTCTGTAAGAAAGCAGACTGCAGGCCATGAGGAGCAAGCCAGCAAGCAGCATCCTCCATGGCCTCCGCATCAGCTCCTGCCCCTCGGTTCAGCCCTATCTGAGTTCCTGCCCTGGCTGCCCTCAGTGACCTCAGTGATAGACTATACACCTGCGGGTGTAAGCTGAAATAAACCCTTCCTCCCCAAGTTGTTTGTTAGGTCACAGCAGTAGTAACCCTAACTAGGGCATATCTGCTCCGTAGGCCCACACCTGAGGGCTTTACGAAAGCACATAGGAGGCGTCAGAGCATGGTGGCTTCAGTGAAGTGCTCGTATTTAGCTCATTACCAAGTGTTGTCCTTGTTTGCCTGCTAGACTCTAGCGTCTAGGCCAAGGTTGACTGAATTTTAGTGTTTTCCTCTGGTGTTGGCCCTCTGTCATTCTCTACCTCATTTAAACATTATTATCATTTATTGCTGCGGTGTATTATGCCTGTGTGCACACACAGTCATGTATAGGTGTTGGTCAGAGGACAGCTCTGGCTTTCTCCTTTGATGTTTGTGCCGGTTCCAGGAATCAAGTTCAGGCCGTCAGGCATGTGTGGTAAGCACCTTTACAGGGCCTGTCAGGCATGTGTGGTAAGCACCTTTACAGGGCCTGTCAGGCATGTGTGGTAAGCACCTTTACAGGGCCTGTCAGGCATGTGTGGTAAGCACCTTTACAGGGCCTGTCAGGCATGTGTGGTAAGCACCTTTACAGGGCCTGTCAGGCATGTGTGGTAAGCACCTTTACAGGGCCTGTCAGGCATGTGTGGTAAGCACCTTTACAGGCTTATGTTGGGAGACATGGCTTCTATTGAACTCAGAACCCGGAAATTGGCTTGACTAGCTGGCCACAAGCCCCAGGGATCTTCCTGTTTCCACCTTTCCCGTGTGACGTCATGCCCGACTTTTTATGGGAGTGGCCAGAGTCTGAATTCAGGTTTTCTTGCTTGCTCAGCAAGCACTTTATTTATCCTCTGAGCCATCTCTCTGGTTCTAGAAATAGTTTGTAAGTTTTTTTTTTAATAACTTATTTTTATGTGCATTGGTGTTTTGCTTGCGTGTAGGTCTGTGTGAGGGTGTTAGATCTTAGAGTTATACAAAGTTGTGAGCCATCATGTGGGTGCTGGGAATTGAACCTGGGTCCTCTGGAAGAGCAGTCAGTGCTCTTAACTACTGAGTCATGTCTCCAGCCTCAGATTTTGTAGGTTTTATAGCATGTGTTATGATCTATTTTATTAGTTGTTGATCTTGTATAGTGCCTAACTTATAAATTAAATTTTATTATGGGTAAGAATGTGTAGAAGAAAATACATAATTTAGATACAATGTGATTTATAATGCCTTGCAGAATGGCTCAGCTACTACTGTAATCTTTTTTTGTTTTTTTCTTTTGTTACAATTCAGAGGATGGGCTCAAGGGCTTGAGCAAGTTAAGCAGGCACTCCCCTGCAGAGCTAAGGTCCTATCCTTGACTGTGACCTTTTAAAAATCACCTACAAAGTAGTATTCTCACCCCTCTACTTCTTACTTAGTGTAATTTTGGAGGCATCTTAAGAATTGAGTTGAGCCTGGTCATTCCTTACTTGGGTGGAGAAGACTGGAGGAGCGGGACTCTTAGGCCAGCCTGGGGGTTTTAGAAAGACCCCTGGGAAAGGATTGTGTCACTTTTCCTGTAATTCAAGGTTACAGGTCAGAATTCAGGCAGCTATGATGAAACATGTCACACTGGGTTGTTTATAAAGAACTGTGTATTGCTCACAGTTCTGGAAGGATGCGGAGAAGTCCAAGAGGAGCCACTAACAGCCTGAGTGTTTCATCTGAATCAGTAATTCTATAGATGGCATATTCAGGGCAGTCTCACACCAGAAGGCACCTCTCTGGGCTCTCTTATCATCTGAGGGCATTAATTCAGTCTGGGAAGCCCCAACCCTGTCACCTCAGCCTTAGTTTTTAACATCTTTCTCTGGGGAGATACAAATAATTCAGATTCCAGGACCACTTGTGTTCATTTTGTAACATGGATGGTGTCATCTATCTTGTCTGTTTTTATAGTGCCATCTACATTGAGTTGATCTCTCTCCTCCACCCATTTAAAATTTAGAGTCTGGAGACTGGATAGCATTAGGAAAATGTTCCAGTCTTTTTTCTGTAATTGTTACATCTTGAAGACCTTATCTTTCAGTATTTTAGGGACACAGTGATTCATCCATGTCAACCGCTCTGTAGTCCTCGGTTAGCACTTTTAAAAAGCACGTATTGTGCTGTTGATGGTATTTGAGTTAGGTGCTGCCCATTAAAATGTAGCATTGTTTACCACTGTCTCAGCGAACCATTTAGTATGATTGGTGAACCTGACATTTGAGCTAGAGTTGCTGGCTTGTTTTTTCAGTGTGTCTTCGGTTGTCTGACAGCTTGGATGCATGGTTTAAGGTGTCTGCACTTCGCTGCCTGCTTGTTACCTGGAGCTGCTGGTGCAGGCAGTGGTTGGGGTGTTTTTCCCCACGCGGTGTCTTTGCAAACACAAAGGCAGCAGTGTCTAAGAGCAAGAGCAAAGCTTTAAGGGCTTTGGGGTCATTTGGGGTCATTTGCCACTCCTGCTGTTACTTGAAATAAGCCACAAGCCGTCTTGGATTTTAAAAAGGTGAATTGGGGATCAGACTCCATGTCTTGACAAGAATGGCTGTCTCTCCTGACAGAGCCCTGTGAACTGACAAGCTGTAGCTGGCTGTGGCTGAGACAGTACTGAGGGAGCTCGGGAGACTGCCATTACAATGGAGGAGTGGGTGGCTCTCAGGCTTGGTGCATGGTAGCATCCTGTGCAGGATGAGGAGAAGTCGCAGGTTCCTGCAGACCCAGCTCTCCTTTCTTCAGGGTTCCAGCGTGCCTTCTCAAGAGGTGCTTTCCCCTGTGAACACTGGGAGGCCAGAGCCTGTGCTCATTTTGAAGTAACTTCTTGCAGTCGCTGGCACAAGTCTCTTAGCAATTTTCATTAACATTATTGGAGCCCAAACCATGCCTTAAAGACCTCTCTAATTGGCACGAGGCAAACCTTCTGTACTTGGGTGCTGGTTAGTGTCAGGTGTTCAAGGTCAGCCCTGTGTGGAAATGCTTCACCTCCAGTGGATACTCTCACTGGGGTACTGTGTGAAGCTGCTGTGGCTTTTAAAACCAGTATTCAGGCAGTTTCATGTGGGGATCAGTCATAGTTAGTGCCTTCAAAGAGAACTTCGGTTGAGGAATTGCCTTTGTCTGGTTGCCCTGCGAGCATGTCTTTGGGGCATTTTCTAGTTGCCTGTTGGTGTAGTGGGGCACACACCCTTGTGGACAGTCCTGCCCTGGGCAGGTGGTGCTGGGCTGCTTAAGAAGGTAGTTGAGGATCTCAGTGGAAGCAAGTCAGTGAGCAGTGTCTTCCTCAGCTCCTGCCTTCAGGCTCCTGCTTGAGATCCTAGCTCAGTTTCCCTTGATGATGGACTGTAGCATGGGAGCCATTTCATTGCTTTCCCCCTTAAGTGGTTTTGGCCAGGATATTCTATTTGCAG
The DNA here is from genome assembly GCA_030556225.1 of Cricetiscus sungorus. NCBI lineage: Eukaryota > Metazoa > Chordata > Mammalia > Rodentia > Cricetidae > Cricetiscus > Cricetiscus sungorus. The sequence continues at coordinate 53,682,157 of JANBXA010000398.1, read as the reverse complement.
CAGCAAGAAAGCAAACTAGAACAGGCTCATAGCTTTAACCGCAGTCATGCTTGAGGTGATGATGATTGTGGACAAAAATTGAAATTATTACTTAGCCAATCTTATTAACTTTGTTTAAATATGGTTAACATTTTGTAGTACTGAATGTATATTCAATGAATTTAGTGGCTCTGTTCTTTGTATATTTGAGTGTGTGCAAATGATGTCTGTATGAATGTGGGTGGACAGGATGTGTGACATTATTGTGAAGGTCAGGGGTCAGCCTTTGGTGTGGATTTTTGCTCTCTACCTATTTGGAGACAGAGTTGATTTGTTTGCTACTATGTACATCGGTGTTCTCAGTTCTCCTGCATCTCTCTCCACTCTTGCTGTAAAAGCTATGTCGCTGCACCTGGCTTTACATGAATTCTGGGCATCTGAGATATTTATTGGTCCAGTCCCCCATTATTTCTTATAATGAGAAACCACCACTTTGATACAGTTGCTAAAAGTATATGTATTGGATTAATGAGATGAGTAACAAGTTCCAAAAAAGTAATAATTCTACAGTCTTTTGCTCTGGTGTAATCACTTAGGTACTGTTCTCATTAGCTGAGTACATAGAGTGATTTGTACATAGTAGAACATGTCCAGTGAGAGCAGCCAGAAAGGATGGACCTGGGTCTAGAAGCAAGTCAAATGCAGCCTCAAAAGCACTCACTGAGAATTTAGTGGACCAAAGGCTAAAGGGAAGTGGGACTGCCATCAGGTACTTGACGTCTCCTTGCTTGCTTAAGTGAACAAACTTATTATTTGTTGCTTTAGATAAAGAGCCCAAGGGTTAATTGGCTTTCTGCATCAAGGTGGACTTTGTCCCAACAGAGAGATTATTTAATCAATGAGAATAGCCTGGCAATGCTTTCATAGAAGTAGATCATCCAACACTTGATGGGATTATTCAAGCAGAGGCTGGATGGTCTGTAGCAATGCTAAAGAGAGATTTGTGTCTGAGCCTTCTCTGTATTGAGACTCCGTGGTTGCTACATGTCTAACTGTAGCATTTTGTGAGTGCACATGTTCTCTGATGTTCTACTGCAGTAGATACTGGAGTTGACACTGATCATACAGGAAAGAGGAGGGAGGCCTCACGTGAGCGCAGCTCCTGATGAATTGTCCTCAGTAGTTGCTCATAATAGTTGCTTCGTCACGGCCTCTGTTGAGTGGTGCTGGCCTCATGTGACTGAGCTTGTCAGGGTTCTTGGCCAAGGGAAGCCCTGCAGTAGGAATCGTGTCTCGAGGGCTTCTGGGGGCCATCTAGACTTTGGTTCTGCATCTGGCTGCTCTTGGATGACAAGGATGTTGAAGCAGCCAGCGTCTGTGGAAGCTTGTGTCCTTTCTGTATGCGTTTTAAATGTACCTCCCTGTTCAGTGAAAACTGACAAACAGTAAATGCCGTGTGACTCTTTTTTTCAAAGCTATGATGAATAAAAGTCATATTTACATGTAATTTTTAATGTTATACTGGAATAGCTCAGATCCAAAGTTTACATTTTTAAATTATCAGGGGAGTTTTAGCAGTAAGTGTGGAACATAAAGCCTGGCAGGGTGGGTGTGACCTTGTAACAAGTGCACTTACCACTTGTCATTGTCCCTGCTGTTCTGTTGCTCCTGACTTCACATCTGTACTGGGTGGGGTCAAAGCACTGGTCCCTTTCTGTGTAGGAGCTGCCAAGAGAGTCCCCGGTAGACTGTGCCCAGGGAGCAGGCCAGAATCACTTTCGTGGCTCTTGGCATTGGGTCTGTTTAAAGAAGACTTTTGAGCTGATGGAGCTCAGTGGGAGAGCTCCTGCCTAGCGTGCAGAAGGGCCTGTGTTCATGGTATAGCTGGCCTTACTTTGCCCCCTAAATAATGTCAGTTTGTCAGCTGCTGGACACTGTCTGTTCTGAACAGTGTTGCTGTGCTTGTACAGGCTTTCATTTTAGATCGCTTGGGTATGCACTCAGGTGTCATGGCAGCTCTCATCAAAGGCACTGTGAAACCTTTTCCACCATGCTGCTGGAGGATGTGTTTCCCTGTGTGGTGGCAATGCCTGTGACTGCCTGGTTTTGAAGCCAGCCATCTTAGCTATTAATTTTTCTACATCAGCCTCTGGAATACGAATGCTGGGAACTCCAGGCCTGTACCACTATGGCCGCCTCAAGACTTGTGGTTTTGATTCATATTTGCCTAGGTTGGCAATAGTTTTGTGTTCATATTAGCCATGGTGTATCTTTGGAGAAGTGTTTGTTCATACTCTTTGCCTGTTTTGAGATTGGGCTATTTAGCTGTTTTTAAAAACCTAGCTAGCTCTAAGAGATTTAAAATATATTCTAGATAGTAGCCCTGTATCAGTTATTTGTCCTGGAAATATTTTGTGCCATTCTTGTTTTCTTGATGTCCTTTGAATTTCAAACATAAAAGCTGCAATGGGGCTTCATCTGTTGGATCATTTGCTTTAGTCTGTGTGGGGCTCGGGTTTTGGTCCTCAGTAACACACACTTACACATACATGTACATTCCTTCATAGCCACACTGGCTTTTAATTTTGATGAAGTCCAAATTTTTGTCATTTTCAACTTTTATCGAGTCTCACTATGTAGCCAAGGCTGGCTTGGACCTCATGGCCCTCTTGTCTCCACCTCCCAGAGGTGTGATTGCAGGTGTACCGCCACCACATGGCTTTAGTTGTTTGTGTTTTGTGTCATTTCTAAAAATTCTTCGCCAAAGCTGAGGTGAGAAGATTTTACCCTTATGCTTTCTCTTAAGAATATTTTATCTAGCTCTTGCATTAGTTTCAAGATTTACTTTTAGTTAATGTTTATGTATGCTGTGAGTTAAGGGCCAAACTCATTCCTTGGTGAATGCATATCAGTTGTTCTGTTGCTGTTTGTTGAGAAGACTATTGTTTCCCCAGTGATTATGGCACCTGGTTGAACACCACAGAACCCTTTCTTAGTGTCTTGTCTGTTTTTTTCAAGACAGGGTTTCTCTCTGTACCTTTGGAGCCTGTCCTGGCACTCGGAGCCTGTCCTGGCACTCGCTGTGTAGACCAGGTTGGCCTCGAACTCAGAGATCCACTTGTCTCTGCCTCCTGAGTGCTGGGATTAAACGTGTGTGCCACCACTGCCCAGCCTTAGTGTCTGTTCTGACAAAGGAGAATAATAAATATGTTATGTACAAAAGCCCTCATATTTCATGCAAAAGTGACTCACATCACCTAGTGTCTCTAGAGTGTGTGTTACCTGCCCAGCTTCTCAGCTTGACAGCACTGGTGTTACATAGCCTCTAACTCGCCACATATGTCAACACTGAAGACAACACAATGGGTTTTTACTTGCTCCTGCATTGCAATTATGACTATTATATCAGCATTACCAACTTGATAACCTTTTCCTTGAAAACTCCCTTAAAAGAAAATCTTCCATTTGCCCTGTAGAATACAGATACACTAATGAATGCATGTTTTCTTGGAGGCTTGGGCACTCGGACTGCTGGAGCTCATAGAGCGGGCAGCATAGGCTATGACGTGTCATGCCCTTTGAGCATTAGAGAGGTCCAACATTGAGTGTTGGTGAGCTCATACCACAAAGGAGAAGTGTGTGTGATAGTTATGAGCTGGTAACTTTAAAAATTGGAGACAATCAGATATTTGTGTCTTAAAGTTTTTATTAACATATATTAATTATTCCTACAGTGGGTTTTATTAGGACATTTTCACACATTTTAATGTCTTTTTTTTATATTGACATGCCCCTGTACCTCTTTCTTGTCCTCTCCCCTAACTCCTGCTCCTTCCTTTTTCTTCCTTTCCATTGTCATGTCTTGTCTGTCTGTCCCTCCTCTCTTCTTCCCTTCCCTCTTTCTTTCTTGTGACCTTCTGAGTTTAATACGTGTTGCTTGTAAGAGCATGGGTGAGGATTGTTTATAGGAATACGGGTTCCTTACCAGTGGCCGAGGAGAAAATGTCCCCCTCCTCCAGTAACCATTCATTGCATTTATGTCATGGAGATGGCGTGGGTGGGGGCATGGTTCCCTCCCCTCTCTGTCACGGAATGTTGAGTGGGTCTGATCTTGAGCAGCTTGAGAGCTCAGTTGCCAAGTCATCGTGGGGAGAAAGCCTTCTATCACACCGCACTCTTTCCTCCGGTGCTTACAATTCTCCCATCCTCGCCTCCTTGACGTTCCCGGGCTGTCCCATTTATGGTTTACTGATGGGGGAGTCCTTCTGTATGTATGTTTCTCTTACTGGTTGACGAATAAAACACTGATTGGCAGTAGCCAGGCAGAAAGAATAGGCAGGCCTACCAGACCAGGAGAAGGCTGGGGAGAGAGAGGCAGAGGGAGGCTGCCAAGAGACACCATGCTGCCCAAGGAGTAACGTGCCTGATTATGGGCAAGCACTGCCTCGTGGCAATACATAGGTTAGTAGAAATAGGCTAATAATTAAGACAGAGCTAGCCAATGAAGCCTGAGCCATCGGCCAAATGTTTTATACTAAATATAAGTCTTTGTGTGTTTATTTGGGGGCTAATCAGCTTCAGGACCAGGCTGGAAGGAAACTCCAGCTACAGTTTAGATTTTAACATTTTTTTTCTCAGAATTTCTCCACATTTTTGACCAGTTAGGGGTCTCTAAAGTCACCAACTGCAAAAGCAAGCCTCTGGGGAATGCTGGGTCAGTACTGGTCTATGTGTCTAAACAAAGCTGAAGGTGACAGTTAGCAAACAAGAGCAGCAGCTTTCCCATTAGGGCCTGCCTGGGGCATCCTTCGCCATGGGCTGGTGACTGCATTCATGGTGCCAGGTGTGGTTTTCCTCCTGAGCAGCTGGCCTCGGGTCTAATCAGAAAGTGACTTTCCACTAACTTTCCACCAATACCCCAGTGGACAGGCCTTGCCTGGCTAGTCAGTAGGGTCCATAGCTACTGCATTATTATTATTATTATTATTACTATTATTTATTAATTTTATTTTATTTTATTAACTTTTTTCCACATACCCCAGATCATTGATGATAGTTGTAGGCTTCCAGCTCAGTTCCAGCTTTGTTTGTTTGTTTGTCCTGTGATCTCACCAAGTGGTCTCTTCAGCACTAGGATTTTCCTGTAGTGCCAACAGCAATGGCAAACAGCCTATATTGCTTTGGGAGCTTCAGGGACCTGCCTGCCCAGCTGGTTGGAGGTGGTTCACCCCTTCAAATCAGGTATTTGAATGTAAGTGGTTTTAGTATGGACACGATCCACTTCTTGTGTACACTGCTGGATCAGCCAGGGCCATAGGCAGGCTAGTTCTCTCCCACTGTGCTACACTTGAGCGGCGTGGCCAGTACAGCTTTGTCATGTGCAACAGTGAAACTGATGCACAGCATGGACGCGCAGTGCACTGGTAAACACTGGTAGTCCGCCGCCACCCCAAGGGAGCAGTATTCCAGTGGCAACATTTACCTGTGGGAGTCTCCCATGGTAGTGATAGCCCTCATGGAAATTTGGGACACATGGGGAGTGGTGACAAACTGAAAGGGTTAGGTGACAGCAGAGGCCCAGGGGACAGTATGCCAGGTACAATTGTATCATTGTATGACAGTGTTTTCCACTGCTTCTTTTAAGCTGACTTAACTTTATGGCTTATATAATCCTAACTTTGGTATCTTCAATATCGATGGATTTTAGTGAATTGCTTTGAAGTGTAGCAATTATAAAATGCAAATTAACAAGTATAATGGATGGCTTTTTATTGTTTTTTTTTTTAATGGAAATGTTTAGATTTGTGTCTTAGGAGTTCAGAGTTTACAATTAGTTTTTATAAGAGAATGTACTTTGAACTGTGTGCATTTACAGGTCTGGTGTTAGGGTGGATTTGAGGGAAGGAGCAGATGAAACTTAGAAGACATTTGTCTTCTTAGTTCTCTCTAAGAACCACGCTGCTTAGGTACCTTAGACAAACTTCTTGAACCTCTACCCTCAGAATGTGTGTGTTATTTATCTTCTAAACTTGTGAAGGGTCCTTGTGACTCCCACAAAGATGAAGTGTCTTAAGGTATCAGATGAAGAAAATAGCGTGCAAGATTGTCTTTACTTGCAACATGTGATTATTTCTTATTTAACTGCAAATTTCTTATTTTCTAAGGCATACTCTATTAACTTTTAAACTTTTTGGTAGTAACAGAAATGGTAATGAAAACAAAACATGTAAATTATTGGTTGCCCTCCAAGCTTTAGGGATTTTAAAAGCGATTATGTATCACAATGTGAGCTAGGAGAAAGGAGAGCTCTTTTTTCTTTGTGACAATTTCCCTTCTGATGGAGGTTTTACTGACAGGATCTGGGCTGTTTAATGTTACAGGTTCTTTTGAAAAGAACATTTTGAGCTCTTTTCGTTACATTTTCATGAATAGATTTTTAAAGTTATGATTACTTTTGAAGTCATGAGAGGCCAGCAGGAGATAAATCCTGGTTTCACAATTACCCCTCCCCCCCATGGATATGTTGTGGTGGTAGGGAGTGGTCAAGGTGGACGGTGCTAGGGTTCTTTGTACTGGACTTGGAATTTAACTATAAGTTAATTTATATGAAAATGTTATACGAATGATATACTTACACCCAAGAGGAAACATTACAGTAAAAAAGTTGAATAGAATATGAGGAAGCTATTAAGCACTTGTAAAACCTCATATCTTTGCTTGCCACATTTATTGGGTCCTTAAACACATTATGCTAAATGAAAGGGCTGAGTATAAGATGCTGCATATTATATGCTCCCATTGATATAAACAGTCCAGAAGGCATTCTAGTGGTTCCCCAGTTATGAGGGTAGGATGTAAGCACAGTGTTTTACAATATTTGGCAGATGAGAAGACAATGACAGAAACACAATTAATCCTGACAAGGAACCATTATGCATGAGAAAACAAATTTCATGGGAAAGAAACTCTCTTAACCGGTGGGTACCACAAAGGGTGTTTGCATGGGAAGGCCCTGCTGATCTCCTTCCACACTGAGGAGTTCAGACTCAGTACTGAAAGATGGCACCTGAACAGATATTTGACCCAGCATTTCCTGGCCTGTGACCAGCCTTTTTATTGTCCGTGGCTTTAGCTGGGTGCCCTTAACTGTATTTGCTACCTGGTTTCTCAAAATTTAAAAGAAATTTTGGTGCTTTTATGTAATAGAATGCTGAAGCTGTAATAGTTAAGTGTTCAAATTGGGGTATTGGTGTATCCCTTTTTCTCATCCCCCATCTTTACCTCCCTTCACTAGTTTTCTAATGAGCACATTTATTTATTTAATGGGGCACTGAGTAGTTTATACGTTATGAAGATCTGTAGCTAGTTGGCTGGCTATATTTCTTTCAAGAAATACCATTTCTGATATTAATTCCTATTCTCTGTCTCTGTCTCTCTGTGTACCCCCAACAACAAGCCAAAAAAGGAAAACCCATCAAACCAGCCTTGAAATGTGATTTCTAAGGTGTTTAAAAGGCTGCTTGACTGTTTTACTATACTTGCTGTTGTATAGGGGTCACTAATATACATTTAAATTTTTTTCATTACTCCAAAAGAAACGCTATGTCCCGTAACAGTCACGTATTTCTGCCAAGCCTGCCAGGTCTGAGTGACCACTGGTACACTCTCTGGACATTCCATGTAAATAGAATCATGAAATATGTAGTCTTTTGTGACTGATTTCTTTCCCTTAGCATAATGTGTTGAAGGTTTATCTATGTTATGGTGTGGATCAAGACTTTTCTTCTTTTCATTGGTTGTGTGGTATGTACAAGAACACACATATGTATAATGTGTACATGTCTGTAGTTATGCATGCACATGTGTATACTCCTCTGGAGTTCTCTCCTGCCCAAGGAATGTATCATTTCCTCTCCAACTGCCACATTATGTTCTGAAATGGCTGTGCCATTATTATCTGTAGAAGAGAAGGCAGACCCTAGTTTTTTCTGTACCCTTGGTGGTGCTTGTCTTTTTATGTCTAGAAGTTGTGCATTGGCATCGTGACCGCCCTTGTGTTTCCCTGATGCCTGAGGATGCTAGGCATTTTCTCATGTCCTTATTTGCTGCTGTTTGTTTGCCTTTTTGAAGAATGTGCATAAGATCGTATGCCTATATGTTCTTTTAATTGTGGAGCCCTGTGAGTTCTTTATATATCAGATAAATGATTTGCAACATTGCCCAGAATCAGTCTTCCTGCCTGCCTTCTTCCTTTTCTGCTGTCCTGATGGCATTTGCAACATGGATGTTAACAATTTTGGTGAAGTTTAGTGATCTTTCTTTTTTTTTTTTTTTTGTTGTTTGTACTTTGCTGTCATAGATAAGAAATTATTGCTGAACCCAGTAAATGAAGGGTGTGTCTACTTTCTCTTATGTTTTATAGCTTTCATGTGTGCACTGGGGCTTCAGTTCATTCTGAGTTAACTGTTGTGTATTATAGATGTGCTCATTGTATTTTTAAAATTTCTTTGTAAAGTGTTTAAGCCAGGTGTGTGGGTCACACCTATAATCCCAGCTCTTGGAAGGCTGAGACAGCCTGGGCTACATAGCTAGCTTGGGCTAAGGGTAAGTACCTGTATCAAACAGCAGGGCTAGAGTGGTTTAGGATACTTGTTGGCTCTTGCAGAGGACCTGGCTTGGTTTCCCAGAAGCCACAAAGTGACTCACAAGTGTCGGTAACCCTGGTTTCAGGCGATCTGACACTCTCTTCTGACCCACGAGGGTACGTAGAGGTGGTGGTGCAGACACAAGCATACATATAGCCGGACTGTAGTGTCACTTGACTATAATCCCAGCACTTGGGAGGCAGAGGCAGGTGGATCTCTGAGTTCCAGGTCAGCCTGGTCTACAGAGGGAGTTCCAGGACAGCCAAGGCTACACGGAGAAACTTTGTCTCAAACTCCAGCCCCCACCCCCAAACAAAACAAACAAACAAAAATCCCACCAAAAAAAAAAAACTAACCAAAAGAAACATACATATAAAATAAGCTAAATCTAAATTAATAATCACCTTTAAAGTACTTCCGAAGGCTTGACTGCAACTGCCAGATAATTTGATGCTGTCCAAACACAGTTATTTGGCTTACTTATTTCCATAAGAAGTAATTGGTTTGGGGTTTGGTCTATTTTTAGATATCTTCTCTATTCCCCCTCCCCCTCTTTATTTCTTTTTGTGATGGGGTTGTACTATGCTGTTCAAATTGGCTTTGAGGTCCTGGCTACTCAGCCTCCTGAGTAGCTGGCCTGGCTCTAGCCAGTACTGTCTGATTTGATGGAAATTCATGTAGTTTACATATGGTGCAGCAAAATAGGACGAAATATTTGAACTGCTGGCTGCTGGGTGTGGTGACACACATCTTTAATTCTAATACTCACAAAGCAGAGGTAGGTAGATCTCTATGAATTCTAAGGTGGTCTACATAGAGTTCCAGGACAGCCAGTACTGCATGAGGAAACCCTGTCTTTAAAAGAAAGTTATCTTTTGAGTGACAAAATTCCTTTACCTCAGTGACATCTGCTATCTGCTACCATTGGCCAGTGCATACCTTTGCCAATCTCCTGTTTCAGTCACTTAGCTAATGTGACTTGCATGGATTCATTAGCAAATTCTGGCAATGACAAGTAGAGTATATGCTCAGGTTTTTTTTTTTTTTTCTTTTTGGTTTTTCCAGACAGGGTTTCTCTGTGGCTTTGGAAGCTGTCCTGGGAACTAGCTCTTGTAGAAGAAGCTGGATTCGAACTCACAGAGATCCCGCCTGCCTCTGCCTCCCAAGTGCTGGGATTAAAGGCGTGGGCCACCAATGCTCAGTTTTTAATTAACCACATGACATGAGATGAAGTCTCCTGGCTTCAGTCTTCATAGTTATGCAGAGCTGTGGGTGCACACTGTGACTGCCTTAGGGGTAAAAATGGCCACACTTGCTTGTTTCCTAAAGGGGTTACCACTCAGGTGGAACAGGGTACGGGGCAAACATGTACAAGGCACCTAAGGCTAGTCAGGTAGTCGCTAGATATAGGAAGATGAGTGGGATCCCTGATATCAGAGTATCCACCCTTCATCTGGGAAATACAATGGCCAAGAAATAAATAACATTTTTCATTGCAGGAGCAATATGTCCTGAGGGTTCCCTAGGCTGTGTTAAATGACAGTAAGGAATTGAGGGATTACTCTGTAGTGTCAGCCACTAAATGGACACATGGCCTCTGTGGTCTCATAGTTCACCTCTTCATATACAGACAGGGAAGTTTAGTAAAACATTTATTTTCTAAGTTAACTCAGGAGTGGCGGAACTTGGAGTAATCTGTTGTGGGGAGCAGCTGTAACAAGTACAGTCTGCAGGGACAGTCTGGTGTGTCAGCCCTCGGCACCTCGCAGCTGGACTAGTTACTCCTCAAGAGCTGCGTGTGGCTAATAATCACCCGTGGTACCGCAGATGGATGGGTGGCAGCAGTGCTGTGTTAAACCACACTGCAGAGCAGAGATGTCTGAAATAAAAGAGGCTGACTTGTGAAGGGCAGGTCCCAGGACAAGTTCCTGCAGTACGAGCAGCCAGGTGTGAGGCTAGAAATATGCCCATGGTTTATGTAAGCCAAAAGCATTTTATGGTGAAAAGTTGATCTACCAGACTGTTTACACTGAGTCTGTAGCGCACATGAGCAGGCTCACAAAGAACAGGGAATGTTTTGAGACAGTCAGACAGCCCATCGGAAGCAGTAAGTGTCGGTTGCTTCTGTTTAGTTTGAGTTCAAGGTTGTCTGTCTAGGATTTCAGACAAACTTTCAATATTCACCAATGAATGTGGAACATTTGTTTTTGTTAATTTGGCCCATTATTATTAACTTGATCAACTTACCCTACCTTTCCTCTCCATCCTTCAGCCCTTAACATTATTAAATTGGAGATATCTTAGAACTTTTGTCAAGTATAACAGCAGATGACTTTTGCTCAATGTGTATGTGATTAAAGAATGTTAATGATGGTAATCTAAGTCTCTGTTCCTTACCTGTCATTTGTAAATGGTGAAGGCTTGCTTATCTTTGTTGCATCTATCCACTAAGTAAGTTTTTAGTTCCAATTATTTAAAAATTTTCAGATGCCTAACGTTTCTCCAACTTACACCATCGCAACTTGTAGGCATGGTGAGAGCACTGAGAAGCGCACGGGCTCATTCTGAGTCTGAGTCAGGGGTCCGAGGGTGGGGAGGGAAGGGGGAACAGTGAGAACTACTGTAGCTTGGTTGGGGGTTTGGGATATCATGAGGTGTATCTAAAAGGTGGGGCTCAGTGGCTTACTTTCAGGGCCAGCATGGCTGAAACAATGTCTTTGTTTTCTCAGCTTATGTCTCCTTTAAAGATCAGTCTTTGAAATACAGATGGGATATCCACTAGGAGGAAACAGTTGAGCACGTGATTAATTAATTAGAGGCATGTTTCTGAGAGAGGAAGAGAAGAAGCTTATATATGAGGAGCATGGCTTTTTCTCATACAGGCTTTGTCAAATTGTCACAAAAAATTTGAACTTCAGGGGATATCCACAGTGGAGAATACAGAAGAGTATAGAGTTATATTTGTATTCCTTGCCTTTTTTAGTCTCTCAATTAGGGGGAAATGTGAAACTAGCAATGATTAGCAGCAGTGCTGTTCAGTAATTATGTTGGAGGATCAGTGTATATATTAGGAGTCAATAAATATTCATGCTTATTAAAGTGTATCACAGCAGATTTTGTACGTATACTCGTGGAACCTAACTTTTTATATAGAGTTTTGATGAGATGCAAAATGGTGAAAACAGTTTATGCCATCTGTTCTGGTTTTGTGTTGGAGAAACCCCTCAGGTGATGATGAGTTTATTATATTCTCAGGAGAGGGGAGGAGGCTCAACACAGCCCTTGTCTGTAATGATAAAGGAGCAGTCTCTACTGGAGAGCCAGGCCAGCGCTTAAAGAGCACTCACTGCTCTTGAAGACACCTGGGTTTGATTCCTAGCACCCACGTGGTGGCCTGCAGCCGTCTGTTACTCAGGTCCCATGGGATCTGTTGCCTACAGGTGTTGAACATTTATACAGACAATCACTCCATACAATAGTAAAAGTAACAGCTGCAATAAGAACAGCTTTTAACTAGGGAGAAAGTTCTAGGTGCTACAGAGCTCCTAACTCCTCCATACTTCATGCTCTACCCTGACAGTGTAAGCCATGTTCAGAGAACTCAGTGTGTATAAGACATGAAAGAAGAGCTGCCTTCATTGGAGGAAGATTGGTGGCTTCCTCTCTTTCCTCTTACACTGCTCCCATCTTTTGCCTCCTCCATTCTGTCATCATTCTGTCATCTAATATATCCACAGAGGTTCTTCTGTGGCCTTTGAGAAAGGTGTCACTGCTCGCCTGTTGGAAAAGTGGTGGCTACTCACTTGCCCTTTGTTCGCTCTGGCGAGTCATTGGCAACTATGTAATTGGCATTCCCCTCAGAGGCCCTATCTGCTGCTCTCTGCTCCTTTTCTGGTCTTAGTAAGACGCATTTGTATTGATTTGTAATTAGATGTGCCTGAGTGTGGAAAGGTACATGTGTGTGCAGGTGCAGGCCTAGGGTTTGGAACTCTCTGGAGCTGAAGTTGCAAGCAGTTGTGAGCGTTTGACATGCATGCTGGGAACTGCATTCCAGTTCTCTGGCAAAGCACTGTGTGCCCTTAACCATGGAACCATTTCTCTAGCCCTAAAATAAAAACAAAACAATTTCCCTTCACATCCAGTACTAAAGATGGTTACATTTGGTTGCCTAGAAGATTATTTATTTTTCTTATGTGTATGAATGTTTACTTGCATGTAAGTGCTCTTTGTGTGTTCCTGGTGCCCTGGGAGGCCAGAAAGGGGCACTGGATCCTCTGGAACTGGCGTTAAAGACGGTTGTGGCTGTGAGCAGTCATGTAGTGGCTGTGAACCAAACAAGGGCAGCCAGTCTCTTACCCCGTGAGCCATCTGTCACCATATTACAACGGCATCTCTTCTGTAGAGAGCCATGTAGTGCCACGCCTTAAAGTGGTGCTGGCTTCTACCTTACACCTTCCTGCTGGTGTAGACTCTCTGGGTAAACAAGCCCTTAATTGATAAAGTCTGTTCAGCCTGTCTGCTTCCGCATTAGAGTAGCCTATCTGCAGAGTCCACGTGGCTCACTGGGGTTGGTTAGCTCAAGGGTATTTAAGCCTGTGCAGGGGTCCCCCCTCTCTCTCTCTCTGTCTCTCTCTCTCTCTCTCTCTCTCTCTCTCTCTCTCTCTCTCTCTCTCTCTCTCTCTCTCTCTGTCTCTCTCTCTCTCTCTCTCTGTCTCTCCCTCCCTCTCCCTCCCTCCCTCCCTCCCTCCCTCCCTCCCTCCCTCCCTCCCTCCCTGTCTCTCTCTCTCTCTCTCTGTCTCTCTCTGTCTCTCTCTCCCTCCCTCCCTTCTCTGTCTCTGTCTCTGTCTCTCTCTCTCTCTCTCTCTCTCTCTCTCTCTCTCTCTCTCTCTCTCTCTCTCTCTCTGTCCCCGGAGTCGCGTCTTTCTTGCTGGCGAGGGCAGGTGCTTTTGGTGTTCCTTACTTGTTGACAGTGTCTGTGGTCCCTAATCAGTTTCCTTAAGAAAGGGAATCTGGTTGGATTGGTGAGCAATTGCCCATCTACAATCTCTTCAGTTGGGCTTGCCAGGTGCCCTCACTTCTGGTTCTAAAGACTGTTTCACTGGGCAAGGAGGAGATTACCTTCTTTCTCCTAGAGCTAAGGCAATAGTATAGATCACACACCACCAAGGGTGAGCAAAGAACTACTTCCTGCTGGTAGTCTGCCTCAGAGGCGGTTGTGAGCGATTTGGCCGATATCCCTAAGATGTGCTATTGTATTAAATTGTCAGTAAATAAGGGGAGAGCTTTTATTTTGTTACCCTTGTGGTGATGATGCTAGCAGCCAAGGTTGTGACTGAGCCCTTTTCATTTGCAGGCATTGTAATAGCATGTAGCAGCATATGAGCAGTATGACTGCCGTTAGTGGTGAAAACCTGAGGTGCAGTTTAGTATGAAGTGCTCTGTTCCAAGTTCCTGTCTTCTAAGTGGAATCTGAGCAGTCAGTCAGCTCACTTTCCGAACAATCGAGACACAGCTCGTAGCATGCCATGCCAGGGCTGCAACAGGTCAGGGTGATCAAATTTCCCCAGGTGACTTGAGTCAGGGTGCAGAGCTAGGCACTGTCAGGACCTGTTCTGGACTCTTCTCCAGTGCTCCAGCCTGCTAGAGATCAGTACCCAGGGTTTGAAATGTCCACCTGTCCCGTGTTGGAGGCACACGGTACCTGGCTGTGGATAGTCATCAGTGTCTGCTTTTATGTTAGACTATTTGTGACTCAATAGGGTGTCATGTGCAGACCAGAAGCACTGCATGGCTCTCCAGCCAGCTGGGTTGTCTGCTGGGTCAAGCTGCACCCTGGCAACTGAAGGGAAAGTTGTAGTCTTCTAGGTGATATAGGACACGAAGAATGCCTCAAACAAATGCTCGGTGTAGGAGACTTTCGTAGGAAAGCGAAGCTTTGGAGAGTGGGAGGAACTCCAATGGAGGGGTAAGCACCCCATGGCAGCACTGAAAATGCAATGAAGGCCCGCCCCCTGAGAGGACAACACTAAGCTAACTGTATTAGATGCGAGAGTCTGTGACTACCAGGAACACTTGTTTGCACATTGCATCTTGGTTTTTAAATGAGTTCTAACTGAAGTTAAATGGCACCCACAAAGGTTTGGTGCCATAGTCTTGGCTCTACTTCAGGGGTTAAGTGACAGCTCTTAGTGTCCGTGCAGTGCTGGTTCCGCTCCAAAGACCTCATTATTTGGGTGTTTATAAAGTATAGCAAGCTGGTGTGTTCCTTTTGGTCAAAAAGACAATACTGTCCCAGAGTTCCTTTTTCAGGAATGGGTTCTCAGTCTCCATCCAGGACTAGCTGAATCAGAAACAGGTGGCACTCAGGGTTGTGCTCACTAGTTTGGAATTTATTAGTTACACCTTTCTGTGTTTGCTGAAGCTTGAGATTCAGTGACACAGATGGAACTCTGTTAGCAATGGAGACAGTTTCATTTTCACTATGTTGAAAGGGAGCATTTTCTTTCCTAAGTATCAGGCCCTGGAGCCATGGCTGACCTGAACTGGTTATGTGGACTGGGTGGGCCTTGAACTCAGAGACCATCTGCTTCGGGAGTGCTCTGCTGCACCCAGCATCTGTTCTTGATCCACTTTCTGAGCAGACTGTGGGCCTTGGGAGTCACATGAGCGGCCGCTGGCTGCAAGCAGGCATTAAAAGGGCATTGTTCTGTAAAGCTGCAGCTTTATGGGCACCTCTCCATGGACTCAGTTATTAAAACGAATGTGAAGTTGGACTTGGTAGCATGTACCTGTAATCAATCCCAGAATGCAGGCAGCTGAGGACAAGGACCTCAGCCATGAGTTTGAGGGCAGCTTAGGTTGAATGCTTAGTCAAACCTTGTCTGAGGAAAGAGAAAAAAAATTCCCAAATGAATCTAAGACCAATCAAGCAAGTTGGAAACATGATTTTGTGGTAATTCAGAGATTGAGTTCTTGATCTTTTAACATTTCGTCTCCTTTCTCATTTCTGCTGTATCTGACATACATGCTTCTGCTTTGTCATTACTACTACCCAAGGGAAGGATCCAAAGAGACTACGGTGAGCGTGCTTGACAGGTCTGTCAATCTGCCAGTGGACTTGGACCTGATCATTGTAGAAGGGAACGTACATTTTGGATTTTGTTTTCAATAACTGGAAGGTGTTTTTTACCCGAGTCTCTTTGGTATAAGTCACACATTTATATGCCTTGATTTTTCTTGAGAATTTAAGGTGAATTTTGGAGTAGTTGAAAAAAAGTGGCAGAGTTGGAAGCCACTGTACTCCGGTGGCACCCAGAGAAGCCGGGATGGCTGAAATGGTGGGTGGGAATACCCAAGCCGAGAGTGGAGGTGCACACGTTAATCCCAGCCCTTGGGAGGCAGAGCCGGTCAAATCCGTTCAGTGAATTGTGTACTAGTCAGGGCTACACAGTGAGACCCTGTGTCCAACCTAAGAATATTCATCTTTCTGAGGCACGTTCTGCCTTTGTCCTTTTGCTTTTCAACTGATTTTGTTATCTGATAATGAAAAGCAAGTATTTCATGGCTCAAAAATGAAAGCTGTAAAGGAGGTGTGAGCAATGAAGTCCCAGACTCGAGGGCCCCTTCCTCCTCCTCAGGGATCGCTACTACTAGTTTTTGGGTTATTTTCCCTTAAAAAAAAAAATACATACTCGTTTTTATTTTGTTTCTCAAAGTCAACATTTTGCTTGTATTGTTTGTTTTTTCACTCATGTCGCAGCAGTTTGCATGGCCCTTTAGAGCATTTAAAGTTGCATATAACTTGTCCTCCATACTTCATCCCATACATACACGGGCCTTCACCCATTGACAGATGTAAGAAGCCTCCGTCTGGTCTGTTGCTACTATGACTAATATTTACCCAGTGCCCCCTTGGGCTTATTGCTAGAAGTGAAACTGCAGCTCACAGGATAAATGTAGATGTAATTTGTCCTCATGTTGCAGTGGTTACGATTTCTGTTTCTATTAACCTCTTCTGAGAATCCTCCATTCCTTTGTGGCCTGTTGAGGCTGTCAGGCATGTGGGGTGTTTTGGGAGAAGAGGAGGGTGGTGACTATTGTATCAGTATACTTCTAATTGGTTTTCTTTTGCGAATGGGATGAAATAGTCTTTCATCTACATTTTTGAATGATCTTCATAGTTTATTCTTCTGGGGAAGTAGTTACTATTATTACTGTTGAAGAATTTCTGAGTGTTTCTGTTGAGTTAAAATGCTTCAATACTTCAGGAAGAAAGTATCACCAGGAATGTCTGATTAAATGCAACAAACACAGAAGGCCCTGGTTTTTGTGTGTGTGTGTGTGTGTGTGTGTGTGTGTGTGTGTGTGTGTGTGTGTGTATAGTTGTTGTTGTTTTTCTTTTCTCTTTACTTTTTGGAAGTATTTCCCATTATTTTTTAACAATGGCCTATTGCGGCATTTTCATACAGAAACTGCAATTTGCTGTGCTTGTGTTCTCTGCCCCTCCTGCTGGTCCTCCATTTCCCAATGCAGATTGGCTTTCCTGCCTCGTGTATCCTGCTCCCTCCTTCCCTCTTGCCCTTCCCATGAGTTCTCATCCCCATCTCCCGGTCCCTTTTCTAGTTTCATGAGCAGTATGTGTGCATACACACATGTGTGTGTATATAAATTTAAATCTAGATTCTGTATATGAGAGAAACATAAGATATTTGTCGGTCTTGATTATTTTGATTAACATGTTGATATCCAGTTCTGTCTATTTTCTTGCGAATGTTGTGATTCTATTTTTCTTTATGGCTGACTCCATCACATTTCCTGTATCCTTTCTTGTGTTGTTGGGTGTGTAGGTTGGTTTTATAGCTTGTCACTGTGACTAGGACAGCAGTAAAAGAGAACAAGCAAATGCATCTGTGGCTGTTGACTCAGTGCTTGTCTGCATCTAGTTCTGTGTTCAGTTCTTTTGAGGGACCTGTCCATAGTGGCCATGTGGGGTTGCATTCTTGCCTGCAGCAAATGAGAGTTCCTCTTTGCCTTTAGCATTTCTTATTTGGTTTTTCTAACGGTGGCCATTGTGACTGGGGAGCAAGGGGGCTCCCAAGCAGTTTTAATTTGCATTTCCCTGGTGCTAAAGAATGCTGAAGACTTGCTAAAATACTTCTGGGCCATTTGTATTCCTACTTGAAGAGCTTCATTTGTTCATTGGGGCCCCATTTATTGATTGGATGATTTGTGGGGGTTATTGGGACCCCATTGTTTGACTGGATTTTGTATTCCATTTTTGTTCTAATCTGATGTCTGATGTGGATAGCAAAAGGATAGCCATAGGAAAGACCTTGTCCTCCTTTTGCTGGTTGTTTCCTTGGCTGTGTAGAAATCGTTTATTTCATGTAATCCCTTGCCAGTTCCTGCGGTTATTTTTTTGTGCTAATAATATCTTTTTTTCAGAGATACTTTGCCTGTGTCTGGATCTTGAAGTGTTTTTCATGTGTTTCTCTCCAGTTTCCAAGTTTCAGGTCCATGTTAATGTCTTTGATCTAATTGAATTGAATCGTCCTCTGCAAAGGGGGCAAGGTGTGCAGGCCATTCAGTTCCCAGGGCAGCAGCACGTGTGGAAATAGCTATCTTTTCCCAGTGTGTGCGTCAGTGTATGTACCACTGGTGTATAAGTGTCTTTTGTGAAGCACCATAGTTTTTGTTACTGTATTCCTCTTGAATTTCATTCTTCAGTGTTTTCATTATAGAGGTCTTTCACGTCATTAGTGAAGTCTATTCCTAAGTATTTTATGTTTTTGAAGGCATTGTCAATGAGGTTTTTTATTCAGATGATTTGCTTAGCAAGTTTTGTTTCTGGTGTTAGAAAAGCTACTGCATCGCTGAAAGTATTTATCAGGTCTAAGAAATTTTCTGTGTAGCCCTGAGGCTCTTTTAAATAGAGGATGGTGTCAATTTACAGATAGGGATACTTTGAGTTCATCTTGTCATACTTTTTGTTCATCTTGTCTTATTCCTCTAGCTAAGACCAAGATGATTTGAATCGTGCTTTATAAACTTTTATTTACTATTGTGTGTGTGCGAGCACACTGGTGTGCCTGTGGAGGTCAAAGGATAACTGTGTGATGTTCCTTCTCTCCTTTTTACCTCTGTGGTTTCCAGGGATCAATCAAACACTGGCTGCCAGTGCCTTTATCTGCCAAGCCATCTCACCCACCTCCATTTTTAACCAAGTCAAGCCTCCTCTGCATAGGTTTCCCTGTGAGGTTATCATCAAGAGGGATTTGCTGCTTCCTGTGGTTTTGTTGATGGTTTTTCTTGATCACTGTTCTACCTTGTTAATCAGTCCTAGGGCATTGCTGGTTTCCTTGTTGACCATGACTAACACAAATTCCTATGTCCCTTTGTTCATCTGTTCCTCACCTGAGATTGATACTTTCCTGTGCTCTTGTGATGAAGACTGTCTTTGTCTTCTGCATTTTTATACACGGTGGTAGCTTGGTTGTCACAAATTGCTTCAGTTTGTACTGTCTTGAAATGTCCCTATTTCTCCATCCAGTTTTAAAAGGTGACTTTGCTATCTAAGACTGTCAAGATCGGCATTTGTTTACTTTTGGTATGAAGTAACATGCCCCATGCTTTTGTGGTTATTTGGGTTGCTAGTGGGAGATTCTGGTGTACTTGCCTTCATAGATGTGTTGGAGTTTTCCCCTCAAAGCTTATTTTCAGATGCTGGAGACTGAACCAGTGTTGTACATATTAGACAACTGCCCTCCCTCTGAGCTGCACACTGGATTCCTTCTCTTCTTTAATATCATTGCATTGCTTTGAATTTTCAACACACCAACTGTGAGATGTCTGTGGGCACGCTTCCCTGGTGGTATCTGTTTGGGTGCTCATTTACTCCTCTAGATTTGGTAAAGTTTTTGGAGTGATTTTGTGGAATGACCACTTAGGCCTTTAGATTTTGTTTTAATCCTCTTCTTGGCTCTTGGATATGGTTTCTTGGACCTTAACAGAGTTCTTGAAGGTTTATCCATGCTCACATTTTCTTCTTCTTCTCCTCCTCCTCCTCCTCCTCCTCCTTCTTTCTTCTTCTGCTTGTCCCTTTGCACCAGTAATATTTCTTCTGTCGTTGTTTGTTGATGATACTTCCTGCTGTGTTTTCTGTTTGGCTGATAGACTATTATTTCCAGCAATTCTAAGTTGGTTCTTTTTCAGAATCTTGTTTCCTTGCTGATTTTTTTCTCCTTGGTTTTAAATTAGTGGCCCCTTTTATCTACCTTACTTTCCTACCCAGACTATGAATTCATTTTCTTATCTGAGTCCTATGTAGGCATTGATCCTTTTGAAATACTTTTGAAATAGAACCCTGAGCTCTTTTTTTTTTAAATCTATATTAAATAGTGTGTGTGTGTGTGTGTGTGTGTGTGTGTGTGTGTGTGTGTGTGTGTATGTGCACATGTGCAGGTGTTCTTAGAGGCCGGAGGCGCCAGTCACTCCAGGGGCAGGAGTACAGGCAGCTGTGACCCACCTGGCTCCTTCCTCCCTCCCTGTACTTTTGGGAGTGGCTGTTCCTCTAGTTTTTATTTTTCTCCATTTTTATTTGGTTTGTGTGAGCCCTTCATGAGGAGAGTTGCCCTTGCTTGGGTTTATATTCTCTGTGATGGTTTGGAACAGTGACAATGTGCAGTGACAATGGTTGGATGGCAGTCCTGGTGCTGAGATGCAGTAAAAGCACTGTGGACCTCACTGACAGCTCCGATTTGGAGACCAAGACACTAGAGGATGTTGCTGAAGGCGCTGTCCTCTCACCAGAACCCCAGGTCTTTTTCTCTCCTCTCCCTCTCTTCTTTCTCCCCTAGATGATGGCTGGTGTCCTCCATTTAGTCGCACTGGGTGCTCCTTGAGAATCTGTTTGAGACTCCTGTGTCCCTTTTGGCTCTGTCCTACCCATCCCCCCATCTCCTCTTCCTTCCCTTCTCCTTCCCTTCTCTCTTCTTTCCTCTTCAGCTCTCCTCCCCTCCCCTTCTCCCACAGTTCTCCTTTCCTAGCTGCTGGCCTCTCCTCCCCTTCCTCATTTCTGCTTTTTCTTTCCCTCTTTAACCCAGGCTAGTCTTGAACTCTGGATTTTTCCTGTCTTCGTTTCCTAAGTTTTGCATTATCATCAAGTGCCACCACACCTGGCTGACCAAAACACCCAGTGGTTTTTTATTTATTTATTTATTTTTTAAAGCAGGGTATCATTATTACTTAACACCATTAACCTGGAATCCACTATGTATACCTGGCTGGTCTTAAACTCAGAGATCTGCCTGTGGGTCCACCATGCCTGGCAAAACTCAGCTCTTAATTAAAATAGGTCATCATCATATTTGGGGAAGCGCCCTGCATGAAGATCATCAGTCGTCGGTAGAATCCGCACTGACAATGGTAAATACCAAGGGCTGCCGGACTGCTAGGAGGGCAGTAGAAGGGAGACGACTGCCTGCTTAATGAGGAGGGCAATGTTAGGCCCACCCTTGTGGGAAGAGCATCCAGCTGGAGGAAGCAAGGCAAAGAGGAGCAATGTGTGAGGCCTCGCAGGGTGCTGGCCTTGTGGATGGTGGTGTGGGTGGGTACAGAGATGATAGCTGTATCTCTGGGTTTTAGGCAACAGAAGTTGACATTCTGATGGGAGAGGTCATTCTGTAAATATGTTTCTCATACTGGTTAATGAATAAAATCCTGTTGGCCAATAGGAAAGCAAGATCGGCGGGGCTAGGAGACTAGGAAGAGGAAAGAGGTAGTGAGGCGGAGTCAGCATGTAGAGCCTGGAGAGAGCAAGGTGCCAGCCCACCGCTCTCCGATAAGAAGACCACGTGGAAATACTTAGATAAGTAGAAATGGGTTAATCATTAAGACAGAGCTAGCCGGTAACTAGTACCTGGCCAACAGCCTTATATCAAATACAGAGTCTCTGCGTGTTATTGAGGGCTGGTGTGGCGGCAGGACCAGACCGGCGGCAGGGGAAAAACCTGCTTATAACATAATGGTGTCAGAAGTGGGATTGAGAACTTTCACTTAAAACTTAACAAAAGCTTAAAATATGGAGAGCCCGGAGAGGTAGCACGCCAGCCTCTGGCCAGTAAGATGTACCACGTGGAAATACTTAGATAAGTAAAAGTGGGTTAATAATTAAGACAGAGCTAGCTGATAAACAATGATAGTAACTGGCCAACAGGATTGTATGGAATACAGAGTCTCTGTCTGTTATTGGGGACTGGCGTGGGAAAAACCTACTTGTAACAACAGTCCTTCTCACACTCCTGTAGGTAAACATGGCACAGGAGGAAACGCCCTGCTTTCTTCTCCCCAGCTGTTGAGCAGGCCTGGAGGCTTCCCAGGGGGCTTCCTAGGTTTCCTTTGTCCCTGTTTGCTTGGTGGGGGTGAGCGAGAGAGAGTCAGGCTCAGGCTCTGCAGGGGCTTGCTAAGCCTTCCTGTCAGCTGTGCAGGCTCTCTTTAAGAAAGAAGAGGGTATGCCAAGGTGAGGGTGACTCTGAGAGTTGGTAAGGCTGCAGAAATAGCCAAGGGCTTGACCACCATGGTCAGAAAGAAGCCTTATATAGTTTATCTGAGGACTCTGAAGCTAGTCTTAAAATTGCTAGGGAGGAAGGAAAACACAAGAGCAACTTTGCATTTTCAAAAGCTGACTTAGTGTCGAGGAAAATGGAGTTGTGCTTGAAGGGGGCAGTCGATCCCCGTAGGAGCTGGATCACCGAGACTTTGTTAGAAGCACAGACTTCCTTTTCTCTTTTTAAAAATAATGTACTTTTGTTCTTTGTGCATTGGGGTTTTGCCTGCATGTATGTCTGTGTGAGGGCGTCAGATCCCTGGAACTGGAGGTACAGTGTTGTGCCCAGGTTCTGAATCCCAAAATCACCAAGAGTCCTGTTCTGATGCAAAGCAGAGTCTTTTATTGTTGTTGAATGAGCTAACAGCGTTAACTCTGGCCCTTTGTCCATTCATTGTGGCCTATGGCTGGAGAAGGACCAGGAGAAATTTCGAGGCAGCAAACTTATTGGACAGCATATAAGGGGAGTGGCTAGGGGTACGCAACAGTATCAGGATTGGTTCCTTGCCATGTGGGTGGTGACTGGGAGGAGGGGCAAGGCCAGGCAAGCACATGTTGAGACTTTTCTGCAGCCTGTCATGGCCGCTAAAGCAGAGGGCTGGTCCCTTCAACAGACAGTTGTGAGATGGCATGGGGGTGCTGGGAATTGAACCCAGGCCTCTGGAAGAGCCATCCTTGCTCTTACCGCTGAGTGCACACCTTTATTCCCAGCACGCAGAGGCAGAGGCAGGCAGATCTCTGCAGGATAGCTAGGGCTATACAGAGAAACCCTGTCTTGAAACAAAACAAACAAAACAGAGTTTTCAGGCCCAACTCCAGAATTGCTGAGTCAGTCTGGGTTTGGGGTGGAGTAGTATAACCCGAGTTCTAATAGGTCTTAATAGTAAAAGCCCAGAATCAGATACAGGGAAAATGCTGAGAAACCAAAGTGACTGAAGAGTAAAACCCCAGCCCCCTCCTCTACTCAACTTCCCATCTGAACAGAGGCTGAGCTCCTCCCCCTCCCTATCACTTCTTCTCTGTGCCTATCACTCCTTCTCTGTGCCCAGCCACCTCCCTTCTTGTCTGTCTGTACAACACCTCCAATCTGTATGCCTACCTGATGGCTACCTCCGCCCTGTGATCTTCAGGCAAGCTGCATTTACAGTACAAATGAGTTATCACCACAAAGCAGTCTTGTTTCATTAGATGGTTACACACACTGATGATCAGAAGTGGAAACAGTTTTTCGTTTGTGAACTGCATTTCTCATCAAATAATGTAGTGATTTTATTTGGCATGTTCATTATATTTGTGTTTGACATTCATAATTGAAGGAAATAAAATAGAAATTTGTGATTTAGTAATTGTTATAGGAAAGCTAATATTCAAAGATTTGAAAGGCTAGGATAGTGTGCTAGTGTATTTGGAAAGGGAATCTAGGGCCGTGTACAAAGTAGCCCACAGACCAGTAATCACAGTACTGGCAGAGAGTAAGGTGAGAGAGACACTGATGGAGCATGCCCTAGATGCTGACTGTACAGGACATTGACTTCTAATGTATTCAAGTCTGAGAGTGGGGAAATCGTTGAAGATGCTATTTTAAAAAAGGAACCATCCCACTCCTAGAAAACACTATGGGTGGTCCGTGGCTGCTGAGAGGGAGAATCGGTTTCCTTCAGGGATGAGGTTGTCTGATCTCAGGTGATCAGCCTTGAATACATGAACTTAGTAGGATATATATATATATATATATATATATATATATATATATATATAACACATATATAATATATATAACATATATAACATATATATAATATATATAACATATATATATTATATAGTATGTGTGTGTACCTATATACACACATACTTGTATATGTATATATGTACATACACACACACGCACACACACACATGTGACAATAAAGAAGAGACCATGTATTTGGGAGATAGAACATGGGAAGCTTTGGAGGAAGGGGGTGGGAGTGATGTAAATAATTACTCATGTATGAAATTCTCAGAATAATAAACATTACAAAAATAAAAATGAGACCATGAAGCCCGGTATGGTGGCTTATGAATATAATGGCCAGCATTCAGGAGGCTGAGTCAGTAGTGCCATCAAGAGTTCAAAGCCAGCCTGGGCTATAGAGAGAAAAAGAGACGCTGTATCATAAAGAGTTGAGGGGTCTTAAAGATGGTGGTTCAGTCTGAGCGACTTAGGCAGCCAGGCCCACACAGCAGTAGGAGGGACCTGCTTCAGTCGTTAGAGATAGACTGGCAGCTGTCTTGTGTCTAACCTAAGTTTCATTTGCTGTTCTCTGAGGGTGTGAGGGCTGTGGGTTTAAATATTACCTTTGTTGAAATGTTGACTACATTTGACAGTACTTTAAGTTTGTTCTGGTTTGCTGAGTGACCAAAAGTTCAGATAAAGCAAATACCTTGTAAATATCAAAACTGTCTTAGTAAATAGCTCATATTTTCTTCAAATTTTATTTCAGGACCCCTCTGTTACACAGGTGACAAGAAATGTGCCACCAGGACTTGATGAATATAACCCTTTCTCAGATTCTAGAACGGTAAGATGGCTTTTCTTGCATTTCTTTTAAGTGTTTAAATGGGGATTAAATAGAGGATTATATCTTGATTCTGTTTCTTTCCAGTTGTGTGCATGTGTGTGCTGTTTAGAATTCAGCAAGCTAGGATTAGTTTTCCCCTTCCATTCAGTAAAGTGCTAACCAGTGTTCTATGAACCTTCCTATAGTGCTGGAGACATTGGGAAGTAGTGTGTACCTCTTCTTGTTGTGTTGTTTATGTGGTGATGTAGGGGGGTGCTTTCTTTTTTTATTATTCTTTTTAATTTTATGTGCATTAGTGTTTTGCCATGAGAAGTTTTGGGTCCCCTGAAACTGGAGTTATAGATAGTTGTGAGCTGCCATGTGGGTGCTGGGAGTTGAACCTGGGTCCTCTGGAAGAACAGCCAGTGCTCTGGATCACTGAGCCATCTCTCCAGGCCTGGGAGACACTTTCTTCTGAGTAACTGTAATATGTGTGAGTGTGTCATTTGAGTCAGTGTTTTGAGCAGAACTTGCCTTCTGCTGTAACAGTTTCCTTCTGGAAATCTACTTGCTAGGAAAGAATATTCTTCCTCTCGAATTCAGTGTTGCTTAGGGGTCTGAGAAAAACTCCTCTGAACAGTGTTCTACTACTCTGCACGCACATTAGAGAATATAAAGGACTATCTTCTGCCGTCCATTAATGTCATAGCCAGTTACAGTTAGGGCTTTTTATTAAAGTCTTTTTGATAAATCTTTATTTGACCCATGTTTTAAAACTATTGAAGTCCCTCTCTCCAGCAAATAATGTTATCTTCTGAATTTGTTAGTGTCTTAGGCATTGTACTCTGGAAATGTTAGCACCCCATGAATACTTGAGTTATACATGTGGGTTATCACCACCCTGTAAAGATCCTTAACTAGTATCACCTCTTCTGGTGGATATTTTTCATAATGTAGAAAATTATTCTGAAAGATGATGTAGGTTTTGCTTGGGACTTTCTTCTCTCTCTCTCTCTCTCTCTCTCTCTCTCTCTCTCTCTCTCTCTCTCTCTCTCTGTCTCTGTCTCTGTCTCTCTCTCTCTCTCTCTCTCTCTCTCTCTCTCTCTCTCTCTCTCTCTCTCTCTCTCCTTTTTGGCAGTTCTCCAACTTTATTTGACATTCAGCATGTTAGTTCCCATCCACATTGACTGTCTGTAGATTTTTCAATGCGGTAACAGGCACGTAGGTGACCAATGTATACAGCTTGTTTGGTGATCCTCATCCTTGTCACGTTTTCTGGACAAATGTACACGGATACGGTATGGAACATTCCTTATTCCTTTGGCCCAGACGGCTCTATTGAGCCTGGTATCAACACGCACGTCTGGGATCCTCCCATCTCCTTCATAGCAAATTTCCTGATTTCTTTGAGTGCTCAAGGAGCACATTTCTTGAAGCCCATGCCATGGATGTGCTTGTGATGGGTGATGATGGTGGACTCCCGGGTCCCCACCTTATTGATGGCAGAACGGCCCTTCTCGCCACCCTTCATGGGAGCCATTCTGCCGGGGCCAAACTGGAAAGGGGGAATTTCTTTAGTGTCTATTTTATTGGCTTGTTAGTTCAAGGGGAGCTTTGTACAAAGTTGTGATTAAAAGGAAAAATGTATTTGGTGTTTGTATGCAGTTTCAAGGCACATAAATCCTAAAAGGTATGGGATTTCTAGAGAGCTGAGAGTCTGTGTGTGCTAATGAGGTGACAGGTGGTTTTGGTCCCTAGAAACTTCAGGATAGATGGTGTCACCAGAGAATCTGAGCATGGCTAGATGGTAGACATTTAAGTTTGCCTTCCAGGAGAGTGTGAGCAGATGTCATAGGTTCAGCTGTAAACTTGACATAAGCTTCGATCACCTGAGAAGAGGGAACCTCAGTTGAGTAATTACCTCTGCCAAATTGGCTTGTGATGTGACTATGGAGCTTTTTCCTTATTGTTAATTATGTATGAGGGCCTAGCCCACCGTGAGTGACACCATTTCTAGCCAGTTGGATCTGGGATGTCTAAAAAAGGGTAGTGGAGCCTGGTGGTGCACGCCTTTAATCCCAGCACTGGAAAGACAGAGACAGATGATCTTTGAGAATTTAAGGCCAGCCAAGGCTGCATAGAGATACCTTGTCTCAAAACAAACAAACAAACAAACAAACAAACAAACAAACAAACAAACGGAATGTGAGCAGTCTTTCTCCGAGGTTACTGCTTTAGTTTCTGCTCCAGGTTCCTGCCCTGGCTGCTGATGGTGGGCCAGGACAAGTAAGTGAGATGGAGTAAGCCTTGTCTCCCTGGCTCTAGAACAGGGAGGAACTGGGTTAATTACTGCATTGGCCACTGGTTTACCCTGTTATGTCTGTGCAATGAGTCTGTCTGTCCATCAAGGAGCCAGAAGGGCGGTCCATCCAGAAAAAACATGGGAATCTGGGCCTCTTCTCCATATTCTGACCATTGGTTGACCCTGAATTGTATCCTCTATAACAAACTAGTAATAGTAACTAGTTTTTTTTTCCCTCCAGAAAATTATGAATCCAAGGAAGGGAAAATCATGGAAATCCCCCATTTATAACCCTGTGGTCAAAAGTACACTTGGCAGCTTCATAGTTGATCAGCAAAGGATGCGAATAAAATGAACATTGGGGCTGGCTGTGTAGCTAGGTGGCAGTACCTCACAATATGGGAGGCCCTGGGTTCCAATTTCAGTACCGCTAAAAGGGAAAGAAATAAAGAGCTCTAAAATTTCATTTTATTATTAGGCAGTGGTGGTGCACATCTTTGATCCTATCACTCAGCAGTCAAGGCAATCAGATCTGAGTTCAAGGCCAGCTAGGCTAGCTTGCTCTGTAGAGCTAGTTTTAGGACAGCCAAGGCTACACAAAGAAACTCTGTCTTGGAAACAGAAAAATTCCATCTTATTTCTGAGCCTTCACTTATCAGCCTTTGCGGAAGTGTAGCATCTGCGTCCCAGGACACTGCTGTGCTCATTGACATGAATGCAATTGGTTGGATCTTGGAAAAGGCCAGTGGTTTCATGTGACACTGTAATTTACCTTCACAGTTAGTGCTGTGAGTGTGTGTAGTCTGACTGAACTACTGTGCTCCACTGTAGTTGTGACCTGACTTCTGAGGAGGGGAGATGGCTGCAGAGGTCTTCACATTTGTCCACGAAGAATGGAAAGTGCCAGTACTACTGACAACAAAATCTTTCTGCTTGGACAACTTTATTAGCAAGACATGCTTATCCTTTTCAAAGAAGTAGCCTTCAATTATCTATGAATTTTTAATTATATTTTATTGTGTGTTTATTTTGGTGTATGCTTGGCACAGCATGTATGTGGCAGTCAGAGGAAAACTTGTAGGAATCATATCCTGGGGATCAAACGGGTCTTCAGGCTTAGCAGCAAGCACCTTTACCTACTGAGCCATCTTGCCTGCCCTAGCTAGATTGTTCTTATTGGTAGTATTCTCTAACAAGTGTTTACTTTGTGTTGTGAATCTCATGTAAATCTGCTTTACCTTAGCAAATTCTCATAGCACTATTCCAAGTAAGTATTTTAAGCTGCTGCTGCTGCTGCTTCTTCTTCTTCTTCTTCTTCTTCTTCTTCTTCTTCTTCTTCTTCTTCTTCTTCTTCTTCTTCTTCTTCTTCTTCTTCTTCTTCTTCTTCCTTCTTCTTCTTCTTCCTCCTTCTTCTTCTTCTTCTTCCTTCTTCTTCTTCTTCCTCCTTCTTCTTCTTCTTCTTCCTCCTTCTTCTTCTTCCTCCTTCTTCTTCTTCCTCCTTCTTCTTCTTCCTCCTCCTTCTTCTTCTTCCTCCTCCTCCTCCTCCTCCTCCTCCTCCTCCTCCTCCTCCTCCTTCTTCTTCTTCTCCTTCTTCTTCCTTCTTCTTCCTTCTTCTTCTTCTTCCTTCTTCTTCTTCTTCTCTTCTTCTTCTTCTTCTTCTTCTTCTTCTTCTTCTTCCTTCTTCCTTCTTCCTCTTCTTCTTCTTCTTCCTTCTTCTTCCTTCTTCTTCCTTCTTCTTCCTTCTTCTTCCTTCTTCTTCCTTCTTCTTCTTCTTCTTCTTCTTCTTCTTCTTCTTCTTCTTCTTCTTCCTCCTCCTCCTCCTCCTCCTCCTCCTCCTCCTTCTTCTTCTTCTTCTTCTTCTTCTTCTTCTTCTTCTTCTTCTTCTTCTTCTCCTTCTTCTTCCTTCTTCTCTTCTTCTTCTTCTTCTTCTTCTTCTTCTTCTTCTTCTTCTTCTTCTTCTTCTTCTTCTTCTTCCTCCTTCTTCTTCTTCTTCCTCCTTCTTCTTCTTCTTCCTCCTTCTTCTTCTTCTTCTTCCTCCTTCTTCCTCCTTCTTCTTCTTCCTTCTTCCTTCTTCCTTCTTCTTCTTCCTTCTTCTTCCTTCTTCCTCCTTCTTCTTCCTTCTTCTCCTCCTCCTCCTCCTCCTCCTCCTTCTTCTTCTTCTTCTTTTTTGAAAGCATCTGAAACACAGAACTTCTAGTTTGGAAGTGGCAGTAACTCATATATATATATGTATATATGTATATGTATATATATACATATACATATACATATATATATATATATTAAAGATTATTATGTATACAGTGTTCTGTGTGCATGTATACCTGTGGGCCAGAAGAGGGCACTGAATCTCAGTACAGATGGTGGTAAGCCATCATGTGGTTGCTGGAAATTTTACTCAGGACCTCTGTAAGACCAGCCAGTGCTCTTAACCATGGAGCCATCTTTCCAGCCCTCATCTGTTTTTTGTAAAGCTTTTGCCTTAGTCAGGGTTACTATTGCTGTGATGAAACACGGAGACCAAAAAGCAAGTGGGGAGCAAAGGGTTTATTTGACTCACACTTTTACATTGTTGCTCATCATTGAAGGAAGTCAGGACAGGAACCTGGAGGCAGGAGCTGATGCAGAGACCATGGAGGGTGCTGCTTACTGGCTTCCTCTTCTTGGCTTGCTCAGCCTGCTTTTTAGAGAACCCACAGTGGGCTGGGCCCTCCTCTGTCAGTCACTAATTAAGAAAATTCCCTACAGGCTTGCCTACAGCCCCATCTTCTGAAGGCATTTTCTCAACTGTAGCTCCTTCCTCTCAGATGACTTTAGCTTGTGTCAAGTTGACATGAAATTGTCTAGCACACCCTGTTCTCTTTAGAGACAGATGACTAAGGAGCAGAAGTCCTGGCCTTTGGAAAATTTGTTACCTAAATAGGATTGTAAAAAATCCCATGTATATACAAAGGAGATATATACAGGACAAATGAAACATAAACTTGTAAATTATGTTGAGGCTCTACAGTCCCAGAAAGGCCTTTTAAAAGTGGGTGTCTTTAAGTAGGGTGGTAGGCTATAATGGGAATGTATTTAAAATTAAGCAATTGTGGATTTTTTGGTCAGGTGCTCTGCTTCAGAATCAGGAACATGATTATTATCAAAGAGCCTGTGCAGTCTGCGCATTTTTGTGTTTTTAATTTTGTTTTCTGTGTGTGGCTGTTTTGTCTGCATACATGTCTTGTACCATGTGCATGTATTGCTGGTAAAGGGCAGAGGAGGGTCTCAGACTCCCTGCAATGGGAGTTATCGACAGTTGCAAGCTGTTCTATGGGTGCTGGAGACCAAACCCAGGTCCTTTGCAAGAGCAGCAAGTGCCTTTAACCACTGAGCTCTCCCAGCCCCTGAAATTACAGCTTTTAAAGGCGATTCTATAAAAACGTAGCTATCCTTGACTAATTAAATTAAATGATGTGTATGTATTTGACTGGACTCCAAACACTGTTTTAGTTGATTGGTTGTGCTTACATTTGTTTTAGAAAGATTTTGTGAACTGGAACTTTGTAGATTATTGCACAAGGATGTGATAAGTTACTCGAGGTCAAGTGGGCAGATTCTACAGCCGGGTGGCTGAGTATATAACCTTGCTAAGATTTCAACACTTCATGTTCTTTTATTAAAAGTAGGTTTCTCAGGGCTAGGGAGCTGGCTCAGCCTTTAGGAACACTGGCTGCTCTTGCAGAGGACTTGGGCTCAGTTTCCAACACCTGCATGGTAGCTCACAACCATCTGTAACTCCAGTTCCCAGGGATCTGATGCCTCCTTCTGGTTTCCATGGGCACCAGGTTCATGGTGTACATGTGCATGTGTGTGCTTATGCACGTGCGTGTGCATGCATGTGCACATACACAATACTCTCATACACATAAAAATAAAAATTCTTAAAGATTTCAAGTAGGGTGTGCTGGTATACACCTTTCGTACTAACACTCAGAAGGCAGAGGCAGGTGCATTTGGTGAGTTCAGGGCCAGCCTGTCCAAATAGGGAGTTCAGACCAGCCAGAGATACACAGTGGGGTCCTGTTCTATGAAGCCCATTTCCAATGGATACATCTACAAAAGGCTCAGGGAACATTTCAGAAGAGGGGGTGGAAAGGGAAGGGAGGATGATGTAATTCTATTAAAATCTCAGAAGACTTCTTATATGTAATTTCTTGTTGAAAGAAACTTTAAGGCTACAAAATTTAGAAAAGTTGAATGCTTTTATAATTTAAGTATTAATTCACAGTTATAAGTTTAAGATGCCTTATGTACACAGAGTACCTGATGTCATGGGAAACTAGTGAGCACTTGAAGCAGGCCTAGTCTGACCTGAGATATGCTGTAAATACGGTCATCTTGAGTCACAAAGTTGTCTGTGTTGCTTGAGTATAAGGTGCATTTTCTTATGGAGATGTTGTATCTGGTGGGTATGTCCTGGGTCTACCTTCTGAAATCTGAATTGCTGGAGCATAGAGTTGATTCCTGAGAACTGATGTGTGCAGCCGGAATGCTTTCCTCTAATTGGGTGATGGCTTACGTTGTAGAGTGATTTCCCGCTCATTGTAGCCATTGGTGTTTGGTGCTCAGGGTTGTGGTAGAGGTCGTTAGAGATGCTTCTGGGCCTCACTTGCTCTCATGGTTCCATTCCTCATGGAGGGTTGGTCCTTTTGTTTTGTCCCTTGTACCATATGTGGTTTTTCCTGACAGATCTGTACCTCCAGGAAGAATCATGAGAAGATTTCAAGTCCTGGTAGTATTCAGGGACCTTATCAGGTGGTCATCTTGAACCATAAAGGACATGAATGATTGGCTTGTCTGAGAACTGTCTCTAACAGGCTGTGCAGTAGGAGCGGCTGAAGACCTTCATTTTAGTCCAGCTCTGACTTCTAATTAGTGGGGAACTTTCAGCAAGCATCTGAACTCCTTTGGGTTTTAGTCACATCTTACAAGGAGGCAGGCAGAAAAAGGTTGAGTTAAATCGTTTCTCCTATTAGTCTCTCCCGAAGTGCAGGATAAAGCTTTTAGCTGCAGGACTGACTGTGATTGCACAGAGATGTTCTTGTTTCTAACACTGTGAAAACCTTTTCTGTGTCTTAACACCCATTTGTTTCTTGCTGTGCATTTTCGTTACTCTCTGTATCTCCCTGCTTTAGTATTCCGGGAGCTCATTACCTTTCCCTTCTAGACCCAGGCTTCATTTCCTGTCTCATTTAATATCACTGGTGCTTCTATTCTCCTGGTGTCCCAGTGGCCAGTACAAATGTTCTTGGGCTCAAATAGCTTCTTTTCCTATATCTAATCTGTGGCCACATCCTGTCACTTACTCCCTGAAGAGCTTTACCTGGCTGTTCTTTCAACTGAAACCAAAATGTCCTAGTTCAGAAACTTGCAAAGTGGCATAGTAGCTTTCCAGGGATGCAAGGCCTCCAGTATGTCTTCAAACTGCTATTTTACGCTGCTATGGAATTACTTTCTTAGAGGTCAGATAGGCTCCTCTATTTTCCTGAAAAGTGATTATATATTCTATACTTAAAGGTGTGGCATGTGGGACCAGCAGACTTGAACTCAGTCTGTCTTATGTATCGTTTTTGGATACTGAAGTCCAGCCCATGCCAGGTTACTTGCTCTAGCCTTGCGTTTTAGTCCTATTCTAGCCTAATACGCTGTTTGCTTTAGCCAGAGCCATCTCCCCACAAACCAAACCTTAGTCCTTACCAAGGCCACCCCTTGCTTAGCCTTCCATTGTTCTTGAGTGGAGTCAAGAGACTGTGTGATCATAATGCCTGGGTTCCCTAGGTTATCCTCACCTTTCAGGGGGTCAAGACAGCCATGCACACACATTTTCTATTGTGTGTCAAAATTCACAAACTCAGTGGCATAAAGCAATACAAGTTTATTCCACAATTACTGTGGGTCAGAAAGTCTGGGCTCAATAGAGCTAACTTCTTTACTCAGTCTTAATAAGCTGAATTCAAGGTATTGTCCTTTTTTTTTTTTTAAGATTTACTTTTAATTATTTGTATGTGTGTGGGTGTGCATCTGCATGCAGGTGCCCACAGGTGCCAGAAGAGAGCAGCATCCTTTGGGGCTGGAGTTATAGGCTGTGTGAATGCTGGGGATCAAACTTCGATCTTCTTGAAGAACAGCAAGTAGTCTTACCTGGTCAGCCATCTCTCCAGCCCCCTATGCTGTATTCTTATCTGGGGGTTTGACTAGGGAAGAATCTTCTGCCAAGTTCTTTGAGGTTACTGGCAAATATAATATTCAGTGGTATATATGACTGGGAGTCTTAGGAATTTGAAGGCAGTTAATTGGTGCCTTACCTAGGGCACAGATGTCACCTGCAGTTCCCAGGGGTACCTGGACACCTCCCAACATGGCCATCTTGTCAATATCTAGAGCCTCTTACTCCAGTCTGCTAAGATAAGTTCTTTAAAAATGTAGTGGCATCAAGAGGGGTAGCAGTCTGTCACCATTGGTATATATCTGTATCTTATTGGTTAGAAACTCATTAAAAGCCCCAAAATGCTTCCCAGGAGGAGGATTCTACTTTAAAGATGTGAACACCAGTGTTGGAGAATCATTAGGGTTCACTTTGGTGTGTGCGTGCCACACTGGGGATAAGACAGTATGTTAGGACTAAAACTGCTTTCCTCTCACCTGTTCATCTCAATTTTTAAAAGGGTCCAAGTGAAACCCTAGGATGTCTAACCCTGTCTGCCCTTAACCACCCACCTGCCTGAGTCTTTCAAGACTGATGGCATTATGTCGGTCTCGACAAGAGACACCAGATTCCTGGGATATTTTGCATCTGCTGATGCTTAATCCCCACAGTCCTTTGCTTAGCTTTTATTCCGCCTCGCTTGTATTTTCTGTAATTCTTTAAACTTCCTTTGCATCCTACAGAAGTTTCAGTCTGTTTTCAAAGCCTTCATTCTCTTTTGTCTGCCTTTTCTCTTTTGTGCCGTGGAAACATACCATACTGTGAAGATAATGTGTTATACTCTGGGCAAGTTTGGCAAGACACCTCATACTAGCTAATTTCTAAACAACAGAAATTGATGGCTCACAGTTCTGGGCGCTGGGGATTCCAAGGTATGGATCCAGACGGATTCAGTTGCATGGCGAGGCCACTTTCCTGGTACCTGTTAGCATCTCTTACTGGGCCCTCATGTTGTGGAAGAATCCAGCCAACTCCCTGAGCTTTTTAAAAGGCACTGATCGATGCTTGAGAGTTTCTTCCTAAGAATCATGCCTCCTTTTAAAGATCTCTACTAAAACTATTGATTGAGGATTAGGTTCTAACATAGGACTCTCTTGGGAGACAAGTCATTCAGGCCATAGAATTCTGCTGCTTTGGTAGTCTTCTTAAAAAAGGAGCTGCCCTTTCTCTCACAGGCCTAAACCAGGCATGAAGGAGAAGTAGATGTCATCTGTGTTCCCATGATTCTGAAAATTTCCTGTCTTTGAATCCATTAGATTTTAATTAGATGCCATGAGCACCTAATTAGGTGACTGACATCTAATGACCTTCTCAACTTACTAGCTTTTATTTCTGCTTTTGACTTTTTTGTATTTTCATTTACCTCTTGTGCTTTCCAGTGTTACTGCCATTAATTAGTATTTTCTTTGTTATTGAAAATCTTTCCAGATTCTCACATCTGCTTTTGTTGACCTTTTGCCATTGACTTCCTCCTCTCTTTCAGTTGTCATACCCCAGACTTTATTATAGTCATGAGCTGTTTTGTAACATGTACATCTAAAATTTTTGTGTGTAATTTATTTGGTACTAGGAACTGGATGTAGGCCCTCACACAGGTTGGGCAGGCACTCTAGCATTGATTGATATCCCAGCTCCATAGAAGTTTGTTTTGCTTTTTCCAAAACAGGGTCTCACTAAGTTGCTCTGACTGTATGGAAATCACTCTGTAGACAATGTTGGCCTCGAGCTGAGAGATTGTGCCTGCCTCTGCCTGTAGAGTGCTGGGATTAAAGGTGTGAGCCACTATACCCAGCTCATAATAGGATTGTTTAACAGCAAATAAAAAATGGCTTATTCTAAGCAAAATACTAAATGACTATGAGCTGGAAACACAAATTTAAAGTACCCCAAATGACATGGTATGCGTGCAGGAGGTTACATGAACTTTTACAGTCATAGACCAAAAGAAAGTTATAAACCACCTATTGCTAGTATTCCTTCCCTGGGGGAGATGGGAATGAATTCCTGCTAAGGTCCTAAGGAGGAACCAAAGTACAATTCCATCACTGGTCACCTGGGGGAGCCAGGGAGTTTAATGGGTTTCCTTCCGAGCATAGATGAGGGATGGCTGACAGGAGCCTGAGTGGCCCCAAAGCAGTTGCACTGGAAAGTCTTCAGCCAGCATGGATCATAGCTTCCCACAGCCCTCTTCCTCTGGTCTCCAGCCTGTCTGCCCTACCACCTCCCCAAGACTCCATTGCTTCATACAATTAGAGCAAAACTGCATATAGGTGAGTAATGGAATGAGCCTTCCCAGCCCCTTCCCACCCCCTTCCCACCCCCTCCATGAGGGAATGTTAGCAGTCCACAGGACATCCCATGCAGCTAGTGGCGGTGTTGCTGGGAAGGTGGCCTTTTACAATAATGTATTTATACAAGATAGGCAGGCACTAGCAGGGCTGTGGACTCTTGTTGGATTCAGGTTCTACCCGACTGCTCCCTTAGCTTTAGGATTTCTTCCTCTGTGACTGAAGTTCATGCATCTGTGAGTACGGCCTCCTGCCCTTCAGTCATTTCTCGGTAGCACTGCATAATAGTCTTCTGTTCTGGGTCTGCTCTGTGTGTAGGATCCATCACCTACTGAAGGAAGTGTGCTGACTTCAAGGTTCTACTGTGATGAAGAAAGGCTCTATAAACATCATTGTGTAGGTGTTACCCTGGACATAAGTTTTCAGCTCATTTGGATAAATACTAAGGGGTGTAATTGCTAGATCATACAGTAACTGTATGTTTAATTTTTTTGATGTGTATATTTAAGGTTTACAAAATGATTTAATGTAATATATAGTATGTAGTACATTAACCATCAGTTTATATAATTATTCTTTTTGTTGTTGTTGCAAAGCAGTGAAAACCTACTAAGCATGCATTCCATATGCAGTTTGAGTTCATCACCGTGGTCTTCATGCTGAACATCACAACAGCAGACTTGCTTGCAAATTAATTTACTTCTTGGTATTCTCTGGTCTTCATCTCCCCCTTTGCTGCCCTAGTTCCTGTCTTCTGCAATCACCATTTGTACTCCGTGTGAACTTTCTTTTTAGATTTTATATGTAAATGAGACCATGTAATAGTTTTCTTCCTGTGTCTGGCTTATTTCATTTAGCATAATGTCTTCTGGGCTCATTGATATGACAAATGACAAGATTGCATTGTTTTTGAGGGCCAAATAACTGTCATTTCTTTATCCATTTATGCTGTTAGT
This sequence comes from Cricetiscus sungorus, assembly GCA_030556225.1. Classification (NCBI taxonomy): domain Eukaryota; kingdom Metazoa; phylum Chordata; class Mammalia; order Rodentia; family Cricetidae; genus Cricetiscus; species Cricetiscus sungorus. The sequence continues at coordinate 53,645,594 of JANBXA010000398.1, read as the reverse complement.
AATGCCACACAGGGCCTGGGGTGCAGACACTGGGGAATGATTGTATTTCCTTTTGGTTTACACTTGAAGAGGGGTTGCTGACTCAATAGCGCTGTTATCTTTCCAAGTTGTTTTATTTACTCAGCAAGAATAAATGTATGTGTCTACTGGATAGAGTATCGTGTTTTGATCTGAAAATACCCTGTAAGGATCAATTCAGAGCCATTGCTGGTTGTGTGCTCCTTCCCAGTCCTTGAATCCTCAGCAACAATGGAAAGGGTCTCTCTGTTTGTCCCTAGCAGTTACCTTTAGTGGTTTTGCTCTGCATTCCCCTGATGATAGTGTTGAATCTTCTCGTGTGCCTGGGTCTTTTGTTTTTCCATATAAAGTTGAGTATTGTTCTTTCAAGGTCTATGAAGAATTGTGCTGGGATTTTGATGGGGATTGCATTGAATCTGTAGATTGCTTTTGGTAAGATGTTTATCCTGCCTATCTATAAGCATGGGAGATCTTTCCATTTTCTGGTATCTTCTTTAATTTTTTTTCTTGAGATTCAAAGTTCCTAATTTTAGAGGACTTTGAGTTTCTCTCCACTTGGTTTGGTGTTGGCTGTTGGTTTACTGTGTACTGCTTCTATTATGTTTAGGTACGTTCCTGTTATCCCTGATCTTTCCAGGACCTTTATCATGAAAGGGTGTTGGATTTTGTCAAAGGCTTTTTCAGCATCTAGTGAGATGATCTTATGGTTTTTCTTTTTCAGTTTGCTTATATGGTAGATTACATTGATTTTCATATGTTGACCCATCACTGTATCCCTGGGATGAGGCCTACTTGGTCATGGTGGATGATTTCTCTGATGTGTTCTTAGATTTGATTTGGCAGTGTTTTATTGAGCTTTTTTGCATCAATGTTCATGAGGGATATTGGTCTGTAATTCTTTCTTATTTGTATCCTTGTGTGGCTTGGGTACCAAGGCAATTATAGCCTCATAAAAAGAGTTTGGTAATTACCCTTCTGCTTCTATTGTGTGGAACGATGTGAGGAGTATTGGTATTTGCTCTTCTTTGAATTTCTGATAGAATTCTGCACTGAAGCCATCTGACCCTGGGCTCTTTTTGTTGGGAAACTTTAGATGACTGCTTCTATTTCATTAGGGGTTATTTAAATTGCTTTATCTGTTCTTGATTTAATTTTGGTAAGTGGTACCTATCCAGAAATTTGTTCATTTCCTTTAAGTTTTCAAATTTTGTGGAGTACAGGTTTTCAAAGTATGACCTGAAAAGTCTCTGGATTTCCTCAGTGTGTGCTATGTCCCCCTTCTCATTTCTGAGTTTGCTACTTTTCTCTGCATTTTTCCATCAGTGCTTTCTAGCATTAGGTTTTTTTTTTTTTTTTTTTTTTTTGACATTATATCAAATACCCAAGATGATCACTGTATGCAGAGAAAAGCTTCCTATTGGCTTACTGTTTGGAGGATCTAGCTGAAATTGGTTGGCCCTATTGCTTTGGGCCTATGGCAAAGAAGTGTATCATGCTGGGAGGTTGGAGTGAAACAAAACCACTCACCTTATACCTGGGAGGTGACAGAGAGAGGAAGAGGGTTTGTGTCCCATCATCTCCTTCAAGCACCCCTGTCCTCTGTCACCATTGCCAGTAACCTGAATAGTTTCCACAAAGCCACACTTTCACCTTGTAAATTCAGTTATTCCTAAATACTATATTTTCTCAATGCTGTCATGGATGGAATCATGCTCTTAGTTTCTTTTCCAGTTAGGTTATCCAGATGCTACTAGCTTTGTGGTACTGTGCACATAACCTTACGTTTAATGCTCATCTCCTGGTTCTAATGTTTATATAGTGACTTCAAAATACAGAATCTTGCTGTCTATGTAAAGAGGTAATTTTACATTTTTGATTTGGATCCTGCCCTCCCCCCTCTGTCTCTCTGTCTTCTCCCCACCCCCACTCCCACCCCCACCCCATGCCCAATGGCTCCTTTATTGTACTTCTAGTACTAAGCTAAATAGAAGTAGCAAGAGTTAGGCCTCCTTGCCTTGTAAGGGGTTTTGATGGAAAAGCTTTTAGCTTTCCCCCCATGAATGCTGTGTAGATTTTGCAAATAGTTTTGTGTATGTTGAGGGACTTTCCTTTGGTATGAACTATGGAGAGTTTTTGCCAAAAAATGTTATATTTTGTAACAGTTTTTTTTTTTTCTATGTCAGCTGGGATGATCATATGATTTTCAGTTTCTGTTCTGTTGACAGAGTGTGTCATGTTGACTATTGTATATAGTGAATCAGCCTTAATGGGTAAATCCCATTTGGTCATGATGTGTAGTTTTAAAAAATGTGTTGAACTTTGTTTGCTGGTGTCCTATTGGGGGTTTTGGCATGAATTCTCCATAGAAAGTTGGCCTGGAATTTTGTTTTCTTTAGTTTCTTTTTTCTTTAAAGATTTGTGTGTCTGTATGTATGTAGTGGTGTGTGTGTGTAGTGTGTTGTGTTGTATGGGTGGTGTGTATTGTATTGTGTGGTGGCTGTGTTTTGTGTGTGTGTTGTGTATGGGTGTGTGTGTGTGTGTGATATGTATGGTCTGTTGGTCTGTGCATGTTTATGTGTGTAACGTGTGTGAATATATGTGTTGTGTGTGTGTGTGTGTGTGTGCATGTAGACTATGCTGGCATATTTCTAGTGTATCTATTTAGACAAACTTGCATGGAGGAAAGAGTCTGTCATAGGGACTTGCTTCTGCTCAGCTGCCTGGACAAGCTCCTGTCTTGCTTCTGTGGTCCCCAGTGAGGACACTAGTTATCTTGAGAGTCGTATGTTATTGGAGTGCTTTTACCTGCTGACTGGAGGGTTTATGTTGTGGTTTGTTTGAATCTTGCTGTGGCTTTAATGGCTTTGAGGCCCTTCTTCAGTGGACTGGCCCCAAGCCATCTTACAAAGCTTAGCTCCCTGGGCACTGTCATTCTTGTTATGGCCAGTGATGCAAAGAGTGCTCTTTTTCTTTCTGGTTCACAGTGCCTCTGCTGAGGGCTCCCTATTGTGTTTCAGCTGCACTGGGGCTTGCTCTTCTGACCGCTAGCCTGAGAGTTAATCCTTTAACTGATGTCTGGCATGGCTTTCTTTAGCAGCTAGTTCTGCAGTGTTTTTTTTTTTTTCTTTTTTTCTTTTTCTTTTTTTTTTTTTTTTTTTTTTTCTCGTTTTGCAGGACAGCAGCATGTATGGTCCTCTCTGTTAGCTGTTGATCCATCTTGAAAATTCTTTGTTTTCCTTGGTGCATTTAAGCCACTGGCTTTCAAAGAAATTATGTATTTGGGTTGGTGTCTCCTATATTGATCCTGTGTTTGGTCTGTTATTCTTGGTGTTTTTAATTAAGCATCTTGTATAAACCTGCTTTTCTCTTCCTTTGTAACACATCAGTTAAGTTTCATGTTTTTAATTCTTAGAGTTTGCAAATCCACTGTAATCCAAATGCACACAAAACATCTCTACCTCTTCATGGCCAGTGTAAATACCTTATAAGAACAGAATCGACAGTAGTCCCCTTTGATCCTTGTATTATTTCTGTCATTTACCTCATTCATATACATATAAATATATGTATATATACAAACACATAGATATGCATGAGGGGTATACAAATGGCTCCATACTCAGAGACTCTGCTATTGGTGTTCCCCCAAAAAACCCAAAAAACTGTTTTCTATTATTGATGTGAAAAAATTCTGCTTTGCTCTTATGGCCTCTTCTCAGATCTTCCTTTCAGTAGGACATAGATTCTGACCCACATTATTCCTCTTCCTTCCAGAGGCATCCACAAGTACCTTGGTAATGAGAGGTTCTTTGTCCTGGCTGGTCCTGCAGCCCTTGAGCCCCAAATAAACACACAGAGACTATATTAGTCATAAAACTGTGTGCCAATGACTAGGGCTTCTTATTGGCTAGCTCTGTCTTAATTATTAACCGTTTTCTATTAATCTAAGTATTTCCACATGGTCTTATTTTACTAGAGAAGGATCCATTGTGTCCTATCCTCCCGGTCTCTACATGGTGACTCCTCTCTGCCTGTATGTCCCAGAAGTCTCTTCTCCTACTCCCCCTTATTGGCCTTCTCCTATCTTCCTGCCTTATTGGCCAACAGTGTTTTATTCATTAACTAATAAGAGAAACATACACAGAAGGCCAGCCCCCATCAATGAGTTCTTATATTCTTCAAATTTGAGGAATGGTGTTACAGGAAGCAGTAGTCTAGGCTTGTGACTTTATTTTCTCCCCAGTTTATTATCTTTGATATCATTTTTTTTTTGGCCTGGTTTCTGAGAAGTCAGATATAAATATTGTTAAAAATTTGTGTTTGTGTACCACCTGCAGGTGTTCATAGAAGGCATCAGATACTCTGGAACTAGAGTAAGAGATGGTTGTGAGCAACCCTGTGGGTACTGGGGATTGAACTCGGGGGTCCTCTGTAAGAACAGCAAATGTCCTAACTGCTGAGCCGCCCTCTGTCTTCAAGATACGTTTATCTTTGTTATTCTCAGGGATTTTGGGTTTTAGTCCCTTCTCTAGCTTTCAGATTGTTTTCCTTTCTGATTTTCTATAGTTTGAAATATGTCCATGTATATATAGAGTGTTTTTTTTTTTTCAGTATTGTGTGGGCTCCCTGGATCTATGGCATTCTCTGTCATAGTTTTTTTCTTTGAAATACTTGTCCTCTTTGACCATTCTCCCTCTGCTGTATTCATATTACAGTTATGGCTGGTCTACAGCTTTCGCACAGCCTTCCTCTCCCTCCCCCTTTTCTCCATCTCCCTCTTCTCCTTTTTCTCTCCCTCTCCCTTCTCCCTTCCTCCCCCTCTTTCTCTTCCTCTCTCTATTCTTCCTCTTCCTTTCCTCTTCACCCTCTTCCTCTCCTCTCTCTCCTCCTCTCTCTCCTCCTCTCTCCTCTTTTAGGGTTTTCAACCCTCAACCTCAGAGATGTGCTCTTCATCTGTCTACTATACCAATAAACCCATCATGAGCATTCATTTCTGCTCCCTTGGATTTGACACATGCATCCCTTCTAGCTCTTGGGATTCTGTCTGTGCTTACACGGTCACCTGCTCTCTGTGGTATCCACTTTACCCCTTAGACCCTCAGAATATGAATCACACTTCTTTAAATTCCTGCCTTGATGGGTTGACACCACTGGGTGGTCTGGTCTGATGTTTCTTCAAATTGACTTTTGCTTTTGTGTATCCTCATAATATTTTCTTGACAGGTAGGCACGATACACTTGGTCTTGGGGACTGCTGTTAGTAGACCCCAGTTACACGGTGGGAAGCAGCTGAGGCTCTTTTATAGTGGCTCCTGTACACTGTGAATGTCGCACGTGTTTCCGAATGCTTCTTTAGATGGGCAGAATGGCTGGAGCAGGGGTACTCGCTTTCACCCCGGGCTAAACATCAGCAGAGTCCACAGCAGTCAGCTTTTCCTGAGGCTAGTTCCTGTGAGACTAGAGCTCTCTGATGTGTTCCAGAAACGTCTCTCATCCGATGGAAGGGAGGACAAAAGCAAGTAGAAGGGAGTCCTGTGATTGTTTTTCTTAAATGGCATGTGAGTGCCACCCTTAATTGTGATAATTGTGTCTGTCTGTCCTGATTCTTGGTAGTATGTATGTCTGCCCTTGTTCTCAGTACCAAAGTAATCCATGTAAGCATAGCCACAGTCAGATGCTGCTGAGATCTAAAGTTCTGGAATTCCTTGGGGCAGGTTCATTGGCTAGTTAAAATTGCACATTCCTTCTCTTTCAATCCCTAGGTTGTCTCTGGTGAGGCCTCAAGTCTACATTTTTTAAGTGTCTAAGATTTCTGAAGCTAGAACATATGATGAATGCTCAAAAGAACTTTCCATAGTCCCAAGCATGAGAAAGCATAGGGTGGTTTGGGGATTAGAGTTTAAACTACAGAAGTACATGGGGAAGGAGAACATATAGTTTTAAAAGTTGTATTAGTATATGTTAATTATCCATTCTAGTGGATTTTAGTATGTACACTTAATGCATTTTACTCATTACACCATTGCCCTCTTTTATATTCCTCCCATTCATGATAATCTCCATCCTTTTCCCAACTAGCCCTCTTTTTACTGTATACCTTTTGTGTGTCGCCAGTAAGTTCATTTAGGGTTGTTTATAGGAACATGAGCAGTGACTGCAGGAGCAGGTGTGCCTTGCCAGTACCTGTATCCTGGATGGGTGTGTCTCCTTCCCATCAAATACTGGGAGTGGTCTTTCTGTGCCTTCCTTCTTTCTGGGCCCTTCTGGGTGTGAGGCAGGACTTTAACACCAGAAGGGAGATGACTTTAGCTTGGCTGCAGGGAGGAGCGGAGAGATGGGGAAGAACAGAGAGGCCATGCTTCTCTGTCCTGCTGATGATACTCAGTGTTCCGACATGCAGCGTTCTTGACCTGCACCCTGCGCAGTGGTTTTCAGATGCTAACCTGGCTGGCCTCACACCTCTCCATGAGCACTGACTCTCTGACACACTGTGTCCGAGCTCCCCTGTTTGCAGCCAGGAAGTATTTCATGTTCTCACTGGCATTCTTTTCTTTAGGAATTCTCTCCCCGACCCCTGGATGCTTTACTACCCCTTATTTTTAGTTTTTTTTTTTTTTTTTTTTTTTTTTGATGTGCTGTCTCCAGTATTCTTAAAAACCTGGTTTGTGTTTTGTGTTTGGGAGTTTTAAGTGTGAGGTCCATGTTGTCCCATCCTGCTTGGACACTGACTCTTCTTCTCTGATCTCCTCCCCTGGATCTTAGTTGTAGGTCCCCGGACCCCATCATAAAGCTCATAGCTGCTTCTATATCCTGTGTTTTGTTTCTCTGCACTATGTCCTGTGTTTTGTTTCTCTGCACTATGTTCTGTGTCTTCTCTAGATCCACTTTGGTTTCCTTTTTATCCCTCCGTCTGTATTTTCTCTGTAGTTATCTTGTCTGTAGTCATACTTAACACATTTCACTGAAGAAGTCTTAGAGGCTCCGCTTGTATTATTTTGCCAGGTCCAGCTCAGCTCCTGGAGACCTCACTGGGACAAAGAGGGGATGAAGAAAGAACAGACACCCAGACAAATGAACAGAAAAGCTGGGGTCATGGGGGCCGTACTCACATTGATGGCTGAGTGCCAGCTGTGAGATAGCCTACAACCTCCGCTAGTTGACTGAGTGCAGAAAGAGGAGAGTCAGTCTCCATAGGAGGTCAGGAGGAGCGCAGGAGGCACTGCAGTTGCTGCTACCTGTACACACTGGTCGTCTTCTGAGACACTCGACACCAGAGGATGGCTTTCCATCCCCAGCCTCATCCAGGGAAGGCTTTGCCCATCCTGTGGACTCCTTAGCATGGCCACACCCGTGTCATCAGCACCCTGTGCACATTCACTCAAAGCTTTTCCCTTCCCAAATCATTTAAAGACTAGTTGATAAGTTTTGACCATCATTATCCTAGTTACGCTTTTACTAACCTCATATTTATTAAACATGCTTATTTTGTACTGATTATTCCTGTGTTTCCAGGTCTTAAACAGTTGTTTTTGATCTTGGTCCTGGCTTAGGGTGGTTTGTTTCTTTATATGCTTAAATCATGGCCCTGTTACTTCTTAGAACTCTATGAGAATTCTAGGAAGCCTCATTGTAAGGCACTTCCTTTACTTTGACTAGGGAAGCATGGGATCCCCTGTAGTGAAAATGTAATCATAGGATATTTTGTTTGCAAGAACAGTATGAATTGTGGCCACAGATCTTTGGTAGCTTTGTGATCTGGGATTTCAGGGAGGTTTGCTTTCCTTCCTCATTCTGTATTGAGGAATTGGGACAGGACGTGTAAACAGTCCAACCATTTCTGTGTGGTTTCTTTTCTTTTTTTCTTCTCCCAGACTGTTCTGGCTCTTTGCACGGTTACTTACTGTCTCATTTTTGTATCAGTGCCAGCCTCTGTCTTTAATCCCATCGGGCTGGAGAATGGCTTTCTTCCTGTCTGCCCTGCAGGGTGTCGTAGCTATGTATTTGGCATATTATGGTTCTCTACAAATGTATGATCTGCTGTGTGGGCGAACTGACAGTCTTGGTCTGGAGAGGGGCTCAGTGGTTAAGACCACTTTTTGCTCAGTCAAGAGGACCAGAGTTTGCACCCTAGCTCCTATGTGGATAGCTCCCAAGTGCCCTTAACTGTGTTTTGAGAACTTGGTCACCCTCTTCTGGCCTCCATGGGCACCCACATGTGTATATACTTACATACACACATGCAAGAGTGGCTCATTGTTGACTGCTCTTATGTCAGGGGTGAAGACATGGGAGAATTAAGAACCGTCATTATAGCAATTGGGCAAAAGGCTTTTCTCCAGAGTTGCACTTGGCTTGAGGTGACCACGTGTCCTGCAGTTGGAGACACACTGGGTCTGAAAGTTAGCTAACATCTGCAAACGGGAAGAAGCTGAGAGTGTGAAGGTGTGAGGGTGCCTTGCACATGCTAGTGTTAGTGAGCAGGGCCTGTCTGGGCAGCTCTGACTCGATGAGTCGGCCTTCTGCCACTCTCCCCACCTCGTCTTCACATCCAGCTTCTCACACTGGCCTGCCTGGTATTTAAGGCATAGAGTGTGCTAATAAAGGTTCTCACTGGTTGAGTTGTGGGGTGATTTTGTGTTTTCCTGAAGTCTGTAGTGTTCTGCCAGGCTGCTTGCTCTCATGCCTGTTCTCTCACTTGCTTGTATGTCGTGTTATGTATTTAGCCCAGGCTAGCCTCAATCTTGTGATCTCCTGAGTGCTGGGATCCCACACAGTTTTGTTCTGTTCTCTTCTGAGAGAATGTCACACTGTCTAGGACACTCTAGCCTGGACCTCACTCTGTAGATCAGGCTATCTTTGAATTTGCAGTAATTCTTCTGTTCCCTGAGAGTTGAGAATACAGGCATGTTTCTTGACACTTGGTCTCAGATTCATTTTTAAGTTTTAAAAGTAAAATTTCAGGGTATGGTGGAGTATATCTTTAGGTTGGGAGGCAGAGGCGGGCAGGTCTCTGAGTTTAAAGCCAGTTCTAGCCTAGCTAGGGTTAAATAGTAGATCCTGCTTCAAAAACAAACAAATAAACAAACAAAAATGTGCTGTATGTTGTATCTTTTGGGGGAGACAAATAATAGAGAAGTACATAAAATTCCTTTGATAATAGTTTGCTGTGTAGATCTGTGTTCATCTTGAAAATCATTCTGCTTTCTGCTTAGTTTAGCATTTTATAATTTCTCCTATAGTACTGACTCATTCTCTTTGGAGTCCACACTTGGTGTGTGTAATACTTTACTAACGCCTCATAGATGGACTCGCAGTGTCTGCCTCCTCTCCGGTGCTGCAGTCACCTCAGGAGTGGCTGGGGTTCACTGGCCAAGTGCAGCTCACAGGGACGTTTTGCTGCAGGGCTCTGGTCTCGTGTGGTCAGGCCTTTGACGTGCCTTTCTTAAGAGGGAAACGTTGACTCAACTTCAAATCTCCCTTCCCCTCTCTCCTGCCCTTCTTCCTCTCTCTCCTTCCTTTCTTTGATCTCATGATGTGCTCAGGCTCCTGAGCCTCTGGGCTCCTATCTTAGCATCCCAAGTGCAAGCAGATGGCCCTGTACCATGCTATTCTTTAGTCTGATGGTGTCTGCTTTACTGTAAAGGAACAGTTGTGCTCTGTTTCTTATGTGGTGTACTGCTGAGCATTGTACAACTGGTCAGTGTGTTAAAAAGTGCAGATTCTGAGCTCAAGCATGTTACACCTGTGAGTGGGCATGGAGCACAGGTCTTGGGATTTTGCTTTCTATGGTACTTTTGAAGGAAGTTAAGGTTGGATTTTTGTGTTACATAATTTGTCTTTTACCTTTGTAGCCTCCACCAGGCAGTGTGAAAATGCCTAATGTACCCAACACCCAGCCAGCAATAATGAAGCCAACAGAGGAGCATCCAGCTTACCCACAGATCACAAAGGTTAGTGCATGTTACCTGTGTAGATTGATACTGGAAGTTCATATATTGTCTCGGTGTACGGTTTATAGAGTGAGTTTTATTGCCTTTGATCTCAAAGCATAATGCCACTACAGTAACAATAACAGTATAATAAATATGACTGGGAGAGAGCTTAATGACTATTCAGTGGGCAGTATGAGGAAGTAGGAGGTGGCAAATGTCCAGGAAATGAAATGCCTGGCAGCTCTAACACAGAGAGTTAGAGGGCAGAGTGTCCTAATCACATTACTGTCCCTCAGCATCTTAGGACATTTACAATGTTTTGAATTATCTTGTATTTCTGGAACCTACTGCACCATTTGACTCATTTGTCCAAGCTAATTCAGTTGTCCTTTATTCTGTTGATCTTTCCTCAACCGTTCCTTCTTCTCCACTCTCTCATCTAGGCTCGGGGTTACATAGACTTTTGCTACTGTTTGTAAAAGATTGGTTTTTATTGTTTTCAATGACATGTACTGTGTGTCTGTGTGTCTGTGTGTAGATGTGTGCACATGAGTACAGGTACCTTTTTGAGGCTAAAGTTACAGGTGGTTATGAGCCGCCTGATGTGAGTGCTGAGAATTGAACCTGGTCCTCTGCAAAAACAGCCCACATGCTCTTAATTGCAGAGCATCTATCCCCAGTCTCTGGCTATTCTTAATGAAAGGCGGGTTTTTGTTTGTTTTTCTCTTGTCCTATGGACTTAGCATTGCATCTGAGGGCTTCTATAACTAAAAGAGCAAAACGAATTAAATATTTCTCAAATCTATAGCTTTCAATGACTTCCTATATTTTAAAGGTGCATTTAACTGAGGTTTCTCTTATGGTAAAGATGAGAGTTAGACTGTTTTTGTTGTCCGATAACCTGTGTGTGTTGGTCATTTTGTTTAGGAACATGCCTTGGCTCAAGCTGAACTTCTCAAGCGCCAAGAAGAGCTAGAGAGAAAGGCTGCAGAATTAGACCGCCGCGAACGGGAGATGCAGAGCCTGAGCCAGCATGGTAGTATCCAAAGAATTGGGGTGAAAATGTCTGTCCTTGCTCTGGCCACTAGGTCTGGTGATAAACCTCTGCTCTGCCTTCTGATTCTAGCAAGGAGGTCAGACACAGCAGATTGCTCACTTGATACCTGCAGCTCAGTGATCTTGGCAGATAGCACAGTCGTTTGATAGATTAGATGAGTGTTGGCTTCCTCACAGAGAAAGTGAGACACAGATCTGATACGTCTGCTTCCTTCCAAACCAGGGCCCTTTGATTCTGCACTTGGCCCTCTCAAACCTTTTCTTTCTTTAAAAAAGAGCTGGGACATAAAAGAAAGATCTCAATGTAGGCTTAAGCATGAGGGATAAGAGAAAGAGGCCCTCAGAAGAAAGGAAGGTCACCTCAGAGCATGGGTGTGGACTTCTCAATAGTTCCATTGAGTGTGCCCCACCTTGGACTCCGACCTGTTGTGATTATTGGTTTTATTCTCACAGGTACAACATACTTGTCAAAACATGTTAAAGTATTTGTATGATTCTTTACTTGCTGTGGAATCTGTTCAAACTCCGAGTGGGAAAGACCACTCTAAGAACCTGTGAGGGAAAGTTAGCAGCTTCGTGGGGGGTGGGGGGTGGGGAGTCAAGGGTGACATCGCTAGGTGGCTGGAATGGCAATACACCCCCAAACAATGATAGCAATAATAATGAATGTGTCTTCTCTTACAGTGTTTAGGTGTTGGGCCTCTCAAGGACATGTTTATCTTGGGTCATTTCCTGGCTTGCAGCATCAGAGATAGCCTCTATATAGGAAAGAGAGATCACTAACTATAATGTGTCTTATTTTCTTAGTGCTAACTGACACAAATTACTTCTATGAGAGATGAAAGATGTTTTGGTAAAGATGGTAGCAAAGAGACAGACTTGAATAGTTAAACTTTGCAGTATATTAGTACATTGTAGTACTTTACCTTTTATATTAAATCTTCAGCACCATTCTGGGGAGTGTGACCCAGTTGTTACCTTTCTGAAGACATGAAGGGTATTTTTTTTTACACCACACAGTCAGCGTGGCTTGGGTACTTCTGGTTGCAAGCCTCTGTTCCTCCTGGCTCACTGTTGGCTGCTGCTTACATAGTGCTATGTGTCTATCATGTCTGTCCCGAGGACCCATCTTATACTGGGCCAGTGCTCTGCCATTGAGCTACATTCCTAGTCCCCCAATTTAATACTATAATCAGTGTAACTGAGGGGACATGTTGAGAATAAACAGCAGGCCACCCTTCTCTTTGTGAAAAATGTCCAGATACGTAAAAACATGCACAATTGGATGTTAAAAGTTATATGATATTTTTAGCATTAGAAAGTGACTTTTAGTTATTTTTTTTATTTGTATTTTTGTCTGAATTGTTTTTTATGCTTAATTTTTGTTCCTGCCTCCATTTCCCAGGTCTTGCTGTCAGTTTTTGTTTATGCAGACACATTTCCTCCTCACACCTCATGGTTTTCTCTGGTTTCCAGGATGCTGGAGTCCCCCATTCATTCACACAGACATGATCCTTTGGTCTGTATCGTTGTTGTTGAGAACCCTGCCTTCCCTCTGCATGTCAGTTAGGAATTTAGCAGCATTCTACTGACAGACTCATGACACCAAGGAGAAAACAGAAGCTTGAGAATCATCGGATGGCTTCCCTCAGTGGCCAGGCCCTGGGACTTTGAAATAAATCTATTTTCGGCAGCTCTTGGGTTTGCCACTGGGTTCTCCTGTACATAGACATGCTAAACATGCTATGATTTGACAGTGGAAAATTATTTTACCATTTAGTGTTTCTAAAATGTTAGTCTTCAAAAAATTGAAAATGTAAGCTTGGCTTTCAAAGTTGTAAGAGTATAGAGAGCCGAGCAGTTAGTGTTAGTGTTTGCATGACATCTACCACAACAACCAAAGTAAGAATACAGTATATTTGTTGCAATAACTTTTTTTTTAACTTACAGGGAGAAAAAATAATTGGCCACCTCTTCCTAGCAATTTTCCTGTGGGACCTTGTTTCTATCAAGACTTTTCTGTAGACATTCCTGTAGAATTCCAAAAGACAGTAAAGCTTATGTACTACTTATGGATGTGTAAGTATAGAACAAATTATATTTATGTTTATATATAATAATGCATTTTGAGTTCATATCTCCATTATTTATAAACACCTTTTAGAAAGTGATACATTAAATGCATGCTAAATATCTTTTCATATAGATCTTAGCTTCAGAGTTCATATCATAATTTAGATATGAAAATTGTGTAACCGATAGCAATCTAAGTCTTTGGTTGGGGGAAGCCAGCACTGACTGCCTGAAAGGCATCCTGTCTGTCTCATGGATAGGGTTTTGTACAGATTCTTCCTTAGAAGAACGTTATCTAGGCATGGCTTGCTTTGACAAAATTATGCATACTATTTTTGTGCTAAGGAGTATCACTTAGAGTCAGTTAAATGTAGCACTGTGGCTGATTTTACAAAGAGGAGATACTGCAATGTGAACTATAACTTTAAAAATTACTCTGGCAGAGTGTACTTTTCATCTCCAAGTGGCTGTGAATACTTTATTCTTGAAATTGCTGAATATAGGACACTCAGCATTTGGAGTGTATTTTCACTTGGGATATACATAATGTTTTAAGTATAATCCCAACTCTGAAATACTAAATGAATGTCAAGCTACTAAAGGTTCATTGTGTATACACAGACTTGCACTCACTCTCTTGACTGTATTCCACATAGTCTCAGCGCTGTTTGACACCATTCTGTCAGGAGGGAAGGCTGGGCAGATGGGGCAGTAGGTAATTTGTGGACACATTTTACCAATGAGAGTGTGTATTTCATTCTTCATACTGGCATATGAGAAGCTGGTCTGTATGGACATTACTCTTGTCATAGTTAAAAGAGAACATTTGCTTTCAAAGTCAGAAAATTATAGTGGATATTACTTAAATTCTTTTAGACAGGGTCTCTTTATGTAGCCTGGGCTGTCCAGGAATTCACCACACTGGCCTTATTCAGAGACCCACCTGTGTCTGCCTCCCGAGTTTGAGGATTAAAGGTGTGGACCTTTAATCGCTGGCTGTTACTTTCAGACTCTTAGTTTCTTATTGAGATTTGGCCTTGCTGTCAGTAGTATTATGTATGTTTGATGTTTAAGGTATAATTCTATTTATGTGCTTGTTAATCAATTTCTGTGTTTTAACTAATATATTTCTGTCATATATGCATTGTATTTCATGAATTTTAAAAATAGACAGTATTTTAGGCCTAAGTTATTTAACTTACATCTTTATGGCAAGGGGGTAGAAAGAATATTCTATAACAAATTTAGTAAATGGAGTTTGGATAGGAAAGGTGGTTAATTTTAACTTGTTAACTACTATTGCTGATGATTTAGAAATTGTTTTGTTTGGTTTAAAGTCTCTGAGAAGTAATGCAGTTAATTACAGTTTTTCTCAATCTTGTCTAGTTTGCCAATCTGTTTAGAAAAAGGACTCGGGATTCTAGTTCTGCTTGGAAGCAGCATTGCTTGCAGTGATTTCCAGCAGTTCGGGTTTTGCCCATGTTTAGAGATGAGACTGCTTTAGTCGGGAACTTTCCAAAGGGTGGGCCTGGTGTGGATTTCAGGGCTGACTGCAGGTTTGTGCGCAGTCACAGGGAGAGATTGTTAGAGATTGACTCTGTGTCTGGCACTTGAGAGTTCCAAGCACATTCTCAAGCAGGCGCTACAGTATTTAGACTTAGAGAAGCTAAAGCTTTGAGAATTGGGTACTTACTTGGCCAATATTATACAGCAAGTCACCATGTGACAAGCTGTTCTGGTAACTTGGCTCTCAAGCCCAGGGTTAGATTCCATGGTATGCCATCTAGAAAATACCAAGATGAAAAAGTTCTGAACATTTTCATGAATATGATGAAGCTGTGTTTTCAAAGGTCCCGAAATGGAAGCAGATAGTGTAACTTGCAAATGAACCAAAGCAATTAGAATTATCACTATGGAGTGAACCTGGACCTTTTCTTTCTTTTTCTTGTTTTGTTTTTTCATGACAGGGTTCCTGTGTAGCCCTGGCTGTCCTTGAGCTCTTTGTAGACCAGACTGGCCCTGAACTCAGAGGAGATCTGCCTGTCTCTGCCTCCCAAGTGCTGGGATTAAAGGTGTAGGCGCTACTGTACCCATCAAACCTTGACCTTTTTGAATGTGCTTTTTGAATTAAAGGGGGGGGGTGTGGACACCAAGTAGCGGAGGAGATGTGTGCGCCTGTAGCCATCTCTTTGGGGAATCACTTGGCACTGGCAGCTGATCCCAGATTTGAGTACATCATAACAAGCAGATAAAGCTTTCACATAAAAAAGTGTAACTCATCTTGCAAATTGTGTGAACGAAGTGGCTCAAAGATGTGTTGAGTGTCCTGTCCTCAGCATCCACCAGCATAGCCTCTGAATTCAGAGCACAGATAGCGGCACACATAGCCCTTGCCTGCATTCTGATCCCTGCACAGGTGGATAGCTTCATCGCCAGGTGCCCTGAACAGGCTGCTCTTTATTGAGTGTGAGATGACAACTCACTGATCGTGCTTACTCTAAAAACATCTAGGGGAAAAAAATCTAACACATTACCATTACCTAAAGGTAGATTGGTATTTTCTATACTCTGAAGAATTTGTGTGGATTTCAAAACATGAAAAAATGTTCCTTATTTTCTGTAAGTGAAATAGAAAATAATCCTTAAAAAATTATTCTTGTGAAGATTGAAATTTAAGTTAGAATGTGCTGATATTAAAACACACACACACACACACACACACACACACACACACACCAAAATTTAAGACATCTAGAAGTTCTAAAGGAACATAATTTCCCATTTCACAGGAGTTTTTGTTCTGTTTTTAAGTCCTTAGACCTCTTAATTGTGAGGAAAAGGATTTTGAGTCATTTAACTATTAGGCCAGCTTTCCTGAGGATTAATCCCCAGTAGTAATTGAGTAATCAGTACAGTTTTCCTTCTGTGATAGAAAGAAATGGAATTTTAAAATAAAAGCCCTTCAAGACTACTACAGATTTATTTTCAGGCTCTGGAGCTGTTTCTCCATAGTTGATTGATTTAATGTTTAGATGTGAACACATCAGGCCACGCAGAAAGAATGCTTTTATCCTGCTCCATAAATTTTTTAATTTTGATTTGTAAAGAGATTTTAAAATTAGTTTTTAATATATTAAGTTTATTGTAGCTTTAATAATCTTTTAATTAATTTTTAAAATCTAAGTCATAGTTGGTTGACATTTTTATTGAAAATATACATTTTATAGTATTTAATTTTATGGTAATTTATTTCCTATAATGAAATTCCACCCATGAATAAATTTTTACAGAATCACTTTAAAAAGGTGTAACTGTAAGGGTCTGGAGATGTGGTTCAGGGGTTAGGAGCCTTGCTGCTCTTGCAGAGGACCCAGGACTGGTTCTCAGTACACACATGGTGGCTCACAACACCTCAATCCCCAGTTCAGTGTCCCTGTGGTCTCCACGGGCCCTGCACACGTGCTGCATATACATGCATGCAGGCAGACATCCATACACATAAAATAAAAAGTGTAAACAAGTTATAACTGCTAAGCATGGTTCTTTCTGATCATAGCATTGTTACTGAGATCCGGGATTTTCAATTTGTTAGGGAGGGCAGCATGTCAGCAGCATAGGGAAGTCCTGTGGCTGACATGAGGGGGGTCATCTTGTTGAATGGGGACGGGGGACGGGGAGGGGACAACCTGACTGTCAAAGTGTTACCCCCCATTAAAAAGTGTCTCAGTCTTGAGGATAAGTCACCCTCACAGACAACCATAGTCACAGGAATTGCTACTGTATTTTAATGTACTGCAGTTGTAGTAAGCACTGCTGCTTTTCTTGGGCCCTGGCTCAAGAATTCACCCCCTATTTTCTTCTCAGGGAAGCAAACCTAAGAGTTGAGCTTAGCTGTGTAGCTGCCTAGGAGGAGGAGATAGCCAGCAGGATTTTCGCCTAAAAATGCTCCACTGTGTGTGCTCTGCTTTCAAATGCTGTGTAAGAAGTAGCAGTGTTTGAAGAACATGCCATGGAAAACAGGGCAAGATTCGTGCTCTTAGGAAGTGTTTTTCACTTGTAACCTGAGTTGGATGGTGACTGAAGTAAACAACCGGTTTTGTCTTCTGATCCCACAGTCCACGCTGTAACTCTGTTTCTGAACATCTTCGGATGCCTGGCATGGTTCTGTGTCGATGCTTCACGAGCAGTGGACTTTGGACTGAGTATCCTGTGGTTCTTGCTTTTTACCCCCTGTTCATTTGTCTGTTGGTACAGACCGCTATATGGAGCTTTCAGGTAAAGTGTGCGTATTTAATATATGTGCTTTAAAACCTGTGGGAGGTGCTGGTGGTGGCTCCCTCCTGGAATCTCAGCACCCAGGAGGCTGAAGTAGAAGGATTGCTATAGGCAAAGCCTGGGCAACATCGCTGGTATCAGGCTGAGGCTACAGATTAGACCCTACCACAAACAAATGCCCAATGAAAGGAATATCTATATTATACCCCAAAGGGAAAGTTGGTATATTTCCATTAATTAAAACAATAAATAAATAAGGGCCAGTGAGATGGCTCAATGAATAAAGGTGCTTGTTATCAAATATTATGACCTGAGTTTGATCCCCAGGTCCTGTATGGCAGAAGGAGTGATTTGACTCCTGCAGGTTGCCCTCTGACCTCCACATGGACACTATGGCAAGCACACCTTTCCCAAGTAAATTAATATAAGCATAATATAAAATTAATATTTCTATTATATATACCTTTTGAAAAGTCACTTGCATTAAATTATAAAATTCATAGACATTATTTCACTTGAAAAATTAATAAAGGAAAATTAACATTCTTAGATTTTTAACATGTAACACTTTATGCCATATATCATACCCAACTTCCTGACTTTAAGAAAACCTGTTACTCCTTTCTCCCTCACTCATCTAAATTCAGAATTATAGCTGGTGTTTACAGTCTTTATTTTAGGATAGATCTAAGTAAGATGAACACATATGAAACACTTTAACTCAGCAGCTTGATAAATACTTTGTGTATATCCACCTTTAGTTTCTCCAGACAGTGATATTTAAAACACTACTTAAGCTATAAAATAAAGAATACTATTTTATCTAGAATTAACCACTATTTAAATATATGGGGTAATACATTTTCTAAATGTATGTTCAGTGGGATGTTAATTGGTTCACTAGCTTAGTTAGTTTTAGAGTAGCTAGTTAATAAAGTTAGGCAAAATCCTTCATTTTCTAATCTCTTAGACTGTAAATGCCTTGTGATGTGACCATGAGACCATTCTCTGCTGTGGGAGTCACAAACTTGTGACCATGGTTTAAGACTTGGGACCATGCTGGACTAGGTCGGATGATACATACCTTTATCCCAGCTTCTTGGGGGGATGGAGTAGGCAACAGCATCCCCTAAACCCTGAGTTCTGATTATCCTGTGCAGTATGGTTTCTCTCATTTCCTCCAAATAGGTTATCCTTAACCAGATGCCTTGCTTCTTTCTTCCTGTGGACAGCCTTAGTAACGGGCTGCAGTTTCTGGAGAGTGGAGGTGGGATGGTGGCCATGTCTTGTTTCGGGTGTAAGAGGAAGGAGCCAGCATGGTCTGTGATGTAAGCTGCAGGCTTCTTTTGTAGATACCCTTTGTTGGCTTGAGGACTCTCTCCTCTATTTTTAGCTTATGGGTATTTTTTATCTTGAATGGTACTGGAGCTTCCTGGGTTCTTCTGTGTCTGTTGATAAGATCGTGTGCGTGTTCCCCCTTTATTCTAAACTGATGAGACATAACTGCCTTTCTATGGGAAACCAGCTTTCCATTTCCCCACTTACCCCTTTGCCCATGCTAGCCAGTCTCTTTAGGAGTTGTAGCCAGCAGCTCATCTTCCTGACATGTCCTGTGCCCTGCCCAGGTGTAGCCTTGGGTCCTTAGGTTCTGAGAAAAGTAATTGTATCAATCTTTGGTTGTTTCTTTCTGCTTTGTTTCTAATCTTTTTAATGAAACTCTTGCTAATATAAGAGAAAAATCAATTTTTCCTGTTTTTCTATCCCTTTGCTTTCTCTCTTTATAAAGTAGAAAACTTCCCAAACCTATTTTCAAGCCATCAGGATGACAACAGTGCATTCTGTGTGGGCCAGTTTTTTTGCATTCTGGCTGCAAAAATTCAAATATAAGCTGGACTGGTAGTTTGGATGTAATTGGCCCCCACAAGTTCATAGTGAGTGGCAGTGTGTCACCGAGGGGGAAGACTTTGAGGTCTCTTGCTTAAGCTTTGCCCAGTGTCAGTCTATATCTTATCAAGGTAGAGCTGGCCATATGTCTGCCTGCACAGGGCCATGCTCCCCACCATGACGATAATGGACCGAATCCCTGAAACTGTAAGAGCCACTCCAATTAGATGTCTTCCTTAAAAATAGTTGCCATGGTCATGGCGTCTCTTCATAGCAATAGAAACCCTCAGCTGCTTAGGTTTTAAGAGAAACTGTTCCTTGGAGATAAAATAGGCAGAATTAATTTGAATAGGTTAAGAAGGATTTTAAGTGTATTAAGAGGATTAGTGGTCGAGTACTGGTAGGTATGTGTAAAACCATCCACAGAAGGTGATTTCTAACTCCAGAAAAACAGAAATGTAATCTAGGAATCTTGTTAACAGCACTGTGCCTCAGCTGTGAATAGTGGGTCACATTCGAGAGCCTCACAGGCCTAGTAAGTGAGCAGTACTACTGAGAACCCCATGGTTATGTCGATTAGACTGCCGGGAAGATTTGGAAGGAAAGCTGGGTCTCCATTTACTGGAATGGTAGCCCTGTTCACAGCTTGGTAATGTTAGGAAGCAGCAGGGTAAGCTAAGTGGGTGTGGCCACCAAAGTGACCTAAGCAAAGCTTGGTGGTGCCTGGGGCTGCAGCTGTGGCAGGGCTGTGATGAAGCCGGGGGTTGGGGGAGTGGGGGGGTAGGGGTGAAAGTGGGAAGGTGGGGGGTGGGGGGGGTGACGGCCACTGTTTTTGCAGAATTCCCATGTACTATTATCTGCCCTGCAACTAGTGTATGTAACTTACAAAGAATCAAGCTGGTTTTAAAGTGCAGACTGAAAGACACATTCGTGGGTAGAGCAGGGCCTGCAATAAGGAAGTGATGTAGCAGGGGCCACCTCATTGCTGTCTTTCCTGGCAGTGCCAGAACTGTCAGAGAACCATTTCTCACTCGGTCCCTCCACCTCCCACTTCTCTGCACACAGCTCACCCTCCTCTCCTCTGCACACAGCTCACCCTCCCCTCCTCTGCACACAGCTCACCCTCCTCTGCACAACTCTTAAATCCTAAGAAATCTTTGAATTACTGCCTTCATTAACCCCCTTGCTTCTGACTTTGAAGATCTTTTTTTTTTTTTTTTTTTTTTGTGGGTGGTGTAGGGTTGTAACAGGGTTTCCTGTATAGCCTTGATTGTCCTGGAACTCACAGAGGTTTACCTGCCTCTACTCAGTGAAGATAGATCCCTTCTTAAACACTCCTTGCTCCTAGCTGCCACAGTCATTTCTCTGGCTTAGACTGCTTCTCAGTTTCTTACATTCTGTCTCCTCTGTTATTGTAAAGGCTTCTTCGAATAGGACCCAATATGATTGTCTAAGGTCTGAGAGTTACCTACCTCAGAAAAAGTCCCAATGATGTGTAACTATAAGCTATCTTGTTACTGTCATGCTCTAATGGATACTCTTGACAAGAAACCATCTCACAGTCCTCTTTGTACCTAGCCCATGAGTCGCCTTTTCAAAAGAGTCACCAAGCTCACTGGAGCATTTTTCCCACCCTTATTTGGCACAGAACTTTGTAATAACACCAAATGCATTACATATACAACTATTCAAGAGAAAAACAATACCAGTAAATATTCCAATGTATATTAATACTGTGTGGGGTTGTCTGAACTACCTAAATCTACTGCAAAATAGCAACATTGTAGTAAGGTAGGAACCTTCAGAAACCTGGAGCTTCTAATCTATAGGAATGTGTTGACACTCTGGTCCAAATGACCTTTAAAAAGATTGCTGAGCCTTAAGAATATCAAGGACTAGTGACTTGCACTGCATTGCATCCCACATATGCATGTGGGAGAGGATGTATGTATTCCTGTTGGGAGGTCAGACATAAACCCATAGGGTCAGCCTGCCATGCACTAGGCCCTAGTTCCATCTCTAGAGCAACAAATAATGAAACCAGCCACTGACAGGAAGCAGCAACTGATCTAATGGAAACTGAAACTCAAGTTAGCAATGGAAAAAGTAAAGGCCAAGCTATGTGATTCCTCAGGGAGTATCCTTGGAGGCTCCCCAGACTGAGCCTAAGTGTGAGATGCAGCCACAAGGCAATGTGGGCAGGGCTGAGGGTGGGAAATGGGGGCAGAGTCTTTCTGAAGCTGGCGGAGCACCCACATCCTCCCAGCTTTCTGAACCAGCTGCGAGTCTGAAGCCAGGGCACTCCATTGAAAATGGGAAATCTCATTCTTTGGTAAGGTCTTGCTCAGTCTCTTGTCTTGACACTGGTAGCTGAGAACACCAGCAGCCGTTAAATCCGTCCATGGTGCAGGAGAGAAAACCCCAACCTGGAGCATTCTTTCTGAGGAACGCAAGAGAAGGAGAACGTGTGATCCCAGTGCACCCAGGGAGGAGCCTGCTGCAGGAGTGAAGACACAGGGCAGAGGGAAAGGAAGCTCTGAAGGGGGTGGGGCTGCAGGACAGATGCTGCCCCTTCTCAGAGAGGTGGTGGCAAGGCTGAGGGACCCTGCGGAGAAGGATAAGTGCTCTAGAAGTCGAAGGGGTTTATCCATCTCTTGTTTCCCTTTCTGTTGAACATTTTGGGATTAAGTTTTAGCAAATAGCACGATACAGTCCTTGGAAAATGACTGTGCTGAACAGAACTGAGATAAATTTAGGCTAATTAAAAATGGTGCCAAGTGGATGGCGCTTCTTTTAAAAACTTCTTTCAACAGTTTGACTTTTTTGAGAGTCACTGTGTGGCTCCAGGCTGGCCTTGAACTTGGCGTCCTTCTGCTTCAGCTTCCTGAGTACTGGGTTACAGACATGTGCTTCCACACCGGACTCACAAAGTTGGTTTTTATTAGAAAGACAGGGATAGTCCACCACATTATAATCTAAAATTTATTAATAGCATGGCTGTCTTAACTCACACAGTAAAAACATTTGACAAAATTCAATGTCTTTTTATGTTAGAAACAGGGAATTAACTTGGCGTAGAAGAGAGGCTTCTTCAGCAGAAAAGGAACTGTAAAGGCTGAGTCCTGTACCTCACAGCTGACACATGTTCTGTGCTATGGGGCTGAGAGCTTGCTTTCTCTGGGGTCAGCAGTGTGCAAAGACATTCATTCTCGAAATTCCTGTTCAGAGTTGTGTAGAGTTCTGACCAGTAGAACTCGGTAAGGAAAAGAAACAAAAGGTGTCTAGCTCTGAAAAGAAGCAGAACTGTACTTATAGATCCATAATCGTCTCTGTAGAAAATATAAATGTAGATACGTATCTTTTTAATGGATTAGAAGACTCAGTAGTATGAAGGTGTGGACTTTCTCAAAACGATTCTGCAGGTCTGCAACATAACCCCATCGAACTGACACCCCATTGGAAGACATAGAAGAAAGCTCTGTAATCACAGCAGGATGTCTGTGCCATCAATGCTCCTTTATTATAAACAAATAAACAGTCGACAAGCTAAAATGAACCCTCCCATGTGTAAAAAACAATCTTTAAAATAGTTTTTTTTTTCTTTTACCATTGATCCATTTTAAGTGGTATATGGTGCTGTGTCTGCATGTATGCGTTCACACCAGAAGAGGGCATCAGAGCCCACTATAGATGGTTGTGAGCTACCATGTTGTTGCTGGGTATTGAACTCAGGACCTCTTTAACCTCTGAGCCATCTCTCCAGTTCTGTAAAGATGAATTTTAAAAATCAAGTTACTTTTATTTGTGTGTGTGTGTGTGTGTGTGTGTGTGTGTGTGTGTGTGTGTGTACGTGCGTGTGCACACGCTCACAAACGCATGCACGAGCACACCTGTATGTGTAACGTGTGCCTGCAGTACTAAAAGAGGCCAGAAGAGGGTATTGGATCCCTTGGAACTGGAATTCTAGAAGGTTGTGAGCTGTCATGTGAGTCCTGGGAACTGAGTCTCTGTAAGGGCAGTGACTAGGCTGTACAGCCCAGACAAGGCTGTTTAAGAGCCCTTGCTGGGATGCTTGGCTATCCCATGACTTCCACTGTGTTTCCAGAAAGTCAGTTCAGAGAGTCAGTTCAGAAAGTCTGCACAGGAGCAGAGCTGCAGGCCGAGGCCCTCATGGAGGATCAGGGAAAGTGGTTTGTTTTGATTTAATACTAAAATGCAAATAAATGAATATACAAACTGGAATTCATAAAAAGGCCAGACTTTTCCTCAGAAGACACTCTTAAGATGCCCAAACACACATATGGTTTCATATACAGATATGCACAGATTGTAGCCACGGTTAGGATGCCTGGACACACATGTATTTCCATAAACATACATTTGCAGATTGAGAAGACACTTATGACGCTCTGAGCACACATGTACTTTTATTCATAAATATGCACAGATTGGAAAGACAAGCCCCAGACTGAAAGTTCTTTGCCAGGCATGCATCTAATTAAGGACTTGTCTATCCTGAATATATATTTTTTAAACTCTCAAAACTCAAGAATAAGAGGGGAAATCTAGCCTAACACAAGAACAAGATTTTCACAGTCAAAAATATATGGATAAAATAACAAGTCTCTGAACAGACATTCCTTTCTATGAATGTGTAAAGTAAGAGGCTAGTGTTGTTAGCTTTCTTGTTGCTATAGCAAAATGCCAGACAGTGGCTGAAGAGAAAGGTTGGTTTTGCTTATGGTTTCAGCAGTTTGGGTTCATGGCAGTGGGCATATGAGGGAGGGAGCAGTCCCCACCATGGCAGACAGGAAAGGGTGGAGCCGAAACAGGACAGACGGGTAAAGCCCTCACCATGCTCCAGTGACCACCTTCCTCCAACCA
The DNA here is from genome assembly GCA_030556225.1 of Cricetiscus sungorus. Lineage (NCBI taxonomy): Eukaryota > Metazoa > Chordata > Mammalia > Rodentia > Cricetidae > Cricetiscus > Cricetiscus sungorus. The sequence goes on along the minus strand of JANBXA010000398.1, from coordinate 53,621,472 downwards.
AGCCTCACCTTCACAGCTCTGCCACCCCCAACAGTCCACTCAGATTTTGACTCAAGCACCAGCTTAAATTATTCACTAGGTCAGAGCCCTCATGATTAATTTTTTTTAGAAATGCCTCAGAGGTCTGCTTTACTAATATCTCCTAGATTCCATGAGCCCAGCCCAGTTAGCAATCAAGATAACTGTCACAACCACAACCGTACATGTTAATTAAAATGGCTAGGATTGCAAACATGTCCACAGCAAGTGTTAATGAGATGGAGAGGACCCAAAAGACCCACTGCCAGTAAAAAGAGTAACCTCATAAAACAGTTCAGTGGTTTCTACAACACTTTAAATGCATATTTACCACGTGTACTAGCTATTCCGTGTATAGGTGTTTACCCATGTTAAAAGGAAGTCTGTGTCCTTATGAAGACTCACAGCAGCATGATTTGTAATAGCAGAAGGCCAGGAACAACACCCCTGCCTGCCACCGATGAATGGCACCAACAGTGGGAGGGGTGGGAGTCCTGTACGCACGCACACACAGGTGACTGCATAACTGCTGAACGAAGGAAGGGGGTGGGAAAGAGAATAGACTGTGCACATCCCATTCAGAAAGAGAATAGACTTTACACATCCCATTCATAATTCTCAAAGCGGCCACCCAGGATGGCGGGACACTGGCCTGAAGGAGGGAGGAGGGAAAAGGAAGCTTCAGTTCTCAGATCAAAGGGGTAAAGTCCAGATACATGTCTGATCCTCTCTTGTGGCCTCCAAGGATACTGCACACATGGTGCACAGACACACATGCAGGCAAAACAGCCGTGCACAAACACCAAGGAGGACACTGAGTTTTGTGTTTGGTGAACTCCGGTGCAGCTGGGAGTCAGCCGGGGATAGTGATGACTGCGGAGTGATGCTGCAGTGGCGGTGTGGTCTTCAGGGCTTGTCCCTTAAGGTTTGCTGCCCGTCTGCTTGTGGTGAAGGAGATCTGCAGAGTGACGCTCGCTCTCCCCTTTCCTTTAAAGGAGTGACAGTTCCTTCAGGTTCTTTGTGTTCTTCTTCGTGTATATTTGTCAGTTTGCTGTGCACGTGCTGCAGGCCGCCGGGTTTCATAACTGGGGAAACTGGTAAGTGCTTTACTATGTTTAAGTTGTTAATGTTTGTGTAACTAGTTTGGTGTCTTAGTGAGTTAAACACAGAAAAAATCAGACTAGCAAAAGCACACACAGAAAACAAGTTTTTTGTTTTGTTTTGAAAACATTTTAAATCATAACTTTGGAAAAGCTATTCTCTTTAAAGATTATGCTCCCATTTTAAAAACCAGCATATTGGGTACCTATTTTAAATAAAAGGTGCACAGTGGGCAGTGGAAGGAGATGTATAAAGCAGACCAAAGAGATCAGAGGGAGGGCAGGGTCAGTGTGTGGAGAGAGCTTCAAGATGATGAAGGAAAGGGTTCAAATTCAGCATAAAGCATTATTTCACACACACATTTGCATGGCCACACTTCCTGCCCTCCTGTCCCTACTCCTCCTTGGCATCCACTAAGCTATTTGTCACTTCTATTACTCTGTCATTGTAAGATGGTTATATAAATAGACTCCTAAAGTCTAAAAATACTGGCTTTTCCCTCTCAGCCAAATGTAGCTCTGGTTTTTCTTTGTTTAATTTTTAAAATTTTATATTTTATGCCTATAAATGTTTGCTTGAGTCTGTGTCTGCACATCAGGTACATGCAGTGCCCATGGTGGCCAGAAGAGGGCATCAGACCCTGAGGCTGGAGTTAAGAGGTTGTGAGCATCTGAGTAGGTGCTGGGAATTGAACCTAGGACCTTTGGAAGAAAACCAGTGCTCTTGATCACTGCACTATTTGTCCAGCCCCATCTTTTCATTCTTGAATATTATTCTGTGGTATGGATATACCACGGGTTTGTTTAACCACTGATCAATTGAAGGACACCTTAATTGTTTCTGGTTGGGAGCTATTAGAAACAGAACCACCATGACCATTTGGGGCCAAGTTTTCATGGGCGCATAGTTTTTATTTCTATTATTAACAGTATATTTATAATGTATTAATTCATTTAGAAATCATGTATTAAGCTTCTTAAAGAGATTGACAAACTTTCAAGGCTGAACTAACTAGTTTATATTCCCTCTGGCAGTTGTGAGAGATTTAGTCTCCACATCCTTATGAGCAGTACAGTGGGCATTGTCACTGTCTTTTATCTTGGCCATTTTGATAGGTGTGTGTGTGTGTGTGTGGGTGTGTGTGTGCGCGCGTGCGTGCTTCTGCACTCAGACACATGTATGTCCTAATTTTTCCAATGGTTTGTATTTACATTTACCTAATGACTAACATGTTGTCTTTTTATTGCTTATTTGCCCAATTTTTATGTCCTCTTGTTGAAATGTCTCACATGGTTGCTAAATGAGTTGCTTGGGTTATAGTTTTTGTGGGCTTTTTTTTTTTTATGTGACTGTATTAATTTTCTCATTAATGTGAGAAAATGCTCAAAAGCATGTTTAAGGAGGGAGGAATTCTTTGGGGTCATAGGTCATGGCTTCAGGGAATTTCAGTCCATCTGTCAGGGACAGTGGAGCACAGAGCCGCTTGGTCTGTTAGTCCCAGAGCATAAAGCACCATTCTTGAGGGTGGCCAAGAGGAGGTAGAGATAATGAACCTTCAGCACCCGGGGCCTGGAACCTACTTCCTTCTACTAGGTCCCTCCTAAAATGTATGCAGCCTTCCAATACAGTGTCACCTGCTGGGCCTCAGTGCTCAAACAAGTGAGATTTGTTGGGGACATTACACATTTGAGTCTTAAAACTGTGCTATAAATAAAGCTCAGTCTCCATTCTAAAAGTGAATCATTTGTTGGATATGTGGTTTGCATATATTTTCTTCCCTAATTGAAAATGAGCATTTAAAAATGTAATAAAGAACCCACACATTTAATAATATGCTTTGAATTAAAATCTACAGTAATCTGATGAACTCTTGGGGCTCAGGAGTGTGGTTTGCTGTTGGATTCAGACTGATGCCTCTCAGCCTGGACACTGAAGGTCTGAGTTAGTCCTTTATCTGTAGAATAAGCATCCTACGGAAGCCTGAGAAAATGGTCCAGGTGCTGAGGTGCCTTCCCTAGTGCTGTTTTTGAGAGGTGAGTTGACTTACCTGCCTAATTGCACTTTTCCTATTCTGCAGTGGTTGGATTTCGTCCCTTACTGGTCTCAATAAGAACATCCCAGTTGGAATCATGATGATAATGATCGCAGCACTTTTCACAGCATCTGCAGTTATCTCACTCGTCATGTTTAAAAAAGTAAGTGGGAACTTGTCCCTGGACTTGCTACCATGACCCTGATGTCAGGTCCCGCCAGCCCGCACTGCTGGTTGACCAGTGGGACCCGAGCTCATTTCTGAGGTTCTGCATGCTTGCTCTCCAAGGATTAGGATTTATGGTTATATCTAGACACATGTAAAAATTATATTTTAGGGTTGACATAAAAAGTGAAAACATCCCTGATTTGAAAATTTAGAACCCAAAATGCTCAACAATAAGAAACTTTTTAGCACAAACTTGGTACTGGAAGAGGAAAATTCCCCTCTTGACCTCACAGGAGAGATTATAGATTATAGTTATGGAAAGCAAACACATTAAAATGTTGTGTAAACTCCACAGGGGTATATGTGTAAAAATGGGACTTCATGTTTAGACTTGAGTCCCATCCAAGGGCATCTGGTATGTACCCAGTATTTAGAAATCCAAAACCTCCTTGGTGCCAAGCATTTCAGATGAAGTTCCTGCACTTGTACTTATGGATAGTCAATGAGTTCTTCATTGTGAATTAGAGCCTCAAAGTCAGTTTGGAAATTGGACCTTTATGTGCTTTTTTTTTTTTTTTTCCAATATGATGCTTATTAGCTTGATGAATAAATACAAGTAAAGTGATTGCAGCAGGTAGAAATTTTTGTCCATATTAAAATTTAAAGACACTGAATTATTTAAGCATTACATTTCTTTCACCATCAACTTTATGCTGTCTGGTAGTTTCAGAACATGTGTGTACAAGTAACACATATAGAAATAACTTTGGGCCAGGTGGTGGTGGTGCACATCTTTAATCCCAGCACTCAGGAAGCAGAGGCAGGAGGGTCTCTGAGTTTGAGGTCACCTGGTTTATAGAGTTATAGTTCCAGGACATCCAGGCTGTTATCCAGAGAAGCCCTGTCTTGAGAAACAACAAGAACTACTTTGATCATTCTATTGACGAGTGCTTTGCACTTGAACCCATTCTTGCCACTGTCCTGGGAGCCTGTGTGGCTGAGTTCCTGCCCGAGTTCCTGGTTTTGCCGACACTTTTTCTTAGAAGAGCTGAACTTCCTGCATAGGGGCCACTGAAACTGGGCTCTGTGAAGTCAGCAGTCACAGAAGACCCAGGGGCTTTTTCATTTCCATCCTGTACCACTGTGGTCTCCGACAAGCAAGAGCCTCTCCCTGAGCTTCTGACATCATATTCTGCCTAGGCTAGCCCTCCCTGTTTGCCTGTCTGTCCTGCCAGTGAATGGTAGATGCACTCAGCTCCCTGTCCTTAGCTGTGTGTGGCTTCCTTAGACATTCCATCTTCTGTCATCGCTTCCATTTTTAACACCTGAACAGCTGAGAGACTTGGACTGGGAGGGAGAATGTTTTCTACAAGCCCATACATATCCAGCCACTGAATTTCAGTTTACAGGGGTACATTTTATATCGGTGAAATTGTTGTAAAGAAACTCAGAGCATACATGTGGGCCTGAGACTGAGAAGGAGCTTTTTGTGGTTCCCATTTACACGTGTCTGTACTGTAACTGCTGTTTCCATGACTTCTGAAGGGTCTTGTCTTCTGTTGCCCTTTCTGTTGGCTTTTTAGAATATTGATGTAGGGGTTTTTGGTTTTGGGTTTTTTTTGTTGTTGTTGTTGTTGTTGTTTTGTTTTTGCTGTTGTTGTTGTTATTTGCTTTTTTAGCCCTATACTTCCATTCCTAACCTCGGAAGTTGTTAATAGTTCTGTCTCTTCTCCCTTACTCTTTGGCACATTGGAATGCCCTGTGCATTTATCTGGGGAAAGCAGCGCAAACCTGCCATTTGCAGAATGCCGGTAGCACTGGGGCTGAGGGTGAGATGTGGTGTGAAGGGCTTGTACTCTCTTCAGACCGCTCTGCCCATTTCCTGTCGGTTTGCTATACTATGCTTTTCCTCCTTTCTGCTGTTGAAGACCCAATAGTGCTTTTTCAAGCGTTGCTCAGACCCTCCTGACCATCTCACAGTCTTCCTGTTACCCCCATGTATCTGGCACGGTTTTGATTTCTCATGGAACTTAGGGTTTATATTGTTCTCTGTAGGATCTCATGGGCCCAGGGTATGTGCCAGTATATGGGCCTCATGGTTCACATGGTGCCCAGTTTGGCAAGTGTTCTCAAACAAGAGGGCCAGGGACCTGGCTTTGCACCATGCAGCTTCTATTGAAATGAGTGCCTTGCTGCACTGGTGTGCCCCCAGCCAGGGCTCTCTAACAGCCTGGTTCAGTGTCTTCGCTTGCACCCAGGGACCTGTGTGCTCTCATTTGTACCCTCAGCCAAACAGTAGCAGGCATGATTAGTGTGTAATCATGGGCATGTGAATTCTTCTTGAGTGAAAGAAAAATGGGGGTCGGCACTTTGAGAGGACTGCTGTGAGGATAAAGTGAGTGTGAATTGCAAGTCTTCACAATTAACATGGTTTTTATGTTTCAATCTTGACTTCTTTACCGTTGAGAGTCTGATTTAGGGTTTGCTTTTTTTGGACAGTTCATCAGAGAAACAACAGAACGAGAAGACTGATGGCAAGGAATTGGCATGTTAGTTGCGTGGGCTAGTGAGAGGGGGCCAGAGGTGTAGGGCAAACTCCGAGAAGGGGTTTGAGTTTGTTTTTCTATTGCCGTGGTAAGCACCATGATGAAAGCAACTCCAGAAAGAAAGATGCTTATTTTAGCATGTACTTCCGGGTCATAGTCTACCTTGGGGAAAGTTTGGGCAGGGACCTAAGCAGAAACTATAGACAGCAAACCTGTGGGTTGAAACCCCTTTGGGGTCACATATCAGATATCTTGCATACCAGATTTATAACAGTAGCAAAATTACAGTTATGAAGTATCAACTAAATGATTCTAAGGTTAGGGGTCATCACAACATGAGGAACTATATTAGAGGGTTGCAGCATTCAGGTACACACACATACACACACACACACACACACACACACACACACACAGAGCTTCAAAATAAGAACTCTTAATCCTTCTTAATCCTTCTGCCTACACCCACCAAGTGTTGGCACTGTAGGTGTGCATGGCCACACTCAGGTTTTACCCAGGGTTTCATGCTTTCTAGGCAAACACCTACTATTGGGTATGTTTCTAAAACTAGAGATATAGGAAGTTTAGAGTCTTATAGAGGCTTCATGGTATTCTGTGCATTTCTTTCTTGTAAAGCCAGCTGTCAAGTATGTGCCTGTGCCAAGTGCTATGCATGCATGCACCCTTGGTTCACATTGTGGTGTGAGAGAAAGTAAACAAGAGAATGTGTACCATAATCCAGTCATTTCATGGCTGTCACAGATAGGAGTATAGGGAGCTAGGAAAGGCATAGCAAAGTTTTGGAAGTCTAGTTTTGTTTCTTTTATTGTTTTACTTTGAAAACTAAGTTCTTGCTATATAAATATAAATTAGCTTCAATTCCTGGGTTTTAGCTATCCTGCCTCCCAGCCCCAGGGTATCTGGGAATACAGACAGGTGCTAACATGCCAGATAAGGCCTTAGCTGACATACAATGATGACTGCCCCTCATTAAGAAAGAGTGTGTATGTGGGGGGGGGAGAGCATAGAGGATAAGCAGGGAGCAGTTGTGAGAATACAATGTGGCAAATTCAAGGGTTTAAAAAGGGCTAGCAAGCATCAGGAAGCAAGTTGGTGCATGGGGTGAGGTGGAGAAAATACAAGGTATCTGTGCAGGGTAGAGGTGAGCTTGCACATCAGTATCCTTAGATCCTTCGGGGCCTGAAAACTAGGAGATCTTGTTTAAAAGTTTGTCTTCTCCAGAAGGTGGTGGTTACAAAAGGAGAAGGAGGAGAGTGATCAGTGATCAGTGATGTGAGAAGTTTTGGGAGAGTTATCTTGAAATAGGTGCAGGATTTGTGGGCTAGGGTGTAGGACTCAAAAGCAAGCCTGTAGAGATGGTAGCCTGGGTTAACTCCCCCATTATGAGAAGGTTGGGGCTCTTTCTGTTTGGACTCTCCTCAAGGATATGTTTGGTTAGTGGGCCATCTAGGAAGAGCAGGTTTGGGGCTGGTGGGGTGCCTCAGTGGGTAAAGGTGCTTACTGCCGAGTCCTGCCACCTGTGTCCCACCCCAGGACTCATCTGGCGGAAGGAGAGGACCTGCTCACTGTCCTCTGACCTCTAGGTACTGATGGCGTGCCCCCCCCCACATACACAAAGTAAAGAGCAGTGTGATGTCAAGTCAGCTCCTGTTTTAGGGGAGCCTGAACTCAGATGTGTGGCTAAGCCTGGTAGACTTCTAGACAGACAGGTAGAAGCAGCAAAGGAATTCAGGCTGGGCTTTCAGGCTGGGGCCTTTTGACCGCCTGAGTCAGTGAAGCCTGAGAAGCACAGAGCCAGAAGAGGACCAAGGGCAGAGCTCTCCAGAACACCCCAGCATGAGAAGAGAGCGGGAGGCAGGGCATGGAGGGAGCGCTCGCTCGGCAGTAGCTGTCAGTCATGTGCAGGGTCTGAACTCCAGTCAGGAATCCTTCTACTGTTTTCCACGAGCGGGACGGTTAGTTACTAGTTTATGTGTTCACCATCAGTTGGTGCTATCATCTCACCTATGAAGTGAGGGGCTCCAATGAATGATTTTCTGTACGATGCCCTAAAGTGCAATACATGGCAGTATAAACTAAATTATAATCGAAGCAATCAGCAATCCTCATATCTTTAACTCTTATGTAAACTGTGATCCGAGAACAACTGATTCTTCAATACTGACTTAAAAGCTAAACAAATTATCAAAAATAACCAGAAAACAACCCTGTTGGAATATGCAGCCCTAGTGTACCACCACTAGGGGTCAGGCTCTTCATGGACTCTACATGCCCCCAGGAAGGTCTGCGCATATAATATAGTTCCTGCCTGACTAATGGTTTGCCAGCCTTGTCTTCCTTCACCCCTTGCTAAATCTGCTGTGCGGTATTCGTTTTGATGAAAATCAATGTACTGTTGAACACATTAGCATTTTGAAATCTTACGCATTTATTGCTAGTCGTTGTTGTTTTTGGATGCTCAGTGTGCCTTGGTTTTTGCCATCCATGGTGGTGTTTCTTAGCCCAGATTTGGAGGGTTGAAATTTTTTTCTCCTGAGGGGCTTTATAGGCAGAAATCCTTAACTTTCACAGATAGGTTTGATTTTTCCCTCAATTATTTGTTGGTTTCAATGTCTTTTTAAAGCAGGGTTTCTCTGTGTAGTACTGGCTGTCCCTGAACTCAGAGATCCACCTGCCTCTGCCTGCCGAGAGCTGGGGTCAAAGGTGTGTGTCACCACTGCCTGGCCTGCCAATTGTTTCTAATTGTGTTAAACGTTCTGTTTCTACCGTGAACTATTAGAAAGCACTGGGTGGTGTTTCAAGGCTACAGTGGTACATGATCTAAAGGAGTCTGTTAGCTAGACTCGAATGAGCTGCAGAATGAGCCCTCTACACATTGCCCTTCGTTAACCGCTCAATTAGTTGGAATTACTTAATATTGAAGTGACAAATAGACAATACACAATTTGTATTCTTTTGGGAACCTGGTTTTTATTTTTTTCTATGGAATTTGGGGACTTGTTCATAAATATTCATGTCCACATTAGTATACTAGTTACTAATGGCTTTTTGCATTTCAAAAGAACTTTTGAAGTTTTTTCACTTTATAAACCAATTTTATTTAAAAAATAAAGTTTATCTAAGTGCTTTAATTTTTTTAAAAACTTTACAGAAATGTCTGATCTTCAGATGTCCTTTTCATTTGTGGGGAGTGTGGAGTTGGAAGCATGTGATTCAGAATAGTGAGGAATAAATCCCACTAGCTTGTTAAATCGGTGTTTTACAGTAAATGTTGCGGGAAGATGTTCTATTGTATCTATTTATACTAAAGGTGGCAGGTTCTGTTTTTGTTTTTTGTTTTGTTTTTGTTTCTTTTGGTTTTTTTTGAGACAGGGTTTCTCTGTGTAGCCTGGATGTCCTGGAACTCTCTCTGTAGACCAAGCTGGCCTCAAACTCATAGAGATCCTCCTGCCTCTGCCTCCTGAGTGCTGGGATCAAAGGCATGCGCCACCACCACCCAGCAGTGGGATTGACTTACTTTGAAAGCACGGTACCGTTGCTAATCCCACTCTCTTCATCTCTCTTGCTTTATTTTGGACCTAGGGTGGAAAGCTGATTTCATGGTTTTTCTTTTCCGCTATTTCCCCTCTGCCCTCCATCTGGTCCTCACACTGTGTGAAAAGAAGTTACCTTCAGCCAGCTGGCAGTGCATGTGTAGATTACCACTTAACCTCTCGCATTGGTTTACTTCTGCCTCTGCAGGTACATGGACTGTATCGCACAACAGGTGCTAGCTTTGAGAAGGCCCAGCAAGAGTTTGCAACAGGAGTGATGTCCAACAAAACTGTCCAGACTGCGGCTGCAAATGCAGCTTCAACTGCAGCGACCAGTGCCGCGCAGAATGCCTTCAAGGGTAACCAGATGTAGAGGCTCCCAGGGTGCACTGCTACTTTGACTGTATTTTTTCTCCAGTTACTGTATTCTACAGACATTTTTATGTTGGAAACACACAGTACACAGCATGGGTATTTCCTATTCACATGTGCATGGTCTAAAACCATTCCTTTACCTACTAGTTTCTTAATATGTCCATGCCCTTCACAGAAGAAAACTACATCTGCTAAATAAATATTCTCCATATTTTTGGGGGATGGCGTTCCTCAGATTATTTCAGTGCTGACACACTGAAATGAGTATGTGACTAAGGGTTAAAAAGCACTCGGTACTAACCACAGCAGTTCTTCCAGGCGGGACAGATAAGGGTCGCACATTGGAAGTGAAACCATGTCCGTTTCTTTTCTTTCTCTGTTAATATTGCAGGGACGAGGCCAGCAAAGACTTGGGTGTTTTTCGATTGGCTTGCTTTCTAGGAGGCTCAGTCACCAGTGAAGAGCCTATGTGCTTTGTAGTAGATAATGTATATTTTACCTTTTATTTTATTTTTAGACTAGTTGATATTTTGATGAAACAATCTCTGACCTTGCATGGGTACCATGTCTCTTAAGTGAAACAAGTTAGTATTTTGGGTTCTGTACTGCTTATAGTGGTAGGAGCTGGGGCTCTTTATAGAATCAGAAATGATTTTCTGCAATAGTTTCTTTTAAGTGAAAATTTACTGGAGTATAAAGACATTAATATAATGTGCAGTGCATTATCCAAAAGAAGGTAGTGAATTGATGCAATAGAATATAGTGATAATTCCTTTTTCTGCCTCTTAATTTTCAGTATTCATATAGTAAAATTTTACTGTATGGAAACTTTGGTATATTCTTCTGGCTAATATTTTTAATTGAACTGGGATTGTATTTGGCAACTGTGTGTGTGTGTGTGTGTGTGTGTGTGTGTGTGTGTGTGTGTGTATGTATGAGAGAGAGAGAGAGAGAGAGAGAGAGGGGTGGGGGGAGAGAGGGGGAGAGAGATTTGGCACAGGTATTACAGGCTAGCCTAACCCTTGAATGAAAAGAACATACAGTATTTAAGGGATTTTTATTTTAGCCTCTCACTTTTAGTTGCATTAAAAATAAAGAGCCTAGCACTTCTAATATTCTTAATTTCTTAATGTACCTGTTTACTTTTTGAGAAAGACTAAATACATGTAAAATATCACACCAAGCAAGAAAGTACGAGTACAGTTAAATGTGTTAATTATTAATATAATCATATTGACATTATCCTATGCAGCACAGGCTGATGTGGGTTCAGACCTTTAATCATTTTTTAATAATAATTAAATGTCTCAAGAACATTTGTAAATCAGACTGTTTTATTTGGAAAGTCTTACTAGTTTTCGATTGCAGGATGATAGGTTGTGATTTATCCAAGTTGTTTTTAAGCAAGGATGGTTGCTGAGACAGGATAACTTTTAAAAATGAGCTTAAATAGTTGAGACACTTTAGTGTCTGAATCTGGAGACAGGGACTTTGGTGCTGGGCTGGGGTACAGTTCTTGCTCTCGAATATGAGTTTGAAGTTGTATTTATGAACACTTCAGACTAGTGATAATCTCCCCTTCATTTTCCCCCAGCTCAGCGATAGTGAGAGCCTGAAGCCTCGGTGAGACCTGGTGATGCGCTTGCTTCATTGAGTATGGATTTTATAGACACCGAAGTCACCTAGACAGACTATAGACGTACACATGTAGACCATGTGCTTATACTCCAAATCCATGCTTATTTGTCTCTGAAATACAAATGAAAGATACAGCAGAGAGTTTTTAAAAAACACTTTCCTTCAAAAATGGGAATGTTCTCTCTGTTATGTAGAGGTAGCATTATTAAATGACAAAGAGTAGTTATAGCACATCATGTTTTTATGTGTGAACAGGAAAATGCTGTTGTTCAATCCAGTTGTTTGGGTTCATACAACTTTGAAAGAGATTATGTTTGAAAACGAAAGGAGCGTTAAAATGATGGTAGGGTCTGTGGCTGGGGCAGGTGTGGAAATGTCTTGAAATTGCTGGTTTCCCATTCTCTCAATAACAGTTGGTCAATAGTGCATTTTCACTTGGTGAAAGATGGCTAGTTTTCCTACCTAATACCAATGCCGCTTGGCGCCATGAAATGAGCTTCATGCAGAACAGGCATCCATGTCACTTCAGTTTTCGATATTAAATGGTGGCTATTTTATTTAAAACTAGGGTCTGAACACTGGAAAATCATTGCTTGGTGATGTGTGATTGGGGCTTGGTCTATTTCTCTATGGTGTTTGTATATTTTGTTGGTGCATTACACTGCACTGCCCTTATGGCAACTGTCACGGTTCTGTGGAAATGCCCTCCATGTGTTCTCATGTGCATGTTTTCAGTGGTTTGGAAGTTTTGTATATTTATTGTATTAATGCAGAGTGTCATAAAATAAAATAATGTTTACTGAATGTTTGTTTGCGTAATTTTAAACACTGTAGTAGCAATGGAGAGGCAGAAATTACACTTGTAGCTTTAATATAATTCACATTTGTTTTAAGGCGATTTATTTGCATTATGTGCATAGGTGTTCTGCCCGCATGCATGTCTGTATGAGGGTGTCAGATCTCTTGGAACTGGAATTACAGGGGCAGAGGAAGAGGGATTGTGTCAGGTCTAAAAACATAAAAACTCTATGTGAGCTGTATGTGGCTCCTGGGAATTGAACCTGGGTCCTCTGGAAGAGGAGCTGGTGCTCTTAATTACTGAGCCAGCCCCCTCACATTTGATTTTTGAAAACCAATCTTTGTACCATTTTATTATGTGCTTAACACAGTATAGATTTAGTTTAAAACCCTCAGCAACACAAATTGATAATTTTTCCATTGCATTAGACCTTTATAGATTGTTGAATGTTGAATGTCAGTTTTACCACATTAAATATGGTAACTATTTTGAGGTAGGTAAGATCACGCATAAGTTCATTAGCTTTTTTGCTTAGGTTTTCTTCCTGGGTTCAGATGGGCGCCTCTCTACCAGGACTGTACTGATTTGTTGAAACCTTGTATTGTGTATTGGAGTTCTCACCTGATGACTAAAGATGATAAAGTTGAACCTAAAGTCATATTCACAGCGAATCTTACTTTGAGAAATACATGCTGAATTAAAGTAAACACTATTTTCCATTTTAAAAAGTGAGTTTGCATTTTCCCAGTTTACTAGGAGCTCATTTCTGTACTGTGTGGAGGTGGTTTTGCACTTCATGGGGATTTCAGGTGATATCAGTCCCTGCAATTATGGATACTGCTCTGTACTCACTGCATCCATTTAGAAAAACACTGATATTAATGTCTGATTCTTAGTCACATATATCACATTTGGGACCCACTTTTTTTGTGTTCCCTTCTGTTTTCCCTTAAGTCCTTAAAGGGACCTGAGGTCCCATGTGAATAAGCCCTTTGGAGATGAGTGGATGATTTAAAATAACTGAGGATGGCTCACGTTAGTCAGACCTTACTTTGGTAGGTTTTTCAAACATCATATTTCAAGTTATGGTAGAATAATATGTTTTAAAATATTGGAGCTACTTTAAAATTAATTCATTTTTATGTTAGCATATAAATGATTTTATTTTTACAAATATTCTTTATTAGACTTAGTAAATTGTACTTTCATGATTAGGAAAATTAAAATAGTTCTATAAGATGTTTTGGGTACATTTTATAAAACAATATTCATGTTGTTTTGGTGGGTTCTTAAAGCCTTATTTCAGACTTTTTCAGTTTCTAGGGTGCTAGAGACCTTCTGTGAAAGCCTTTTATACCAGGTGTCACCACTAACTCTGCCTAGTGCTGGGATAGATAGGCATTTAGAGCCAATGCTGAGATTCCGGGAAAATAGGAACGGTTCTTCTCTCAGCTCTGTGGACTTTGCATTTACCACTTAGCTCTGTGGACTGGGCAGGACAAGCGTGCAGAGTTTCCTAGAGTGGTGGATGTTTCCAGATGGGAATGTGGGAGCCATGCAGGGAGCCCAGGTGTGCTTTTTAGCTGCTATTTCTGGGCTTGGCATGACTTCCTGGTATAGTGAAACATTCCTCATGCTAGAGCCTGTCATCCCCCCCCCCACCCAGGAGAGTTAGAAAAGAATTCATTTTCTTGTAATACAACTAATACATATTTCTATAAGGTTATTCTGAGTATTTCCTTCTCTACATTAAAACAGCTTTTTTTTTTTTCATAAGAATTCTATCATGTAGGTGTTATGTTTGAGTCCTAGTTATTTGAATATAAATCTGGGATTCCTCCTTAATGTTATTTTTCTGTGGGCCATGGTTCTCAAAATGAGTGATGGTCGAAGCCCATGTTACTGTTGTGTACTGGAACCAGGTGTTTGGGTCTAAGAGAAAAGCAACTAAAACTACTGCCCCTTACCTCGTCATGGTAAAATTTCCAGCAGTATCCAAGCCTGCTGTGCAGAGACCGAACTGTGTAGGTATGCCCATCTCAAGATCATTTCCCTAGTGTGAGAGCCGTGCATGCATCCTGGCTATAGAACGTTGGAAAATGGAGAAAGGGATACATTGGGAGACAAGTAAGCCCTTACTTCGTCACCTGGGAATACCTCTGCTGGTGTTTTATTGTGTTCTCTTCCACTCTTTTCTGTAAGTATATATTTCATGGAATTAAGCAATATAATGAATACACATTCTCAAAATTCTGTTTTCCTCTCATTTAATATTATCACATACTTACCCAATAATTATAAAAGTAACATTTAGTTTATTACACATTTCAGTGTAAGTTACAGACAGTATGAGCAAGAGAAAATAATGAAAATCTCTCAGTTTTATTTATACAGATAGCTCTTTATTAAGGTCTGGCTTGTACTTTTTTCTATTAAATTTTCTAGGAAAATAAGTTACTTCCTAAAGCTCGACAGCGAGACCTCTCTGCACATCCTGTAGCCATGGCCTGCACAGCCCTTCGTGGCTGTTTTCTCTTGCTGTAGCAAGCCCCTCTTCTCTGGGCTCCTGGAGACCACATTGGTACCGATGTCATCAAACCTGGGTGCTTGCACATTGGTGAGCCACCTCATCACATCTTCATTCTCGATGCAGACTTACTTAGAAAGACTCTGCCCCTTCGGAACTGAATGTGTGGGCGGCCATATTGCACCATGGAGAAGAACCCAGCAACCGCCATAGTTGATGAGAGCGAGAACTCACTGGGCAGCTAGGTGTGTGGGCTTGGCACAGACCTTCAGAGCTTTCACTTCACCTAAGGCCTCCGCTTGTCTTGCCTCGTGCCATTCATTCATCATATTCTTACTTTCATTTCCCTTATCTATCTTGAGTTATTTTCCTTTCACTTTGAACCAAATAGTCTTAACGCACACAATGGGTTGTTGCCTCTTTCCAGTTTACTGTATGAATACATGTAGCTATCATCCAATTCTGTTACAGTCTTAGCTTCTGATTTTCGAGGTTTTTTGTTTGTTTGTGTTCATTAGAAATGATTTGTCAGCAAATGTATTGTTGCTAATTCTTGGGGCTTAAGTGTTTGTTCTTAGGAAAAATTGCTGAGCTGAAAGTTGTATGTGTTTTGAAAAACTGATGTTAATTGCCAGCTGGCTCTCCAGGAAGAATTTCAGTTCTCCCATCAGTCGGTGTCCAAGTCAGTACTAGGTGTCTTTCCTTTTCCAAAAGTCTTGTATTCCCATAAGATTGGGTAAGTAACCAAGAGGTCCTTTGTCTAAGCATCCGGGTTTCCCAGGCCTGTGGCCTTGCTCACCCGATTTGGTGGTATAAGAACAAAGTATTCTGTACCCACGGAGGAGCCGCCTCCTACATGAAAGCTGTAAGATCAAGATGATTAACTGAGTACTCTATTATAACAAGAAACAGTGGTCTTGATGGAATGGTAGCCGTGCAAGCCTTTGATCCCATAATCCCAGTACCTGGAAAGCAGCACACAGCAGGGGCAGGCAGATCGAGGCCAGCCTAGTCTACAGAGTGAATTCCAGGACAACTAGGCTATACAGAGAAACTCTGTCTTAAAAAGAGAGACAGAGAGACACAGTGAGAGGCAGGCAGAGAGAGGGGCAGACAACAGGTTATACTACCCTTCACAAAGGGTGACTTCTAAAATTCCAGCACTGAGGAGCCACAAGCAGGAGGATCTCTGAGTTCAAGGCCAGACTGGTCTACATAGCAACATCCAGGGCTACACAGAGAGAGACCCTGTCCAAAAAAGGTAAACAAAACAAAATAAACTCCCAAGTATTTGCAAAGATGGGAAGGATTCTCTTGGTTTTCTTACCATATTGAGGACTTAGAAGAGATTCCACAAAGTGCTCTCTGCAAATTCCTTAATCCTTGCACCAAATCTATGATGTAATTGCTAATTGTCACCATTTTCTATGCAGGATTAGGAAATTCCCACAAGGTAACTGAGTAAAGGTGGTGAAGATCTCAGGAAGGGCAGATGAGATGCTGGGTCCTTGAACCTCTGTCCGGCCAGGGATTGCTTCTACAATCTGAGTTCCTCCCCCCACCCCCTTCCACATTTCTGGTAACCTGTGTCCATCTTCAGAAACAATGGACCTTTGGAGAAGAATCATTAACCAAGACAAAAAAAAAAAAAGCACAGTTCTTGACATTCCTTGACCAAAGCTCCCATTTCAGTGAGCAGGGGAATCCCTGCCTCCTGTTCTTAGCAGTTGGGGTAAGTGATCTTTTGTGTTTGTGTTTTGGAGAAAGTTGAGGGCTAAGTATCAGGTTACTTAGGCTTATGTGATCACCTTCCTAATGGTCTCTTTCCTTGGCTCTGAGATAATCTATGACTTAGGTCTCCCTCATTGATAGAATTGCTAGAGTCTGTTTTCAGGAGTGTGCTGAATTAAAATATAAGATGTTATTTTCCAATGTGAAAGATCCGCTAGGTTCCTGAGAGGGAGGAGGGAACAGATGCAACCCTTGTGGAGATACAGCTAATGTCACTCGTGTTTGCCACAGAGAGACTGCACCCAGCTGACCTTTTCCCTTCCTTCCATTGGAAAGGACATGCAGCACAGACACCTGGTGTCACCTGTATTTGGTCCTTTCGTGCTTCCTCTCTGTCGGACAAAGCACTTCACTAACGTTTCTTCAATGGCAGGGACTTACCTGTGTAAGAAGGCTTCTACCTCCTGGCCCATGATAGCGCATATGAAGTACTGGCCGCAGAATGTTCACAGTATCAAAGCTGGCTCTCCTCTCTCCAATCTGTCTCTGCCTTTGTCTTTTGTTGGGTCTGTTCCCGATTATACACAAGTAGCCTCCAGGGGCAGCCTTTGCCCTCAACTCCTCTGGCCTCCATCTTGGTGGCTGCATCATTTCCTACCCAAAGCCCACACTAAATGCTGCAGCTATCCTAGACTCCTCTCCATCCCCTCCTGCTTCTGGCTGGTCCCCCTGCTGTCCCCTTTCCTTTTAATCCACTGAATTCATCCCAATGTCTTTCCTCTCCCTTGCTTTGCCCTTGTAATTTGCCCTTGCTTTTCTGTAAAATGAGTACATTGGAGGTTTCTTCCAAATGTTGGCACTTCAGGGATTGCTTGTCTGTAGATGCTGCTCTGTAGATGCTGGCCCTTTAGGCTGTTTGACTGTCAACATGGAAAAAGCTACTAATGGCTGCATGTTATTTGACTGATTCTCCTTGCCACGTGGTTTGAATGTTCCGACTTCCTCTACTTGTGCTTTTATCTGTAGCCTGTGTGCATCCCTAAGCAAAATTAGCACTCCTTGCCTTACAGAGACTCTGCAGAAGTCTTTGGGTTAAGGAGAGGAAGAAAACAGTAGGGGCAGAAGGGGACAGCCAGCCACACCAGATGACTAAACTGCTGAGCTGAGGTTCTGCCCTGTTGCTCTCTGGAGTCCTATTTGCTGTAGTGCTCCTGTCATTCGTGCTGAATGTCCCAAAGGAGCTGAGTTATTTGGAACAGTGTCCACACAGGAATGTCCCGGGTAACAAAGACTTGATGGGATCCAACACAGGAAGTTGAGTATGTTTTCCAGGAGCTCTAGTGGCAGCATTTCTGTGAAAACTAAAGAGTGGGGTGGTAAGAAGATTCCGTGGGTAAGGGTGCTTCCTATGCAAGCCAGGGGGACCTATGTTTGACTCCCCATATGAAAACAGGGTAACTGCATGGGCTTCTAACCTGCAGTAGGGGATGGAGACAGGCAGAGCCTGGAAGCTCCCGGCTGGCCAGCCAGCCTACCTGAAACCTAAATAAGATAGCGTGCTAGAGGAAGATACCCAATGTCCTCGTCTGACCTCTGCATGTGAACGTCCCCCCCCACCCACACACACACAGTCTGAGGATGGCAAGCACATGGGACCATGTTCCAGCCTGCGCTCTAACCAAAGTGCAGCGCTCTCTGCAGACTTGCATTGGGCACAGTGTGTGTGACAAAGGTGCCACAGAGGCTCATTCTCCTGGGAGCACCCGGATGATTTGTCTCAACACCATTTCCTCCAAGTGTTTGGGGCCCTAGCTTTTTTTTCACTTGGACTTCACTCGGGGACCTGGTGGTGGTCATTTCTGCTCAGCAACCAAAGCGTGCACATACCTTCTGTATATCACCAGCAAGGTCAGGGCAATGGCCACACTGGGGTGTCTGACAGCATGTATTCCTGGGAAGGTACAGATGTGAGTGGGCTTATGGAAATGGTGTTTAATTATCGAGTTTATAGATCAAAAGCCCAGGTGTCCTGACTTGCTGTTGGTCAGGGTCCCCTCTGGGAACTGGATGTAGGGATCCATAGGACTGGCTTTTCCCATGAGTATTTTTTTGAGAATAGAGGACATACCTTTTGGTTAGCAAATGCTGTAAAGCACTTTTAAGTCTCACAGCTTTACTTTAAAATTAAGATGCCTATCATTGTGTTGGTTACTAAGAAATTAAAAGCAACCCATGGTAGGGATAAATTAAGAATCAGCAGTAGAAAATGCCTGGATCTTTTTCCTGATGTCAGTGTTACAACAAGTTGTCTATAAATTTTGCCTGATTGGGTTTTTTGTTTTTGTTTTTTGTTTGTTTTGATCAAATTATGTGCACTGTATTGAAGCCAACGTAGTCAAACTTGAAAGAATGAGTTTGCAAAATCTGATTTAATTCTGATCTGAAGTGGGGGAAGGGAGTAAGTACACTGTGGAAATCCTATGTACAGAATCCTAATCAATGCTAGACAATAATGTATTCGTTTACAATATAATAGGACAACCACACATAGGAAGGCTCCAATTGAGTCCATGAGCTGTAAGTACAATTTTATATTTGGCTCAAGTGGCTACTGAACATCAAGTGATGCTGAGATTCTTCACAGCACCCAAGGACTCCCTTGGCCTCAGGAGTTTGTCCACAGTCTCAGAAGTCCCACTCATCCCTTGTATTCTTGTGGCCTTGGGAGTCTCTGCTCCCCTAAACACAAATGCAGGCCTGGGATTGCCAGCAGCCACATGTTATTGCACAGAACGGTCTGTCTTAAGCCAGACTCTAAGACTAGCCCTTAAATATAGTGGCCTAGCATTAACACGGTCTACAAAAGCTCGTGAAGAATAGATCTTTTTAGCCTATACCAGCTACTAGTTATCAAGCTAACAGAAAAGACAACATGGCAGCTTCACATTTTACATGAAAGACCAGCACTGAGTGGGTCTGGCTTGCTGAATCTCCTATAGTACAGTGATCATTTTCTTCATTTAGACCCAGGAAAATATAACTTCATACCAGTCTTTTCTTCACATAAGGTTTGTATAGCATTGAAATTGTCAAGGATTAGTGACTAGTCATGAAGGCAATTATGTCTAACTCTCTTTTGCAAAACAGAAACATCCCTGTTTTGAAGCATGTCCAGTTTCCCCAAACAAAACATACATACAGCTTTGTTATTGCACATCTTTCAGACAAACTTGTGTATATGTGATATATATATGGCACTTTACAGAATGCATGTTTAACAAAAACCATTACATCACAGATGTTCAGAGCTACACAGAAACCCTTCCACAGTTACGTCATGCCGTTGAATTACCACACAGGTTTAAAGAATTCAGATTTCATGTGTCTCTAGTGTTCATCGAGAGGCCAGCCAAGCACAAACACAGGCAAAGTAAGATCTTTCCTGTAGTAGGAATATGGTCCCATTACTAGAAAAATGGGTATAGACCCACAAGTGGTTCTTAAAGAGCCAAAGAAAAGCTTCATTCTACACTAGCATGGTTGTAGATGGGACGTTCGTTCCCTGCAAACATCTGTATCTTGGTTTGAAGGTCTCAAATGCTGGGTATCCCCATCTCTGCTCCATTTGGTCAGCATCTAGGTGGGTTCCAATATCATGGCATTTCATCTGTGCCCCCCTTTGGGGTGGGGTCTTCTCTAGTGTGTCAATTCATGAAAAACACTGTTAACTTCATCCGGCAGATTTTTCTTTGTGAGTGTTACCAGGTTGACACAGTCCCCTGCCACCTTACCAAAAGAACGGGCCATGGGCTTTCATACAGGGTCCCTGGCTTGGGACTAGTTTCTGGTTAGGTTCAAGGAAAAGAAAACAGAGTATTGTCAAACACAACTGTGCTTCATGCAAAGTACTGCCCAGGATGGAAACAGTCACTGTAGTCAATGTGTGGGCAGGAGGGCATGGTTAGAACATCGTGAATACAGTGAAGGACACTTTTCCACACGCTGTGTGGCCCACGCACTTGGTGATCTGTTCCTGCTTCCTGAGTCTTCCTCGAGGCCTCCTGCTTCTAAAGAAGCCACAGCATCTCTACCTTGCTGGTATTGAACACTGGTTCTGAACTGAAGATCTGATTCAATACCCTCTTCCCTAACCTCTCCATGAGAGAGAAGATGGTTTCTGGTAGAGGCCAAAGGGCAACTAAGCTATAGTGAAACCCATGGGCCTAGCCCATCTCTCTATAAGGCAGTGGTTCTAAACTGAAACAGCTCTAAGTGACTCACTGGGGCAAGGCTGTAGACTCTGAATCAGGCTGTGTACATGGGTGTACTTAGCAAACACTTGCCAGGAGAAGGTGCTTAACTATTTAAGACAAAGCCCTTAGTGGAACATACCTCTAAAACCCAAGGGCCCACTCCACTTAGGCTGGCTTATACATCACCAGACTCTGGTATTTCTGGCTGCTTTGGTTATACGGGTAATTCATGGAAACTGGATTAAAAGCCCTGAGTCCTTTCTAGTTGTGGTACTTAGTGGGTTTTGTAAGCATGCTTAGGCAGGTGTGGTGAGCTTGGTACAGCCCCCACTTTTGCATTAATTACATTTGTGTTCTTTACCTCCCTGGAGATGGGAGTTTTGATGTGAGCCCTCAGTGTCACCCAATCTGTTCTCAGGCTCAACACCAGGAGCTATACAAGCTACCATAGCTTGCTCCTACTTTCTCTGCAAGGAACACCAATGGGACCGGAAGGGACCGGAAGCCAGCTGACTACATAGCACAGTCACCAGTCAGAAAGCTCACCCTGCAAAGGCAGGTTCTGGCAGCCCTGCCCTCTGAACATCTGCATGAGCCTCAGCTGGTCTGGAGGCTGCTGTCCTTGGAAGGAGGAAACACTGAGGTTTTCCTGGGCAGCCAAGCACAACCCCACCCCCAGGAGAAAACTAATTCTAAGGAGACAGGGCTAGCTGCAGGGAGCATCTGTCTAACTGCTGGGGGGTGATTGTCTTTCTGGACTCACATCCTGAGGACAGTTCCATGGATGCCTCTTGCCCTGGAACTCAAAACTAGAGTAGTCTGCAGCGGGATTCTACACTGTCCCTGTTGAGCCCTTTGGTCTTGTAAGCAACACCTGCAGTGACCCTCAGCATACAACCTGTCATCAGTAAGTCTGTAATCTTCCTCTCAGTCTCCCATTGAAACAACGTGGAAGAAAACCAAGACACCACCTCCTGCCCTCATCCGATGTGTTCATAGAAACACAGCTGTGGGCCAGAAACCTGCCTCAAGCCGTCCCGCTGGCTGGCCTCTCCTCTGCTGCCAGAGACTCCTGCCTGCCTTGCTGAGTGAGGTCACTGTCCTGCATTGAGCCCTGGGCAGACAGAGTCTGATTCCGGTCAGGAACTAAACCATGCCCTTGTCTGGCCTCGTTACTTGCACTGCAGCCTGTATGCCTGAGAACTCGGCTTGGTGGGTGATGCCCATCACTGGTCCCACGAGGCCCGGGGCTGTGGAGTGTGGCTCTGGTAGGTCAAGACTGGTTCCTCACTTGATTCAAATGACGAAGACTGTGTCACGAGTCATAAAGGAAGGTAGCGGTGGCACTCATGTCTTCCAAACTAAAGGAGGCAGACCAGGTTCTTCCCCTCCTCGATTTCTTCCTGGACTTTGTCACTGGAGGTTGCAATCTCTGCTTGTGCGGAGAAGACAGCGCAGATGAATGTGAGGACTGTGCCCCCAGTGGCTGTGTAAAAGGCCCAGCCCAGGGAGCAGTCTCCGGGTTTGTAGGGAGATGCATGCTGTCCACAGTCTATGGCTTTCTGGCAGCCCCAGCCCGCAGGGTAGAGTATCAAGCCCAGGATAAGGAACAGACCTGAGGACAGAAGAGAAAAAAGCAAATGAAGCCCCTTGGTGTCTCAATAACCCGAAGTACCTGCGCTGAGATCGATACAGAGCATCATTTGTATATAAGCTTCACCCAAATAACCAATACCACTGTGTAGCTTAGGAAGAGAGTTCAGCCAGTTTGTGTGTCTTGGAATGTGACTCTACCAATGATTTCTAGAAAAATTAGTCTCTTTGCACAAGGGGTTACTTCCTAAGGCCAAATATGGCTTTGTAAATAACATTTTAGGGTCCTGAGAGATGGCTTAGCAGTTAAGAGCATTTGGTGCTCTTGCAGAGGACCTGGGTTTGACTACCAGCACCCACACGGTGTCCTTAGTGCCAGTTCCTGAGGACGGGACACCTTCTGACCTCCATGGGTACCAGATGTGCATGTGGTGTACATACATACAACCAAAACACCAAAAAAAAAATGAAGATTTATTAGAACAGAGCCATGCCCATTTTTTACAGACTTCCTGTGACTATTTTGGTGATGGAAAAAACAGAGCTGAATGGTTGCTTCAGAACATGTGGCCCAACAAAACACAGAATATTTAAGTTTGCCAACCGCTGGTGTAAAGTAATTCACCCAGAATCTCGTGGCCTCTGCTTCATTATGGACAAAAGACAGGAGCCTTAATGGAGATTGTATCTTACCCTACACCCATGGAAAGTGTTTTTGGAAGTATGCCAAGGGAGTGGTATCTCCATGTCTACTTAGAAATGAATTGTAAATGCCCTAGGACTTTTCTGTCCGATTTTCAGTGAACTCTCCCTTGTATAGAGGCCAACATGCTTGGCCCCACCTGGCCAGCTCTCTTCTGTCCCTCACAGCTGCATGTTCACAGGTCACTACAGACGTGGACAGGGCACTAATCCACTATGGACAGAAGGCTGGTTGGGGACTGGCAGTTTTGAGCAGGGCTCAATTCAATTCCAAAGCACACGAGTGGATGCAGAAAAGCTCCTAGAATTTATCACAGCTCATTTGTTAGGAACCCTGACTTTGGAGTAAGGTAAGGTTTGAATCGAGATCTGGCCTCTATGAGCTGGCTTCTAGTTCCTGATGTGTTTGATTCTTCATCATAAAAATGGCACCCATCTTAATAAAACAAGACTGACAAACCCTTAAGCCAAACACAAGAAAAAAGGTAACAGTTAACAAGGGACATTGAAGGGTCGCTAAGATAAATCAAGATATTAGCAAAGGGAACTCTTTTGAGCAACGAGACTAATTTCTCCTAACAAAGAGTGTGGCACTGTATGAACTCACTGCTGCATTGTAGATGTTTACAGGTGAACTGACACCTTTAACTCTTAACTACTATACGATTATTTTTTCTCAGTCTCTGAAGAATCCCTTTGGAGTCTGGATGAAATTCAAGCATTCATAAGTTCTGAAAGGGCGTAGGTGTGTTAGTACAGGATTGTGTCTTTGCAAACTGGGACCACTGTAATTCTTCCTTTTCTATCTGTTCCCCCCTCATTTCTTCCTCTCGCCTTATTGCTGTGTCTGAGACTTTAAACTCAATATTAAATGAAATTTAGACCTTTATTTCTATCCCCAAACTTGGGAGGTAATTTCCTCCCATTTACTAAGCTTGCTACTTGCTATGTTCAAACTATTAACACCTAATCATTTAAAGTGCTCTTCAAAGTATTCCGTAAATTACAAAGGGGATGATTATTCCCAGTTTCATCTGGTCTTCAGAGCCAGGACCACTCTGGTTTTAAAACCAGATATGAGAACATGCATGCATATAAATGACAGACACAGATGCAAAGTTCTCAATACATTCACAGATCCAAGTCATGGCCATCTTGGCTCGATTACTCCAGAGCTGTGTGGTTACTTCCAACAAATGTAAACTACAATATATAAGTTGTAGAGACAAAAATTTAGACCTTTGCCAAAGTTTAACATCCTTTATGCTAAACTTCTTGAAAGTCAACACTTCTATAAGTCTATATATAACATACCTCTCTAGCAGGCATAATAAATGGGAATTATCTCCAAAGTTAGGGGAAAAAAGTCTTCTAGAATTTTATTCAGTGTTGTGCTAGAAGTCTCAGATACAGCATTAAGGCAAGAGGAAGAAATAAAGCGAGGGGCAAATAGAAAAGGTAGAATTACTGTGGTCCCTGTTTGCAAAGATACACACCTATACTAATACCCTAAGCCCTCTACCAGAAATTTCTCAGAATTGATAAATGTTTGGATTTCATCCAGACGCCAAAAGCATTTTTCAGAGTGGGAAAAGTAATCCTATATATTACCAAGACTCCAACTAGCCAAAGCACGTACCCAAAGGTAAAGCAAGACTGTAGATACTACAGCACCCTCTTCTAGTTACTGCTCAAGTAACAAACAGCATGACACAGAAATAAACTCACACTACAGCGACTCCATTTTCAACAAAGGGGTCAAGAACACAGGAGAAAACTTATTTTTTTCAACAAATGTGTGGAAACTGGACACTCACACATAAATAAAAGGACATCTCTACCCCCTCATCTCACCCTGTACAAAAGTTACTTCAAAGTGGATCAGAGGTCTTAACGGAAGGCATGAAACCAGGAGGGGACACTTCAAGATAGAGGCCAAGTCTTTTCTGAGAGCTCCAACAACAAGAATTGAGTGGTAGGGCTATGTGCAGTTAAGAAGCTCTTACACAGCAAAGGATAGCCTGCAGAGGGGAGAAAATTTCTGCCTGTTACCCTGTGGACAGAGGATTAATCCCAGATCATTATGTAAGGTACTCAAAAGATTAAATACCAAATAACGTAATCAATAAATGAGCTCTCAAAAAAGAGGCTGCAGAGATGACTCAGTGAGTAAGGATGTTGCTTAAGTACGAGGAGCCCCGTTTGGATGCCAGCAACCATGTAAAAGGCCAGGTGTGGCTGCTTCCGTGCCCTTGTAACACCAGCCTCATCTGGGCAGAGACAGGAGGGCCACTGGGGCTTGTTGGCTGCCAACCTAGTTCCAGGTTCAGTGAGACTCTGAGCTGGAGAGTAACTCAGCAGGGCCCCCAATGATCTCTGCCCTCTGCACACCTATGCATGTGCACTACACACACACAAAGGAGACAAAAGATACCAGGGAAGTGCAATTCAAACTACACTCAACTCAAACTACACTCAACTCAGAGTGGCTATCTTTAAGAAAACAAATGCTAGTTAGGGTTGGGGGGAGCCTCTGAGCAAAGTACTGCAGACACACATCGGTATGCAAGTTTTGCCAAAGAACTGGAAACAACTTACCTCGTTCTTAAATGCTTCCAAGGCTACTAAGAGACCCCAGTTAAGCCTGCAGAAACCCACTGGTTTTTTTTTTTTGTTTTTTTTTTTTTTTTTGGAAGCCTCCCACAAGATACCGAAGAAATATTGATGAATTTCTCCCTCCAGGTCATAAATGGCTGCTCTAAGAAGCCTCACACCACTGCTGACCCTTTTATGGTCTACATGCTGGCTCACAGCACCTCTTCCAGCAGGTACGATCTATGTGAGGCTCCAGATGCTGTCCCCACACAGGGGCTACTCTTCGGCGAAGACTGAAATGTTCCACTTAAACATCAAGTGCACATTTCATTTGGCACTCTGTTCTAGGCTCAGACTCATTAGAAAGCATATAGCATATTTTAATGTGGCTCATGGGATCCTGTTAGGAAAAGTTTCAAGAGATATCTTTCCTTTAATAGCATCAAAGCCCCCTTTGCAGCCTGCCAGGCCCAGCCAGAAGTACGTCTTCCCGTTCCTTAGTGCAGGTGTGGTTCCTTGCACTACAGACCATTGGAGAGCCTCATGGTTGCTGTTGACTTAATTCACAAAAAGTCGGCTGGGAACCTTATCACAGAAGACTTGAATCTATCAGAGCCTTGGCTAGGATATAGGATCAGCGAAGAATCTACATGGGAAGGTGAGGAAAAGTGGGCGGTGGTGTATCCATTGGCAGCAAGCAGTGCATGCTGCAGCAGCTACCATTTCTCCTGCCAGCCTGGCAGCCAGCTGGGTTGTGTCATGCTGGAAGGAACCAACCTGTACACTCCAAAGGCCCTGGCTCATGTGCCTTTACTCTCAACACCAGAGCGAGCCATCATTAACATGGTCAGTGCCCTGAAAACCCAGGAATTAAGTCGGCTCGAGAGACAATGAATGGTCCTTCAGATAACTCATAACAATACACATACTCATTCTCTCCCCCACCCCTTTCTCCTCTTCTGTCTGTCTCTGTCTCTGTTTCTCTCTCTCTCTCTCTCTCTCTAAATCCCACTGTCAGCCAGGCATGGTGGGACACACCTTTAATTCCAGCACTCAGGGAGGCAGAAGCAGGCAGATCTCTGAGTGAGGCCAGCCTGGTCTACAGAACCAGTTCCAGGATGGCTAGGACTACACAGAGAAACCCTGTCTCGAAACAAAACAATCTAATCTGTATGTATGTATGTATCCTGACTGTCACTTCCTTGGATTTAGGTAAGGCCTTTTATACCAAGAAATTCCAAAAAGTTTGGTGCTTCTGGTGGCCTCTCGAATGACTGCCACACTTGCCTATTCCCTATAAAAGCCAGTATGGTGAGCATAGCCCGGGGCTTCCACTGTCTTCAGTGTGGGAGCAGCTGCCCTGGCAGGTGTCCCTGGACCTTAGCAAGTATCCCCTAGTCACACAGTATGTTTGAAGATGTTGTGGAGGGCAAAGGAGAATGCTTGCTTTCTTCTAACTGGAACCTTAAGGTGCTACCTGGCTGGGTTGTGGCAAGACCAGGAAGAAGAAATGGCAGAGAATGACTGTCCAGCACCTGCAGACCATGGACCCAGCATGGAAAGATCTCACTTGCTGAGGACCTGGACTATGTCTAGACGTAACAGGACAGTGTTCTAGAAGGTTCCATTTTCATCATAACTAAAGGAAATCCTCATCCTGTCTCCTTTCTTGCTAACAACAGCCCCCCAGTCCACTAGACAAAAGGGTTAGAAGATGGTTGGCATCTGCTGCCTGTTGGTCACCACTGTCGCCTGTGAGGAACCAGTGTCGGAAGCACAGTGGAGGAAGGGGAGGCTTGGTGGCTACACAGCCTCTCTCCATCGCCTCTCTGACACCTCCCTTCCGACCAGTCACATGATGCCACACAGCCTCCCACTGCAGGGCAAGGAGC
Organism: Cricetiscus sungorus; assembly: GCA_030556225.1. NCBI lineage: Eukaryota > Metazoa > Chordata > Mammalia > Rodentia > Cricetidae > Cricetiscus > Cricetiscus sungorus. The sequence continues at coordinate 53,593,948 of JANBXA010000398.1, read as the reverse complement.
CAGGCCCAGCCTTCTCTTTGTGACTCACCCACTACTTACACAGGTGCCATTTCCCCTGCCTGGACAGTGAACACGCAGTCCTGCTCTGTGGAATGTCTGTCTGTGCAAGCGGAATCTCCACGTGGCAGTCCCTGCTCCTCAGATGACTTCCACAATAAACACTACACTCTGACACCTGTTTGCAGAGTAAATTTTCTAAGAACACGAACAAAGGGAAGCAATCTGTAGAGTACTACAGTGAGACAGCACCCTGACCACTTTCTCTAAGTCATAATCCAGGCACACTGTTGAGGGCCATGGTGTGCGTTTGTGAGCAAATGCATGTGCGTTTGTAGTATGCATCACTGGGTTTCTTAGTCTTTCTGCACCCTGAGCTCGGGGCAGAATCAGATCAGACCATGTAGGCTGCCATTTCCCAAACAAGGCATCATCTTAGTGCAAATGTCACCACTTCCTGTTATGATTACTCCTCTATTCCCCTCTGCCCTATGGACCCTCCTCTTAAGCCCTTCGTCACACTGTTTTCATTTCTTCAATTGCTACATCCCGAGTTACCGACTACAAGTCATTACTCTTAGATCTGGAGACAGTGTAGCTTCTCTGTGTGTGCCTCTGAGCTGCTTGAGTATATAAAGGTTTTATTCCTTGTAGAACCTTCCATGTCTTGCACACATGTGACACATGCTCTTAAACATTTGTTGACTGACTCAATGTCCTAATGAGATATCATAATTTGGTTTCCATCACAAATAAACATACTGGGTATGTCATGGTTAACAGAGTAACCGTAGTCAAGAGTTCATGTTATCTCGGACTGTGAAACAGTCATCAACTGCTTGAAACACAGCAGACCACCTACCCCCCCCCCATAGGCATTCCCTTTCCAATGTCTCTGAAGAAACAGGTGTGGAGGGGATATACTGTGTAGTATCTTCCTATCTAGTGTGTGACTCAGAGATCTGAACTTGAGTAAGCTTACTAAAGTAAGCTTCAGGCCAGGCCTATGTTGATTCAGCTCAGCCTATTATTACTACATAGCACCAGAGGACAGTCACTCTCGGTCCCTCACCTCCACATGACCATCAAACATGAATCAAGTCAACTAAGGGAGTGACTGATCTCCAGAAACCCATTCCATTCTGGGACATGGCTCAGAAGTTGTCCTAAGCCTGTGAGGGTGTGTTCCCTTCGACCACCAGTGCTATTGGCACTAACTAAAGAGCAAACCAAGACAGGACTGGAATTCCCACCTGGAACGTGGGTCATGTGCCAGTGTCCTCCATGTCGAAGCTGCTCTGACTTTTCTAGAACCCCGTGCTGCCTTCCCCAGATCCACACGCCAGATACCTCATGGTCCTATGGCTCCAAATAGTGGCCATGCCCTGCCTTCAAGTTTGGGCTACAGCTCTGTAATCCAACTGCAGGTGTGGACATCTGACAAGCGACCTGAACTCTTGTGCCTCAACTTACCGACGTCACCGGCACAAACTGGAGTTCCATTCTTACACCTGCTAAGCTTAGAAACCTTGGTGTCCCTTTTGACTCATCTCTTTGTCACTCGCACATTAGTTTCAGGAACAGTTGGTCTCTCAGGAAACCGTGCTGGCCTTTGTTTGAGCCTTGCTGATGCCTGGAGCACTCTTTTTCTGAATCACCTCCCAGTCACTTTTTTTCCTTTCCAAGGAATTAGCTAGCCTCATTGACTCCCATCTGATCTACGCAGTTTCTCCTCACTACTCCGGGGTACTCTGGACTTTCTAACCAAGCCTGCTTTGTTTTCACCCAATATAGCCATCGCCTTTAGCATCCTATGTAATTCACTTATGTTGTTCATTTCCTGTCTCTAGCAGCTTGAGTACCCATGCCACATGGGCTCCAGTTGCCTGAAACAGTATCTGGTGTATAATCTGTGCTTAGTATTTGCTCACTGAATGGATGAAAACTAGAATGGTAAGATTTCACCGCACTGTTATACGAAGCCTTCAGGAAAGTTCTTGCCAAATCCTTGACAGAGTTGAAGGAAGACTTTTTGAGTCAATAATATGAACCCCAGGAGTGGGCAGTTTGGGCCAAAGGGAAGCCTGTGTCAGGGCCAAACCACGAGCTGGCCTCTTTCTTGTGTACAGGAAATGCTCTTTGTTGAGAGGCACACAGAAAAGGGCAGTTAGTTAAATAATTGATTTTCAGTTACCTAGAGGCCAGCCACATGTTAGCCACAAACTCAAACTTTCTAGCTATGCCTAGAAATATGAGGGGATAAGAAAGGACAGGGGAAGGGGTCCTTAGGAATAGCAGGGGCTTGGACTCAGAAAGACTTCCCAGAGGGGCCAGGCAAGGGGAAAGGGTCGCCTCTGCCTGGAAGCCTGGCAGCGCAGTGCACACTTGGGTAAGCACAATTATGTGTGCATGTGTGTCCATGTGCGTGTGCGCTGCAGAGGGAGGACACTGTTTAGTGATTCAGGGGCCATCTCTTTCACTCACACTGGTGTTAAGAGCACCCCTGTGCTGCTTATCATTTACCTGTATGTCTCCCCCTTTTTAATTTTCTTTTTCTAGAATTGTCTTACATGTCAACAGATTTAGCAGTCCCCAAGAGCTACCTTTGGGTCAACACCTGTTGTTAAGTGGGGCCGTTCTCATGTGTTAGTTCCAGAATGGACATTAACTGACCACAACTGTTCACACAGGCACAGGAGTGAGCTGTACACATCTCACAGACCACGCCTCTTCAGTGAAGACTGCCTGCTGCCAGGACAAGGTCCCGAGTAGGCTGCCTCTATGCTGCCTTGGGAAGATGGGGCAGACAAGGGGGAATTTTAAAAGAAATTCAGAGGCAAAGCTTCGAATAAAAGCTATGAGCAAATGGTCAGCCAACTCGTGGGAGGCCAACATATTTACTTTGCTCAAATGAGGACACCAGAAGTAACACAAAAAAAGGATGAGTGAAGGACATAATCTGAAAATAAAGGGTGTTCTTTAAAATGAATACATCTGGTTCTGTGGACTCTAACTACACTGGCCTCAGCGTTCTGTTTTGCTATGGACCAGCAGGGATCCTGGCAGGGTTCACTGGTGCTTGTTCCCTGGCAGTAACTATGGGTGCGAGTTCTTTAGAGGGGTTCGCTGGAGGCTGCTCAGGAGCCTGTGTAAGGGGCGGACATGGGGGTGGGGTGGGGGACACCAGAGGAGCTGTGCCTTCTCGATGTCTAGCTGCAAACTTCCTCCAGTTATACTGCTTTGGAAAACTTTTTAGAGTTTATGGATGAGGCAGGCCAGGGCCTAGTTTTGATGTTCAGTAACAGCATCACAGACTGAAGCAGGGGCTGGAGTCAGAGGTCGCCAGTGAGGAACTGGGCTGTCAGCTGATGGCTGGCGGGCCTCTGTGGAACAGTACTATCATCTGTCAATTCAATATATGATTAATAGCAATAACAGGGGAAGGAGAGGAAAAGCAGGACTGGGCTATATTTCAGATGTTAATAATTAAAAACAATAACCAAGGGCCTGTAAGTAATGCTTACTCCATCTCCCCAGAGGTACCCAGTAGGCTAGCTCTTCCACTAACAGCACTCCCATGGTAGAGTCATCGGCAAGGAAAACACCAGTGTCAAGGGTGGGACGGGAGGACATGGAATTCTCTGGATGACAATCGGTGGAAGCTGATGTTGTAATTACTGAAAACTGATGGCAACTAATTAAGTTATCTGATACCCTTAAGAGTATGTGGAGATGTGACTGTAGGAAATGGGGTCTCTTCTCTGTCCATGGCTCCCTGGATCTTTCCCAGCAGACTTAGCAGCAGCAGCAGCTTCCACTCAAAAGGGGAAACAATGCATCCCACACACCAGATTCACTAACTATTCCCTCCAAGTGATGGCTAATATTTCCCATTCAGCCAGGACCGGCTTGTCAACTGTGGTCGGGTAACAAGGAGAACTTTACAAAGTATTTATCCAGTGAAGCACTAACCAGCCATAAAGACAGCTCCTGTGTGACAATTCAAGAAAAGCTTGCATGGGGCTGGAGAGATGAGTCAGTGGTTAGAGCACTTTTGGCTTTTGCCTGAATTTGGTTCCCAGCACCCACATCAGACAACTCACAACTGCCTATAACTCCAGTTCCAGGGCACCCAATGCCCTCTTCTGACCTCTGCACACATATAGCCCACGTATGTACACCCAGGCACACCCACATATATATATAATAAAGTGTGTCATGCTAAAACATACTTATTTTCCATCTTGGTGCTAGGGATAGAACCAGTACATGCTAAGCATGTACTCTCAGGAGCTACCCCTGTCCCTAAAAGACACTTTTTTAAAAATCCCTAAACCCTTAAGTGATTGAGAGCAAAAATTTCCAGACAGTAAGTGACCTCTGAGGTCTCCAGGTACAGCTATTAAATAATTCCCACATCACACCAAATATCATCTATCAATTCCAAGCCCCTGGGATTGGCCTATATGACAACAGGGCCACAGCCACTCTGCATTCTGACTTAAACTTAAGAGCTGTGAACACAAACACTGGTTTGTTTGTTTGTTTTTCCTGTCTTCCTTTTACCTCTTTCTTTCTGTTTATTTTCCCCAGTGTTGGGGCTAGAGCTGAGGTCTTTATACATAATAAAACAAGCTTACCACCACTGAGCTCTAGGCTCCACCCTTGATTTTTTTAGGCATGATCTGAGCGTGTAGCCTACACTGGTCTGGAACTTGCATTCCCTTGCCTGACTATTAAAATTACAAGTATGTGCAGTGTTTTAATACTGGCTTTAAATTCTCAATATGTGTATTTTTAAGGGGTGAGTGTATATATGTGTTATCCATTTACTAAAGCTACTGGGAAGAATACTATTAAATAAAAGAGTTCATGGCACAGAGATATGGATTGTTTTGAAAGTGACTTTACAGAGATGAGTGTTGGTGACACACTCAGGAAGCAGAGGCAGGTGCATCTCTGTAAGTTCAAGGCCAGCCTGATCTACAGAGTGAGTTCCCAGACAGCCAAAGATACACAGAGAAACCCTGACTCAAAAACAAACAAACAAACAAATAAATAAATAAAATTTAAAAAATTAAAAAGTGGCTTCACAGCTAGAAGAATACTACCATTGCCTTGAGCTCTTAAAACAGAGTGCTCCAACTTCCCAAGTAAATATGCACAGCCATGTTTAGGCCATTATTTGCTAATGCAGGTTGAACCTAGGTCATCAATGGCTCCATGGTGATGTATGTATGTCTACAATGGAGTAGTTGCCATGGCAAACCATTTTCACATTTTACTTGCAGATCAAACACTGTATCTGAATTTTAAGAGAGTTTGCAGTCTTCCTTTAAAAGCTACTTCCCAGTCTCCATCCTCCTCGTATTAACGGCTGCTTGGTTCACTTGTGTTTTGGCACTAGTCTTTTATTTCATGATATGGTTGGGTTCTTGGTTCCCTTTATATATGATATATATTTATACATCTTTGTGCTTCGTTAGAGTACAGTGTACGAAATGACAACTCTCTAATACATCTTGGAAACAGGAATTCAAGAAACTTGTCGACCGACCCCAGTCTACAAATCGGTGTACTTAGTAGGTATCTTATGACATCTTAGGTCAATGTTTAATTCTGGCCTGCCTTATAGCAGATACTCTCTACTTCCTACCAAGGGATCACTAAATGTATCCATTAGTGGCATTCTTTTTTACTTTCTTAAAGTGTGTGTGTGTGTGTGTGTGTGTGTGTGTGTGTGTGTGTGTGGGCACGCACACGCGTACACACGAGGTCTCACATGTACATACTAATGCCTTTGGAGAGAGCAGAGGTGTTGGATTCCCCTGGAGTCCCAGCTGGTTGTGAACCACCCAATGCAGGCTCTGCTAATGGAATCAGGTCCTCTCACAGAGTAGCACATGCTCTTAACTGCTGCGTCATTTCTGCAGCCCCATTTGTGACATTCTTAAACCGATTCAAACATGAAACAGCTAATAGAGATGCTATCTACTTGGAAAAATCAAGAGCCCTCCACCCCTCATTGGTGGCTGAAGTCCCCAGTCCTGGCTTTCACCAAGAAGGAAAGCTGACATGTACCCTCGGTTCTCCATGTCTCTTCTCTTTGGTGAGATTTGGAGTGGCTCATCAAGGTCACATGACCTTCCTGGGATAAGGTAGGGGACTTTTCTCAGGGGTAAAATTATGGCCAGCTTCTTTTGCTTCCCAAGTTCCTGCTTTCATTTCCCTCCTCTTGCTAGCGAGTTTATCTTTCTGACCTTGAATGAACAGGGATTGAAGTATAATGGAGGCTGGGACCAAGCTGTGCTAGGGTTACATCATGATGCTGCTGTTATATTTCCCCCTGTGGAAGAAAAGTAATGAAACCACTCCCAGATGGCAGTCATGGCGTATCTCATACCCACTCATTCCTCCCAGACTCTGGTTCCGGAAGGTCAACCGTGGATGGCTTCTCTGGTGTCTGCCCTGCCCTCTGTAGATCCACTCACATGAAGGAGGGCTGCCTGGCTTGTAATGGTGGTGTTCTCCATGCCCGCTCATCCTTCTGCACACACTCAGACTTATGACTACAAAGCCTGGATGGCAGCTGGTGATACACACGAACATTCACCATTCACACTCCAATTCATGACAAAGGTGGTGTCATGGTTACCAAAGCCAAGCCTTCCATGCCCTCTTACATTCTTTCCTCCCTTTTCATCTGTCCCCGTCTTCCCTACTCTACCATTCTGTTCACTGTGCACACTAGGCCCCTCCCTCGTGGCCAAGGCTACACGACTCCACCCTTCACCGCATCCTGCAGAGGCAGAGGCCAGCCCACAGGAGTCTGTCTGGCCAGAATGGCAGGACAGCTCGCTGAGCATGTCCTGCTAGGCTGAGATCACACAGGGCTGCACGGAGCAGAGAGGGTGAGAGCCAACAGACAGACAGAGGCCTGCGAAGAAGGCCTGGAAGAAGACAGCAGATAGACAGGCCCAGCAACCTCATGGTAAATCTCAGAGGAACAGCCCCTGCCAACACAGCTGAGCCAAGTCCTGAGCTCATCTGAATGGCTTCTGTCCCAAGCCTGAGTCACTGGGGATTCCACAGACTTCTACGTTTACCCTCCATGAATTTCCAAAAGCAAACTGCTTGATGCTGTCACGGAAAACCTGGATCTTTGCATTCTACAGTTTCACTATGGATTACATCCAGGTCACAACCTAAGGAAGACAGCTGGCAAAAACCAGGCCTGCTGGCTGGTTACCCAGCAATTGTAATGACTCCCAGAGGAATCTGAACCCATGTGTGAGGCTGGCTCTGCCAAGACTCAGCCATGCACTCCTGTAGTGCAGGCTAGTCTGAAGTCTCTGCTGCCAGGGAAGCATGAGAAGCCACCTGCAGCCAGACTCAAGCGTGGATGCTGCCTCCAGGCAGAGAGCACAGGGAAGTGTATGTGTGGGAGAGAGGAAGACGTGCACCGTGCTCCTGTTTCTGAGAACTGTAGTCTAACACAATCAAATGGTTCAAGGTCTCAGGTCGGCCTTGCACCTGCACCCTGCAACCTCATCCCAGGCAACCAATCATAAACCAGAGAACAGTACCATGCAGATAATGCAGGATTTGCGGACAATAAGGCCAATTCCAAAGGCTTATAAAAGGAACCCTATTCTGTGGAACACATCAATTCTTAGAAACACAAAAACATCCAAAAACTTGGCAGGAAAGCAGAAACACTTTCATAGTCACCACAGAGCTCCCATGATTTCCCAAATGCCAAACATCATGCTTGTCTTGCTAACATATTGTCGAATTTAATCCTCAACCAACCAACCTTGAGCTATGTACTACGATTATATCTGTTTCCAAGTGAGCAAATCTGGAGCTGAGAGAAGTGGGCAAAACTGGCGGGTGTTTTCACAGCCCTAAATAAGTCCCAACTGCAGTGACAGCCTGAGGTGACTGCTCAAGACAGGTCTTCTGTGTGAAGGTAGAGATGAACAGCTTCCTGCCTGCCATTCTGCATTTTCAGTGAACTATAGTTGTTGCTTTAAAAGCAACAGGTAGCTATTTCTACTGATGTAGAGTTTTTCACGTGAAGTTCTGAAGCCAAAGCATCAATATTTTAACGTATGATTTTGTTCTGAGGGAGGGTCTTGATGCGTAGCCCAGGCTGGGCTTTAGCTTATGATCCATCTTCTCCCAAGTGCTTGGATTACAGACATGCAGCCACATCCCACATCCATTCAGGGTGTATATTTCTACATAAGCTGTGGACTATTATTTTTCTTAATTAGGCACGCCTAGGCAATATGCTTTTGCCGTCTTATATTTTATGTCCAGCCAATAGCTTTTTAAAGTGTCATTTTGCTACAAGCTAAGAAGAAATACTTCTCCAGCACTGTCCTCCTTGCCATTCATCGGCTTCACTACAGCAAACCACAAGGGGGCGTAGTAGAGTAATGCCTCCGGGCAGCCATTCTCCGGTGCTCACATTCTCTGGTGCCTTGGAGAAAATGACAACCACTATCTTCACACTGCGTGGCCACTTTTGTAGCCAAATATCCCAGGACCAGGCCTGCTAACTACATAGGGTTGAACTGCCTGATGTGGACCTCCATCCTGAAAGCCCCTCTAGCAGATGTGGGACCATGGGAAGAATAGTTCATCCATATCTATCGTTATCTCACTGTGGTGCATGTAAGCCTGGCTATGGACAAAGAAGCCTGCCTTTTCTATATTTCAGATTAAGCCTGTAGCCCCTAGACAGCAGAGTACCAGACAGGAAGGCCCTCTGCCTCTTGCCAGTTGAAAACTGTGAGTAACCTCAGAATTTCTAAAATGTGCCCAAGTCACAGGGTGGACAGAAAAATCCGATCTCTTTAGGAAGCTCACACTTTCGGAACTGCCATCTCTGTCTAGCAGGCTGGTCCACGAGGTGTACTTCTCAACTCTCAGCTAATTTATGCAGAGGGGGAGAGGGGAAGAGGGGGGAGGAGGAGAAAGAGAGAGGGAAAGAGGGCATGCAAATGCATCGGTGTAAATACGCGATGAACTCTGTAAGAAAATGTTTGCTAGCCAATTGTGTGAAGCAGCGCACAAGGGCATAAGGAGGTTTGTTGGGCTAACTCATCCTCAGGGATGGCGTTTTTTGGGCTAACTCATCCTCAGGGATGGCGTTTACTGGATTAATCCTTGTTAAAAACCACTCATGGACCTGATATGATGGTTCACACCTGTAATGCCAGAACCTAGAAGTTGAGGCAGGAGGATTCCCATAGGTTCAAGGAAAAGTGAAACAGAGCATAAAAACAAATAGGTTTCATAGGACTAATCTTCAAGTCCAAAAGTTAAAGGATGCCTCTACTTTGTACCCTAAAACTCCAAGATGTGTTGGAGCCCAGATGTCTCACCCCACACTGTAAATGCCCCTCTCCCCTTTTCTTGCCAGAACATAGATATTTCTGTGATGTGAGCTTCTCAGGGGAAAAACTCTCCCAGGAGATAAACCACCAGTTTTCCACAAGCAAGCCGTGGAAGCAAGGAGGGTCTTTAGAATGTGGTCAGGGTATCAATCCCTCCTTTCTGGCTAACCAGGGCTTTTCCCCAGAGGAAGAATGAATCCTGGGTGCAGGACACGTGTTTAGGTTGATCTTTTAAAACCATTTGGAATCACTTCACAAATAAGTATTTTCAGATGGACACCTGAGGGACGAGATGAGGAGAAGAAAGCTGAAAAGAAAAAGTACCCAAACCCTCTGCCTTTGATGCTTCTGGGAGGTGAAACACCAAGAGACAGACGTCAGATTTCAGCTGTGAATCTGAAGGTGAAGACCTTCGAGAAATTAGAACACTAAGATTAAAACAAACATTAAGGTGATGTCACATTCTAGTCTCTCCACTTTGCACAGAGCAGTGGTACTCTGCCCAGTGGCATAGCTAGAAGATAGACAGAAGCTTGGTCTAGCAGGTTCTGTGAGTGTCTACATCTGCCTGGCCCATTCATGGCACAGCTGTCCCTGTCAGATAAGTGCCCGAAGACTGTCAGGTGGAGAAGAACCCATGGAAATAACCTGTGGAGGCAGCTTGGGCGGAGAAAAGATTCTGTCATCTCCTAGCCCATTACCCCATCCTTAATCACAACAGGCAGTGCCCCCCCCCCCAGATCTGAGGAACAGAAAACAAAACAAAAAAAAAATGTTATCTTATCAGCTGTTTGGAAAAAGCCCTGTCATTTGATCTGTTTATTTGGAAGAAGCCCTGCTGAACTCAAGAGTTTGCTATGAGGCTGAGTGGAGTCAGTTCATGCAGGGTCTGCTGTTTCCCTGGCCCCAGGGCTCAGCTGGTCCCTGCGGATGAAGGGTCCAGGCTGGGTGAGAGGGGACCGACCACCTGTGCTCTTCAGTAAGGTAGTGGTGGACTCCTGCCCCTCCCACTGTGGTGGAAACATAACAGTACCCGGTTTAAAATGGGAACGCTCCCCTGTCCATTCTACCTCTGTCATACATATGCTTTCTAACTCAATGGCTCACAGGCAGCCCCTCCAGCTGGACTAAGGGCAGCTGTCTTGGGTCATGGGCCGCCTTTCAATCTTTGGAGAAACCTGGGTAGTAGCAGGGTCCACAGATCTTTCCTTGCAGCCTTCCCTCCTGGATCACTGTCAAAAACTCAGACTTTCCACCCATTTCCAACAAGCTCATTAGTGAGAAATGCCCAGAAAAATGGAAGTCAGCTTGCATCTCTGATCTGATTGCACAGAACATTCTGTGAGGCTCCAGGAGACAATTTAAGTGGAAACACCATTAACTACAGAGCAGCTGATGCTAATCCCCTCCCCCTCCTCCCTGAGTCCTCCCAGCCCAGAGCTGAACTCACCAGGGTGGGAGGGCAACCTCTATGCCTCTAACTAAACAGGGGAACCAAGGCAAATGTTTTCCCGTGTTGGCAGAGTTATTGCTGCAGCTGAGTCTAGCTCTGATTAAACCCCAGGCATGACTCCCCCTCCCTGTCGACCCTGAAGTTCTAGTTTAATGAAAAAAGCAAAAAAAGCAAAAAGCAAAAAAAGTAGGAACAGTTACTCAAACAAAACCCAACAACTCAGACTCAAGAGGAAACAAGCAAGGAGTGGCAGGCAATGCCAGATTGCAAGCCTGGTACTACTGAGAGTGACCTTAGGGGAAAGGGACCCTGGCCAGCCTAGTTCAGCTCCTCCCCTCACCCCAGCACTCACCTGCGATCCCCTGCAGGAGCCCGCAGACGTTGAAAATGCTTTTCCTCATGATACTCTGCACACACATGGTGAAGATGGACACCAAGGCCACCACGCAGAGAATGAAGATCCCCACTGCCAGGAAAATAGCAGTGGCCTGCCAGAAGCCGCTGGCGATGTCCCCGAAGCTCTTGGCGTAGGTCCCGCACAGTGTGTCCCTAGGGGTTTGCTGCATGCCGGGCGTGCGGATGCAAAGGATGCCCAGGTAGTAGGGCTCCGAGTCAGAGTCTGCCGGCTCAGCGCCGCGGGTCTTGGCTTTTCCGATCAGCCAGTCTGCGCTTATGAAGGCGACGAATTCGGCAAAGGCCACTACGATACTCAGGAGGGTCCAGAGCATCGAGCGGCAGGTGACAATGACATGACACATATTGATGTTCACGGTGGGAAAGCCAGGCAGGAGTCCACGGGGTCAACTCAGAAAGACAGCGGTGAGATTCGAGGGGGCCCGGGGAGGAAGTCGCGGCCAGAAGGGTCGCTTAGTTCCGCGGTCTGAGGCGGCAGAAGCAGTGAGGTCCTGGTCCCGGGTTGGCGGCATTCATGCGGAGTGGGAAGTCCTAACCGCCTCTGACCTCACCTATGTCCAGAGAGGAGGAGTGTGAGCGGCTGGCCAGGCTCCGCCCCACCCTGCGCCGCCCCCACCCGGGACGCCCGCCACCTTCCCGCCCACCTTCCCGCGCTCAGCTCCCAGCCCCCAGCCCGGGGCACTTTCTGGATGCTATTGTTCCTCCTTCTTTGTGGCAGCACCGAGTGTGCAGCGGTGAGGGACCTTATCTGGCTCCCACCAATCTTCTGCTGGGGCACTCGCAACCTGGGACACTGGCCCAGTGGCCAAACATCACAGACGGATGCAGGCGTGGCTGGCAGAGAACTTTGTCAATGCCCTGGCGGCCCCTCGTAGAGTTTGTGAGGCAGTGGCCGCTGCTGTGCTATCTCACATGAGCCAAGTTCTCTAAAACACCAACAGTTTTTGCTATTTAACCGCAGTGAGTAACGACCTTCAACAACCACCTGGAAATCAGATCACCAGTATTTGGTTCCTGGCTGAGTAAGAAAGTAAAGGGAAGTGATCCCAGGAGAACGAATAAGCAAGCCATTCCCATCCACTCCTCACATTATGTTAGAGAAGTTAATTTGTGCTGGTTAAAACTTTTCAAGAAGCCCTAAAGAGGTCACGACTTAAGAAAACTATTCAGAATGGTGTGCAGATGACCCTTAACTGGGCACCACTACAGCAGGACCCCCTTGTTGAGCACATAAAGTTGTCCTTGAAGAATGCATCTCTTGAATTGTCCCAATTCATCTCGCGTCCCTTGGCCTGAGCTCCCATTCACCCCAGGTCTCGGACTCAACATGCTCATTGTTTGAGATATCACAGAGAGCTCATTCTCGTTCCTGAGGACACATGACTCCGTTACCAGATGACTTTTGCCCCAGTGGCTCAACCTCCCTTCAGAGTTTGGACCCTCAATCATGGGCTGGCACTGCTGGGCTGCAGCCTGGCTCCTCTGTCCCCTCTCCAAGGTCAGGCAGGATCATACAGCTCCTATCTGGGCATAGGGCCCTGCTCTGAACAACTCTGTCTCATTAACCGAGGTCATGGCAACGCCATGAGAACAACTACAAAGAGCCCCTTGACAGGCTGGGGCTTGGGTGAGGCAGGCAATTGTGAGAGCGGGAAATAACAAAGTCCACTGGCGAAGCTTAAAATGGCGGTTGGTATGCCACACGCCAGCATTCTGCTTGCTGGCTGACACTCCAGGGAGGTGACTGTACTCATCCTATGAAACATGAAACAGGAAGTGCTTTAACCCTACTCCAGTAGTTACATGGCATGCTACTCCTAAGACACGGTCTGAAGAATACGAAGGACATATGTGCATAAACTACCAGGCTGTGCTGGGCTTGGTGAAGGGAGAGGCAGTGTGTTCCACTATAACCCTTCTGGAATCCCTCGGATCTGGGCTCTACAGCCGACACCGTCACTGTCTGGCCATGTGGGTAGCTAACTTCTCGGTGTGTCATTACAACTGTATTGGCTGGCTTTGTGTATCAACTTGACACAAGCTGGAGTTATCAGAGGAAGAAGCCTCAGCTGAGGAAATGCCTCCATGAGATCCAGCTGTAAGGCTTTTTCTCATTTAATGATCAATGGGAGGGACCCACTCATGGTGGGTGGTGCCATCCCTGGGCTGCTGGTCCTGGGTTTCTATAAAAAGATGGGTTGAGCAAGCCATGGGAAACGAGCGGTAAGCAGCTCCCCTCTGTGGCCTCTGCATCAGCTCCTGCCTTCAGGTTCCTGCCAGGTTTGAGTTCCTGTCCTGACTTCCTTTCCTCCCCAACTTGCTTTTTGGTTATGGTGTTTCATAACTGTTTAACAGCAGTTAAAAACCCTAAGGAAAACAACAACCTAATGGAGACTGCAAGGCTGCCTGTCCCTCACCAGGCCACTGTGAGAGATGAACAGGAGCCCGTGAAAGCCCTCCCCTCCCTCTCTGCCTGCCCCCCTCCCCACACACTCGCCCCGTCTGGGACTGATTGGAAAAGCAACTTGCTATGACTTCCAGCCTTGTTCCTCTTCACTCTGAAATGGCTTTTCAGAATGTATTTGTCCCCATTCTGAACTGTGGGGCTCTGTCCTGAGCTCTCAGATGGCTTTACTGCAGTGGCAATGCAGTCTCCATTGTGCTGCTACAAGGTCTGCTCTGAGTCAGGAGCGTGATGAGGCTGTGATCTCGGAAGAGAAAGGCTGTGAAACTTCAGGCCTGCAGGCTTAGTAAAATGGTCCCTGCCAGATTCAAGGCAGCATTACTTATGGATCCACATGTTTAAGCTTGGAAAATAGAGCACTTTCCCCATCTGCGCCTAAAGAACACTTCCTCTCCCCCAAACAAGGTCCCGTGCTAGTAACAGGATGCCCGAGGTGAGGTCACCTGCCCTTCTGAGCTTCCCAGCAAGTTTGCTACCTGCTGCTGACAGCGAAAGGCCATGATAGTCTAGGCAGTCTAACAAGGCAGCTCGGCCAGCTAGCTCCAGCTCCCAGCAGAGTCAGGGTAGCTGGACAAGGGACAATCTGGGAACTCAGCAGGGGACTTGAGTAGGTTGTGTTCTGTGAAATGTCCCCATTTGGCTAAATGCACTGAAAGGCAGCCACCTGCTGAGACAACCTCTCTGTCAAAGGAGAAATAGATCTTCACTATAGATCTTTGTTAACCACAGGGGCCCCTGGCTCAGCATCCTCAGCAGGGACTCTCTGCTGCTAACTGCCATCTCTGTCCCCACACTCCCTCATAAACCACCTAGGAAAAAGCCACTAAATACATCTCCTGTCTACAACACCCTGCCTTACTGTCACAGGCACAGTGATTGTGGGTCACCTGGGCAATGTTACAATATTGTCACGAAGACCCACAACACAAAAGGAGGATGACACAGGAAGTGACAATAATCTCATCATCCAAATAGAGAGCTGAGCGGGGTTTATAAAGGTGGGGCGATGCATCCTGACTGTAGTCTTCACTGTACGAGAAAGATGCTCACAGCTGGGGCGTGCTCCTTAGAATGTGTGCGTTCCAAGTTCCTACGGTCAGCAGGGAACAAAGTGCACACAAAACCGGAACGAGGTGGTGCCCGCTGGCCAGCTTCTTAGATTACCAGAACACATATCCTGGAGTAAAGTTCATCTCCACCCACAAGGTGTAGGGAAGCCAGGGATGTCAATCAATGCCACAGTGCATCCTACACTCCCAGCTTGGCAGAAGAGGCAGGCAGGAGAATAAGGTGGGGTCAGGACTCTAACTCACCTTGCATCTGCTTTTCAACTGGATGACAGATAATGTCAAACACAGACATACATTGGTAAGAATAGACAGGCAGCCAAGATTCAACATTTGCTGTTAACGTTCCCCCTTATTTTTTTCCTGCTCTGAAGCATGTACACAAGGTTTTGTTGTTGTTGTTGTTGCTTTAGCCACTTACAAATAAGATGTCCTAATACTTCATCCCTAAATGCTTTAGCACACACCTCCTAAAATCACATAGCTTCAGGACAAGAAAACAGTCTACTAATATCCAATGCCTTGTCTATAGTTGGACAAGCCTGCCTGCTCCATTTTTACAGCCCCTCCCAAAGCTGTGACTCAATCAGCAGTCATAAATTGCATTTCACCCACTCCCACTTTCCCCCTGAAGACATTGGGGCTGTCACCTTCCGAATACCCAACTACCTGGGTTTGACTCTTCTTGTCACTTAAACTATTTTCGAGGGTCTGCTTCACAGAAGTGGGATGGTCACACTCAGGAGCTCAGCGTGGTACTTGCAGTGAGCATCCTTTGGAGGTGAGGCCCTTTGATCCCCACGGCCTTGCCGAGAGGACAGCATTAGTATCACAGACCCCAAACCAGAACAACTTTATGCATATCCATGTGTCACATTAACTCAGACATACCCTTACACACCATGCCCAGGGGTTTCTCTAGGCTGATAAGGAACCCGAATCTATAGAGAAAGATGGGAGCCTGGCTCCTCAGGTTTGAGCGTTCCCTGGATGGATTTTGTTGCTACAGTTCTATTCAAAGATGATACCCTGAAGCTACAAGGGAATGACACTTCTCAGCAATGAGTCCCGTCTCTCCTTGTAACACAATTGTGTTTTATATATAACCCATAAAATTTAAATTTAATTTAGGACCCGCATACCTAGGAGGGGAGGTAAACCCTAAATGACCCCTCCTTAGGAAATATACTTGAGCTGAGAAGACAGAAGTCACATAGGGAAAAGCTTTCTTGCAACCAGGAAGGTCATTAACTGAACAGCAGCCCGGAACCCTCTGGACAACCTGAGACTCTAAAACAAACAAACAAACAAACAAACAAACAAACTAGCAAGGTGAGGTGGCACTCACCTTTAATCCCAGAGGCAGGAGGATCTCTGTGAGTTTGAGGCCAGCCTGGTCAAAAAGCTGCACAGAGAAACTCGGTCTGGTAAAATAGAAAGAAAGGAAGAGAGAGAGAGAGAGAGAGAGAGAGAGAGAGAGAGAGAGAGAGAGAGAGAGAGAGAGAGAGAGAGAGAGAGAGAGAGAGGAAGGAAGGAAGGAAGGAAGGAAGGAGAAAGAAGAAAGAAGGAAGGAAGAAAAAAGAAAAGGACAAACTGTCCTCTGGCATTGCTCTCTGCCCACCCCTCCTGCCCTCAGCAAGCATACCATACTGGGAGAAGAGCATGCAAACCATGTGACTGGGGTGGTATAGATAGAGCTTTTCGGAGCTTCACACACAGGCTCGAGACCAACTCAGCTCTGTCAATGAAACACTGGGGCTCAAAGGGCTGTTTGTATTTAGCCTCTGCAAGCCTGATTCCCACAGCCCCAGAACAGAAGAATGACCTGCTGGCCCCTACCCCACCCCCCACCCCCTGGAAGAAGATGTGGGCAACCCAAGGATGACCAGCACACCATCCAGCCCACAGTGCCAGCGATTACTCACTGCTAATATGGGATTAACAATGCTCCGGGCACAGGGAGTTCTCCAAAATATTAGCTGGGAGGAGGGGGAGAAATTCTGGGCCTATTAGGAAAAAGTGTCTCCGTTTGTTCCACATTCTACTGAGATTCCAGGGTCCCTCAGGCTCCAGTTTAGTGGCACAGCCTAAGGATAAGAACAAGAAAAAGGACTCAAGAAAGTGGCAAATCAGTAAGCCAAAAGGAAGCGGCCCCAGGTCAGAGCCCTGACCAAGATGATGAACCTACTTAGGGCAGACTCTGGAAGGATGTTTCCAACTCCAGCTTTGGCCTCTGGGGGACTGAAGATGTACTGGCCATCCCTGGCCAGGGTGGTCCTTCAGGAGCCTCACAGAAAAAGATATACCATGCAGGTTTCAAAGCCTAAGTAGTGTACACTGGAAACACCAAAGGCAGTGATGCCTTTCTGCTGGTGAACTCTAAGTGTGGAAGAATAAAATATTGAAAGTATAAGCTCTAATGAACAGATTTACTACACTAATCTGGGGCACATCTAATCTTCGCCTCCAAGAAGACTATAATTGTTTCTCCGCCCACTTCTGTATTACTGCTATCTCCCCTAGACATGGGAACTCCAAGGGCTTTGGCAAATTGGCCTTCACCCCCAGGTCTTCTGCAAGCACAAGACAGCTGGATAGAGACAACTGCATGTGGTTTTGCTTCTGAAGGTGATGGAAATCGTCCAGTGCACCGCTTCCTGAAGGATGGTCCCTGGCTCAGTCCCAATCTCCTAGAGAGGACCTGCAGGGAGCCTGCATCTCTAACCAGCTCCCACAGATCCTGCCACAGTTTAGTGACCACTGAAGACAAAGCGGTGTGTGACCCAATGTGACCAGGACACAGTGACCAGCCACCTGTCCTCTGCCTAGCTCTTAAGCTGCCAAGCTGAGGGGGACAAGGGATTCTGTCACCAGAGCAGCTGTTCCCCAGAAAATCCCAGGACAGCAAGGGAACTCCCTGATATCCTGGAACCTTTTCCTAAGAGCACAACCATTGCCTTCAGATCCAAGGCCAATGCAAAGCACCTTGTGTAGGCTGCTATTGTCTTTGGATTTTAATATTCCTACCAGGGAGGCTTTTCAAGCTTTAGCTCTGGTGACTCCAGAACACACACACACTGGTTACAGAAGAACAGGCATCCTGACTGTTGAAGGGTCAAGCGCACCACCAAATGCATTTCCTTTGCGTTGAATATGCTCTGCACCTACCTGCTTTGGCCAATAATCTTCTGCAGTCCTAGGACAAGCATCTCCTCCTCCCAAATCCGACCCTCTGGGAAGACACTGAAATGGGGTTCTCTTTTCACCTGGGCAGGCTGTGCCCCCACCCACGCAGGGATGTGTGCCAATGTGCCCTGTCTGGAGGCACTATTGCCTGTCACATCTTTGGGGAGAGGGGTGTGTATGTTATTCATTCTCATGAATCAAAGATGCCATTAGGTGTCATATAAGGATAGCAAGGACAATAAAGAATTGTCCTGTGCAGATGTCAGAGGTTTTGGATCTAGAGGATCCCTGGTCTGGTGGCTTCCCACAAATGAAATGTGCAACTTAAAATAGATTTCTGCCATCGCCTCACTGGCTTCCAGTGGTATCTCCTGCCCCACAGTCTGGACAGACACAATACTTATTACAGGCAACGCATTCTTAGCTGGATTTCCGAATTTTTCAAAGGCCCATGCTAATCAGCATGTTTTGAGAAACAGGATGACAGGAGGATAGAAACTGTCCTGACAGAAAGAACTGTCCAGGGTCAGGGCTGTGCACCCTGCCTCTACTTTCCCTGGGGAATGCATGAAAGTTAGCTTTTGTTTGCAGTAACCACTACCCCAAGCCAAGCATGGTCCATACACCTATCATCACAGCACCTGGGAGGCTGGGGCAGAAGATAATGAATCTGGGGCCACTCCAGTTACAGAGGCATATACGCACATGCACAGCCCGCTCCCAACACACATACAGTCCCTAGACTTTGCCTCAGAGACCTGCAAGTGTGGCCACAGGCCTTTATCCCTATCAAGCTACCCTCTCCTTTTGAGAGGTGGGCCACTCTACATGCATGGGAAACTCCACATATCAGGATGGGCCAAGCAGACAACGGCTATGTGATGTTTGTGCATCCTGGCCCTCCAGGAGCCCGGCTCAACTCTCCTCTGTACAAGAGGAGAGTTCCAGCCTAGACGTCCCTCTCTCCAGAAGTTCCAAACAGCCTCCTTCTCTTGGGCATGGAGCACCTGGGAGCTCTCTTGGCCCCATTCACAGTCCATTTTGTTTTTAACTCACAAGCCCTGGCTAACCCCAGACCTTTCTAGAAGCCAACGCTCAACCCTTCCCATGTGCAGCCTGCTTCCTAACTCCTCTTTCAGGACAGCACATTGGCCTTGGGCAGGGGTGGCCCCAGAAAGCAGGGCCTCTCACCTATCCTATTTTCTTTGAAGACCTCGGAAGACACTTGCGTATTTTAAACCCTCCCCACCTCTTTCTACAAATGCCCATGTGAACTCTAAAAAAGGTGGGTCATCCTCAGGAGGTTTGCAGTTGTGTCTATCAGAGGGCAGGGCTGAGCAAACCAGCCTTCTGGGCAGGTAGTCAGGAATGACTGAGCTAGGAGCACTATGCCTGCCTCTGTCCCTCCAAGGGTCCAAAGCGTCTGTTAGTTTGCTAATTAAGCGAAAAGTTAATTCCAAGGGTTACCGTTTTTATGCCACTGCTTTGTATAATTTTCAACCATAGGTATTTTTTTCCTAATGTATAATGCATTCTGCATCAGGACAAAGTCTTAATGTGGCCTCAGGTATCATGTCATTTCAGGATCAATAGGAAAGTAACAGCAAAAACGTCCCAAGGGCAGGGAAAACAAGTACTTGGAAATCAATTCTGGGGCACAGCAGAGGGCACGCTCCATGCAGCCCTGTTCAAGCTGCTGCACTCTAGAATAGATGACCCTAAGAGAACAGACTAGTGACTAGTCTAAGGGGACAGCTGGGCAGCTCTGTACCCAGGGAACACTGACATCATCTGCACAGCAACTGCAGGCTTTCTGGACACTTCTGTGCACAGGCAGAAAGAAACGTCACTTGTTCAGACACAATGCCGTCAGCCAGGTCCCTCCCGGATAACTTCATGAGCCCCAAAAATGATAAACAGAGGATTATGCCATCTGTTATTCTGGAGACTCTCACTACAACCCCCTCAAACACCAGAAAATCTAAGGATCAACTAGAACAAGACGTGCTCCTTGTCTGGAAGCTGCTCAAACAGCTCCCATAGAAGACGTCATTGTTTTACACAGTCCCTATCTGTCCTGCGTGTGGCATTTTTCCACCCTATTGGCTGACTGGCTTGCTTTGGCCCTTCTAACTTGAGAAGTGGTACATATCTCTCCCAATCTACAGCTGACAAGCTCTGCCTTCCCTTTGTTATGACATCCGAGACTCCTCCATCTGCTGTGTCCCCAGCAACACAAATCAAGTGAACAGCCACTCTCCATGAACACTAAAGGTAACGGAGCCAAACCTCAGCTGTTACCAGTGCTGAGATTTTTAGGGGCCCAGCAAACACCACCTCCTTGACAGACTGCCTTTCACCCCCTTTCTCCTGAGAGCTATCAGTGGATCAGTTACGGCTACCTCCTGCCTTGCGGTCAGGGCTATGACTCAGTTTATTTCTAGTGCTCACAGGCAGGGTGCTGTGCGCTTTGTCTGAAGGGCTAGGACCCCTCCCCGCCAAGCTGTCCTGTCAGCACAGAACAAAACTGTATGATGTCCCAGAGGCCAGCCTCCAACATGTAGCAGGCCGTGTCTTTCTAAGGAATGGAGACAACTGAGCCAACAACTGGGCAGGAAAGATAAGTTAGACTACACAGTAGGGAGACAACCACAGGGCAGCACTCGGGACAGTAAAAGGTGAGCCGTAGGTAGAGACTGACAATGGCTACACTCCCTACTTCTCCGCCTCTGTTACAAAATCCTAATAATCCCTCTGAGAGTAGGGTCACTTGGGAGACCTGGGGAAGAATAGACATGTCATGGAAATGGCAGTTCCCATCAGAAAACTTTCATCAGCTCAATAGGATCCTACACAGCAAACTATTTAAACCTGGGCATTGCCTCCTTATACACAGTTTTTTGTTTGCGGAAGACTAATTTGATATCACATTTTAGCTTAAAATTGCTAATAGAAAGAAGAGTGGATTTGGAAGTATACACAGATAGTTAAACAAAAGTTCTTTACTTTTATCTTTACTGCCTGATACTGGACCAAAGCAAGCTAAAGTAGATAATGTGCAGCCTGGCCTTAAGGCCAGGTCCCTGGTGGCCATGCAAGAGGGGAGACAGGCAGTGGTGGCACACCTTTAATCCCAGTGCTCATCTAGCAGAGGTAGGTGGGTCTCTGTGAGTTCGAGGCCAGCCTGGTCTACAGATCGCGCATTCCAGGACAGTCAAAGATACACAGAGAAACACAGTCTCAAAAACATGTGGCGGAGAGTGGGGGGAGGGGGCAGAAAGTGGTAAAGGGGGCAGACTATTGGCATGACCCACAGAGAGGACCTACAACCTTCCAGTTCATCCCAGCAGTTTCGTGAGAGGCAGAGGCAGGAGCTGTCTACAACACAGCAAAGGCCATGAGCCGGATCCCATTAAAGAAAACACTCCAAGCATATCCCAAAGTCACCAACCTTACTCAGGTTCACTCTGTGGAGCGGCACGTTTCTAATCACCTGGGTGCTCAGAGATAGTATCGGCAAACTGCACCTAAGGATGTAAGACAACCCATATCCTTAAGGCTCAGAGCCCACGTGAGATTCGCCCAGGGACCAGGACAATGCTAGTGGCTATGTACTCTTTCTTTTAAAAACCTCTGGTTCTCTATCTGAAGTCATTTCTGTTTCCCAGCAGCAAGACAGAGCAGTAGTAGAATGTTGAAAAAAGACACAAAGCAAAGGGCTGAAGTCTGGTCTCAGCTTGGTTCCTGCTTCTGAGTGTGTTACTAAAATGGCCTTTGGTTTTTATTTCTCATTCACATGGGTGCTGGCTTTTTACCTTCAAAGACACAAACTCGAGCCCCAGATCCTGGAGGCCTGCCTTACGTGTTCCTGCCGCTAAGAACTAGCCAGCTCTGTGAAGCTTTTGAAATTAGCCCAAGTCTTATGTGCTGAGCACAAATGCAGTAAAGAACAATACATACAGCGATGTTCACGAATGAGGCTTGGTGATTTATTTATGCTCTGAAAATCTCCTCTCCACTAGTTCATTTCTGTCAGAGATTTAAGATCAAAAAATTCAGTGATCCGGTATAATGATATATACAAATGGACACATCATATTGGAATCCACTAGATATAATCATTAAGATACATAGCAATGTTCTAGGATGCTGGCCATGCATATACAAATATTAGTGATGTATAAACCTCATCCACACCCAGCTTATTAAACGTGATCTGTTTCAATGGTTTCATAATTAGTGGCCAACCTATCCAGCATTCTTCACCCTTCCCTAATGAGAATGCCAAATCCAAAACCACCAACAAAGTTCACATTTTCTTTATGAAGTAAAAATGAATCCCCCAGATATTTAGGATTCAAGTTATGTTTTACAAACAGATCTTACGTGCAAGGATACCTTTGAAAGGATACCCACTTTTCAAGCAAACACTAAGTTCAATACAGGCTTCAGAAACATCAGGAACTTGCCAACACGCAATGCTTAAGCTCACACAGCATCCTTGGCCTTGGACACTGGCTGGCCTAATGGCTCAGGAATGCACTTCTGGGAAGAGGAGGCCAGTGTTTCCCCTTCCTGGGGCAGCCCAGGTGAAGTCACTGCAAACTCAAGAGTTCAAGAGGGCCACAGGGCATACACCCCTCCAAGTCCCTCCCTTTGGAAACCTGAAATCCATGCACTGATCACATGACCCAGTATGTTTTTTCTGGGAACATGGGCTTCTTATCACAGCCACTACACCTCCACCCAGTATCTATAAGGCCACTTCTGAGGTCATGCCAAGGCATCCTCTGTGGGGCCATTGGTCTATAGGTACCTAGCTTCATGTTCAAACACTATTTTCCTGTGTATACAGAGCCATATGACTGAAAAAGCATAGCATGGAGCCAACCCTGTTTCAACTCTATAATCCAGGGCCTGTCATTAACTAGTTTTGAGTTTCAATAAGCTTTTCCTTGATAGGAATCATTTCCTCATCCTCAAGGAAATGGTAAAGGAGAACCCAGCTCACAAGGACTGCACGTACTGGGCAGACCAAGCCAGGGATCACTGGTTGCATTCTCATCAATATTTACATTTCACTGACTTATCTCCGAGAGGCAAAAATCATCTTCTCTTATGAGCAACTGACAGAAGTTTGTCCCATGACAAAATCATTGTTGCAGAAGGTAGGCGGGAATCCAGGAAAACTAGAGTCCAGTCCTAGGCTCCTGATTACCTGACACATGACTCTGTACCACTCCTTAATGGCCCTGGCTTTAGTGTCTCTAGTACAAAGAAAGATGGATTTGGTGTCACTCTCTCACTTTCAACTTATGTCAAGAGTGTGACTACTTCTGACCACCTTTTCCCAGGGACACAGTCCCTCCTGTAGCAAAGGGGCTCACAAGACCTACTGCTGTGAAGACAAGAGCCATCAGGTTGGGGAGCGTTTAGGCAGGTTATAAGGAATGTCGAGGACAGGGGTGTGACAGTATAAGCAGAAAAGGTCACATCCGAACACAGAGCTGAGTAGACAAGATGCAGGATGCTACAGAGAAAGTGCCCAAGAGCCATGGCCAAAGATTTAGGCAAGACCAGCTCCCCTTTATGGTCTTTTGGGGGGGTTAGAGACCCAATTCTAACTCTTACTATTGAGTATAGTGAATAGACCATAGCCCAGTCATTGGGCTAAAGCTAAAACCCCTTTGCACTCAACATCAAAGACAGACTGCAGTTTCTCAGCTCTGAAAAGCCTTGGTCCTAAAAGGGGCCCTTCCTTCTTGATGAACTTTTGCTTCCTATTCCAGGAGATGAAATGCATGGACTTATGGAGACACTAAATGCCACGGGGCTGGACAGAGTATAAAAGTTTCATCTGTTTTTAAAAAGTGTTGACTGAGCGGTGGTGCATGCCTTTGATCCCAGCACTCAGGAGGCAGAGGCAGGTCGATCTCTGTGACTCTGAGGCCAGCCTGTTTTACAGAGTGAGTTCTAGGACAGCCAGGAACTACACAGAGAAACCCTATCTCGAAAAACAAACAAACAAACAAAAAACAACAAAAAAGTATATAGATCTCATCACAAAAAATATGAACTGATAGATAAATGCATATTAAAATATTCCAGATGAGAAATCAACATCTCTCTCTCTCTCCCCCTCTCCCTCTCCCTCTCCTCTCCCTCTCCCTCTCCCTCTCCCTCTCCCTCTCCCTCCCTCCCTCCCTCCCTCCCTCTCTCTCTCTCTCTCTCTCTCTCTCTCTCTCTCTCTCTCTCTCTCTCATGCTGGGGTTAAAGGTGTGCACCACTACCACCTGGCCGTGGAGTGGTCGGGGACTACTCTCAGATGAAATGGTCCTGTAAAATCCTTTGCTGTTTGGTCCCTGGTAGATTATTAAAATCAAGCTGTGAGATTTTCTCATTGGCCAAGGATATCCTGAGAAGGTTCATTCACATTTATCCAGCAACATATTCTTCTAATTGTTTTTATTAATGATCTAATGAAACATCTTATTTTGTTATAATCAGTCAAATGATTCAAATGGCACTGAAAAAACTCAACATTCTGGCCCAATTGCCTGGGGGGCGGGGTTAAGCTACCCAGCTGACTTTAATTTTCAACTTTACTTGACATTATCACTGAGATCTCATGAACTTTTAAATGTTGTTTTTAAAATTTGGTTAAAGGCAGTATTTTATAAGCTTTGTCGAAATTGATCCAATTGACATGATGATCCTGGATGGCAAAGGCAAAGAGATAGAGGCTCTGGCAAGATCAATTGTTTGTGGTCAGCTACATACAACAATAGGAGGGCCATATGCTTGAGCTAGGAAAACCAAACTCTGTCCCCATCCTCTTTAGCTTCGTGTCCCCTAACTGCCTAGCCTTCATCCCAACCTGCCTGGTATGGGTGGCACTTAGCTAAGTCACATTAGGTTTTAGGGTAGGATGGAGGATGAAAATGGAGGCCTTCTTAGACTGCTATGTGTAGGGAGCAACTGATCCTACTTCTGCCTGAAGAATCGAGATGCTAAGGATTCTCCAGACAGTGCAGGTAACAAACGTGTGAGGCAAGGGATGAAACCACACTAACACTGAGAAAGAACACACACGTTCATCATATTTGATCATCTCCTCATGAAGTCCTACTCCTCCTGAGGATCATGCTCATTAAGCATCTCCTAAAGCAAAACCATTTAAAGGGAGACTCTTGATGCAGTGCTCCCAAAGGGAGATTCAGATTACTGAGCCTTTGTTGACCTTTGCACTGTTAGTATTCACAGCTCACTCTGAGCCACACCCTAAGGGTCTATAAGGAAGCTTGGGCAACCTCAAGTCCTGTACACACTGGAACTGTTCAAAGTCCACAGAAATGAGTGTGGGCAATTGGTCAGATGGGTGGGTGACAGAGACAGACCTATCCTACTGCCATAGTACCAGGGAGTTGTCATAAGGGTTCCAATCAGGAATGTGCTGAGGGCCTGAGCAGACCTCTGTGACCTCTGGGTGGAATCGGGGAGAATCCCAAGGAGAGCTAATGGGTCTTCACTAGGAACACATTTCTTAGGAAGTCAAGAGATGGCTACTTCAGCAGGAGGTACAGTTGGGAAAAAGGAGGCCATTTTCCAGCTCCTGTTGAGTAACCCTAGAAGGGTTTGTAAACACTTTTCAAAACAAGTTGAAAAGGGTGGGCTCTGCCCACATGGCTTATGTTCTAAGCAGAATAAACTGCTGTGCGTGTGCGTGTGCGTGTGCATGTGTGTGCGATATAGTAGCTAAAAAGGCACAATCAGGGCCTACCTGCTAGCCATTGAGCATAATCACTTTCAACTGCTTATTCACATTCACTTTTTAAACTTAATTTTTTTCTTATATTTTATGTATGAGTGTCCTGCATATATGAACACCTGGAAGATGGAAGAAGGCATCAGATACTATTATAGATGTTTGTGAGCCACCATGTGGGTGCTGGGAATCAAACTCAGGACCTCCGAAAGAGCAGCCATTGTTCTTGAGCCATCTCTCCAGCCCTGCCCACCCCCATCCACTTTTTAACTCCTGGTATCATTTGTGAACTCCCTGCACTGACTTTCAACGAGTCAGAAGAAAGAAACTCCCAGGAAGCACTGCAAGGACTGGGTGCCAGGCAGTTTGAAGGGAAAAGCATGCCCTGTGGGCTACGGGGCCTGAATGTGGGTGGATTGGGAGGGTGGAGCGACTCATGGACACGGCACAGAGCCCTCAATGCCTGGAAACTGGTACAGACTGAACTTGTAATCATCCCAAAAGGTTTACACCTGGTAGAACAGATACTCAATATACCTGGCTCAGGCAAATGACCCTACCAGGGAATGTATTCACGACTGTGAAGTCCTTTTGTATGTAGTCCATCCCTTCCCACTGCATTCTCAGCAATCACCACAGACACCCTATTCCTCCATCATAATTAAAACAAAGTTAAAGTGGCCCGGAGTGTCCCCAGAAGTCACATGACCAGCTCTGTGAGTGAGGCGGTAGACTGGGATCTCAGCTCTGCTACCAGACAGGGTTTGGCAGACCATGTTCACACACTGCACACAGGAGTGTCTGGAGTCTGCTCATGTGCCTGGTTCTGAGGCATAGGCTAGATGGCAAAATGACAGCTCTCTATCCTCAAAGGGTCCCAGGCGTAGCGGGGCCATAGATAAGCCAGCAGGGGTGATTACCACCCAGAGCCGCCTGTGCTCTGTTCACTACTTGGGGTGGGAAAAAGCAGACCACAGACAGCAAATGTTGAGGTCACATTCTGTTAGGAGTCTGGACGAAAAAAGACCTGAGAAGAAGGAGGAAGAGGGGTCATAGTGTAGGGCCCTGGATATGTGTTTAGGATGTTAATGGACTAAATATTGCTAACAATAGTTCTTATTTGATAACTGTTTTGTTTTATATATATATATTACTATGTTAAAGTTATTTTAACTGTCTTTTTATTTTAGACAGAAAAGAGGAGATGATGGGAGATGTCATTCTATAAATATGTTTCTCATATTGGTTAATGAATAAAGCCCTGTTGGCCAATAGGAAAGCAAGATAGGCAGGACTAGGAGACAAGGAAGATTCGGGGAGAGGTAGGAGGAGATTAAAAACGTAGGACCAAGAGAACAGAGGTCCAAACCCTCTCTCTAGTAAGATAAGACCACATGGAAACATTAGATTGATAAAAATGGGTTAATATTTAAGACAGAGCTAGCCAATAAGTAACACTAGTAACAGGCCAACAGCTTTATATATAATACAACTTTTCTGTGTGTTATTTGGGGCTGATGTGGCTGAGGGGCCAGGCTGGCGGAAAAAACTACTCATGTGGTGGTTCACAACCATCTGTAATTATACTTTCAGCATCCCTGACACCTTTTTCTGACCTCTATAGCACCAGGCATGCAAGGGACAGCCAGACGACAGGGAAAACCATGATCAAAGAATCTGCTCAGGGATGTGCTGACACACTCAGGATACCTACCAACAACAAGAAGCAACCTGAAGGGCCAAGAAGTTCCTACTGTGGTCCATGGAACAGAAAGCTAAGTGTTTTCATCATTATAGCAGAAAGAATGGCACAAGAAATGTTCAGGGTAGGGAGTCAAGACTTGACCTCTAATTGCCACAGAAGTTGCTGGGGTAGAAGTCAAGGATGATGCTCAGATTTCTGTGTGGTTACTTCCCAGGAAAAAGGACCACATAGATAAGATATGGTCCATGTCAACAGGAACTTGAGAGTCCTGTTGACCTGCCTTGAACATTCAGGAGAGATGGAAACTATGGGGATGGGAAAGGTCAAGGGGATGGAGATGCTTAGCCACAGTGATGTTGTGTAGTAAGATGACAAAAGGGCTAGGGATGGGCTCTGGGGTAGCAGCAGCTCAGGACAGGCAAGGGACCTGCCAGAGAGAT
Organism: Cricetiscus sungorus; assembly: GCA_030556225.1. Taxonomy (NCBI): domain Eukaryota; kingdom Metazoa; phylum Chordata; class Mammalia; order Rodentia; family Cricetidae; genus Cricetiscus; species Cricetiscus sungorus. The sequence goes on along the minus strand of JANBXA010000398.1, from coordinate 53,566,050 downwards.
CAAGGAGGCCTAGGGTAAAGAAAAGGGGAGTGTGGTGTATTTCAGAAGGAGAAGGAAGAGTGGGATAAGGGAGGGGTGTGCAGCAATGAGTAGCAGAGACCAGAGGCCATCCTGAAACAAAAGCCTTTACCCCAAGAAGCAAATGGTAAGCAAGAACCAAAGTCAGTCTCAGAGGGGCCTGGGATGGGCTTCAAAATGTCTTGTGCAGCATTTTAGCTTGACCCTCGGTTTCTCACCTCCAAGTATTGGACTAAAAACATCCCAGGGAGTGCTTTATCTGAGGCACCATTCCAGTAAACGGGCATCCCAAGGTCAAGATGAGGAAGAAGGGGAGAGGCACAATGGTGCAGATACTGCGGGGGGCTCAGAGGGCTGCAGGGAAGGAAGCCAGCAGGACAATGCACAGATGTCTCCATTTTTGCAGCCAGGAGTTCAGACAAACAGGAAGACCTTCAATTCCTCCAACTTGGAAAGCTCCGTTTCGCCCGATGAGCAGAGGAGCTGAGCACATGACCGGAACACAGAGACAGAAGGTTGTGATTAAGGCTGCAAGAACGGCTCCATACAAAACCTACCTCCTGCCTCCTCTGCAGGAACCCATGAGCCTGGCTCCCCAGGGGCTGGGCTCTGCTCCTCATTATGTTCCTCAGCCTCGAGGTCTCCTCCAGGCTCTTCACTGGGGGGTGAGGGGGGTGCACATGGTCTGTGAGGCAGTAAGAGCAACATCCACTCATGGGACCCGGACAAGGCCAGACAGCAAATTTCACAATTCTGAAATTTCCTGCTGACATCTAACAAGGAGTTATGCGTATGCAGCCTCTCAGAGGGAACTGAAGCAAGTCCAGCTGGCATAATTACACAAATGGCATGCCCTGTCCCAACACATGTATCGTACCAGAGGCAATGAGACTGTTTGGACTCCTGCGAGTTTCAAGAATTAAGGGTTGCATAAAATGCCTCCTAATTTTATAGTTACATGTCTTCCCCCTCATAAGTAGTTTAAAAATATTTTTATGACTATGCAAATACAGTGTTTCTTGAAATAATTAAGACTTCAAGACATCGTGTGGATGGTACGCCCCTTGACTGTTAAACACGAATGCTCAGAAGTACTCTATAAAATAGTACCCCAACACTGCTACTTTTAAACACTTGAGGCTGGTGTTGAGGATCCAGGAGAACCTCCAGCTGCTGTCCACTTCATGCCACTAGTCCCCCCACCCCCAATGTGTAAAAAGAAGTAAGTCTTTAGATATCACACTTAGCCCCTGGAAATCAGGTAATTCCATAAGGTTCCACTTGAGGTTAAGAAAGATACAGAATCAGGGGTGAGTTTAGTGCTAACACAGCAGAGTGAGGCAAGTAGCTAACTTTTCCATGTTTGCATCTCCCTGGCTGCAAAATGGAAATCATACAGCTAACCTCACCGGTGATCTGAAGATAAACAGAAGGTACAGGCAAATGCTTTGTAGACAGCCTGGCACACAGTAGGCATTCAGTACAAGTAGCAATGAAAGGCATTAAAGAAGACAGTCTTAGGCCTGTGTCCCTGGAAGGCAGAATTAAGCAATCCTTTATCCAGTCACCAATGAGCAAGCAGCTCAACTGGTTCCTATCTCAAGTTTGTACCAAGGCTCATGCTTTAGACATACAGCACTTACAAATACTAAGCTTGAAAAAAATCAAGTTCTTTTAATTCCTTGAAGGGGAAACAGTCATAAAATAAAATAAAATAAAAAAAAACTAGCTCTAAACCAAAGAAAAATACCCTGATGCAAATAAAATAACAATAAAAAAGGGCTGAATTTTAAACTCTGTGAAAAGTCCTTACAGTTACTAGCTAAAATAGCCAGGCTGGATCTGGAGAGCAGCTAGAATAACAGAAGATGGTGAGCATGTGGCTACTGCAGTGATGAATACTGCAATTCTAACAGCACATTCTTGTTATAACCAAGAGGGAAAATAAAATAGCCAAGTATCAGAGGAGGAGAATGGAGCCTCAGAGACTCTGGACAACAGCTTCCTCTTGTCAACCACAGCAGAATCTGCAGAAGTGGCCCAGAGCCAGAGTCCATTCCCTTTGAGAAAAAGGCTGGAAGTCCTCTCAGGGTCCCTCCTCTCCCACTGGCAGAGAGAGAGAGAGAGAGAGAGAGAGAGAGAGAGAGAGAGAGAGAGAGAGAGAGAGAGAGAGAGAGAGAGAGAGAGAGAGAGAGAGACCTCCCTATCCCTAGCTGGGATCTGAGAAGCCCCACTTCATTGTCCCTCAATAGCCCCAGGCCCCCTGTCCCCACAGGACAAAAGGATAGTGCCCTCCTCAGCCCCACTTCTCACACTGGCTGGACAGGGGCACAATCATCAGAACTCAGGTGCTGTTCCAGACCCAGGCCTTAGCCTTGGAAAACACTCTGAGAATTCCCCAGCCAGAGTCCAAAACTATTTGAAAAACAAAAACACCATCTTGAAATTTTACCTTAATGCAATACCAAAAAAAAAATTATCTCTCAAATGAACCTTTCCAAAATATATCTAAATCTTTGTAAGACAAAGTGAATAGTCAACTTGTGGGTTGTGACCCCTTGGGATGACCTATCCTTTCACAGGGGTCATTTTTCAGATATCCTGCATAGCAGAAATTTACAATATGACTCATAAAAGTAGCAAAATTACAGTTATGAAGTAGCAATGAAGTAATTTTATGGTAGTTTTATGAGGAGCTGAATTGAAGGATCACAACATTACGAAGGGTGAGAACCACTGCTCTAAGTAGTGAATGAAATACTCTTTACCGTCATTTTTGTCAAATCATATTATACACTTGTACATCTCTGAACGTACAATTATCTCTTATTAGACAGACCATGTTTCCTTTCCACATTAAAGGAAGTTAGTAACCTAGATGCAACAATGTATCCTACCCAGCTTGTCTCCTGAGCCCAGGTTGTATTTTTGCAAAATCCCACTGGAGGCAAGTGATCTTTTGTCCCAAGTCACCCTCATGTGTTGCTGAATGTGTTCTAAAAACCAAGGGAGGGACATAAGACAACCCAGCATGCTTCCCTCTACCGGACCCCAACGCTAAATCAAGGGCATCATTACGACACTGACTTTCCACGGTACTCTTCACAAGATGAAAACCTCCCCAACACAACTTAGGAAAGTAAAATATTGATGTAAATGGAAATGTAACCAGTTATAGAGGTTAGACATTTGAAAAGCACCCTAACACATATGCAGTAGATTAGAAAAACTCTTAGCTAGTCTGAGAAACTGCAGAAGGCTGAATGTTAATCTTACTTTGTCAGAATCAATTTGGGAAATGCTTGGTGGCCTTGTGCACGGTGCACTTCCTCAGCCCTTTGCCAAGTCACTGTTTCCACTGAGTTCACATCAGCATTAAGTGTGAGTAACCAAAGGCTTCTCTCTCACCCTGACTGGGAGAGTTACCACAGGGCTGGGCACCTTGGAGACCAAGAAAAACAAACAGACTCGGTTACTTTGGTTTTAAATCAATTTTGTTTGGAAATCAGGAAGCAAGACCAAGGATGGAGCTTGGGGTAAGCTCTCTATGTGATGCATCCTTACACACACACACACACACACACACACACACACACACACACACACACACACCTCTCAGAAATTCAAACGAGAAGCCCCAGAGAGCCTAGGGAGAAAGAAGGTGGAGATGGCTTGGGACAGTATTTCTCTCAAAAGGGTCAGAAACGTGAGTCTTCCTTATCTTGTCCTTGGACATGGCTGTTCTGTGTCTGAACATGTTGTAGAGCATGTTCTCTGCCTGGAGATGAATACATCAGGCCAAGTTCATGGCCCTTCTACTGGGGCCCAGCCAGAAATGATGGGTTTAGCTATTACTTCATTCATACCAAAATCATGAGAAAAGATGGTCCATTTTTCAAATTTTAATCTTATAAGCTTCTAGCCTATGAAAACAGAGACCCAACAACTAGAAACTGTCCCCTCCTGGTGCCCTTCTTGAGCCTTGTTTATTCAGACACACTTTGTTCACTGATCCGCCTAGAGGACACCGCTGGACTCTTGAGCACAAGGGACAGGCTCTGGACCAGTGGGACACAGCATCCAAGGCCACCCAGCCTTGTGTTCCACTTCTGTGTTCCACTTCTCTCCCTTCTCAGCCATGATAGCTCCCTTCCCTTGTTAAACATGAAGCCACCTGAAAGTTTCCATCCCTGAACCACAAAAGTGGGCACCCCTCCGGGTAACTGTCCTGAGACACACAGAGAATGGTGCTGGAATGTGTTAAACCACCATCTTTCCTGTGATGTGAGCAATTAACTACAAACTCTACCTGCTGTGGGCTCCCCTTCCAATATGGTCTCCATTGCTCCAGCTCAGCCCTGCTCCCACACTGCCCATTCCAGTCTCTCAGACTATCCTAAATGCAAAGTCCCTCACTGCATCCAGATACCTGTTCTTATCATGTGTCAAGAGCAGAGAGGCTTGGCAGGTGGTGCACACCTGTAATCCCAGCACTCGAGAGGCACACACACAGGAATTCTGTGCATTTGAAGCCAGCATGCTCTACAAGGTGAGATCACAGACAGCCAGGCCTGTTACACAGAGAAACCCTGTCTTGAAAAAGCAAAAAGGAGAGACTTGGAATGTTGGCCATGAAAGTGTATCAGTAATAAATACTAACCTTCTCTCCCAACAGCCAAGATACAATATCCTTTTCAAAGACACTGATAAATAAGGACAACCAAGATACTTCCATTTCAGCCAGCATAATGCTAACCAATGACACCATACTTACGGAAACTCTCACACTGACTGGCAGAGGCCTGCATAGAGGCAAGTGCCCTGTTCTTTAAAAGTAAATGTTTACCAGCACCCACACCTGGAATTCTGGGGCAGGTGTCTTCATAAACCTAAAAGGGGCTTTCGCTGGTGACCTCATTGCTATGGCACAGCACTCCTGTGACAGGCAGACATAAACATGAAGAGAGGCTCTGCTCCCTGAAGCAGAACACCGCACATGGCTTCTGGAGGGTTCTGCCATCTCGAAGTCAGTGGAGTTTAGTGTAGCATGCAGTTGGGCTGTGCATGGAGCCTGGCATGGAGCTGAATGGGAAAAAGCCCACAGCTTTTTCTGTGAAGATGCAGATGAAAGGACTTATGAAACAAACCGTTGGACTTTTGCAATGCTACAGTCTCAGGAGGGAAATCATCTGACAGACTGAATCATGGATTTGCAAAATGCAAGCGTTTATAAAAGCATCGAGATATGAGTCATCACCACAAATATTGTTCTTTGGACATCTTTGCAAAACCCAACCCTCATGAGTGCAGTGGCTCTTCCAAAAACTCCAGTCATTCATTTCAATATTAGTTTATTGAACAATTTAAGACATTACAAAATACAGACCAGACCTGGTGGGGCACCCCTTTAATCCCAGCAAGTTAGAGGCAGAGGCAGGCAAGTCGCAGTGAGTTATAGGCCAACCAGGACTATACAATGAGGCCCTGTCCCCCTCCTCCAAAAATTATCAAAAATAAATAAGCAAACGAAAACTACAAAATTTACTAAGTGAAGAAAAGAAAACAAGTTGGTTTAAATGAGAGCCACTTTCCCCAGAGTAACTTAAATTACAACAGCTACCATACATGCTATTTTTAATACAATTATTCAAGGGCAATCCAACAGAAAACCAACCACCACTAGTACAATGCTGCCAACATTAGAAACAATTTTAGTAATAATTTAGAAACTTCCTGGAAATTTAAAATGTGTGCTTCTTCTGAATTAAGTTTATATATATGTATGTATACATATACACATATATATATATATTTTTAAAACCCATATTTAGGAATCATATCAGTAGCTGTTTTTGGTGTCTACTGCTACCTAATTTGGTTCTTCAAGTGTTGTATAAATGATCATAACTTCTAAGAAGGTCCACAGAAAATCAAAGACACCCATGAAGGCTCTTTCCAAAGAGTCCATCTGTATGTGTCACAGGGAGCTGAAGATCACCTCCCTGCCATGCTCTATGTGTTTATCACTTACTAATCTGACTCTATCGTGCAGTAAGATTATTTGCCCTGAGTTTCTACCCAACTAATCAGGTGTTCTGAGTCAGTGGCTCTCTGCGGACACTTCATACTCCATGGCTATTGACTCTGAACCTACTGGGTCTGACTTTATTGTTACTTTTATAGCACGAACCTCAAACTGACCACAAGACATAGACCACACAAACTCATCCTCAGTCTCCAACAGTGCCCTTCCTGCACAGAATCTCATATGCAAACACGGTCGTTTCCATAGCCTTGGTTTTGCTTTCAGTGGCTTCACTTAACTGTGGCCAATCATGGTCTGCAAGTATTAAACAGAAAGTTCCAGAAATAGTTCCCAAGTTTTAATTTGTGTGCCATTCTGAGTGGCATGATGGAATGTTATACCTCCCTACTCTGTCCCTACCAGAAGGCGAGTCTTTCCTTTGGTGTATGTACAGTATATATGGTGCCTTCTGGATAGAGCATGCAGTCTCATAGAGAGAGAGAGACAGAAAGAAACACATAGTCATATGATTTTCATTACAATGTCCTTCCAGTTGTTCTGTTTGACTGTTTATTATTGTTAACCTTTCCCCGTGCCTAATTTGTAAACTAAATACATACATGTCTGTACACAGAAGAAAGAGTTTCACGTACTAGTACTCTGTGCAGACACTCACTTGGGATCTTGGGATGTATTCCTCATGGCTTGGGGGTGGTGGAAAAATGAGTCTACACTTGGAGGGTTATGACTACCTCTGACCAGTTCTTGAAAATAATGTCCTATAGTTGCTGGCCTGCCACTGGTGCTCCCTCAGCCTTAAGGTCACTCATTTTACAATCAGCCATGAGTAAGGACTTGGTGACTCACAGTGATAATTCCTTGGCACAGACTCTTAGATTCCCATTTGATCATTCTCCCCTCTTTAGCTAATAGAACCCTGGGCTTAGACTCAGTTGAGTGAGCTAACTTAGCTAAGGCACAAGTGGAAGGGGTACAACATGGATTAATTATGATAAATACCTCAAAATAACAGCATTCCTAAAAACAAAAATGTAAACATCAACAATGAACAAAATATCAAAGTTTTAAATGAAGACAGGACTCTCGTTTTCAATATCTACTTTTATCTCAGCCTCCAACACGGCACTCAATACTGAACACAGAGGATATCTTGTGTCCTTTGAACTTGACACCTTAATTCCTTTGTGTAAATCTTGGTCTTGGGGGCAAGTGGCCCAGTTGGGCTCTCTGTAGTCAATGTGATTTCAGTGAAGAGTTGAGAAGGGGCCTCTGGGAAGCTCTTAGAACACCACTCGGCACTGAGCCTTTTTCCTTCTGGGACAGTAATGGTCCCAGTGCCCATCTCATGACAGTGGAGGACTCAGAAAATGAAAATCCTGTGGCTATTATAGAGATACAAGGAGCGTGGTGACATCACAGAACTTGATCCAGACGCTTCAAGATTACTTGTTAACTGACAACTATACAAACCCAAATTGCTTAAAGCACTGGGGCTGGGTTTTTAGTTAGAAATTGATAAATTCAGTTCTTAATGGATATACAGATATCAAAAAGCCAAATGCAGTGATAAAATCACCACTTTAGTTAAATGGAGAGAGCACTGTTTCAACCTTTCTCTTCTTACTAATAGAAACCAAGTCCATTTCATCTCCTTTCTAAGAGTGACAGAGACAAAACTCAAAGACCAGTAATTAGAAATGTCCCCTGGCCAGTGACAGGGAGCACTAATGCCTGCTATGTACTGATAACACAGATACATCACTTCATGCCAAGTACCAGACAGCCATCCTGGTGCAGACCGAGTGGAGCATCAGCTGATCACAGGGGCTGGCATCTTGTATCTTTAAGCCACGCCCATGAGCCAAGCTGACTAAACTTCTTCTGCCTCTCTGGTGCCTGTGCATCAGGCCACCACTCAACTAGGGCAAGCACTTAGGTCTAGGGCAAAACCTGATACTTTCCTGTACCAGAGAACGGCCCTATGTTAGGATATCCTCGAGAATGTTGACACTAGGCCTTTACTATGGGATGTTTGAACAAACGAAGCTTTGTTCCATTCCCTAGAAGAGTAACTCAGACCATATGAACAAGGTGGCCCTGGTGCTCTTAGAAGACCTGTGACAGATACATGTGAGAAAAAGCATAAGCAGCAAGCAGCATATGTTTTGCTCTGTGCAGCTGACCCTAAGGGAGCTGGGGGTGGGGGGAAGGTGCAGTGTGGGAGGGGAAAGGTGAGCAAACTTGGATCCTGATAGCCTTACACAGTGGACGCAGGGCCCTTTGTGGCCCAGACAATGTGAACGCTTGAACTAAACCTCCTGAACCAAGGACAGAGCCCTCCTTTTAACAGAGTGCAAGCATCGCCTGCCCTTGTCCTCACTTATGTAGGTTAAGTAATAAACCATGTGCCAAAACCCTAATCTGCAGCATCAGCTCCGGAAGCAGGGAGAAAACTCTGCCAAGTGCTTATCAACACCCGAAAATGGTTCTTTTCATTCCCAGAGTGAAAGCAGCCTTACTGAAAAACTCTGAGCCTTGAGTCCATTGCTTCTTTCCAGACCTCTGATTTTAAACGGCGGTTTTAAGAGAGACTAAATGAAGGTGACTGAATTCATACGGCTATCTATCCCCTGGCCAGGTGGAGACGGAGACAACAAATGCTGGAGCTGGGAGCCTCCAATGGCCTTCTGGGAAATCAGGAGAGCAGGAATCATTCTGGGAATGAAAGGCTGGGAACTGTGGTCAATCCAATCAAGGAATGAGGAACTGTGGTACAGGGGGACAATGCGTATGGGTCCCTGCCCTACAATGTGTGAGTGGACGCTCTGGGGACCAGACTAGGAACCCAGAAACCCGCTGTAGACCCCTGATCAGGCGGTATTCCTTCTTCGGGAGCTCAGGGAGTTCCACAGATAATGAGGTCATCCACCAGACAGGGTGCTGTTGAGGGGCCTAATAGCTCCAAAGGCCATGACTCTATGATTCCGTGTTCTAGAACCTCACCCCTCTGTGGTGACTCACTGCACCCCTTGGTAACTGTTTGGGTTTTCTTTTCCTGACTGTCTTTTTGAGTCAAAGCAAACCAGGAATGGAAAAGCAGAACTCCAGACCGGGCCCCATCGTCCCCATTTCTCATGTCACTAAAATGGATTCAGATGTTTAAGGCAAGCAATGGCCTAAGCTTTAGTACAGAGGTGGCCATCCAAGGCCTGGAGCCTCCTTTGCCCAGGCTTTGTTTTGTCAGGGGCTTTCATGAGCAGTGAATGGCGCCATAAAATACTGTCCACAAGGCTGCCACACCAGGGCAGGAGGGAGAGGGTGGGGTAAGGCCCAAGGAGAAACACTGTCCAAACCACAGCTGCCACCACAGACGTGTCTTGCGTCCTCTAAAGAAGGTTTTACTCTCTCCTATAAAATCATAACAAAAAGCTTAAAACCTGTGGTGTCTCAGTGAAAGCTGAGCAAGCCTGTTACACTATCAGAAGAGGAACTATGAGCTCCTTGGGGGGAGGAGAAAAGTCCATCTTGTCATGTTTAGGCAGAGTTATCATTCTGTTTCTACTGTCTGGATCTCACAAAAAGCAAGTGAGGCTTCATCTGACCCAAGGATTCATCACAGGGTTCAGAAACAGGAGTGACCGGTAGGGAACAGTGGCTTGCCAAGACACCACGGAGACAGTCCTACACTGATGTGTCACATTCAGCCTAAGGGCAGGTGGTTCCTGACCTCGCGCAGATCTCCCACCCCGCCCACAACACTAACTGCTGGAGAAAAATACATCTGAAGCTCTCTTCCAGGCCCACTTCCTGCATCCTCTCCTTTCTTCTTCATAGCGCCTCCCAGAGGGAAGAGGGCATTGTCCCTGGCGGACAAGTGACAGGGAAAGGGAAAGAAAAGCAAGGGTGAGTCCACTAGCCAGGAATGACTTCCCACTCAAAACTAGCTCAGCCAAGGCTGAGAAGTGCCAGGCTAAATGGCAAGTCCATCATAGTAATGGTAGCTCTCTCCTACCCAGGCCAGGGCACCCACTTCTAACCCATGGCCTCCCTACTCTGCCAAAGCCTCCCGGATCCCTCCTTTGAAGCTGTGGAGGCCATAGCCTTGTTCCAGTGCCAAGTCTGGGGCTTTGGTTGTCTCTGGAACTCTTGAACATCAACTAGGCCGCTGTCATCACATTGATCACAGGGCTATGTTACTGCAGTACCCCACACCTCAGGGGAAGGTCGTCTGCAAGCGCCTCATAATCCTGACAGTACATGTGCACACAGCAGCAAACAGCAGATTCTCGCTTAGCATGATAAATATCTCTGGTATAATTAGAACCACAAAATGGAACCTTCTGGTGTCAGAGTTATAAAATCAGACTGGCTACCCATACCCTCAGAGTGACTTGAGCATTTCTCCTTAGAGGCGCAAGAGTCTTCGGGGCTGCTGGAGATCTGTGAAAAGGTAGCTGAGTGGGCTGCCCCTGAGAGACCACCCAGACACACTCAAGTTTGTCAGAAACCCTTTCGGGCTTTGAAAACATCCCGGTGACCAAATCCGACAACACGGAGGATGGAGAAAATCAAAAATTGCATGTGGGCAGAAGAACTCACTTAGTGTGTGAGCAGGGGACAGTGCCATGACACGAGTGGCATTCGGCCAGGACATTACAAACAGCTCTTGCTGCTACTGTTCACACATAGTCCTTTGCTGGAAGAATAAAAATTACCCTGCCACTGCCACCGCCACCACAGAAGCATCTACAGTGTCCCGGAATAATTTGTAAATACTTAAACAGCACAAAATTAGGCCTCTCTGTCAACCCAGAGACCTTAGAGCCCACAAAAGCCCTGGCCGCCAAGGGAATGCCTTTTCAATCCCCCAAGTTGTAAACTATCTATATCCCCAAGAAAGCTTTAAAAATGATGGAGGGAAATTTTAATCTCAAGGCTTCCATGGCTGGTCTGGGCTAGACTTTATCCTTACAATTTTGGGGATGTCTCCTCCATAATGTTACAAGAACCTCAGTTATGTTTCAGCTAGCCCGGGGCTGTGTTTTCGTTGGTCAGTCATCATATTTATAATGTTCAGATTGTGCCTAACTCTGTAGGCCTTTTTACTACTAATATAATGCATAACACTCAAAATCTTGTTGTTACACAAAAGTGTTATTACCACCACACAACAAACACATCCTCAGAATGTTTCATAGGAACAGAGAAAGAAGAAAGTCATAGATGCGCTCCAAGCTTTTGCAACCTAAAGAACAACCCCTGAGTAGCCCCATGGCTGTCACCGTGGAGGCAGAGCCCTGTTCAGACCCTCTGAATCAGGGTCTTACACACCGCTATGGTCAAGTTTAAGGAGCCCTGCTCCCAGACGGTCCCTGTCCCACCCATCTCTTACATCACCCTCCCTTGGAGGCCATGCAGCTTTCTCCAAAGAGTCTAGTCACCATGGCACTCTCAGTCTGAATGGCATTATACCCACCTGGCTATGCCTGGACCACTCAGACTCCTTCCTTGACTTTCAAGGCCAGGTTGGTCCAGGAGGGTTTAGAATGGGTACCCCCCCTTTTTTTGCTCCGCCCCAAATGTTTATTCATAAGGAAAACAACCTATTTTTAGGCATCAATTGCCAGCCCATCCTGGCTCATGGGGTCCTTCTCCTCCCACTTGCCCAATTAGAAAGATCATATTGTTTCCTGGCATACAATTCCGAGGGCTTTTGAACACAAGCAGGGGACCAGGAGAAGGAATCCAAAAACAGCTCTTAGGGAATGGAAAAAAGATGATTTCTGCTCAAAGCAATTTCCTCAGCACCCACCCTTTTCTCCCCCCACAGACCCCATGCTGAAGGGACGCCAAGGCCACGTGCAAGTAACAGAACACCAATGTATGCAACGCTTATTTTCACCCCCACAATGCCGCAGAAGACAGGGACAGTCAATCCACTAACTCTCCCATTATCCCACCCAGGTTGAAGGCTTAACAGAATAGTCCCAATTTCCCAGATGACAGGAGACTTTTCGCCCATGATTTTGGAGGGGCATAAGCACAATTAAAAGCTTGTCACATGCTGCATTCTTGAGTTCTGCCTGTTAAGGGGATTTTACCTTGTCCCTGCACTACAATTCAGGGATGGTAGCCAGAGAGACTGTTTCCTTTCTCACAGTAGAGGGCACTAATCCATCACTGTTTTCCTCCAGAGCCTCCTCGTTGCTCTAAGATCCTCAATCAAGACCTGCCTAGTCCTGCAGTACATCAAACCCACCCCAAACTCCCAAGTCAGGGTCCACATCTTCAGACTCCTAAGGCAATTCATTTGTGCACCCAGAAGTGGGATGATGAACCAGAGAGAGGTCTATGCAGTCCTCACTGTCAGCAGGAAGACCAGCTTTGATCCCCTGGACCCAAGTTAAAAATCCCTGTGTGGCGCACGCCTGTAATCTCATCACTGAGAATGCTGGGCAGGAGAGCCCTGGGGCTTGCTGGCTAACTGACGGGTCCTAATCTGTGCACACCAGGCTAATGAGACATCACCTCAAAACACTCACAGTGGACAGCACCTGAGGATGACTGTCCTTCACCTTCTGCGTGCGTAAGAATACAAGCTCACAGCGCAGAATGTGTTCTAATGTGTGTGTTCACACACACACACACACACACACACACACACACACACACACACACGAGAGAGAGAGAGAGAGAGAGAGAGAGAGAGAGAGAGAGAGAGAGAGAGAGAGAGAGGTTGGCAACAAGCACATGCTATCCTGTCTGGAGCTACGGAACCTTTGCATTCCACTTTCTACATCTTCTCCAGCGGCCCCAAGTTGGAGGCTCCTGTACAACTGACCCATTAAAACAGCTTAAATTAGTAGTCAACAACCAAAGGCAATATGAAAACCCAGATTTCAGGCTGACAAGCGGCTTTTCCCTTGCAATACCAAGCCCACATTTTGCACATGACACTGGGGAGCTAAGTAGTGGTTAGCCATTGTGAAGGGACACTGGCTCTCCACCACTCAAGAGAGTTGCCACCACTCTTGTCTGCCTTACATAACCTGTTCTATGCTGCCTTCCTGAACACATGACTGCTCCCAGCCCCCGGGAGACTACAGTTGCTCCCCAAACCTTGGGACACCAGCATCTCTTAGCAGCCACACCTGTACTGGCAGAGGAGCCTCTGATTGAGGAGACACATTTGGGGAGAGGAGAAGCCACCTGTTCTCCATACAGCCCCAACCTGACTTGCAGTCTTCCCGACCATACCCTAGAAAGCACATCTTTCAGAACAGAAGCCACCCATCTCCAACCTACTTCAGGTTTCTAGTGCTGCCAATCAATAACAGTGCGATGCTGTTAGACATGCCGTGGTTTGAATGATGGCACCCCTTCCAAATTCATGGTACAGTCCCCAAGGCAACAACAGAAGCAAGACACAGGGCTGCACTTGCCTCAGCAGCGCATACACTAAGGCTGAAACAACAGAGAAAATTAAAACGGGCCCTTTTACAAGACTGACAGGCAGGTCTGTGAGGTGTTCCACAATAGAGAGAAAAATGGGGCCTGTGGTGGGAGGATGATGACACAGAACTCTGCCCTCCCATGTGGATTAGTCCTCTTATAACAGGGCTCCAGGTGAGAGAGAGCTCTCTTGACCTGCACCTTCCACTAAGTGAGGGTACAACTGGAAGTTTCCATCTCAGAAGCAAAGAAGCAGCCACAGCAATTACCCATATTGCTACCTAGATCTTGATCTTGCCAGTGTTCAGAGCTATGGAAATACTTTTCTGTTCTTTATCTGTTATACAGATTCTTTAGCTGCTAAAGGCTTTGTTCATTTGATGATGATGATGATGATGATGAATTATTTGCAATGCAAGGGATTGGATCCAGAGCCTTAACTATGCTAGGTAAGCATGTGACCACTGAGCTACATTACCAGTCCTGAGGTATATTTTTATAGTAACAACATAAAAACAGAAATAACCCAGAAGCAGTTAACCTATCCCTTCACTGAGTTATCATAAGAAATAAAAAGGAGGGCTTGACACCATGGGCAGTATGAGCAGTGTGCTCAGTGAAGATGGTACCCATTGATACAGTTGGTACCCGGAATATACTCATTATTGGATCCACTTTTCTATCACCTTTGGCTACAAACCTCAGCCCCTCTGAAAAAGATCCACCACATGCTAATTACCTGGGGCAGAAAATACGGTACTTTGGCCTGTGGTGGGCTCTGGCCAGGTAGCTCACATCAGCACCAGAAGATGTTGGCTGGAGGAGTAGGTTGTAAAACCCCACAGCTGCTACATCCATGCTTGGTGAACTCCCCCGACATCCCTCCGAGCTTCTGTAAGAACCTGCCAAACACTTCATTGTTGTTATTTTTTAAGTCATAGTTTTCATCTGTCTCTCTTTAAAGTTAGTTAAGTACTTCTCATTCTGTGTCGGCCCACACAAACCTCTCCCTTCTCTGATCTCACAGGGTACTTGGTGAGGACCACACTGCTCAAAAGTGAATGACCTCTCAGCATTTCACACACACTGGCTGGCTTTCCAGAGAAACTGTGAGCAGCCCAAGGGGGTTAGCACGGGTGGCCTTTAAAATGCACAGATGAACATCCCCCACACTTTCCTTATTTTAGGGACAATAGACCCTCATTTTTGACATTTATTTTAGACCGACAAATGCTAAGCAATGGGGCAAACAGAATCCACACCAATGCCCACTCCCCATGTGCTCAGAGGCACATTTTATGTTAACCAAACCATGACATGGAAAGCTTCCAATCGTCGTTGGTAGTGTTTGATCCATGCACGGTATTATAAATGAAAAGGGACTGAACTGGGTCACTGTCTTGTTTGTTTCCTTAAAAAGGAGCTGACTGTGATCCTGAGGCTGCAGAATTTCATCTGCCAACAGTGCAAACCAGACAGGAGAAAAATGATGTGTCTTTCCCAAACACGACAGTTTCCGTGCAAGTTCCTCCTCTCTGCTCCAAATGTCAGCCACTGATTTCAACAGGCGACAGCTCTGCCTCAGCTATCCTTTTCAAAATGCAGAAGGCCTCATGGTCAACAGCAGGAGCTGTTCAAAACATGTCGTCATCTGGCGGCGTCTCTGAGCTTGGAGGTGTTTGGGAGAGCTCTTGCCTGTGACATCTCTTAAAGCATCCGTTCTCTGCAATCACTTTCAAAAGCCCATACCACCCCTTGTTAGTGCACTGGCTCATGCCCTCCAACCCCACCTTCATGGTTGTTATCCCATTACGTAAGCTTTTGTTACTGCTCCAGAGCCACGCCTGCCTGTCACCATGCTCTCCACCATGGATGGTCATGGACGCACCCTCCGGAACTCTAAGCAAGCCCCTACTAAATGTTTCTTTTGTAAGTTACCTTGGTCATGGTGTCTTACCACAGCATTTGGAAAGTAGCTGAATACCCCAGACAATGCCCTCCTCTATGGGACAGACACAGCCTTATCAGAGAGGCTCTCAGGGGCTGACTCCAGTGACGCAATGGTCCTGCCAGGCCTTTAACAACAAGATGTCTGTGATGTTCCTGCGGCCTTGATAAAGGAACAATGCTGACCTCTAGCAGTGGCAGACGGAGTTAGAGACGTGTCTGGTCAGAGCCTGAGGTCTCCATGAAGGAAAATAACACCAACATTGGCATGAAGAACAAAGAAACAGAAAACTCTTTGCCTCCCACTTAGAGCAAGTTGGAAGCCCATCCCTTAATTAACTGCTTGATATATCACTCTTAAGTCTGCATTCCAGCTTTCCCTCAGCCCTTTGTGCCTATTCCCAGGACCTGTCTAGAGAACAGGAATTCAGCAGGCCCTCTGGGTGGGGAGGGGTGGGACCCTGAGGAAGAAAGCCTGGGGGAGAGGGAGAGACAGCTTTTCCCAAGTTTTCCTTGACTAGCCAGCCGGAACACTCCCACGAGAGGTAGGGTTCAATGAGCAAGCCTGCTTTCCCCTTCACCCCTGACTTACCCTGGTAGCCCTGGGAGGCCAGGGAGCCCCCATTTCAAATGAAAGTTCTTTTTGAAAAGCCATGGCATATGTTCTCTACTGTGGCCAGTCCACTCTGTCCAAGGCCTCCTGCCACTTTAGTGACAGAGCTCTGGGAAGGAGGTGGGATCCCTTTCGTAAGGTACCAGATAAAGAGTTACTAAAACAGGTCCCAAGCCCTCCAAGAGTGGGGGATTCTGTGACACACAAGAAGAGGGGGAAGCTTGGACAGCAGGACCCACGGGCACAGTCCCTCCCACAGCTCCTGACGGCCTACAATGCACGGGGAAGAAACCAGACTACCGTGATCAAGCTGTTCAAATTCCTTTCTTATAAAAACGTATTTCACTGTTGGAAAAAGGAAGAAGTCACCCTGTAATCCAGGAATCGCAAAGTTTCGGAAAGTTAGTGACTCTGCCACGTTTAGATAGTTTGAAATGACTATTGTCATCAAGCTTATATCCAATTTCTGAAGGAAAGTCTGCACCACTGTAATATGGCTCAGATACATCTTAAGGCATCCATTTTGGGGATCCCGTCAGCCTTGCCCTTCCTAGGCTTAAACAGTAGGGAACAGGGAAGGTATACAAAACAGACGAACATCTTAACAGTGATTGCAGCCCCACACACATTTGCTGTGGTTGTTAGCATCCACGGAGATGAAACAAAGGTCCACAGCTCTACTGATCACAGCAGTTTTGAAACAGACCTTAGCAGGAGTGTCAAGCCATAGACAAAGAGGCAACCCGGTAGGTTCTGGGCCATTTTCTTAAACACAGGCAGACATAGCAACTAAAAACAAAAAGCAATAAATTAGCTACCTCAACGGGCTGTATGTCAGTCAGCTTCCCAGAAACTAGGTTAGTCCCTTAGCCTTCCTTTCCTCTTGAAGAAAAAAAAATCCCTAATGAAAATATGGAATTCATCTGCATTGTAATCCCAAGTGGAGAGTGGATTCATTTCCTTTCTGTGTATGGCTGCTCACTCCCACTCACTCTTGTTTCTCAGGGACAATGAGTGGAAGCACCCCTTGGTAGGAATTCTAACAGCCCCAAGGAGACAGATGTCTTGGAAAGCTGCTTGTCCTGGTGATGTGGATAACATAAGCTCTCCCTGCCTCCAAGTCTGGGGCTGTGCCTGAAATGTGTGCTTGTGCATGTGCACCCGTGTACATGTATGTATGTATGTACCTGGAGAAATAGAGTATGTTTGTGTGTACATTCATGATCATGCATGAGAGTTCCCTTCTGTAAATGTAACTTAAGCCCTTAGACAGTCCTTTCTGGTTTAGCAACCCTTCCCAGTGACTCCTTCACCAATACATTGTCCACTACAGAATCGAGAATGGGAGTTTCCGTGCATGGGTTTTTCTGTAGAAGTCCAGCATTGTCAATCCTTCCATGAAAATGTTACTTGCAGGAAGTGAGGCAGGCCCCTGGGAAGCAACAAGAACACTTTAAAGCTCTCAGGGCACCATTCATAAATTTCTGCCTGGCAGATAAGGTCCTTGTGGCTCGAGAGTTATTAACTAATCAGCACTTCCCAAGCACCCACGTTAGGTCACGTTTCCACAGGGCCCTCTTGCTCCCTGAGAGAAACTCGCACTACACACATGCATCTTGCTGAAGATGGTGGCCTGGTGTGTGTGTGTGTGTGTGTGTGTGTGTGTGTGTGTGTGTGTGTGTGTGTGTGCGCGCGTGTTGGCAGATCACTGAAGTCACCTGGGTGTTCTGTGAAATAGTTTCTTGAACAGTCCCAACTTTTCCAAATGCACCTATAAAAACAAACCCGACACCTGTTGAATTCACTTCCTTAGAGACCTACTTTGCTCCAGTGGGAGGCAACTGACCAAGAGAATGTGACAGCAGAGTGGAAGGGTATGGAGTCAGTCAGGAGTGCACTCTCACTGAGGCACAGGTACACCGTTGTTCACTGAGATAGATGCAGGTGCATCGTTGCTCACCAGTGTCTGTTGAGGGCAGTGGGAGAGAAGGCATTAGAGGAGCTGAGGTGGAAATGGGAGAAAAGATATCCACCTTTTAAAAACTCAAAACCTACACACCGTTATGCTCATCAACCGTTGATGTTGAGACATCAAAAGTCACAACGTCTACTGTGCCAGGAAAGGCTCCAGAGTGGCCGATGATGTCACACACTCTCTCAGAGCTGCACACTGGTTGCTAGTGTACAATGCCACGCTGCTGGCTGCCTTTCTCCTTTGCTTTTCAGTCAGCGAAGATCATTTATAGGCAGCATGAGATCTCAGCTCTATGTGAGCGATCTTTGCATGTATGGGATATGGTAAGAAGGACACTGTTTCAGGCTTAACATCCTTAGGGGTTCTACTTACCAAAACCGTAAGAGAAAGAGGTGTGTGTGTGTGTGTGTGTGTGTGTGTGTGTGTGTGTGTGTGTGTGTGTGTAGAACACCAGGTTAGAACAGCAATCAACATGGATAAGCAGGCATCCTTGTGGTAAGATGTTTTGGATATAGTTAGATCTTTAGACCTTTGAGGAAACTCTGGACTGATTTTCAGCAGTGCTCCCATTTCCCACATCCTCACCAGAACCTGCTGTCATTTTTTTTTTATCTTGGCAATTATGGCTAGGGTAATATGAAATTTGCATTTCCCTGATGGCTAAGGATGTTGAACATTTTCTGAAAGTCTTTCTCAGCCATTTGTTCTCATTTGCTGAGAACTCTCTGCCTAGTGGGTTGTTTTGTTGATGTTCAGGGTTTGTTTGTTTGTTTGTTTAATTCATTGTGTATTCTAAATAGAAACCTCTGTCATCAGATGTATACTTAGTAAAGACTTTACCCTATTCTGTAAGATGCTACTTTGCATGAATGATGGTGTCTTTTGTTGTACAGAAGCTTCTCAGCTTTCTGAAGTCCCCATATTAACTGTTGCTCTCAATGCCAGTACTACCATGTCCTGTCCTGTGCCTACGCATTCAAGCAATCACTCAGAGCATCACCCAACCTTCACCAGAGGAGCTTCTTGCAGTAGACGGGGATTAATGCACGACTGAGCCATGTGCAGAGGGTGAGAGACTTTGGAACACTGGGTCCTATCCATCCTATCCATCAAACTCTCCCCTCAAGGCTCAGGACCTATGCAGAGAGGAGCTAAAAGCACCATCAGAGACAAAGGTGGTGAGAACTCCAAGGAAACAGAATCTCCAAACACACAAGACTGATGCACATCTGAGCTCAGAGGCAAAATCCCAGCACAGAGGAGGAGAAGTAGGCACAAAGCTCTATCCCTCAACAAGATGCTATTTGTAGTTGATACCTCATGGGAAAGGGAACAGCAGTTTTCTCCAAAGGAATGGTCCTGTGCCCACTCCAGGGCAGGCCTCATGCTCAGGAATAGCTGGATAACTCAAAACAGACTCTGATTGTGTGTATATGTGTGTGTGTGTGGGGGGGGAGATTTGTTGTTGTTGTTGTTACTGTTTGGTATTTCCTGTAAAAAAATTTTTTTTTTTTTTGAGAGAGAGAGAGAAAGATGAAAAGGTGGGGAGGACCTGGAGGAGTCTGGGGAAGACAAAGAATATGATAAAAATATATTGTATGAAAAATTTCATAAATAATTAAAAATAAACTTTGAAGGTGTTAGTACAATGGATGCATATCTGTGGAATGCTTAGCCACAAATGCAATGTTTCTAAATATGCCCTCCCGACAAGGATCAAGGACCACTGAGCAAGAAGGGGTGGAAAAATTTGAGGAGCCAGCCAGGCAGTGGTTTAATCCCAGCACTCAGAAGGCAGAGGCAGGAGGATCTCAGTGAGTTCAAGACCAGCCTGGTCTATAGAGCAAGTTCCAGGACAGGGTTCAAAGCCACAGAGAAACCCTGTCTTTGAAAATAATAATAAAAAAAAAAAAAAGGAAGGAAGGAAGGAAGGAAAGAAGGAAGGAAGGAAGGAAGAGAAAGAAAGGTTTGAGGAGTCATAGGTTGGGGAGGACAGCAGTGAAATAGGAGCACAGGATCACTGCATCCATGGACTTAGAGCAACAGTGGTTACCGGCACAAGACCTGAACAAGATCAAGCCAGTAAACACACTAAGATGGGGCAGGGAGTGGTTCATGAGCCCCATCCCCTTGCTGAAGAGATATTGACAGCTAGTTGCTTCTGGGGGAAGGACAGTCAATTTTCTTTAAGGGTGTGGCCCCATAGGTTGACCTTGTTCCAGTGGATGGCCCCACATTCATGAGCAAATGGGCAATGCAAATTAGAATTAGTGAACACCATATAAAAAAAGGAGGCCATGGAATTGGGAGTGAGTAGGGGAGTGGGGATGGATCTAGGGTTTATGGAGAAGACTAGGAGGGTGAATGTAAACAAAACACACTGCATACATATAAGCAATTATCAAAGATTTAATGGAAATGCGTTCTTCTTACAATGAGAGTCAGCAGACACAATCAATAACCCATTCAAGGGGAGTCATGTCAAGCCAAATGAACCCAGCTCGCAGCTCCTTTACTCTACCACCTGTATGACCATGGGCAAATCACTCAACCCTCCATTTCCCTGACTGTAAGAGAACCTTCACTTCCTAGAAAACAGGAAGCATCCCAGGCACGGTGCCTAGCACACAGAAAGCTCTCAGTAAATGTCAATCACAAGGTTTTTACAAACCTCAACTCTGATGTTTGCTGGTGCCTGGATAAGACAGCATGAGTCACCTGCACGTAGGGCCAACGGCCGACTCTTTTCTCTTGGCACTCAAAGCTTGCAGTCTGCATGTCCTGTTTACACTGGCTGAGAGTTTCCTGGTGACAGAGCAGTTACACAGGAACATGTATTTGTTTAGTTCTTTGCATTTGCTGCTCCCAAATGCCTGTGGATTGATCTATGTGGATCTCAGAAATGTAATCGTTAGCTGCGCGGCTGAAGAGGTCTCTCTCTCTGTGTTTGTTTTTCCTAGAAGGCAGGCCTCTGAACCTGTGGTTTGCAAACTTCCCTTTTAAGCATGAAACACTATTTATCAAACAGACTCTGACAAGCAAGCCTGGTTCTGTACATGAAGCAGATGAAGGCAGAGCTGGACTGATTTAAAAGCAGAGGGTTGCAAATTTCCATGTAACAACCTAAAAATGGCCCTAGGACCTGGATCATTCTCTAGAACATGCTCAGAAAACCACTGACTTAAGTCTACGATCCAGCTTGAATCCTATGGCCTATAAACTCTACCCAGCCTGCGCTGGAGAGTCCTTGCTTTATCAGTGACAAGAAGCCAGAGACCCACAAACCACAATGGCCTACTTCCTAAACATCCCAGCATGGGTGTGAGCTGGACACACATCAACCCCTCTGTCTTGTTTGTTTGTTTGTTTTTTAATTGACTACACACGGAGTTATTTCAACCGCCACCAAGTTCCCCAGGATCAGTGTTTAATGGCCATGTCATTAAACATGTGTGTATGTGACTTACAATGTCATCATTACTGGCTACTTGGGGAGCTATATTCCACTGACAGCTCCTTGCCGACAGTCAGTAATGGCATATGAACCAAGGTCAACACAGTCTGTCAAAAGCTCACAAAAGAGATCTGAACAATTTTCAACAAACATGCACTTTCCTGGTAGAAGACCCACTCCTTATGATGTTGGTATCCACACAGCACAGCCTCCACAGGTACGAAGTGTGACAGGGACAGAAAATTAGACAGCAATTCAGAGCAGAGAGCAGAAAGCTGAAGCAGCTGGGGAAAGTCATTACTCTAGAAAACACAAGGCCAGGAAGCTGGCCCCTCCTCCTCGGCTTAATTGCGGCTCAGCGGAAGCATGTCATGGATTTAAGTGTGGGAATCTAAGAGGTAGGGGCCGGACTTGTTCAGGGTGGTCTGAGGAGACGAGCCAGGAGTGATGGGGTTGGAGCCAACTGACAAAAAATCCCGACCAATCGTGAGGAAACTATTTCCTTCTCAGAAAGGACTGCTCTACTTCCCCAGGGACGGCTGGAAGACTCCCAGCCTGAGTCATTTGGAAACACATTTTACAAAGCACTACAGTGGGATCCCAGGGGGATGGTCTGGCCATTGACAGAAGAGGATTCAAGATTTTCCAGTTCCAACTCCCATGATTCCTGGGTCTTTCTTGCTTCTTCCCAACTCGCCCCCAGACAGTTGGTCTGAGTACAGCTGCCAGAATTCTCTGGCTTGACTGCTTCAGGGCCTACATACAACAGTTCATGGACCTCTGGTTGAGGAGACTCAGCCATAGCCTGCCTTCCATGTTAGCCAGCTCCACCTGGCCTCAACCATCAAGAAAAACAGCAGCAGAGGTTATGGCCCTTTCCCGGTGCTGGCCCAGATCCTCATTAGGCAGGCTTGGCTAGCCATCCATGTCATCTCTTACTTATCTCCATCTCACCAGGTGCCCACTGAAAACAGCCCTCCTGGAGACATCTGCTAATCAGCTCTGTTCCTTTGGAGTCAGGGATAATAAAGCCTGGTCTTGGCGGGAACATTGGGAAGTCCCACAGCTGGACAGCGGATGGGTGGATTTCAGGGAGTCGGATGTCCGCTGAAGTCCAATTATCAAGCTGTATGAGTGAGCTGTAAATGACATTGGTCACCCTCACAGGTAGCTGTTACACAGGCCTTGGGAAGTCCCCTCTCACCTTTTCAGTATGAGTTCAACTTTTCTGGGTCACTCAATCTGGGTCTAAGTGCCATTTTCTTGCATTGTACATTACATGCCAAACAAATTCTGTTCTTGTTAACTATTTACTAGACTTGGGAAACCCCTGTCTAGAAATTTAGTTTAAAGCCAGATTAGAATTTTGAGCCTTATTTTTTTCCCTCTGTCTGGTTTCACCTCTTGGTAGGTGGGTGTCATCACATTTATGTTAAGGTATCCATTAACGACTGTTGCATGACAAGGTACCTCTAGTTAGTGGCTTCAGATAGGAATGATTTATCATGGTTCTCTTGGTTGGCTGCTGTTCCCGCCCAGACTTGCTTAGGACCTACTGTCAGGCAGACCCCTGTGCTAGAAGGCACATGGAAGCTTCAATCCTCTATCTGCTGGTAGTCTGTTAATACGAACTCCTAAGTCTCCCAAACCTAGACCAGCTTCTTTGTTACATGATCTCAGCTGTGTTTCAAGAGAGTAACAGCCGAAGTTGCCAATGCCATTGAGACTGTGACTCTGGAATCGACACAGAACTTCTGTGACAACTCATCCATGAAGTCAGAAGGCCGGTCCAGGCACAAGCGATGGGGACACAGACTAACTAGTTTGAGATGGGAAGAGCTGAAGAAGAAACTGTGACCATTTAAGTCAACCTTATGTCCTTGTTCCCTGCTGTGTCCACATGACATGAGTTGTGGGATGTGGCCACAGTCCCTCTGAGACCAAAGGGATCTCAGGACAAAAACCAAGTCCTATATCTAACCCTGGAAGAGCCATTCCACACATAGTCTTGCAGAGTCTTTATTGCATAGTCTCGCAATAAAGATAAATCCCGTCCACTCGGTACAATCATTAACAGGCATGCACACAGGAGCAGAGAAAGACATTCTCCTCCAACACCATTTTGGAAAAGCGTGGTCAGGAATTCTAGACTTTCAACGCGGTTCTAGTTCAGCTGACCTTGTCTTGCTCACTTGTAAAACATTGTCAGCATCACATGTGTGTTTAAAGTAGCTTCCACCATAGGGAGGTGGCCTGGAATCTGGCAAGCCCTCAATTGGAGTTCTCCACAGGGATCACCACACAGCTCTCTCTCAGGTACCGAGGAGGAAAACCGTTCCTAAGTATGCATTCACAATAATCCAAGGCCTTGTCTTTGGGGTGTAATAGTTCTAAATACCGAGAGAAGTATTGATTCTCACAGAGTGAATATTAAAATTCACTATGGTTAACTTTCATACTTCTGAAAACCCAAGGGCAGTCAAGCAACCAACAACAGAGCAGAAACACAATGACAAGTTTCTAGAAGGACTCACCAGCCACTGAGGGGCCACAGTATATCTTACCAGCCTGCAGGCTGCCAGCCTGTACCTCCCATATACTTCACCCCCACGTGCAAAGGAAATTCTTGTCCACTCTTAGAATCAGGTTTCTCAGCTGGTACCTTTCAGTAACCACCATGCTGTTGGATGAAATCATTACTATGCAAGTCATGAGAGTTAAATCAAACCAAGATGTAGGTTATTGTCACAAGAGCACTCAGGGCCAGAACAGCGAAGGGCAGTCACCTCAAATTCAAGGGCCACACGTCCCTGTGCACAGAAGAGGCTGTCTGTACACAGCCAAAAGGCACACTGAATTATTGGGTGCTAAATCCAGGACTGAGGAAGTATGGTGTTTACGTTGGCACTCGCTCTTATATTGGAGAGAGTGACTGGGAATGGGATGGAGAAGGCCCTCGTCTCCCCTGGCTGTTGGAGCAATTTATTAGATTAATTATTCTCATATTCATTCAGTAACTGACAGCAATCCATTCAAAGATGCAGTGGTCAGTGGTCACATTGCTCAAGGCATTTTTCACATCTCTTTCTCTACTTTTTTTTTTTTTTTTTGGTGTAAAATAGTCTTAAGACTGTGAAGTCATCATGAAAGGCGAACAGCCATTTCAAAAGCTGGAGTAAACGGGAATCTGAAGAGGAACGGGGAATTCCATGGGAAGCAAGCCACTCCACAAGTGATAAACGGAAGTGGGGAGCCCCAGGAGGGAAAACACCGATGAGTGCGCTGGTCGGGCTAGGAAATAAACAAGGTGGCTTCTGTTTCTATGGCAGTCACTTGAGAGCCTCTGTGAGATGAATATGAAATCTTCTGTGCAGTGTTTTGTCCTTCGTGGTTTCCGGACAGAGCCCAGGGACCAGCATATGCTAACCGAGTCCTTTGTCATTGGGCTACATCCCCAGATCCAATGTGTAGGTTTTAACCTAAGTAGCAGGAGTTCCGCCAGCCCAGGTGTTGGAGTGATGGGACTTGACCTATCATCCCCAGGGGCTGTGAAATGGGGCCTGGAGTCACTTTCAGCTCCTGCTCCTTATTTCTAGCAATTGGCCCACAGCCTGGGTACCACACATTGAGTGCCTACCCCCAAGGCGTCTAGCTAGTCTGTCAGGTACAAAAAGGTATGAAGAGACGAGGAAAGGGGCTGAGCTGGGTGGTGAAATATGAGAGACATTTGATGTCAGTGTATGGTTTCGTTCCATTCCTCAACCCATGCTCTGAGATTCTGAGAGCAGGCAAGCCCCACAAACATGGCCAACAGCACCAGCATCGAGGGTGAGAGGTACTACCGCTGAGAAGTTAAGAACAATCAGCAGTTAATCCTATGCGCTATTAAATACAGGTGACTATGGGGCCGGAGAGCTAGCCCAGCCATTAAAAGTGTACAGTACGCTGCTCTTGCAGAGGGCTCCAGTTCTGTTCCTAGCACCTGTATCAGTCTGTAATTCCCGTTTCAGGGTAACTGATGGACTCTTCAGGTTCCTGCAAGCACGTGGTACCTGTAAATTCATGCAGGGTAATATACGCAATGCATGAATTGAAACATAGATGTTTAAATATAGCTGAATACTAACCAAGTATCAAATAGCTGAGACTTGCTGGAGAGAGAGAAATCACCCGGGAAATACTGTGGTAATGTAATACTGATCACTTTCAGGAAGGCGCCCACAGCCATCACTCACCAGTTACAAGGTACAAAATGCATCGCTACCTCAAGTCCCACTGGGGACTCCAGTGGGTGCTCGAAGCTCCACTGTCACCATGCATCTAAGTTGTCACAACAATGGCAGAATGTTTTCAGAGACTTGCTTATACATCAGCACAAATAATTCAGCCACAAACAGCACATGTATGTATGTGGACGTCTGCATGGGAGAGAGGGTGAAAACAGGGGGACGGTGCTCACGACACAATTGACTTCACCTGCCCCCCTACACCTCCAGTCCAAGTCCCTCAAACCCTGCTTCCTTGTCACACTCTGAACTTCCACCCCTCTGGACCTGTCACCCACACTCATTTTTACCTGACATCTCTGAGTGAAAGATCCCATTTGTATGTCACAGGTTTGGGGGGACTTAAAGCAGAGTAGAGTTCATTGTTCTGTCCTCTGTCCCCATAGTGATATCTCTGCTTACCTACCACTGGTTAGATCAGGAGCTCTTTAAGGACAAGGGCACTGTCCTACTGTCACACAACAAGCTAAAATGATTAGATTTCTACAGCCTCAATCTTGCCCTTGTCCTCTAAGTGACAGGAAGGAACGTAGCCAAGAGGCTACTGGGAGGCACTGTCTATGCTAAAATGCATCTACAAGGCCCGGACATTAATGTAACAGCAAGGAGTAGAAAAATAGAGCATGGTAGGGGGTGTTTAAGGTCCACTAACAGCATTGGACTCCACCTTCTCTGCTCCCCAGGAATTCCCCCAAGTAATCAAGTCTGCGTTGAGACTTGGCTGGCTACACATTTCCGACAGATTTTTGTTTTCTTCCAGATCTGAGTGCTTGGAAAAATGTTGTAATTTCCTTGTGGGTCTCATTATCTCTCTGGAGGCTGATTAGGGCTGAGGAAACACCAACCTCCAATCAGCCTTGTCATCTAGCAGTTCTGTGTTAAGCTCAGACTGTGTCCCCATGTGCTACTGAGGCATAGTCTGTCCTTTGGGGACATCATTTGGCCTCCTGTGGTAGTTCGAATGTATTTGGCCTTCATAATCTCATAAGGAGTGGCACTATCAGAAGGTGTGGCTTTGTTGGGAGTGGGTGTGGCTTTACAGGAGGAAGTGTGTCAAGGGGGGGGTGGACCTTGAGGTTTCTTATGCTCAGGATATGGCCCAGTGAGTCAGTTGACTTCCTGTTGCCTACAAGATGTAGCCCTTTCAGCTCCCATACCACATCAGCCTGCACACTGCCATGCTCCCCTTCATGATGATAACAGACGGAACCTCTGAAACTGTAAGCAAGCCATCTCACGTAAATGTTTTCTTTATAAGAGTTACTGTGATCACGGTGTCTTTTCACAGAACCCTAACTAGACAGCCCCTCACAGAGATTCTCCTAAGTCATCCTTCTCCATGTCAGGACCAGAAGGCCTTGACTTAAGGAATTCCAGCTACTTGATGCAGTGAGAAAAGCAGCCTGCAATGCTCCATCTTTGGCACAACAAAATAGTCCCATTCATGAAAACCGCCACGCCATGTCCCCTCAGAGGGACCTTTCTGTGCCACCAGTGTAATGATCCTGGCAGCATTAGGAGAACTGAACTGTCTCAAATCTCTGAGAATGAGCCTGCTATGTGTTCTAAAGCAGATTGGATTTCAGGGGCCGTTTCCAACTCATGGTATTAAATTTCTTTTTATTCTTTCCAGCACCATATTTCTAACAAGCCCTTTAAAAAGCACAAAAACCCTTTCCCCGAGGAGGGATATTTTGCTATCTTAATAAAGTCTTCCAATCCTTAGGAGACAAGTCACCAAACTTGAATTCTCAAAACTATTCATCTTATTCCCTCAAAGAATCTTATGAAAATATTTGTATTTCTTGCCTGAGATCCCTGGGAGGTAAACTGAAAAAAAAAAAAAAGCTAATAAGGGATAATTCCAATATGACCAAAACAATACATATGGGAGTATGGAAATAATTAAGACCCAAAGAAAAAAATTGTTAAGCCCTCAAGGCAAAAGCCTTCTAACCAGAAAGTGCTGTGACGGCTCTCACTTCACTAATGTGCACCAGATACAATTCAGGGTGGATTCTGTTTTAAACTAAGCAAGTTGCTTTAAAAAAAATCTAGTTTCTATAAATGGTAAATTAGTAGTTAAGGGTTTACTTCATATAAAGATTTTGTAACTAGGACCTAGGGAAGGATGACTCAGCCTATGAAGTACTTGCCACTCAACTAGAAGACTAGAGTGATCTGATTCTAATGCTCACATAAGAGCTGAGTGTGGCAGCGTGTGCCTCTAACCCTACCACTGAGGAAACATAGATAGGGAACCCTTGAGACTTGCCAGCCATCTAGTCTATCTGAGTCAATGCGCTCCAGGTTCAATGAGAGAGCCTGTCTCAAAAAACTAAGGTAGGAAAAGATCAAGGAAGATATCCAACACCAAACTGTCCTCCAGGTACACACACACACACACACACACACACACACACACACACACACACACACACACAGGTTCATAGACTCCATTGCAAAATTCCAACTTTTGTGTACTTTGGAGAAATCTGATTATCTGATTTACCTGTTTGGTTAGAATGCATTTAACTGGAAAAACACACTTTTGCAGGGTGGAGGAATGGGGTTGCAGGTAGAGGGAGGAGAAGGCTAATTTGGGGGCACACTGCTTTAGAAGAGGCAGTGGGACACGGGCAACAGAGCAAGCAGGCAGCTGGCCTTATAGATCTGGAGTCTGAAAGAGGTATTGGTGTGAGGAGAGCCAGACTGTAGGTAGCAGCTCAAGCCACAGGGCGGGTCAGAGAATACAAGGGCACCATAGAGAGGAGGGGCCGGAGATTAAGGAGTAAAGGAGCCATCCCATAAGACTGAAGAGAGAAATCAGGAGAAAAGGCGGCAGGGGCTTTAAAGGCCATGAAGGCTTCCTTACAGAGAGCCAGTGTGTTTTGTTTATTTAGTTAAACCCAGCTGCCTGGAAAGACAGACGTTACAATATGAGGGCAGGTGACAGCAGAATCAGGTACTCCAAAGGTCTGTGAGCTGGGACACAGGTGCCTCCTGGGTAGGGCTGACCTTCCCAGTGCCAACTACCACCAAGGAGCCACACAAGAACTTATACTCCAGTCTCGTTATACTGTCCACACCAGAGTTCTCCCAAAACAGGACAATTTTATATGCAATTAACAATTTCTGAGCAGGCAGCTGAAGCCAAGCTATACATCTTAGGAAAATATGATCAGGTCCTAAGTGTCACAAGTTATCACTGTCATAAATGACAACTGCACATGGTTGAAGAACATGAACCAGCTACGTGGTGGTGGCAGCAACAGTACACGCCTTTAATCCCAGCACTCGAGGCAGAGGCAGGCAGATCTCTGTGATCCAGCCTGGTCTACAGAATGAGTTCCAGGACAGCCATGGCTGTTACAGAGAAACCCTGTCTCAACTCCCCTTACCCCCGAAAAGAACAAGAACCATTTACAAAGGAGAAAATCAAGTGGCTGCTCAGTTTATAAAAAAACAAACAAAACACTGAACTTTATTGAAAAAAAAAAAAAAAAAAAAACAAGAGTCTGTGAGAGGGTTGAAACTGGAACCAGTAAACCAGTGAAGAGGGAGAGGTATTAATGACAGCCATCATCGCTATCCTCCGCTATTCCCCAGCCCTTCCATCTGTTACCCAATGGGAGTCTGTCAATTACAGTGTGTGCGCCAGTCCTGCGTGCTGCCCATTTTGAACATAGTTTTATTGCAAACACACATGCAAAAATTAAAATAAAATACCATTCTCACCTTATATCCAATGTCTTATTGATCAGAGTATCATAAAACAAACCCTCTTTTATACAACCAACTACGGCCTGGTTTTCCTAGAAGCATTTTTATAACTGGACAATGCTATTTTTTAAAAAGATATTCAAAACTTAAAATGGCTAACAAGTAAAAACAAAAATGCAAGCATCAGAAAGAAGCTTAAATTGATTTAAATCTATAGGATGGACTAGTAAATTAGAATATATTCTTTCAAGACAGGGGTTCTCTGTGTAGTAGCCCTGGCTGTCCTTGAACTCGCTCTGTAGACCAGACTGGCCTCAAAGTCACAGAGATCTATCTGTCTGTCTCTGCTTCCTGAGTGCTGAAATTAAAGGCATGTGCCATCACTGCCCAGTGTAAAATGCTTTTTTAAAATAAGGAACCTTATAAGATACAGAGAAACACTAACAATGTTCCAAGAAAGAAAGAGTAATCAAATGTAAAGCTGTATGCACATTAAGGGCTCAACTATGTGACCATCTTAGTTTGGGTCACTATTGCTATGCTGAAATACCATGTGCAAAACAACTTGGGGAGGCAAGGGTTTATCTGGCTTACACCTCCATGTCACAGTCCATCACTGAAGAAGTCAGGACAGGAATTCAACCAGGGCAGGATCGTGGAGGCAGGAGCTGACGCAGAGGCCATGGATAGGGCGCTGCTCACTGGATCGCTTCACATGGCTTACTCAGCCCGCTTTCTTAGAGCACAGGCTCACCAGTTCAGGGGTAATCCCACCCACAACGGGCTGGGCCCTTCTCCATCAATCACTAATTAAGAAAATGTCCTACAGGCTTGCCTCCAGCCCCATCTTATGGAATTAGTTTTCTTAATTCTCTCCTCTAGGATGAATTAGCTTATATCAAGTCGACATAAAACTGTCCAACACAGTGACAAAGAAAATGTCAAAGACAGACACTCAGGCTGGAGAGGTGGCATGATGGTTAAGAGAGCTGCCTGCTCTGTAAGAGGGACCTGAGTTTGGGTCCATGACTCCCCCCCCCCCACACACACACACAAATGCCTGCAACTCGAGCTCCAGGGGACCTGACAGACTCTTCTGAGTACCTCAGTGGGTACTGATGAGTGGGCACATACTGATACACATGCACACACCATTAAAAATCAAAATAAAGTACTTCAGAAAAACCAAAGAAGAGATAGATATCCTTAGGAGCGCCACCATTAGCAACTTGCATGCTTTTGTTTTTCTACAAGAGCACAGGTTATTTGGAAAGGTCAGGAGGGACACACACACCTATCTCCAGAAGTTCCAGGTCAGCCATAATAGTAACAGTGTAAGGCTGTTGCTTGGCTTTGAGAGTGTACCTCACTGTTCTATGACACTGAATGAGCCTGAAGTGTGACCCTTGGGCAGGTTAAATTTATCTTTACCTTGACATGTAGAAATGTTATAAGTATGCAGTCACATGACATAGAAAAATCACAGTAGCTAGGAAACAATGTATCTGTGCAGGATTTGCACAGATGTGATTTTTCTGTGCAATGTCCAACCCCTTTACCCAAATGCTTATTGATGTCCCAATGGAGCCATCAAAATACCTGATGGAGGATATGAATGGCCCCAAACTTGTAACTGTGGCTAAATGATGAGGAGTCTGGGACCATGTGGTCACCACTCTACTCTGTCTTTCCATAAATATTAAGAGAAAAATAGATTGGATCGCACTTTTCTGCGTCAGTGAAACAGTCTGAGCATAGACAATATCTCCAAGTTTTAGAGACAATACTATGTTGTGAGATATTTGATCAAACTGTGAACCCTGAGATTACATTGTTTACCTGAGAACCCAGCTGCGGTCTGACTCAGCCCTAGCACACACCTTTAATCCCAGAGTTTTCTGCTTGACTAGTGTTAAACAGGATTAAATAAAGTCAACCATAGGTCTAGAGGCGGAGCAAGCCACCAGATGACCGGAAGTGAACATAGGATTATTAAGAAAAATCCATAGAGAGTAAGAGGGAGTCAGGACAGGGAGAGAGATACACAGGAGGCAGATGGGAGGGACATCCATGAAGGACCCAGTGGTGTAGGAGGAAGCTTTCTCTGGGTCGATACAGAGGATAAAGTGCTTTCTCTACCTGAGGTAGCAGGTTTTCACCCCAGCATTGGGCTCCCGAGTCTTTACTGATGACGGAGACTTAGTTAAAAAGAACAAGGGGACCTGCTCTTTCACAGGAATTTTACTGGATTCCTAACATGGAGAGCTGGGCTTATGAACTGGACATGCCAGGTGCCTGATACAACTTGGCTGTGTATAGCATCAAAATCAAATAAACCTAACCGTGCACCCAAGATTGTCAATTGGCCTCAACAGTTTTCCTGACTGTGTCTGACACTCTCGCTTGTGACATGTAGTGAGTGGCTGTTCTGTGGCTTTGGGGAATGCCGCTGCTGGGCATATCTGGAAAAGATAGTACCATCGAATGGTTTACTCAGCACGGAGCCCTGGAGAGGAAACGATTATAAAAAACGTGACTGTGGTGATGGAACTGGTTCAAATGGAGATGCAGGTGAGATCAATACTTAATTCGGAAGAAGTCAGTTTCACTTAGGGAGTCATGACAAATTCTCAACGAGCAGAGAGGGGTTTATGGGGCAGGAGCTGGGCACCGCAGAGGCATGCTACTGCCTTCTGTAGTGGTGGGCGGGCACTGCTGTGGTTTGGCATAAAAGTGTGGTTTCTTTAAAGAACAAGAAATGGAGGCACATAGAGATACACCTCCTCCCCCCACTGTCTTCCCAGTCCACGGCCACAAATTAAGACTCATATAAAATCATTCATACGTTTTATGGTCACCATGAGAGGGTGACTCTACCTAGTCAGTCCCCATTCATGTTCATTCAGCTCAGTCTGGTTATCTCCTTCTGTCATGTTTGGATCTAAAGTGTCCCCAACAGACTCGTGTTTTAATGCCTGATCCTCAGCTGGCAGCACCATCTGGAAGGTGCCATTGGGAGGTGGGGCCTGGCAACAGGAGGCCACTAAAGGTGGTCTGGAGGACTCACTACCCCCTGAAGGCTGCTTCCTGCTTCCTCTGTGTCTTTGTTTTCCATGCTGTAAACAGCTCCTGCCTCACACTTCTGGGACAGGAAGGCTGTCAAGTCTTCCCCAGAGCACTGGACTGAAATCACGAGCCTTTGCTCCCTTAGGTTTCTCCTGTCGGCATTTTGATGATACCCATGAAAAAGTGACTAATGCAGTTACTACATCACCAAAGTAAAAAGCGTTCCAGGGCCAGGTGTGGTGGCAAACGATTTTAATTCCAGCACCTGGGAGGCAGACGCAGGCGATCTTTTTGTCTTTGAGGCCATCAGAGTCATTTCCAGGCCAGCCAGGGCTACATAAAGCCCTGGTCCCAAAAAAGAGAGAGTAAGCTTTCCAAGTAGTGAACGTGTGGGGCTATCTTTATGCAGATGAGTGACAGCATACGCATCAGCTAGAGCCAAATTTGCCTGCTGTAAAACCGGCAGTGCTTTCTTTAAAAAATGAACTCAATATCCAACCACAATGAAACCATAATTTTTAATACTTTAATAAGATCCACAGCATCTCTGAATAATCCCTCAGGTCTGTGTGGGTGGGGCGAGATCCCCTATGACCAATCCAACAGATGGAGTCCCAGAACACAGAGGAAGGTGGGCAGTCTGTGACGGCAGGAAGACGAGGTCCTTTCACTGTCACATAGGTTCCTTGTCAGCTTCCCCTTCTCTCCTCAAAGCAGCTTACTGTCCCTTCTGCTTCTCACCAGGCCTGAGGTCACAACATGAGGTTTCTTTTTAACATCTGTCCACTGCACTTTAAGCATTACGGCGATCCAACTCTTCTAACACTTACCTCTTACAGCCCTAACTCTTACAGCCCTGCCTCTGTACCTATCTGTTATGATCAGTGCCCCACTACCCTGGTCCCACAGCCACGTCGGCCCCAGTATATGAAGCTGCTGGCCGGTTACTAGTATTTCTTATTGGCTAGCTCGAAAATATTAACTCATTTCTATCCATCTAAGTGTTTCCACGTGATCTTATCTTACCAGAGAAAGGGCCTGGTCCTCTCTCATGTCCTACTTCTTGACTCCTCAGAAAAACAGGAAGTTTCATCACCTATCTCCAGCTAACCTACCGGCTCCTGCCTCCTTAGCCTGTGCTTATCAGTTAGTGAGGCCCTGCCCACCCTGCTTGCACTCTCAGCCCCCACCCCCTCTAGCCATGGCATCTTCCTGCCTGTTTTCCTGCCTTCTGGATTTGGCTTCCAACAAGGGATACTCCTATGTGCACTTTATCCACACAAAGACATCGTGGCTTTTAGATAGGCAGCTGGTGCTCAGCTTCCTTCTCTGCTTGAGAGACCCTTTATGGCTTCCCAAGTTTTAAATGGGTCATTCTCAAACTCATATTATAGGGCTGGGGAGACAGGTCCTTTGCTATCTGGATTTGATTCTCTAGTACCACCATCCAATGCAGAACAAAGCAAAACTCCTTTACGATCTGGAACTTGCATTAAGCCCATACTCACCCCTCCACGTCCCAGCATTCCGTGAACACATATGCATCGGCCAGTGATACTGGGTACCCTACAATGTACGGATACCAAACCCCTCCTTCATTTCAGCTGATATTCATCAGGCACCTACTTTGCACCATCACTGAGGATATCCTAAAACGGCCTTTTTCAACCGGTGAGTTGCAATCCCTTTGAGGGTCGAATGCCCCCTTCACAGGGGTCATATATCAGATTTCCTGAATGTCAGAAATTTACATTACAATTTATAACAGTAGCAAAATTACAGTTATGAAGTAGCAACAAAAATAATTTTATGGTTGGGGGTCCCCACAGCATGAGGAACTGTACTAAAGTATGAGTCACAACATTAGGAAGGTTGAGAACCACTGGAAAAGTTCAGGCCTTCCCCTTGAAAGTTATAGTTTGTCGAGTGAAGCGCACACGAGCCAGTCAAAGATGGTGCCAAGGGGAAGTCAAGAAGGTGAGTCCTGAGATATTTACAAAAAAGGGTGATTGGTTGCCAAGATGGAACCAGATGAGGTCACTGCATGAATGGCTCATGTTCACTAGGTAAAGCATAGGGTGCCTAGGCAATGATAGGTTGACCTTTAAAACCATTGGCTACTTGTTTTCCCACCCTGGGATTTTTGTTTGTTTGTTTGTTTGGTTGGTTGGTTGGTTTTGTTTTAGTTTTTTGCTTTTTGTTGTTGTTATTGTTTCTGTTTTGTTGTTTTGCTTTAAAAGATGTTTGCTATGGGGCAATAAATGCGTTTCTGCTTGACTAGACTGATTGTCTCCAGGATCCGGGGAGGCTGGGAATGGACAAGCGGCTCACTTGCCCTTCCTTAGACCCAGCTTAGCCTTCCACGGCTGGACTAAGACCCTGGAGTGGAGGAAAACCACTTTTCATAGAAAGAAGGGTTGGAGTGCCTAGGAGGATTTTGTAGCCAGAGGTTCTTATCAAAAGAAAATCAAGTTGTTAACAAAAGTGTGTATGGGGTTGGGGGTGGGGGTACTGGAAGTTGGCTCGGCAGTTAAAAGCACTGGCTTCTCTTCAGAGGACCCAGGTTTGTCCCCAGCATCCACATGGTGGCTCAAAAAATGTGTGTAACTCCAGTTCAAAGGCCCCGATGCCCACTTCCAGCCCCCTTGGGTGCCAGGTATATACATGGTGCATAGATTACAGATTATCTACAGATATGCATATAAAATAATAAGAAGAATTAAAAGAAATAAAAGGAGAAATCAGAACTTTACAATGTCTATGTATCTCATGATTCTAATGGTCTTTTTCAAACCATGAAAATGACTATCACCCACAGAAATTATATATTTGCTTTAATTCACACTTAGTAAAGGAAGAAAGCTGTCATACCCTCACTAAATAAACACTACTCGACTCCCTTAAACTACTTACACATTAATCATGTGAATGAGTTCTACATTGTGTGATGGCAAATTTAGAACATCAGTAGTGTAAGCTAAAAGTACACAAGGAAAAGCCACCCTTCCAGCTAAGGAAATATTTGTCACAAAATTTGCAAGCCAGATCCGGTTTCCCAAGTTGTCCTAGAGGCACCAGAAGATTTCCCAATAAGAACATCAGTGTTCACTTTTAAAAACAATGAAAATTGAATAAAATTTAAAAAATGCAGCGGCACTGGCCATTTCAAGGGCTCAGCCGCTACCATGGGGGTCGGTGCCAGGCTGAGCACTTTCACACTGGAACGTGCCATACCTGGCTGCCTTCCTAGCAGCCTGAGACACCAGGGAACTAGACAAGGACACCATCAGGGTTACACACCTAACTCTAAACAGGGATTCAAGCCCAGAAAGCCTTTCTTTTTTCTTTTTTCCTTTTTTTCCTTAAGGGCTGCCAATTGAAGTCCTCTGATGTTACCCACATACTCTTTAAAGCCTTCCCACAATTCCCTCAGGGCAGGAGCAGAGCAGGACACCTTGCCTCTCTACCAAGGAGGTGTGGTAGGCGAGACATTGTCCAAAGAGCCTCAGTGAGAGGCTGGGAGAATTGTTTCTCAGACCCCACATCCAAGCTGCTCACCACACAGCTGGTGTGGTGGCTGTCTCACACACACACACGATTTCCCATCTACTTCCATCAAGCTCCCAAACCAGTGACAAGAAAATGCCGTTCCCAAGCACACAGGTGGCGTTCAGGAGGCTTCGAAACCTGCCTTAGGCAGAGCTACCAGGCCCCTCAGTGGGGACTGTAGCCCTCGTGTGTTCAGGGCAGGGGAGTGTATGCTGAGGACAGCTGATGGCCAAAGCCAAACTACAACTTCTTTCTGCTCAGGAGAAACCTGCTACTATGTAGGCTGAACGTAGGAAACAGGAAGTAGGACCACATTTCTCTTCAGGCGGCCTCAGTTCCGACCGGCCAGCCTCTTCCGACTGATCAAGTTTGCATTGACTAAAACTTGCATGAAGGGCACAGAGGAGGCTGGGCACGGAGGACCCCAAGGGCAAACATGACTTGGCTCCTCAAGGCACTGAAAAATGGAACTGGCTTTTTCCCAGAGCAGGATTAAACAGACCATGCCGGCAGTGATCCAGGGTGACATCCCACACTGGGGAAACCAAACCACCAACAGAACACAAGGGGCCCTTAGCCAGGGTTTTCACATGACTCCTTGCGTGGTAGGCAGTTCCCGTTCTGGGAACTCTCAAGCAGATGGTCTTTCTGAACAGAGTGAAAACATACCAGTTCCACACAGCACAGACCCCCTCCCGCTGAGCCTATTTCCCCTGTAAAATGTTATGGGTGAACATAGACCCACCCTGTCCCTATCACCTGGATGACATGACACTCTGGATCTGAACAATGCATGGCAGACTGGCATCACTAACTACATTCTAAGGTTCAGGAAGGAAATTCTGTGCAATAAATCACTTTAGCATACAGGATAGGGTGTTACACATGTGTATGTGTGTGCACAAAAGTATGTACATATATGCATATATTTTAAGACAGGATCTCAAGTAGCCCAGGCTAGCTTCCAGGTCATTGTAGTCAAGGATGACCTTGAACTTTCCTTCTTCCCTACCTTCACCTCCTATGACTACAAGTATCTACTCACATGCCTGGTTTAATCATTTTCATTAATAGAAAAATCAGCTTCTCCCAGCTGTACTAAATAAATACGAAACAGATAAGTAAAGATTAGCAGTTTGATAAGGTGCAAACATTCACCCTGCCCAGGACACCACAGAATCCTTGTTTTCCCACGGAATGCTGCCACTCAAATCATTTCACAACTCACGAGTGTTTGCAGTTCTCATTAAACAGAGTGCAAGTCTCCTGAACAGCCCTACTGGTAGAACCTGATAACACTTGAGAAGTCAATATCCCAAAATGGAACGCAGGGGAAATATTTCAGTTCTCAAAACCTGTAAACCAAAACCACGACTTCTACAAATGGGATGATATTTGTAGGCATGCACTATATAAACCCTCCGAGTACAACAGACCCTACTGGACAGTCGTCAGTCTGACTAGAATCTGGACTGTGCCCTGGTTCCTTAGATCTAAGCTCATTGCCAAGGCTGTAACACTTAACAGGGCCCCAGAGGAAAGAGGTGAACAGACCTCTCCCATTGGAGAAACAAAGCTGGATCAATCTTTAGCGAGTTATTCAACTACCCGTTGCCTTGATTTTCCTGAATGCACACGGCAAGGGGTTATATTCAAACTCTACTGCTAATATTTTCCAAAGGCGACATTTATAAATTAAAATCTACTCAGTTAATCACCTGTGACTGAATCACTTCCAACTTTCTTTTTGGCAGTCCCTCTGTCTGAGTGATCATCAAGTAATAAATCTGGGGTATTTAAATTGGCCACGTTTGCTTTCCCTTTCTGGGAGAAATGACACCGAAGTTGAAATGCTCTACAGAGAGGATTTTTTAGCCTCTTCCCTTTTTAGGGAAGCCTGTTCCCACAATGCAGATTTGTGTAACTTGTTCCTGGTCAAGGACAGAACAAAGCAGATCAAAACTGGGGGAAAAAGTAGAGTAATGAAATTCAATGTTGTTTATTCAGCTTCAGTGAGTTCTTCATGATAACGATAGCTGCTGCCCAAGTGTTGCATCAAAGCCTAGCAAAACCAGTGCTCAACAGGCATGGTGGTTTGGATTAGAAAGCCTCCCCACCCCTACTGGTGCACATATTTGAATGCTTGGTCCCTAGTTAGTGGAACTTTTTGGGAAGGATTAGGGGGTGTGGCCTTGTTGGAGGAGGTGTGTCACTGGGGTTTTGAGGCTTTAAAAGCTCATGCTAGGTCCACCTGTCTCTCTCTACCTTCTGCTTGCAGCTAAGGACGTGAGGTCTCAGTTATGGCTGCTGCCATATCTTTGTCGCACCATCATGTACTCTAACGCTCTGAAACTGTAAGCCTATTAAACCCCTTCTTTGATAAATCACTTTGGTCATGGTGTTTTATCACAGCAATAGAAAAGTAACAAAGATAGCATGCAAGGTCCCAAAATGGGAACAGCTATCTCTTTCTCAAAACTGCTTCCCACCTGGAGAATAATTCCAACAGTATGAACATCAGGCTGGGGACAATGGCCCACACCCATCATCCTAGCACACAGAGGGCTGGGGCAGCAGGATTGCTGTGAGTTTCAAGACTACACAACATGACACTATCTTAAAGAGAAAAAAAAAAAAAAACAGAATCAAACAATGAGGACCTTTGGTGTCACTTACCTATCTATGTCTGCAGCAATGCTGAGAAGTCTTAATGAGCAACTTCAGAAAAGCACCACCTACAGAAACAAACCAAAAACATTGAACAAAACGTTAGGTATTTGTTTAAAGTACCATGAAAACCTGCCATGCAACTTTATATCTCATTGAAATGTGTGATGCTTCTTCAACTACTGATCCCTACATCAACAGTGCAACTTGAATTAGATACTCAGCCCCTTCATCCTGGGGAGAGAAAACATTAATCCAAGGTTCAGCCCACAGGTGGGGAGAAAACCATGGGAGATGTGCAGTTCATCATGTTATCAATTCACATCCCTTCCTTTCTCCTCACAAAGGGAATAACTTCAAAATGCATATGCAAATAGTACCACTTTAGATGTGAGATGGGCAGCCCAGAAATAAACTAAGGAATATGAAAACTGTGAGTTACCTATCCTAACAAGCTACTCTAAATTATTTTAAAGCTAAATGAACAAAGATATTAAAAAGAAAAAAAACAGAAAATGGAAAAATAAACACTAAAACCATAACAACAAAATATTGGGAGGAATTATTTAGATTCAGAAATCACCTTCCGGTCATTTTCAATGTCTTTTAGGTAACCTTTAGAAATATATTCAGAAGACATAGATCCCCAATTATCTCTGCAGCACTGCTTTGACACATTAAACATAAATGAAACATATTTTAAAATAAAATATCATTAACCTTGAAAATTTATCATACCTCTTACACCGTCACCATATTACAACCTTCTCGGGCAACCATGTCAACTATCAAATGAGGAATCTGTTGTTTAAGCAGAGAGCTTGCCTGCATCACACAGACCCAGGGTTGAGGAGTCAAGCTCTAGCCCACATCATTTTCCTCTTGACTCTTTCCTTTCTATTCTGCACAGCACATGCATTAGATCCCTAGATAGAAACCTGTTATTCCTTAACACAAAATCCCATAAAAACAAATGGCTAGCAGGTAACATTTACTTCTTCTCTTTGCAGATTTGAAAGTTATTTCTACATCTGGAAACAAAAAAGGGGCTATAATATTGTATAAAAGTAAATATTTAGAAACTAAGAATTTAGAGCTCAAGAAATACTTAATATATAATCAGAAGTGAATAATACATCAAATTCCACATAAGGGCACTCAAACAAAATAGTCCACAACCTCAACTGTACTACTAAACAGGGAAACGAGAAGTTCCTATGCCCATAGTCTATAATCACTCTTTCAAATGGGGTCAACAATGAGAATTCATAACAGTGAGCTATAAATATCCATGCCTACATCCAGCTGTAGATTAATACCAGCAAAGCCCATGTCAACCCAAACTGTTTCCAAGCCTGAAGAGCCAGGAGTGACTCAAAGGCCTTTTTCCAGTGGGCTGGAGCAATGATTTGATAGTTAAACACACTGCTGCTCTTCTAGAGGATCAGGTTTTGGATCCCAGCACCCACACAGCAGCTCACAACTTCCCGTAACTCCACTCCCAGGGGTACAGTGCCCTCTTCTGGTATCTGCAGACATGTATTACACATATATACATGCAAGTAAAACACTAACATACATAAAATGAAAATAAATCATTTTTTAAAAGGTAAAAATTAATTTTAGCTAAGAAATTAATTTGAAGATCCTATACAATAACCTGGATTTCACATACTAAAACAATAAATACATAAAAAAATTTTCTTCGTAAGCTAATTGCTAGCTACATCCTAAGCCTCCCTCACCACTTTATTAGGGGAGTTGTGGTAAGTCACCATCAGTGTGTTTATCTAGATATACCTTCTGTGAAGCAAACCACTAGATTATTATGAATGGGCCTTTGATAAGTAGAGGTCTTCATCAACATTTTATGCTCCTTAAAATCTAAATGAGGCATAGAAGTACTACAGTCTCAGTACCATTAAAAGTCAAATACATTTTTTGAATTCCCTCTTTTATATAAGATACCAGCCAGGCTTTGGACAAAGTTCAAGACTGCAATCACACTAGAGATGACTGGGTGGGGCCCTGATTCCCACCCACTGCTTCCTAAGCTCACAAGGCTGGGAAAGAACATTCCTAGGATAAATCCATTTAACCCGAAGCTCCAAAGACAAAAGCTAATTAGGACTAAGTCCTCAGTGTCATAACTAAACATTCATGATTAAGTCATAGTTTTTAACCAGTCAAGAGGCTCAGAAGTATTAGTCAAGCCAATTAATTCTCTAGGTTTCACTGGTAAATAAAATGCTTATTTTATTTAAAGTAAGTGTGTGTGTGTGTGTGTGTGTGTGTGTGTGTGTGTGTGTGAGAGAGAGAGAGAGAGAGAGAGAGAGAGAGAGAGAGAGAGAGAGAAATGTATGCCCTGTGTGACTATGTAATGTATCTCTCTCAAGTTCTGTGTGTATGTGCACTTCTGTGTGTACGTTTCTGTGCAATGAATGCAGGGTCTCTTGAGGCTAACGAGAGCATCCGATTGCTTGGAGCTAGAGTTACAAGAGACTATGAGCCTGAAGGGGGTGGGGGTGGGAATTGAACTCAGTACCTCTGCAAGAAGAGTACATGTTCTTAACTGACAAGCCATTGCTTCAGCTGCTGAAGGTGATATTTTTATCCTTTAAAAGTAGACTCTAAAACAAAGCAAAAGCAAAAGAACACATGTGACACTAAAAACACACTGCCTTGTGGCCTTCAAAAAGGCACAAAAGATAATGAACACATAGGCATTAACTGCCAGTCACCGTTCTGTATCTTACACGGGAACCAAGTCATTCACTCCTCACAGAGAGGACTAGCACCACCTTCCTCCATCTTCAAGCTGAGGAAAGGGGAGGCTAACAGAATCTTCCCAAAGCTACACAACCCCGAAGGACCAAACCAATTTTCACATTTAATCCTAAAAAATCACTCAGGCAAGAGGAGAAAGCATAGGCTCGTTTTAAAGTGGAGGGAAATAAGGATTTTTGAGTAGCACAGTCCCA
Source organism: Cricetiscus sungorus (assembly GCA_030556225.1). Lineage (NCBI taxonomy): Eukaryota > Metazoa > Chordata > Mammalia > Rodentia > Cricetidae > Cricetiscus > Cricetiscus sungorus. The sequence continues at coordinate 53,524,273 of JANBXA010000398.1, read as the reverse complement.
TCCTGCTGCTGACTGGCAACAGGAGTCAGAACGGGTCACAGGGCACTGGATGCCGCGGCCAGTGTCGCCTCGTTAGCAGCTGTGCACATTCTATGAATCAAGATGCAGCTCCATGTGACAAGAACTTAATACCTTCACTCACTGGGCAGATACTCGGAAACCCACTACAGCTTACAGTCACATCGAGGCACGAACCCTGCCATGTCACCATTTTTCATTATCCTACATGCAACTATGTCTTTTCACATAATGGCTGTTAAATGCACAGGTTTGCATAAAAAGTGAAAATATCTGTCTTCATTAGCTACCATTCTCTCACCTATATTTTTTATATGTTATTGGTCTGGATGACCATTTAAACAATTTATAGCCCAATAAATGTGGGTACTGTTTACTCCAGAAGGCATCGTAAACGACATGCGAACCACTGTGGCTATTCACACTGTTAAAGGTTGGTATTTCCATTCACCTCCATCTGGGCTGCACGGGCCCCCTGTTCCACTTCCGGGCATCAGGAGGAGAAACAATAGCTGCCCTTTGTGTCCATGCATAGCACGCACGTGATGGTCACCAGCACTCACTGACCACGGGAACTGTGAGAAACAGGAAGCAGAGAGTCCTAAGCCCCCTTTCTCGCTAACAGACTGCTAAGGCTCCAAATACCCCAGTCCGAACTGCTTCGTGTTACCCCGTGAAACTAGAACTCAAGAGTGGAAACCGCCCGGGCAGTTACAAGTATAGGTTTCAGCCTAATGAAAAAGGAACTCAGTAAGAAACAGAGCTGTCCACAGTGACCCAGAGTGTCTCAGAGGTGGTTAGAGGCAGCTGTTCATGATCACAAAAGCCACAGAGATGGAAGGTCTGAGTAACTGTCCTTGAACAGGGCGTCTTTTCCTGAAACCTGAGCTAGCTTGCTCCATCCACCCTGGCAAGGGCGGGCGTTCCACAGTGGATAATCAGGGCCCCCGTCCATTGCAGCCTCTCATTTGATCCATGCTATGCATTAAAGGGGACGGAAGTGTGCTGGAGACGCACATCATTTATTATTCCCATCGTTCAGAGTAAGAAGCTGGGCAGTTTAAACTGAATCACAAAATTATTACATAGAACAATCTGGGCTTCAAAACAGGATATTCTCTTTACATAAAAAAAAAAGTGTGTGTGTGTGTGTCTTTGTGTGTCTCTGTGTGTGTATTTATGCAAGAACCACAACGCTTATGTGCAAGTCCCAGGACAACCTCAGGTGTAGGTCCCCACCTTCCACCTTGATACACTGTCTCCTGTCCGTCCACCAGCTGGCCTGCAAACTTGCACCAATTCACCAGAGGAACTCAGGGTTACAGATGTACACTGACATGCCTGGCTTTCCATGGGTTCTGGGGGTGTGACATCAGATCCTCACATTGACATGGCATGAGCCATGACCCAAGTCCCCAGACCTCAATCTAGAACATTCTGACTCCAAGCCTAGTCAATTTTCAGTGAGACAATTCTTCAACAATCAGCACTTCTGAGTCATGAAACACATTCACATGTCCTCAGAAGACACAGAGCATGGTGGCGAACACTAAAGGCGAGCAGCTAGCAGCGGAACGTTGGGAGAGCGCCTAAACTCTAACGGGCTACACTCTCTCCCTAACAAAGAAGGGTTCAGTACATTCCCAGCAGCAACATTCTCTTAGGTTCTGTTTACACAAGTCAACTCAAGGGATAATTATCCAAAGTCTACTTTACTGGCTTTGTTGGTAAAACAAATGCTTGGAGACGTTTCTGCACGTTTTAAGGGCAAGTCGGCATAACAAACATGGAGAACAGTGCCCTAGTTCTGTGTCCAAAGGATAAACTGTGGCTCAAAGCTCAGCCTGGTAGCTATTAAAGAAGAGAGTGGGTGGGGAGTGCATTCCCTGACTATTCCACAACAACCTCACACTTGCGTCTGAGAAGGAGTGTGTGTGTGTGTGTGTGTGTGTGTGTGTGTGTGTCATGTGTGTTTGCATGTGCGTGTGTGTGTGGGGGGGTATTAGTCACTGGAGGGATGTTGAAACTTGTAGGATTTTCAAAGAAAGACATGAAAGTGTCACATTTCAGGAACCTGTCTACCAAACACTGCAGGTGGCAGGCTGCCAAGGGCTGGCTATGCTCACTCATGTGAAATGCTGGGAACCTGAACCTTCCACAGTGCCTGCCCTGCCACTCGGGCATTGTGGTATGACTCAATTTCATGACCTTGTGGACTCCAAGTCAAGTCTGGAAATCATGAACACTTCCTTAAGGATGGGCTAGCTCCTTGGAGCAAACATGGTAATGTCAGCACGAGGCTGCCAGAGAGTATGCCTGCCATTGAGTATGAGCATGGCGCTGCCAGAGAGTATGCCCCTGCATTCAGCATCAGCATGGAGCTAGCTATTAGAGAGTATGCCTTCATTCAGCATCTGGACACCTCAGGACAGCCTACCCATGTGCCAGCAACAAGTGAGGCTTGATCAGACTGTGGTTTATTACGTCAGGTTTGGGCATCACACCACAGTTATGGGATCATGTTCATACACATGGCCATGACTCTTTCCTGATATTTAGCTATAAATTCATGAGAATAAAACAATTCTGACTTCTCATTGTTTCTCGCACACAATACAGCACATGGGACAGAACAGAAAGTTCATGAATATTTAAATTTGTGAATAAGAAACATGAATAGTAACAATAAAAAAAAATGACTACAATTACAGTAGGAATTCCTACAGACTACCCACAAAAGAGCTGGCGTGAGGTAGAGAGAAACACTGCATTACTGGGAGTGGATAAAATGATGAGGCAGAGATGCTTACAAGACTTGTGTAATAAAGGGAAAGCAGAGGAGGCAGGCATGAACCAGAAGGCGGCAAAGGGGTGTGGGGTAAAGATTATGTTACACAATGCCAGAGGAAACAAAAAATGAGTGTGTTTCCAAACGCTAGTGTCCATTTGGCCCAGCCTCCATCAATTTCTAGATTACAAGCTCTTTAGTTTGTGGCAGGGCAGAGTGACAGGGGCCAGTGTGCATAGTAAGTCTGAGAGCCTTCCTCCAGAGGCAATGACTTGATGGCCTTGCCTCTTTGTATCCTTGCCTATATATAACCGTTTCGTAATGCAAACTGTTGTGAGTATTGTTCAGCAGCAACAGTGTGTACACCTCATCGAACACTCCAACTTCTTGTTTCAAACAGGTGACTTCCACTGGACAGACACAAGCTGCGGCAGAGAGACAGGTGGGTGCTGCACACCTGGGGAGCATGCCAAGGTAGACAGGTGGCCGAAGTGAGTCATGCGGGCTGTAAGTGCTGACAGGTACTCTCTGTTTAACATTTCCCAGCAGTGTGCATTCCAAATCTAGACATAAACGTTAAGTAATAACAGACCAATGTTTCCAATAACAGACATCAAGGTTAAAAGTGGAAATAAAGAGTTTTTACTTGTTAAAGAGATTTCCAAGCACAAGACTTAGGGATACATATATAGGCCAAGACATAGACCCCAGAAGTAGAGATGGTAATTCCAGAATGGCTGTCATGTATAAATCTCTTGGAGTCCAAGAAACAACCTATTTAATCTATGAACTAGTTTCCAGAGACCGTGCTACCTGCACGGCTCCTGCTGGAAGTCCGAGATCTTTCCCCAGGGGAAAATCATTCAAAGGCATGACCACTGAGATACACCATCACCACTACCACTAAGTCATGGCACCACCACCATCACCAAGACACACCACCACCACCAAGACACACCATCTTCACCACCGGGATACACTGTCACCACTGAGACACACCAGCTCCCATTTGAGAAATACTTTACCCTTTGACTGTCTTCTGAAAACAAAGGAAAGAAACCAAAGAGGAATGGAGACACGCTGGCCAAGCATGAAGACCAAGTTTGATCCTCAGGGCCTACATAAAAAGGCCATGAGTGGGTGCCATGTGCCTGTAATTCCAGTGCTCAGAGGCTGGAGGATTTCTAGGGCTTTCTGGCTATCCAGTTTAAACTAATTGGTAAGCTTCAGGTTCAGTGAAATCTGTCTCAAAAAATAAGATAAAGGGTAATTAATGAGGACACTGGAATCCACCACCCCTACTCAAAAATAAAAAAAGAAAGAAAAGAAAAGAAAGCGGAAAAGGAACCAAGGTTAAAAAACCCTAGGTGGTGGTGTCACTGTTTCTATTCAAGACAGAATGTAATGATGACAAGGATGGGTGTGTTAGGATTACCAAACTTTATCCACTAAAATTTCTCATTAATGTTCATATGCACAGACACATTCATCTGCTTATTCACTTTTAGTCAAAAAGTATCAGTTGGGGACATATTCCTTGCCAGGCACAAAGACATCAAGACATTTGGTTCTACCCATGAAATGGTTTGCCCCTCCCCCCTCTGTCACCCCTTTAAAAAGACACAATGAAATGAGGATTTACTCAGAAAATCTCTTGGGACAACTTTGCCAGCCTAACCAGGAATGTCATGCCATAGAGACGGTTGTGTTATTTGCAACTAAAAGCAATAACACATACCAGAACTACACTGTACCTCTGTATTTAGTCTCCTATGGAAAAGTAGGTGGGATGCTGTGTCAAATTAGAGAAAGTGAACGTAAGCAAACTACAATCAACGTTGTACCCAAGAGGCACATGGATGTTACCACAGCTTCTTGGAGTCCCTTGACACACTCATTCCAACCCCAACTGTTATATGACAACATTTTTCCTGGAGGATGCAGCACCCACATCTACTCACCCTAGATAGGGAACCCATGACACAGCAAAGTACGCTACCAAAGTTGAGCTTTGTGAACCAAAGAGTTTTATTGGAGTTACTTACAGGAGCAGAAATGGCCCACAGACAGCTGCATCACCAAAGCCCACCCCAGCATGGCTGACAGCTCATAAAGCTGGGAACCTGGAGCACACTGCACATCTCAACTGTAGGCATCTCAACAGGATGCATAGCGTCCTCTCCGGGTGCCTCAGTTGGTCTAAACTTCTTCCAGGCAGCTCCAAGTGGGTCTGGTCTCATCTTTGTAGTTTTTACCTCTTTGAATTCCAGCACTTAGTTTGAGAAAAACCCTCAGCTTTTATTGTTTACTCTGACAGGGAAGGGCTGAGTATATCTTGTCAGTTTCAGGGACTTCCTGAATCTATTTTGAATTGTTTAGCTTCCTTGCTTAGGCGCTTCCTGCAGGATACAATGTTTCAATCTCTTAGGAAACTGTCACACAATAGCAGTGTTCACTGCATTGTAGCTCCCACTTCAGCCTGAAACCCACACCCTTTCACATAATGGAGCCACAGAAAGTCCTTCCTGTCCCTTCTTCAAGACTCCCCCATCTTTGTCTTAGGCAAGCCCCCCCCAAATGTATAGGCCTTGTGGCCAAGTCCCTTCCTGACAGTGTCACATGGCCTTGTTATTTTCTAGAATGTGTGAAATTCTAGAGGCTTTGGAGCAGCACTCGGAGCACGAGTCTGGTGGCAACTACTTCTATGATCAGAAAAGGACATGTGCAGAGGTTCCCAAGGAGGCAGCTCAGCAGAGAGGAAACTGGGAAAATCCTTGGTCTTTCTCCCTCTTTGCTTGCAGTGAATTTGTCCACCTGCCTGTCCCATTCACTGGTCCTGAGCTCTGCTGGATGCTCCCCCCATCATAAGCCATGGAGTCAACTGCCCTCCTGTTCCCTACTGCTTTGATAACTTATCTAGCATTGTCTTCTTCTAACTTCAGATTTGGGGGTCCAAGTCATTTCTTCCATGACTGGTTTGCTCCTACATCTGTCCCAGCTCAGGATGAGGAACTCTGCTTGAGACTCATGCCAGTGCTAGCCTCCTCCGGACCCCTCTGCTCTTCCTGCCCCATGTGTGCCCTGCCTAGACCTCCTCTGAGCTCACACAGCTCTATGCCACACCGCCCCACACACCCTGTACAATAACAAAGAGCTTGTACACACCCTGGTCTCAGCACCATCACCCTACTTGCCTGACTCCCTCTGCACATTCCATCCATCCAAGTCTTGCCCAGCACTAATGAGCTGTGCCAACAAATACCACAAAATTCACCACATACCAGTTTTGGATGAGGCAAGACCCAACAGAGGTTGAGGGAGACCCCCTCCAAAATCACATATATAAAGCAGAATCTCACAAATCCAGATTCATACATATTTCCACTCTTTTCATTAAAATGTCCAACCCACCCCCAGTTGAAGGAGCACAGTCCCTCTGGGTCTCCGACACCTGTTTTCTGAGTGACTGCTTTGTTCTCCCTGGAAGCTGCCACCACTGCCTGGCAGCCATCACACAGTAGGATGAACTGGAGTTAAGTGCCATCTAGACAAGTGGCTTCTTGTACAGATAGCATTTCACAGGTTAGTGGCTCCAGGAAGGTTCTATCGTGTGTGTGTGTGTGTGTGTGTGTGTGTGTGTGTGTGTGTGTGTGTGTGTGTGTCCTGTGATTCATAGACTCCAACACATGAAAAGGACCAAGTTCTCAGTAAGCAACAACTAATAAGTGCATGTGTAGGCAGATGACATAGGAAATTCAGAAAACAAGGCAAGTGTGAGGGGCAGTAGAAGTCTGTTGTTGTGAAAGGGACCTTCATAAGAAGCTGGTCTGATACTTAGGAAATGGTCTACATCAGGCAGTTTTGTTTGGGAATGAATCAGCACACAAGAGGTGACTGGAGCCATGGGCCAGGGGTTAAGGGCGAGGCAAGCTATGTATATAGGAATAATAACAGCATCGACCTCACAGGATGTGTTCACTGATGGAGTGGGCACAGGTGAAGATCTGGTCTCTTACCTCTTCAAGGCTTAGCCATATAACTCTGCACATTCAGTGTTCAACAACTGTTTATATGGCATGTGAGCAAATAACTCTGTAACTAGTATTCACCAGCTGTTTACAGGACATTTGAATACCTCTCAGGAGTGAGGTTGAAGACTTTTAGTGACGACACACAGTGACCATCTGGAGATATATCATTTACCCAAGGCTGTGTTCTTTTGTAGAGCTCTGGGTTACTCTAGTCAGTTCAAAATGTAAGAAATACCTCAAGGTTACTGACAGTATAAAATTACCCAGTATTACTTTTTATTACTTAGAGGAGAAATGGAAGTAGACAGAACTCAGTTTCCCAAAACAAGCTTTTATACAAAGAACTTGCTCATTCCTACAAGGTCTGTGAATGTGAGTGTCTACCTTTGACAGGAGCAGAAACTATCATTAGCGATTGATTACAAATCAAGTCTAGAAGAAAACCTTCCTGGTACAGACTAAAAAGGACTGACAGATGTGGTGCTGAAACTAAAGTCAGAGGTTGAGCTGAATATACAGGTCAAAAATTTCATGACAGAAAAGGCACTGGTTGGCTGAAGTAGTGAGGTTTTAAGTTTGCAACTGATTATATAGCTCAACAGTAGCAACACCCACCCAAGCAGCCAACCTCAGTGATGGCAATCAGACAACACAACAGAAATCCCATTTTCAGTAGTCAGGCTGGTCAACGCCAACACTGATGCTCCTCCACCTCCACAGGGCTCTTCCGGTGGATAGCATCAGAGTCTGGCTGAGCTGCTCCCGAGTGACAGCCGGGACAGCTTTGCTTTTCTCTCCCCCATTCCCAGGATTAGAATTCCACTCATAATTCCAAAGAAAACATCCACAGTCAAACACTTCAGAAGCCATTGGCTACCCTTGAACTATTGAACACTATGGAGTCCTAATTTCTGTGGCCAGTTTCCCAATAGGCTGAGGACTGTCTAGGAGATGGTTCTGGTGGAGGCAGGGTAGGGCAGAGGCTCAGAGACTGGCAAGCTTTCAAATTCTAGAAAGGAAGCCAATGCTTTTCTCATTTACAAAGTGCCCGAGATAGTTCACCTCAGACTATTCATCCTTCCTAATTTCATAGAAAACAAAACAATATACTGTAATATAACACAAATAACCAAATCCAGGTGATTCCCAAGGAAAAACCTTCCTGCTGAGGCTCCATACAATAATTACAGTTTCTGCTCAGACACAGAGGATACCCATGGTTAGCAGTAAAGATCCACTCATGCAGAACCATTCTCTACGGGAGTTTTGAGCATTGTTATCATACATTTTGTGCTCCCTGCTGATGGGAGATGTCATTCTGTAAATATGCTTCTCTTATTGGCTAATGAATAAAGCACTGTTGGCCAACAGGAAAGCAAGATAGGCGGGACTAGGAGACTAGGAGGAAAGAGGAAGTAGTCAGCATGGAGAGACTGGAGAGAGCAGAATGCTGGCCCCTCTCTCCGATAAGATGAGACCATGTGGAAATATTTAGATTAATAGAAATGGGTTAGTATTTAAGAAAGAGCTAGCTGATAAGAAATGCTAGTAACAGGCCAACAGAATTATATCTAATACAGAGTCTCTGGGTGGTATTTGGGCTGGTACAGCTCTGGGCCCAGGTTGGCAGAAAAAAAACCTTACTCCTAACACCCTACTGTGTGTATGCTTGGACTGGAGAGATGGCTCAGGGGTTAAATGCAGTGGCTGCTTTTTCAGAGGAACTGGATTCAATTCCCACCACACACATGGCAGCTCACAACAGTTTGTAACTCCAGTTCCAGGAACTTGAATACCCTCTTCTGGTCTCCACAAGTACCAGGGATATGTGGAGAGCACAGACATGTATGCAGGCAAAATACCCATACACATACAATAAAATAATAATAGAAAGAAAACTTTTAATGTTTAATTGGGAGAATTAAAAATTTAAATATTATGTGCTATCAAATAAAAAAATCAAATGTTTCATATTTTAATTATAAAATAACATTAAACAAACTGAGAAACTAGAACAAATAAAGTAGTAAAAGCAGAACCAGTTTTCTCTTACTGTCAGCCGGCTCCCAATTCCCCACAGGAGAAGAGTATGTCCACACTGAGACCTGGAGGAGTCACTGTGACAGCCGGGCTCTGTTCTAACTCAGAGGATGAAGTTTTGCCTTCAATGGGAAGAGATGCACTGAGTATCCAGATGTCAAACAGGTAGGCAGGATTCCCCCATACACCTTTGTCCTCTATTAGGACAAAGGCTCTCCATGGCCCTAGGGAGAAAAGCTGAGTAGGACCATTCCTCCATGCTCTCTCTAAACCCTCCTGTGACCAACCCATAGCATACATAAGAAGCCACTGCTCAAGGTTATAAGTACAGTCTGGCCACAGAGCCCAATCCAGCTGACTGGCCCACACAGGGGCTGGACCCTGAGCTTGGCCTCAGTTCTCAGACCAAATGTGTTAGCAGGCCTCGGATTCCTGAACAAGGTCTTAGATGCACTTCTCATCCAACAACAACATAGTGATAGGCCACAACCTTTTTCCTATTAAGAAAAAAAAAATACTTTATTAATAGCTACCAGCTTACAGCAGATTCAGCTACAGTCAATAGCAACAACCTATAACTAACTGGTTTAAACCTCTTTCTCCACAGATTTCTTCAATGCAACAAGGTTGCAGGTACCTCACTGAAGCCTCTGGAAATCTTCCTCAGAGATCAATCCGCTCACACAGTAGACCATTTGTTAAGATGAATTAAGGCCATGTGTGCTAGAATGGATTGATTCTTCCTACAGCCTAGGCCTGTCCTTGACTACTCCATCACCACACACCTCAGTACCTCAGCACTTTCCGTGTCACTCAACGATGCCATCATAGCAAGAACACATTCAGAGAGAGGCTGGTGCAGACAGCATGTCCTCAGGGGACTGAGATGACCAAAAACATCCCGCCAGGCACGTTATTCCAACACTAGGACAGCAGAGGCAGAAACAGAATGCATTCAAACCCAGCCTGAGCTCCACAGCAAGGCTCTAGCTCAACAACTGCCACAAAGTTTTGGTGGCTGAGCCAGCTGAGACAGTAATTGTGTTCCTGGCATCATATTACAAGCCGGGTTCCTCAGGGCCTGGTGGGTTCCATGTGGCTGGGGATGCTGGGGCAGGAGGGAGTTGAGAACAAACCACACAATTATTTGTTTCCTATATTAGGGTCACACAAGCAATAAAGGTCCTGCTGTAAATAAACCAACACTGCCAGTAGCACCACAAGGCAGAACTAACTTCAAACAAAAGGAAAGTTGTAAAGGAGAAGGAACTCAACTCATGGCCTCATTTTACCGAGTATGCTGAAATAAAGAAAGAAGCCAGCACTAAAACCAGATGTTGCAGCTCAAGATTTCTCGCCTCTATTTTTACCTGCCCACGAAAGAAGAGGAAGACAGAGGAAGTGGAGTCCAGAGGCACGGGCCTATGGCTCAGCTACTCTAGAGGCTGGACAGAAGAGCCTAAATGGGGGGGGGGAGTTCAAGACCAGCCTTGGAATGTAGAGAGAGAAACACAAAGAAAAAAGATGGAGGCGGGTCCCTGAGAAAGTTCCACACTCACTGTGTCAGCTGAGCCATTTCCAGAGCAAGAACCATGGTGGACATTTAGCCCCCAGACCTAAGTCCCTAAATCCTTCTGAGTGGACTGCCTGGACTGGTTCATGCCTGCAATCCTCCATCTTAGGAGCCGGAGACGGGAGGCTGGAAAGTCCCAGGTCAGCTTCAGTACACAGCGAGGTCGACTTTCAAACATAGTTAATAAGGGGCTGGAGAGCTGGCTCAGTAGTTAAAAGCATGTGTTGCTTTTGCAGAGGTCCTGGGTTTCATTCCCAGTACCCCATGGTAGCTCACAACTGTCTGTAACTCTGGTTCCAGAGGACCCAACACCCTCTCTTTGACTTCCACAGGCACCAGGCATTCCTATGGTGATATAACACCATAGGAAACAGGCAAAAACCCTTGTGCACATAAAATAAATTTTAGAAGACTTAAAAATAAAGAAATAAATGAAATTCCAAAACCTTTAACCACAAAACATGGAAAAATGTAGTTCTCAAAATCACCCACACACATAAAAATAAAAACCGAGACTTTGCCATCTGAACTTCTCTCTGCTAAGTACCTTCAATGGCTTTCCATTTGCACTGGGAAAACGGCCGTGGGTTTTGGTGTGAGTACTCACAGGCCCCGGGAGTTTGTCTCTTTAAGGTTGGTGGGAGGGAGGCAATGGGTTGGCCACTATGTGGTAGGAGGTAGAGCTGGATGCAATTTGCAGAAAGGGAAGGAAATGGCCCTAGGGACAGTGGAATCCAGCAAGTCCCCAGGAACTATGTTCACTGTGGTTTGGCATTCCACAAAGAACCTTTTCTGTGACTTTTCAATTTTTATCATTCTAGGCTCATACTGGAGCCAGATGAGTTTGAAGGCTTGTTCCAGACAATGTGCTTAACTCCTTAAAGTGAAGAGCTCCCTGTGGCATGGTCCTGTGGTATAGCAATGGTTCCTCACTGTGCCCTGACACTGAAGAGTGGCTGTTTCCACTCATGCTTCATTCATTCCATCAGTTGTCTGAGAGAAGCTTCCTCTTCGTGCCATCCTCCAAAGGGACCATGCGCTGTTTTCCAAAAGGAAAAGTCCCCTTACCTTCTCCCTTCCACTCAGCCCTCAATTTGCAAACCAGTCGTACAGCACAAGGCAGGACAGAGGGCACGGCCATCCCAGCCCTGCAGAGCTCAAGCATCTGAAGTCAAGGGAGACTGAGACCAAGGGCTGACTACTCTGCCCTGCTGACATCCGAGTGCTAACCCGAGTGGTTAATAAATTTGGAACACTGCAAAAGGCCATTTTGGTCACCCTCCAAGCAGAGTACTTAAGTGACCGGCTTTTACGTTCTACTTTGAAGAACTCCAGGACAGAAATTCCACAATTTCCACAAGTTGCTTAACCAGAGATTTCACTTCTTTCTCGTCAATGGGGGCTGGTTCAGCTTCTTTCTCAAATTAAATGAAAAATAGATTTCCAGACGGAGTGGAGTGGGATGGTGTCTGAAGCTATGCACCTAAATGATTCTTGGGGCAGGGTAGTGTCCTCCAGAGAAAGGGCATCATCTTAACCCTGGCTCTCTTGACAGAGGAAAGACAAAGCTTCCTGAAACGGGATGAACAACACACCAATGAGCAGCCTGCAGGGAGCCTGCAGCCTCAATGGCAGGGCCACAGAAGAGCAGGCATGCTGCTGTCCCCAGGGAGGTCTGTGGTGTCTGGATTTAAAACCCAAGCCCAGGGAAACCATCACAGCTCCTAGAGGGAGAGTGACCAGTGAACAATAAAGAAATGTGTTCCATCACTAGGGAAGAGCTCTGAATCTTTCATGGTTCTCAGATAAAGAAGGAAACCTTGGGGTTCGTATCCCTTCCTGCTTTATTTAGCAGCTCCCTCGATGGTATTCTACTGCATTTTCTGACAGTTTTAAAAAGATCAACTTCCCACCATGCTACCCTCCCCTAACAAGTCTTCCTGAGACCTTGCCCTCGGCTTTCTGGAATTTTTCAATGAAACTCGAAAGCGATGTTTACCTGACCCTCAAATGCTACCCTAATGAAATTTCTGTTTTTAATTCTTTGAACTCTTTTCCTCCTCTTTCCTTGTCATGCCCTCTGGGAAGGAACTCAAGCACAAGGGTTGGCCGGCCCTCAGCTGGCAAACACCAGCATAACTGAGTTCGAATAGTTTCTCAGAACTTGGACAGACTCACAAAAGTATTAATTATACTTCCTTGTCCGGCATGCATGGCTGCCGCATTTCACCTGCAGGAAGAATCAATTTAAAGATAGGACAGTTATTTTATTTTATTTTTTTTTTTCTTCTGTCAGACAACACCAAGATGCCGGTCACGTGAAGAATAAATGGATCTTCTGATTTTTTCTTTCTTTTTTTCTTTTTAGGGCAGGAAGAAGCATGGCCTCAGGCTGGAGAGATGGCTCAGTGGATAAAGTGCTTTCCCTGCAAGCGTGAGGGATAGAGTTCAGCTCCTTGGTGCCCACATAAGGCGGATGTGATGGAGTGCTTCAGCAATTCTAGCGCTCCTGTGCTGAGATGGGTCAGAGACAGGAGCATCCCTCAGAAGCTTGGGGTGGGCCGGAGAGCTGCAGAGGGGGGACCTCAGATGAGGCCGAAGGCAGGACAAGCCTCCAAAGATGTCTCTGACTTTTATGTGGGTGTATATACTCACACAGAGAGAAACAAATGTTCTCTGGGGTAGGGAGACAAGGAGAGTTAAGGACAAGTAGAGTCTAAGCGAGGCTGGTTCAGGCTTCCCTACCAGGAACCCTTTGAAGAGGATTATTTGATAATTTCCTTTCCTTGCCAGAGGGAGTATTTTATTGTGGAGAGTTTTGTTTTGCTTTTCAATCTCATTTAAAATGGTTGGAATTAACCGTGTTTAGGAAAGGCTGAAATACACATATGGAGAAAGTGTGAAGGGAGAAGAGGGAGGCAGGAAGGGAGGGAGGGAAGGAGGGAGGGAGGGAGGGAAGGAGGGAGGGAGGGAGGGAGGGAGGGAGGGAGGGAGGGAGGGAGGGAGGGAGAGACATGCAGAGGCAGACCTCCAGTCTTATCTCAAAAGGGCCTCTGCCTGGGGACACTTGCTTTCCTCTGGCAAAAGATCCAGGAGGAAGATGGAGGAGTACTTCTTCCAGGAATCTCCGCTCCATTCCTCTCCATCTGCATGTCACCACAGCAGCTTGCTCCCAATCACCTGTCCTGTCACAGGTGACCTACCAACATGAGTGAGAACCACCCAGGCTTACACCTCCAGAGCCAACCCCTGCTCCTAGAAGCTCCAAGGGGGAGGGGGCCATACTCACTGAGAAGACCCTTCTGAGAAAGTCCCTTCAATGTAGCAGGGAGCCTAACTGAAATACAAAAGTCCCCACCTTCTGGAATCTGGTGCTGCAAAACAAAAGAAAGGTGAAAACTGCCTTCAACCAATGCTTATGACCTCCATTTCATGGCCTACAGCGCAGGACAAGTTTGGTAGTTTTGCTATTTGTTTAGTCCTTCCCTTGTGCTACAGGTTAGACCAGTACAGCCTTAGGCCAGGCTGAACAGGTCAGGAATGCATCAGAAAGGTGGACACCCATCAGTGCCCACCACCAAATGCTTAACTACAGTCACCAACAGGCCTGACAGGCTGGTCAGAACCCGGAGAAGCTGGGCCTTGACATTTCATTTACTAACAATACTTTTCACTTATATCCCAGTTCAGTGTTTCAAATCAAAGACTATGGGGGTCTTCAGGAGAAGGAAAAACTAATACCTGAAGTTTCCTCATACGCACGAATCAGACAGCTACAGAAGAAGTCACAGGATCAGCAGTAATATGTAGCAAATACAACAATGGTAACGAAGCCAATGAGCCATTGGCTCAACTCAGACTAGATTCTTCCTTAATCCCAGGCTACTTTTTAAAGCAGGGGCCCCAGCATTAAAATAAGGGAACTATTCAGTTCCCACTCAAAGCCTATTGGCTAAGGAGAAATGGCTTGTAAGATGTTATTGCTGTTGCTGTTGCTAACTGTGTGTACGTTCGTGATGAGCAGTGCATACGCCACAGGGCACATGTGAAAGTCAGAGGACAACTTTATGGACTTTATGTGGGTCCTGAAGACTGACCTGGGGTTGTCAGGTTCACACTACAAAGCCATCTTCTGGCCAAGGGGAAATGCTCTGTTCAAAGGGTTCAACTTCTAGACAATCAATAAGCTCTTTCATCTCAGTGCACAGTGAAGTCATCTGGCGCCAATGACCCCTCAGTGATATTTCTAAATTCCAAACAGCAGTCGGGGAGAAGGGTTTGTGGTTTTCACAAAGTTTTGATTAAAATTAAATTAACAGAAACCTCCTGAGATTTTTTTTCCCTCCAGTTCCCCATACAAGGTACTCGAGAAAGAACGTCAGACGCACAAACAACTTCTCAAGGGAGGCAAAAGAAAACAGAGCAACAGCTTTGCTGGAAAGTAGATCCCACCCACACGATCAAGTGAAGGATGGGCCTTCAGTATCTGGGTACTCAGTGGGCCTTTCTCTTCCTGTTTCAAGGAAATTCAAAGTGATGGCATCTGGTCAAATTATACAGAAGGCCATAAGGTATTTGGTTCTGTTGGTAGAGTGCTTACTTGGCATGAATGAAGCACCACACAAACAGGCATTGCAGATACCTGTAATCCTCGCACTTAGGAGGTAGAGGCAGGAGGATCAGAAGTTCAAGGTCATTTCCACTACCTAGTAAGTTTAAGGCCATTCATGAGATCCTCCCCACACCACCACCAAAAAAAAGAAAATGAAGGAGAAAGAGGAAGAAGGAGGAGAAAGGAGATGAAAAAGAGAAGGAAAAGAGAAAGAAGAAAAGAGAAGGAAGAGGAAGAAAGAGGAAGAGAAGAAGGAAGGAGAAAGGAAGGAAGAAATAAGGAAAAAGAATTTGAGGTCATCAAGACAGCTGATAATGGCACTTGCCACTAAGCCTAACAACTTTAGTTAGGTCCCCAAGGACTCATGGTGGAAAGGGCATTCCCACAAGTTACCCTCTGATCTCTACACACTTGGCATGATATATGTATACACACACACATGCACGCACGCAAACAGACAACACACACACAGGCAGGCAAGCAAACACATGAACACACTCACACAGGCAGGCAGATAACACACACAGGCAGGCAAACACGTGAGCACGCGCGCACACACACACACACACACACACACACACACACACACACACACACACTTTCTTTTAATGTCAAAGTACTTGTTCTGCGAGGGACATGCACACTCATATAACTTTAAATGATGATTGAAAGGGCTCACTCTAGACAGCAGCTGTGAGGTGTCACTGACCTTCAGAGGACATGGACTCAGCATGAGCCACAGGTCCAGGGGCTTCCATTGTTTGAGGGGTTAGAATAATGTGAAAGCTTTAACTGGAATATGTGGAGTAAATAGGAAACAGGGGATGAGTGAAACCCACAAGCTGTTCTTCCTGGAAACTATAGATCAGGAAGAGAATGTGTGGAGCAGGGAGGTTCATGAGTGTGTGTTCAGCTGGGGAGTTACACAGCCATCCATGAGTTCAGGGAATCATAACCTTCCATGGTGAAAAAAAAATCAAAGCATCAATCATCATCATACCTGGCCCCTTCCCTGCTCCTCTTCATCACCATCACTGTACATGGACTGACCCCTTTCTGGGTGCCAGGACTACAGCAAGCACTTACAGCCTTCTTTCTATGGACCAGACACAAAAGTCTTACGAGACAGGCTACTTTATCGGTGGAGACACGGTGGGCTAGGGCTGATTGGACCAAGACAGGTATAGCTCACATCCACACATCTCCCAGCAGTCTCAAAGGCCACAGAATCTCAGGGCTTAAAGCAGAAGGAGAAGCCATGTTTTATACATAATGCTTTACCTCTTTAAATTTGGGAATGATGAACAACAACATCAGTCCTGTACTTCTGGTTCTTAACTTTAATAAGCACCAAATTCTCCTGGTGTGTGAATATAACCACAAAACTCTACCTAGTTGTAGGTAGAAGTTTCTGTCCTGCCTGGTCCCACAGCTGTTTAGTCCCAAATAAACACACAGAGCCTTATATTAATTATAAACTGTTTGGCCAATGGCTCAGGCTTCATATTGGCTAGCTCTCTCTTAATTATTAACCCACTTCTATTATTCTATGTATCTCCATGTGGTCTAGGTTTATTGGAGAATCCTCTGTCCTACCTTCCTGGTATCTACATGGCAACTCTCTGAGTTCCTCTTCCCAGCATTCTCCTACTCTGGAAGCCCCATCTATACTTCCTGCCTGACTACACTCTGCTTGTCCATTGGCTGAATCGACCAGAAAGAGAAACATATATTCAGAGCAAACAGAAGGACCTCCCCCATCACCTAGCTCAGCCCAAGTCCCACAGTGGATCAGCAACCCTCCATCTCACACTATCTTCCTGGGGCAGGATAGTTTTCATCTTGTCTAACATGGAGATGGCCATTGGTCCACCTCACTGAGTAGTGTGTCATGGTGACACAGCAGTCCACATACACTGACAACAGCTGTTGCTTTACGTTATCCCATGTGCCTTCCAAGCTGCCTTGCCTTTAGGAGTGTTAATTGAACAGGCCTTCCATAAGCACACAAGGCGGTAATATACTCATTTCACAGACACAGTAATGTATGCCCAGGCCTATGAAGACATTGTCACACACAGCTCACACCCCACAGACTTCTTTCCTCTGCCATTTGTTGCAGTTATCACAAAGTCTCAACGCTCAGAACTGTGATGACATGTGTGACCACTCAACATGGCCAATGTGTCTTAATGGTGATTCCATGAAAGGCTAGAACAAAGCTCTAGTACACTCAGATACACAGCAGGCACAGCACCAAAAACTTCCAGGTCTTATGAAATATCACTACAACCTCTCCTACTATTCAACTTTCCAGCACTTATTCAGACTGCTCTGGAAAAAAAGCATCTCAATGTAACGAGAACTAGAACATTCTTTTTATATATACCAACACTTAGAATATTCATTTAAATTCTTTTTTTTTCTGCCTAATGGGAGCTCAATGGCTTTTAAACTCAATAAGCTTATTTCTTTAATCTGCAGCGGTAAAACCTAACAGCTGTTGCTTCAATAACAGGCAACTGCTGGATGACTACAACCACTCCATTCAACCTTGACCTTCATTATTAGCAATGAAAGTATTTCTTATAGTCATCTAAAGTGCTTGACATAAGAATTTTAAGAAGCACATATCAAACAAGACCAGCCTGAAGACCTTGAACTTCATGAGCAATATACCACATTAAAATAAACTGCCTGCTGCATAGTCAGTTAAAAATGGACACAAAGATCTGCTTTCTTCCTTCCTCTGGCATGGCAATGTTTGTTGTCAAAGAAGTCCATCAAATCCTTCTTACTAAGTACGACAGATGATGCCACCAAACCATTAAGGAAGAATATCATCATTTTAAAGGACTCATAGGCCAATAGAAAAAGAACCACAGAAAAAGCTGATACCTGTAATCTCTACATCTGGAACAAAAAATAGAGGGATTCAGGCCTCAGTACAAAATGTTTCTTGCCCACAGGTAAGTCAGTGCAGGTAACTGTAGGAATTTAATTCCACATCTGCTCTTCTGTAGCCTTTGGAGATTTCATCAGTTTCTCTGACAGCTGTCTGGCAAGGGCATAATCACAGGTGACCCCAACTACAGGAACCATATTAGCCTAGGAGGTCATTGGGAAATACATACCTTGGCTTCTCATCTCTCACACTCTAAAACTGTGCTGAGCTTCCAATGTCCAGGGAGGCAACTAGTGCTGAAAAAGGCATCCCAGGGCCTCTTCGCCATCCTATAATGGGGGCCAGGAAGAAGGCATCCCAGGGCCTCTTCACCATCCTATAATGGGGACCAGGAAGAAGGCATCCCAGGGCCTCTTCACCATCCTATAATGGGGGCCAGGAAGAAGGCATCCCAGGGCCTCTTCACCATCCTATAATGGGGACCAGGAAGAAGGCGTCCTGGGGCCTCTTCACCATCCTATAATGGGGGCCAGGGCAAGCCTATTATCTTCCTCCCACGTGTGACCCCCCACCAGCCACCTTTAAAGGAGCTTCGAGGGCAAGTGAGGGTGCTTTGGCCACCTCAGGTGCTTCCTTCCATCCTGGTGGTTCTAGAATCTCAGGAGCAACTGTGAAGATGGACCCCAGCTCCAAAAGACCCGGGAAATAGACACCTCAGTACTTTTCCAGCTCGCTTGGAGACATCAGCATTGAACTAAGTGGCTCAGGGCTGGACCTGCCCTTCTGATCCAAGTTACTAGTGGCTTGACACGTGACCTTGAACAGCTCAACTAACATCCTCGTGTCCATTTCACACTAACAAGTTTTAGCAGAAATAACAACAACAACAACAGTATAAACACAAAATCAAAGGGCACACACGGTTTGAGGACCAACTCGGCTACAGACCACGTACTGTATGAGTAACCCCAGGCAAGTATCTTCACTTCTCTACACCCGAGATTTCTACTTCAGCGTCTAGCCAGCTCCTGTTTTCCTTTCTCAGGAACAAAGGGGACAGGGTTCTTCCAAGAATGAAGGCCTTAGAAATCAGAGGTGTCTTTGCTGTTGGGTCACCATTACAGTTAAGAGAGATGGTGTCACATGGGCATGACTAATAAAAGCCATGCAGCCGCTGCAGCCTTAGGGGGTCTCATCCACCAAGTGAAGGTGAACTAACAACACAGTTTGCAAGGAGGATCAAATGGGAAGAACGCTCTTTAAAATAATGGCGGCACTATTAACAAATGGCGCCTTCCCATTGTTCACGATAACCCTGTCTCCTTGTTTTTTCAAGAGGCATTTTCCAAAATGTGTTTCCTTGACTTTCAAGCCATTCTCACCTTTAGTATGCTAAAGAAAAGGGGGATTGGATAAATGCGATTACATATCTTACTTCTTCCTGTCAGCCACATGTGGGAGATCTTACTATCTTTTTTTTTACATAATTTTTCAGGAAGGTCAAGTGGCTATTCGAGCCAGTGAGTCAGTCTGATGACTCAGATGTGGTTTTTGCCACACTCAGCTTCTAGTAAGAAAGTGGGGAAATTCAAGTTTCACTACAAAATTAGAAAGTCAACTGCTTTACCAGATGTATGGTTCTGGAACAGACAGGGACTGACTCGATCATGGCTCAGCTTGGATGGTTCCTCCTTGACCTGTTTGCCCTGCCCCTTCACAACCTGCCCAGGCATGAATAGATGGGTAGGTTGCTCTCCATTCCCAACCTCTGCAAATTCTGGCAGCACTGGCCTGTCTCTACCAACACTCTAGTGCTGGCTCACCTCCTATGCCCCAGACAGGACACACAAGACTGTTAGCTGACTGCATGTACCAATGTCTTAAGACGTGCTGGTAGACCACTCCTGCTGCCATGAGGCCAGGCTCATCTGCTAATTACTACCAGTTAAAGGGACCTAGAATTCCATCTGGGTCCCTTGTAGAATGCTGCATCAGAATATGATCTATAGTATAGACAAGACCACTTCTTAGAGTGTTTCATTTGTGAGTGTCATTAGAAAGCTACTTAACTGAAATATTCTTTTATCACTACGAAACACCTTGCCACGTCTGCTATGACACAATCTTGCATCACTATGCAAATTAGTAGTTCACTATGACTCTCTATGTGCCCTCTTTATCTTCCCCCAGCCAGCAAGACCCAGCCAGTAACTGCAACAACAAAAGGGCAATACTTTAAAGATAGGATGTAACGACAGTTACATTTGGACCACTGTGTTTCCTACCTGACAAGCCTAACAAAGTCTATATCAAATGCACTAGGACATTCAGCTTTAGCAAAACTCAGAAGAGCAACACAAAATCCTACAAGTGTTAAGAGATTTTGTATAAGTGAATAATGCCAATTCTGCCTTAAGATAGCTTCTGGGCACAAGAGCCTCTGATTCTACTTAGCCATTGTTGACCCTTTACATCTGTGGGATGTGACACTTCTGAGAAAATCGAACTGTTCCCGGGGCCAACCTTGGGACATGTGATGCACTGGTAATGTGGAGGGGAAAGGGAAATTCTTATTTTTGTGAAATCTCTTATGTGGCCTCTGCCTGCCTATATAGAAAGAAGCCCAGGAAACAAAGCATCCATGAATCACAGACTAGCTTGGAAGAGAGTGAAGACATAGCTCACCCCTGAGGCTGATCTGTCTGTTCCCATGAGCAAACACCAAACGAAATCCAAAGGTCAGGGAAGCACTTGACCTTAAGTGCCCCAACATTTCCCCCCTCTGCGGCTTTTGAAACCATTTACAGTTTCTTTATCTTTATTAGGACATTTTCCTCATCAAACTAATGAGTCACCAAACAGAAGGCTCACTAAGATATTTACATTTGGGAATAAACTCTGTTAAGGTCCTAGTAGAAAGACAAGCCACAATTTGCCATTGCTTTGCAATACAATCATCTGGGCAAGGCAAGGCAGCCAGGTTAGGGTAGAAAGAGGATGACGAAGGGAAGTTCAAAATACTAATAAATCCAAAGGCCAGGGCAAAGCAAACATTTGCAATCCTGTCTGCACTACAGTCCCTAACGTCTCTATCTTCCTGGCTTTCTGGTGATTACTAAGCAAGATGGGCCTTTGAAATAATTAGGCTTGTTAAAAATGAGTATTGTGCAAGACAAGACGCCAATGGGAAGCCTTGCACCTAGGGACTTGGAGTGAAAAGGAAACTCGTTGAGGCAGTGAAATAAATATCAAGGCATGTTCAGAATACGGTTGGAATAGGAGGCAGGTGCACAGACATTGCATTTCCTTATGGTTCTGCTGGGCACGCACAACCGGTTTGAACTATGGCTGGTGCGCTGAGAGCTGACTCCTATGTGAACCCAAGACTGAGAGCCTGCACAAGACAGCTGTGACCAGCGCACCCACACAACATCTGGAAAGTAGCTCGGAAGACCTGCTTCCCTTCAGACCACTGCCATTTGGTGATTTTTTCCACCGTGGTGGTCAAGCAGGCATACTACTGAATTAGCAAGTAATGCAATATTCTTTCCAACAAACAGCAAAAGCCTGCAGTTACAGGCCAAAGGAAAGCGAGACAATGGTAGGAAAATCCCCCTGGTGGGGTTGTGAAAGAATTCCCAGAGAAGGCAAGGCATTCTTCCCCTACAGGCCAAGTAAAAAAGACAGCGCCCCCACCCCTCAGAGACACAGAGGACGAAGATCTGCAGAAGAACTTCCAAGGGAATCTCTCCTTTGTGAAGACACACCGAAAGTTAGCGCCAACCCATGCTGCTGGCCTCATGCGTGATGTCTACTGCTTAAAGTCTCCCCCTCGTGGGGAAGCAGAGCTCTTAATCCTTCCCGCTCTTTCAGTTTTCCAGCATCATCTGTTGTCTTCCCTTTGACCCCCATCTACAGTAAGATCTGTACCGCACACCTCCAGGGTTAGGATCATTGCATATTATGTGTCCTTTACCACTACTGAAAATGTGAAGAGCCCCTGCACGTGGCAGACGAGACGGGGAGCCTCTTGAGTTCAGATCAAGTCTGGGCTACATAAAGAGACAGCAGAAGGAAGTTGGGGGAGGGGAGGGGAGGGAAGGGACAGAGAGAGGGGAGAGGGGAGGAAGAACAGACAACAGGTAGGTGTCCAGTTCTGGTCATCTACAGATGATCTCAGCTGCGGGTTGCCAGTTGGGAAACATTTGACGGCCATGCTGAGCCAGGCAGACAGTCTCTTGGGCACTGAAGGGGATGTCCGCTATTCCTCACAGCAAGGCCTTCTGAGGGGAGCGCAGTGACTGCCAAGGAGGCTGAACTCACTTACCTTCCTGGTGGGAATTTTTTTCAAGGGCACTACTGAAGGTACGACAAGGAGTCAGACTTCCAGGACGCAGAATTAGGGATCAGAAAGCACAAAGAGTAAGGGTCAAGTCCCTTGAGACCTCTGGAGCTGTTCTTCTACCTATATTTTTAAGACTGAGCCTGGGGCGTGAAATGCACTATCTATTTTGCTCAGATACCTTTCATGCACCCCAATGTAATGTCCATGATTAAAGTGTCATTTTAAAGACACTCTCCGAGGTCCTCAGACTCAGGCTTTGCCTTCACAAGGCCACAGTTCCTATAATGCCTGGGTGGCCACATGGCCTAGGACGCTCAATCAATATTGAATGAGCAGTGGCACCTTTGTGGCACATGTGTTAGAAGTGAAGATGGGGGTGGGGGTGACAACCTACAAAAGAAAGAGAAACAGATGAACACACAAGTGTGTGTGGTAGCAATCAGGAGTTCCATGCACAGCCCAGAGTAGAAAAGCTGGGCCAGGATCCACAAAAGCTAACCCTCTGTCTCAGAGTTTTCCTTGCTGTGAAGAGACATCATGGCCAGCAACTCTTATAAAGGAAACATTTAATTGTGGTGACCCATTTACAGATTCAGAGGTTCAGTCCACTATCATGACAGGGAGCATAGCAGTGTACAGACAGACATGGTCTTGGAGCTGACAATCCTTACATCTTGACTCAGAGGCAACAGGAAGTTGATTGACAGTCACACCGAGGAAAGCGTGAGCAAAAGAGACGTCAAAGCCTGCTCCTACAGTGACGCACTCCCTCCAATAAAGCCACGCCTTCCAACAGTGCCATTCCTTCTGGTGCCATTTTCTTTCAAGCCACCACACGCTCTAACACTGGTCACAGCTGGGTTGCAGTCCTTCCTATCCACAAGAAGATGCAGGTCATGTGACCCAGGGAAGCAAGAAGATAGAGTGGATCTCATTCCTATTCCTTCCCAAGGAAGTATACGAAATCAGCAAATGCTTGCAAAGAGTTTTCCATGAACCATCTGATAACTGTGATGATAGCTGCTCACCAAAACATCATACCCACAGGCATGATCTCACCCACTGATGAGGTGACTAGACGTAGAAGGGTTAAAGAAAGTACCCCAACACTTTAGAGATAGCGTGTGAGCCAGACACTTGCAAGCCCTGCTCCTAAAAACTATGCAACCCTATTTCTCTGGGAGAACAGATATTTATACATCACTAGATATCCATTAGGCTATGGAGTACTGTGGAATAATCCTGTTTGCTGTAAATATGTGTAGGTCTCATTGGTTCATAAAGAAGCTGCTTTGGCCTATAGCAAGGTAGAATAAAGCCAGGTGGGAAAGCCAAACTGAATACAGGGAGAAAGAAGGGTAGAGCGAGAAGGAGATTTGAGCCAATAGTTCAAGAAGCAAGATGTCAATGGACCAGTAAAGCCACTGTCACATGACAATGCATAGATGAATAGAAATGGGTTAATTTAAAAGTAAGGGTTAGTTAGTAGCAAGCCAACTATAAGCCCAACATTCTGTAATTAGTACTAGGCCTCTAAGTGATTATTTAGAAGCAGCTACAGGACAGGGTGGGGCAGAGAGACCTCTGATTACAATGGAGACCTTCGGCTCTTCGGAGCAGTTTAACTCTGTCCTCTAAAGAGAGACAGTATGGTTTTGCAGAGATATCTAGCCTTCAAGTCAAGGTGACTCAGGCTAAGTCGGCCACTTACTAACTACAATGCCACTAGATGACATATTGGTTCTTTATTGCATTGTGTGCACATCCTATGTAGTGTATTCAAGAAAATAAAATACAACTGGGAATGAAGAATGCTCAGAACAGTGCTTGCCATGCAATCATGGGGACCCAAACTGATCCCTTCATACCTACACAGAGGCCAGGTGCTGTGCAGTGCACTTACAATCCAGCCAGGGAGGCAGAGATGACAATTGCCAGAATTCATGCACCAGCCAGTCTAACTGAATCAATGAGCTCCAGGTTCAGTGAGAGACCCTGTCTCAGAAATTAAGGAGGTAAAATAGTGAAGAGAACACCCGATGTCTAATTCTGTCCTACACACACACACACACACACACACACACACACACACACACATGCGAGTGCACGCATGCGCACACATGTACAAGCCAACAAAACCCCTTTAACACATACACATAAATTGAAGCTATTAATTCATCCAGGTATCTGGTACGTAATCATCATGTAACAAATTAACCAAGATTCTATATGAACACAATAATGACAACTGATTAAACAGTGTTAGTCAGTTCAGAGGGGCCCAGAAAATCCAGTGTTTCTCTTTCCTGTTTGGGAAGGGAGTCCATAGTTTAAATGTCCTCCTGGGATGTGTAAGAACAAGACCCAAGAAAGACAAAGAGGACATATTTACAAGTTAGCAGAAATGTTCCCTTAAAAACACAGTGCAAAAGTTAAAGACAATAAAATAACCTGACATTTTATAAGAGCCTAAAAAGTCAAACATTCCAAAATTACTAAATCACATATAGAATGGGCAGCCTCCAA
Organism: Cricetiscus sungorus; assembly: GCA_030556225.1. Lineage (NCBI taxonomy): Eukaryota > Metazoa > Chordata > Mammalia > Rodentia > Cricetidae > Cricetiscus > Cricetiscus sungorus. The sequence continues at coordinate 53,499,435 of JANBXA010000398.1, read as the reverse complement.
AGAAGGGATATAAATTGCACGTCACATCTAAACTGCAGAGAAAAGCCAGCTGATGAGGTCAGCCTGTTGAGTGGGGTCTAGCTCTGGGCTCCTTCCCTCAGCATGGAGCAGCTGACAGGCCCTCCTAACCTATTCCTCTCGCCAACCATTCTTTCTCAGACACCAAAGACACCACGTGTCTTTTGAATTCGCATTCAAATATATACAAATAATTAGCAACACCATCTGAACATGAACTGTTGGATAATTTCCAGACCCACTTCAAACCAGGATGTAAGGCAGAGTTTAAAAAAAAAAAAAAAAAAAAAAAAGGCCATGAGGGGCACCCAGACTCCAGTCGAGACACAGGGATTCTCCTTCCTGGGGATGGGTTATATTTTTACAACAGACTTTTCTATTTTTCTTACAGAATGCTTCACTTATAACAACACAAACCAAACATCTGAAACAGTGAGTCACGTACTGGCCTGAATCCAAAGCGCCGGGTCAAATGCAGTTGATGCCATGTCAGGGACTGAAGTAACCCTAATGGGGTGAGTGGTCACATTTCTGCCACCAGAAACTGGGAAGCTCTCTTCACCTTTGTGGAAGAGGTCCCCAGGACCGGCAACAAGACAAACCAGCTCCTGACCACTAAGGGTGGCACCATGGGAAATGTATGCCAGCCTTTCTTTGTTTGATAGCCCCTCTTTGGAGGGAATTCTTGACAAACAAAAGCCAGAGAAGAAACTCGAACTGTGAGCAGTTCTGGAAAAGAGGAGTCTCGGGGGAAAAGGGGGCTTAAAGGATCAATAGTGACAGAGAGCAATATTTCTTTTACTTGTCGATTTAAAGTAAATTAGTTCCTGATCATATAAGACACAAAAGTTGAAGCTTTCTTTCGTCAGTTAAAAACACAGAAGAAGCATTCCTCTGTGGCTGTTCCAAACTGAAGAAATAGATCATAGAAGTTACAATTAATGATCAATGGATCTGAGCATACAATAAAAGCCAGGCAGGAGTCATTTGAAATTGAATTTGGAATCCAAGCAGCTACAGGTTACTTCTCAAGAAAAACAGAGAAGCTATGATTCTGAAAGATGGGGCTTGCAGGAAACACGAGATCATTAAACTCGAGCCACCACAGAGGTTAAGAAGCCCCTGGCAAGTACACAGGCCATATAACTGTGAGACACAGGAACCTGATGGCCCTTTCATAGCTAATCCATGTGACTCTTCTCCAATCATTCCAACTCTGACTGCATAAAAGTGTCACATACCAATGTAAAATGACCCCAAGCTCCCTCCATCCCAAAATCTCTAAATCTATGTAGCAATCCAGCAGCTGAAAGAGGCTCTCTGAACGTAAGAGATGCTGGGCAGGCATTGTTTCTAATACACAAAGCCCAGCAACGCAAGTTCTTCCTCTTTCGACAATGCGGATGCTGGTTGTCTTCTTGTTAAACCACAAGAATTAAGTGAGCCTAAGTTGTCTGCGATCCACAGACTGTCCACTCATATGAAACAAATGTAAACATGTAAAAAAGAACTTAATACATAATCATTAGCTAAATACACCACAAATGAATCTTTGACACACCAACAATACTTTTGTGAATCAACTGCCAACAACTGGGCCATTGTTTACATAGAGCAATCATCCGTGGAGTTTGGGAAACTCACAGATGATCCAGCACCCACCCCAGAGATCAAGACCAAATGGCCCTGAGGTGACAGCAGGCAGAGAGAGTAATTCTAATCCCAATGTGGCCTTGCACCACCCAGACAACTTCAGGATGCCACATCTGTTCCCTGGTTCCTTCCGAGGTTCTTAAAAATGAGAGTGCTGCATTGGATAAAAATCTAAATCTTGTCTTTTTCTCTCCCTCCACCAAATGTGGACACAACTAGTGAATGGCTCCACACCACAATATGTAAGGTTTGCAATGGGTCGTGGTGGGGGTGGGGGGCGGACAAAGGCTTGGGAAAGAAGAAACCTCTGGAAGTAATTTTTCCTCCTCCACTCACCTCTCCTCTCCTAAAAGGGCAGAGTAGAGAAGTTAGGAAGTAAGGACAGGAAAGCAAGGGCAATTTGCTCATTGACCTCTTAGCAAATGTACATTGTGGTGTCACATAGGATTTAGGTGGCCAGCAGCATGGGCTCTGAACTCTAGCCATATGTGAAGGAATTCAGTGCCCCTAGGCTCAAGATGTATTCATATCACCAGGCAACCCTGTTAAAAACATATAGACACCTACATTCCACTCGCTAATCCTAAATGCAATGAATCAACTTCCAGGATGCGGGGCTTACTAATGAGGTAGTTACTCACTAGAACTTGACAACCACAAGCTAAACAAGGATGGAAGCCAACTTTTGAATATGCTGATAAAGAAATACATGGATCCCTTGAGGCAGTCCTGACTTAGTCTTATAGAACGAATATTGTCTAAGACCAGGAACCCTATGCCATGTGACCAGAGGTTATGGTAGTACACATATGTAGTAGCAGCTATTCAAGAGGAAGACACAGGAGGATAACTGGATGCTTAGGAGTTTGAGACCAGCCTCTGCAACACAGTGAGAGACTATCTCAAAATGACAATGAAAGCCAGGTAGAGTCTTATGGTAAGAGACTACCATATCTCCTCACAGGCCCTGTTTGTAAGTTCAGAGATTAAATAACAAGCATCCAGGCTCCCTGCCTAGTTTTGGGACTTTGCCTGGTTGTAGCCTGGCACAGGAAATGACATAAGCGATGGAAGTGGCTACAATGGGACATTAGTGTCTTCATGGGTAACTATCTCAGCCATTACAAAAGTTTCCTTTCCCCTAAGATCCAAGGCTTTTCAAAACTGCCTACTAATTATTGGTGATTTCAAGAGTTCTTTTGGGAACCAGAAGAGACAAGAGAGAGTGACTGTCTTGGCCTCTGCCCCGCCACCCTTTCTCTTAAATGAATAAGGTGCAAAGAACACAGTCTTCAAACAGCCGCCCCAGGGAAGCAGGGGTCAGCCATTTGCTCATGTGGAGAAATTACTATTACTATGACAGACTCAAGTTGACAGCATGGTACCTGCTAAATTCCTAAATAATTTTCCACCTTGAATCTTTTAAATACAAACAAACAAAAAAATTTACACTCATGTGTTAAATGATCAAACATGACTGGTGACAAGTCATGCTTTCTTCCCGGTGCACAGCCATAGCAAGACTTCAATGCAAGGGACAATCAAAAATTCTCCACTCGAGGACAGAGTTGGGAGACAATCTGGGTCAAAAGGTAATTCCTCTACTTGCCAACTTTCAGGGTTCAATCCTAAGGTTCTCGAGGAAGAAAATAACTAACTAGCACTACCAATGGACTTACCGGCCACAGAGGTTCCTGGTGTAGGAAGTTGCTAACTAAAGCACAAGCTCTGGCTGAGAAAACTTTCCACAATGGAACAAAAGGAGTGGATGACCAGGCCAAGATTTTATTTTGGCCTGCATCTGAACTCAAATTAGCCTAAAAAAAAATCAATTCAAACTCCAAAAACACTAGAAAGTAAAAGGAAATCACATTTAAATCCACCCAGTACTTGCCAAGTAAGATTGCTATTTGTTCCAAGTCTGCATGAGAATGACCCCACAGCCAGGGGTCACTGGTGCCTGAGAGGTCAGCAGGCAGGGAACCCTGGGAGGAGAAACTGTGAAAGCACAATTAAGTAAACAATTCAGACCATTTGGCCTAGGAGAAATGAAGTGTGGCCAGGAATGATTAAAACCTGGACCCCTGACTTGTCTGTGACGGGAAAAGGACAGAACAAACATTTTTTTCTTCAAGAGGTGATCTGGCTTCCCTGGAGATGCACCAAGCTGAGATGACTCTGCCATGTTCACAAAACCACAGATGAGAAGGCCGGTTTCAGGGCAGATGGGACCAAAAACCCAGTCATGGAGCGTTGACAGAATCCCCTGCCTGGTGTAGGTCCTCTCTAACAATGGGAATTCATGATGCTGAAGATTCCCAGGAGCTGGGTGGCTCTTTCAGAGGAAGATATATACAGTTCACAGTGAATGAGTATGGGCTACGACCATCAAACATACCTATGTAGCAAATGTGTCCAACCCCTGGTTCCAGCAGCAGTGGAAGAGGAGAGAAATCCTTCCAGCTCTTCACACACTCAGCAGGGCTGGACCAGATGCAGGAAACCCTGCCTGTGCCGCATTCTCATCCAGCCAACTGCTAACTGGCTGGGAGGGAAGAGAAGCCTGGGGAGGGGGCCTGGAGTGGAGGTTTAGAGGAAACGGCCACTCCAGCCTTTCAATCTTCACGGGAAAGTCATTTCCCCACATCGTAAGTTTATCCATCAGTGGAAACTCAGCGTCATCTTTAACATTGCCCAACGATCATAAACACCATGGCTAGGCCTCAACATGTACAGAAAAAGGAATACAGAGAATCTTTCCTTAAAGCTAAAGGAAAATTAAAAATTGGTTTTTAAAATATGTTAATATTGAAGCCCCAGAGACAGGTTAGTGGTTAAGAGCTCTGGTTGCATTTACAGATGATTCAGGGTTAGAGTCCCAGCACCCACATACATGATGGCGCAAACACATGCCACTCCTGCTCCAGGGGTCTGACACCCTCTTCTGGCTTCCGTAGATACAAGGAATATACGTGGAACACTTTCACACATGCAGGCAAACATCACACATAAAGCAAAAATAAATTCTATAAATGTAAAGGCAGGAAAAGACATAAAACTTTAGATGTTTCACTCCCAAATGCTTATGGGATGCTACATTTTAGAAGATCCACTGAGGTGTCCAGAGGAGGAAAGTACATCTAACATATATACTGAGGAATTTCAAATCACTGATGTGGACACACACCTATGTTCCGCAGGATAATGCTGGTGATGGAGGAAGGGAGGAAAGGCTTCTTTGGCTTTTCAGAATCTCTGGTAATGTGACAGGCAAGCAAAAACTGCAGCATTTACAAAACCTAAGCCACTGAAGATCATGCCTATCATCTTCTGTAGAAAGTCTTTTAGGTCTATTTTGATTTTACAATTATGTATATACGGGTGCCTCTGTGTGGGTGTATGCAGGTGTGCGTAGAGGCCAGAAGAGTGTGTCAGATCTGCCTGGAGTTACAGGCTGTTGTGAGCCACCCACCTGGGTGCTGGGAACCGAACCCAGGACTCTGGAAGATAACTAAATCTCTTGACCCCTGAGACAGATCCCTAGCTCCTTCTAGAAATATTTTATTCAATCTAATGAAATAACATGGTTGAAATAAACACACATTCCTCAAGCTTCCTTTTCTTTTGGCTTTTCAAGACAGGGTTTCTGTGTAGCCTTGGCTGTCCTGGAATTCATTCTGTAGATCAGACTGCCCTTGAACTCACAGAGATCCACCTGCCTCTACCTCCTAAGTGCTGATTAAAGGCATGCGCAGCCGCCACCTGGTTTCAAGCCTCTGTTTTGTTTTTATCCTAATCAAACAACCTGGTGCCAGGAGAATGTGGTGTATGTTTGCAAATAGACCTGGCTGAACTCTTACTAGATTGCATCCTTATTTTTTGGTTCTTAAAGGAAAAATACTTCTCTATAGGGAGTCTGTCTGGCTCATAACAACCCTTAATCACCAGTATTAATTTACACACTTGTCCTGGGCAGAGCAACTCAGACCCAAAATTCAGTGGACACTCTGAGAGGACTCGATGAGGAATAGACCTGCCAATCCTACATAAAGCCAAACTCCAAGGCCTAACACCGTAAGCCCTCAGCCAGAACAGATCCCCCAGCGCACAGTTAGAAGCTCTGAGGCTGTACTCCTTGCCAATCAATCAATTCCTTTATGGCATGTTATCTTATTTAAACCTCAGCACTGCCCACACAACCTGGCAACGCATGCATTGTCCCAAGATGGAAACTGAGGCTCAGGGGCATTTAATGATGGATTCGAACTCCACTGCCTGCGCCTTTAGCCACTACACTAAATTATTGAAATTACTGATTAGCCCACAGCAAACAAAATCTTGATTCTGAAATCTAACACCCCGCACCCCATTTTCTTACCAGTAAAAGGTTGCAAGCCTCAAAGACAATGTGTTTTTCTTCCAGATGTTTTTTTTTTTTTTTTTTTATTTCTTCTGCATTCTACCTCCTTAGGGGACTCCTGAAGCATATAGGAGGCAGCCTACAAAAGTCCATACCCTTATCAGACTCTTCCTAGGAGAAATAGAATCCCAGGAAGTAGTCCCCAAGAAGGAGAGAAGCGGCTGGCTTAAGGATTGTATGACAGCCCCAGTCTGGGAAGAGCTCAGGAGGAGTTAAACACACTACGACTCATAAACTATGGAACCCTGATCGAGCTGTTTTAAATGAGCAAAGCTGGGGTGATTCCTTTTGCCCTGAGCTTTGAGAAGACTGGCTTGAAAGTAAAGGCAGCTACATCCTGGGGGAGAAGACAGTGTGCATCTCTGCATCAGCACCACTCAGGAGGTGAGCCTTCATCCTTCACATTAGTCCTATGCCCTGCATTTAGGGATGCTCTAAATCCCTCCAACCTAAACCATCTCATTAAACCTCTAGGATGGAAGATTTCCTACCAGGATGAACTGAACTTTACACCTGAGCAATGTTTTTAAAGTCTTGCAGTTTGACCTGGTGCCAAATTAACCTGTACAAACAACATGCCTAAAGGATCCCTTGCTGGCCGGCTAGACTGGCTGGACCACTGAGCTCCAGGTAAAAAGGAAGGCCCTCCCTCCAAAAATCAGATGAACAGAGAATGAGAAAGACACCTGAAGTCAAACTGTAGTGTCCACATGCACAATACACACTCATGTTCACAAAGCATGTATATACACATACATACATACATAATACTACACATGCGTGCAAATGCCCACTCATACACAGTACCTGAAAAGTCATTTGCTAAATTTCGCTTTATCAGAGAAGACAATAATATATTTCCCTTCCTTCCCTAAGAAAAGATAGTCCAGCCCTCCTGTAAACTGTATATGTCATATGAGCTCCTAAATCTAGACATATGAATCATGGTATCAGGGTGTAAACTGTATTTCTAACATAAAGGAAAGCAGTTAAAAGTGTTACAGTGATCCTGGAAGGCATCACCCTACATGTGGAGTGGGGAGGGATGGGAGGGGAGGGTGGTCGGGGGACATGGGAGGATAGGAGGGAGGGAGGGAGGAAGGGAGGAAGGGAGAGGGAACTGGGATCAATATGTAAAGAAAAATATGTAAAGAAAAATAAATAAAAAGAAGTGTTACAATGAATTGTTTTACTTTTCTTACATGCTAATCGGTAAGCATTCTACAGGACCATCCTGGATTCAGGCAGCCTAAAAGCTACTGGACAGCAGGAGTTAGTCAAGTACAGATATACTGACCAGACTCCGCTGGATGCCCATGTCTAGGAAATATGGCATGGCAGGTGCATCCGACAGGCCAGGAGTCTGTTTTACAGGCAAGGACTGTCAAGTCTTCCTTCATTGTTCTTCAAGACACTCCAGGAGTTTGGGGATATTTGCATCTTTGTCCCACAGCCACTTTATGTCCTGACCTGAATGGAATTCCAGCAAGTCTTTTCCAACATACCTGGTAATCTCACAGAGAAGGCTAGCCTTGAAAGTATCCGTTTAAAATCAATCATTGTTACTGATCCATGTTCTCTTTGACCTGTCACAACAGTTACCTCAGTAACAAGGGCACCACAACCTGCAGGCTTATTACCTTCGAATTAATCATCGCTATATCTTGAAGCCCCTCAATATTTCATATAATATAAAGATGAATCATGGCTTCATATGATCGAGCAGAGTTCTTCTGTAGCCTTGAGCTGCACTGTCAACCTAACTCTCACAATCCAAACACAATGTAAATTATCTTTTGTAGCCACATGTGGTAATGCATAAAGAATTAGCATCCCCAGGATGAGGTCTTATGAAATAAGAGCAAAATTAAATATGTATCAACAGCAAAAAGTCTGACCTAAAATACAGAGATCACTTCAATTCAGGAGGTCGCAGTTCCAATGTTAGGTTTTTGTAAGGGAAATAAAGCTTGACAAAATTAGGTCAATGACCCTTTGTCAGTCCATGAACATTTTTGTTAAACTGTCTATGAAATCTGAAAGTCTGGGACCCCGATCCCAAGGATTAATCACACCTTTCCTCTATCAGTGAGTAAATGGCCATCTGGTCTCAAAGGCACATCTCTACCAGAAGCATTAACTTATTTATGCCACTGGGGACTAGGCCGTGAATTATTGCTCACTGCTATTTAATGTACAAGAGTGAAATTTATTAAATGACAATGAAGCAGTAATTACTAAATGGTCCCCTGGTGGCTCAAAAAGTCAGTAATTAAATGCCACTCACTGCACTACGATTGTTAGTTATTAAACAGCACTAATGGAACAGTTCATTAAATGGTACCTTGGTGTCCTGAAAGGGGCATTTCCATGTGACCTACCATGAGCAAACACAGACCCTGGGGAAATCTAGCTGTTGCAGGGGATATGAATCATCACATAGCAGACTACTCCAGTCTGGCATTTAGCTAGGCAGCTGAACACATACTTCAGGCAACAACAATGTCCCTGATGTTCTGGTTCATCAGGCTGCCGGACTACAGGTATAACAAGGGAACAGCCCCATCACAGGCTTCAAAGACCTGTCTCAAATGTCAATCACACCCAAGGTTCTAGGGCACCCTCTCTTCATAAGTTTCCTTCTGCCATGAACAAAGGACGTTTAAAATGAAGTCACAATCTAGTTAAAAGCTAGATATCATTGAACACATCTGTATTCCTAGAATCCCTATGGTGTGCAACACACTCACACTCATACACACACACACACACACACACACACACACACACAGAGAGAGAGAGAGAGAGAGAGAGAGAGAGAGAGAGAGAGAGAGAGAGAGAGATTAAAATATGCCATATGTCTTTGTAGTGTCTTTGATTCTCTCCATTTGGTTGGTTTCAATCACACGCTCTCATTTTATCCCAGAATGTCCCCTTCATCAGCCATCGTATCCCTTCCCTCCACACAGAAAGCCCAGGCATGTCAATCAAAATTCACTAAGAAAAATCCATCTTCCCAAGAAGGCTTTGCCTGATGAACTAAACAATGAAACACTCCTAAACTGCTTTATATTCACCACTTCAGATCCCAAATACATTAACAATGAATAGTTGTCAGTGTTTTGTTTTCCTCCCAAAGCTACAGGCACCTCAGTCTTATTTCAGTGACTGTAAGAGGCAAACTCCAGCCATGGCCCCTCTCTGTAACTTCCAGACAAAGACAGTACATAATGAATGTTCCTATGAGATCACTCTGAGCAGTAAAAGGACACACATTGAAAAGGCTTTTAAAGAAGACACATGATATCCTTATCACTGGCTGAAAGTGTCAAAGAAAGTTAAGCAACGAACCAGTGAACTGGTGAAAAGTGTCAGGTGACACCGAGGGATGGACAAATGAGATCAAGGAGATAAAGTTCAAAGAGGGGGACAACAGGTCATTAATCACAGGGATCTGGGCAGACTCTCCCAGACTGAATGGCCTGGAGAAAGCATTCTAGAAGCCAGAGATGACAAAAGTGGTGCTTCCTCGAAAGTGCTAGAGAACACACCTGAAGTAGAACCTTCCACTAGGAACTCAGCGTTGGGTTTATAATCCCTGTCCAATGACAGGGCAGACCGGCTACTCTTACCATCCCAAGTTCTCTTAAGTTAGGAATAACATAAAAATACAGAATTGTAAAGACTGTCCAAAGCTAAGGCTGAAGGGGGTACTGTTTTAATTATACAACCTTCATGGGGCAATTAGTTAAAATCAAAGAAGAAAAAGCATAACTGCACACCAGGATGACAGAGAAAATGAATGCTGGAACTATTGGAGCTATAAAACTATCAGAAATGTTCCCTGCTCTGAATTCACTTCGAAAAGGAAGAATCATACCTAAGAGGCTCGGGATATTCACCTCTTAAAGCACACGGGGATAGGCTAAGATGCTTCTCTGTGTAAGAGCATCTTTCTGAGGAGAGGAACTACCATTCACTTACTGTGTGTGTGAGCACGTGTACACATGATGGAGGTGTGTCCACCACAGCACGTGTATGAAAGAACAGCTGGTGAGTTGGTTCTATCTGTCCTGCTTTCCACGAGCTCCCAGGCCTGTGTGACCAAATCCCTTACCCTCTGAGCCACTTTACTGGCCCATCAATGGTCAACCTTTCTTTATGGATGATCCCCTGTCAAGTGTCTGTGACATTCCTGACTTGACCAGAGTCACCTACCCAGACTGTAGTGGTGAAATCAGGACAGACAGACACCCAACTATACCTTACCTGAACCCACTTCCTCTGCCTGCTTCCCTGCCCAGGGAAGTTCCCTTGCATGAGTACTGGGACTATGTGAGGGCCAGGGTAGGACAACAAGGCCATACCTCAAGCCCTGCTGGGCCCTCTGAACTCACCACAGGGCCCTGAGTAGGCAATGGTTATGGAATGAATCCAAGATACCCAGCAGGTCATTAGGACAGGCTCCACCTGGAGACCAGCACGCATGCTCAGAAAACACTGGGGCAAGAGCACACATAGCAAAGGGTTCTTTGTAGATCCAAACAGTGGTCTACACTAGAGGGTTGGGGAGGAGCCTTCCCCTTTACCTGCCACAGATTCCAAGAACAAGGGGCAGCGGCAAATAAGATACCAAGCTCCCTCTCCCCCTTCCCCAGCTACTCTTTTGCCCTGTGCAATCCTGAATAATTCTTCATCCACAATGAAAATGTGGCTTTTAAGTCACATACAGAGCCTACATAGACACCACAATACATATGTGGTAACAGAAAGATGGGATTAGGTCACAAGCCCACAGGTACCCTGTGTGCACACTAGCAGGCAAATGCCAGAAGCGAGGTGTTTTGTGACAGAGCTTTCACTGGGAGACACCCGCAGACCATGCAGTGTGCTCCAGGTTCAATGTGCCCTGTGACCCAAGTACAGATCCCGCCAAAATCCAACCTGGTAAACCAGTGAGTTTTACTGGGGTTATTCACAGGAGTAGAAGGGACTTCAATAGAGTTGCATCACCAAGGCTCACCCCAGTTTGGGTTGTTGTGGGTCTGGGGTCACTCAGAGATTCACCATGACCATGAATAAAGCTTAATGAGAAGAGGACTTATTAAATAGTAGTGTCGGATGTTCATGGCACTAGGACTGCATCCCCAGATGTGGCAGCCGGCCGTGTCAGCCCACGGCTTATAAAGTCAAAAACCACAAGATTATACGTGTTCTGTTTATATGCAGGCAGGGTCTAATTTTGACATATATGCCCTGCAGTTGTCCTAGTCATTGAGCAAGTCTGATTACAAAAGCAGAAATAGCAGTCAGTCCTATGGCCCACCATCTTGCTGACACAGCAAATTTACAAGATCAAGTTAGGAGGGGTCTTCAATGACTGGGGGAACAAAGGAAAGAGGGCTGCTACATGTTAGTGACATTTTTTGCCTTTTGGTCTCTCAGCATGGTTAAGTCTAAGCTTTAAATGAAATGTTAACCATCACAGGGTCACAGGTCACACTGAACCCGAAGCATACTGCACAGTCTGCGGGAAACTCAACAGGTGGGAACGCGTCCTTTCCAGGCAGTTGTGCTGGTTTCAGCTTCCCCCAAGCAGCTCTCCCTGAGAGTTTTTTGGCAGCTCAGCGTCTTTCTATCTGAGGGGGACTCCCGGCTTCATTGTTCAGTCTGGTATGGAGGGGCCTAGGGAACCTGTTCGGTTTCAGGAACTTCCTGAAGCTATTTTGAGTTGTTTGCCTTCCTGCTTAAGCTGCTCCTGCAGGACCAAAACTTTCAGTCCTCAGAGGAAACTGTTATACAACACAGATGTTCAGCTCTCATTCAGTTTGGATCCCAATCTTACTCATCGGGGGTGGGGGGAGCAAAGTTCATTCACTGCTGTGAGCAAACAAGCAAACGGAAGAGGTATTCATTCTTTTAAGAAACTAGTCTAAAATCAAACACACGCCAGAGTCCTCTCACAGCAAGGTAGAACAGTGTCTATCCTGCCTTGCAAGACAGAGCCCACTAGCCCAAGGCAGCACACTCGGACAGAGAGCTGTGGACTATAACCTGGCTGCAAGGACAGCGCAGAACAGGTAAGATCCACACAGGTGAGGGATGGGAGAGCGGCCATCAACACAGAACTCCACTCGAAGCTCAGCTCTATCCATGTCTGCCTCAGAGTTCCAGCAGGGCTGGATCACCCCATCTGTTCCATGAGCATTCCGGGCTACTTTCTCCATACCAGCTTAGCAGGATGCCAGCAGTGATGGGAAAATCTTCCCATACCCTGCCAGAGGCCCAAGTGCCAAGGAAACAGACACCCGCGAAGGCCCTCAGAGGTTGGCATGGTGGCCACAGACCTGCAAAGGGGCCTCAGGGCCGGAAGAGAACAACTAAGGCTGGGGAAGTGGGCAAAACCAGGCCTCCGCGTGTGAGACCTGGCTGTGAATTTGGTCCTTATCCTAGTGTGATGGGGAAAAATTGCAAGATTTGAAGGAGTCGCTATCATCTGATTTATGATCTAACTTATCTTCGTAATAAAACTGACAGCTGCTGTGTACTCAAGAGATCCTGTGGGAGCTCAAACCCTAAGCTTCACTTAAAATCCATTGCAAAAACTCAGGATATGGCAGAGCCACAAAGGGACTCTTCCTAATTCCATTTTCCACACGCACTAAAGCCAGGCGTTCAGAACACACCTGGGAAGCAGCCGGCTTCACTCACTGACAGCGCACAGTCCGTGGTGTGAGGGCCTTTCCTGAGGAGCGACAAAGCAACCCCTTTTCACCTTTATAAGTTTGTTTTTTCCTCCAAAGACAAAAGAGAATAGACAAAAAATAATTACAATAAAAGACCAGCTAGTTGTGCTGGTGCACGCCAGCAAGAATGCTAAAGACGCCTAGGCAGGGGGATAAGGAGTTTGCTGCCAACCTGAGCTACACACGGGGCAGTGAGGTGGCCCAACAGGTAGACACTTGCCACCAAGCCTGAGTTCAATCTGGAGTTCGATTCAGGGCACTCACATGATAGAAAAAGAGAACTGAATCCCCAATTTGTCCTTTGACTTCCACATGTGTGACATGTCAATACATACAATATAAACAATGCATATAATATATACAATGCATACAACATATACAATATATACAACCATACAATATATATGCACATGTAAGTATATGATTATGTACTCACATATGTATATACGTAAAGAAATCTAATAAACATTTTTGAAGTGAGATCATTCAGTATTTGACTGTAAAATAAAAGATAGCATTCCATTACTAACTTAAGGAAATTAGCTCTTGAGTCACAATGGTAAATTTCCAACCATCGAGTACTGGTCTAATGTCAATCTTGTGAACATGCTTATTCACAGAGTCAAAGGCTTCTTATGATTAATTGGATAATGTTAGGAAAATAATCACACAAGCTTTTGCATAAAATGTCTCCTTAGAAGCCCAAAGCAGGAAATTAGCCACCAAAGCAAATTGTCACGGGAGATTGTGATTGGCATCTTTCACATATAGAATACCATTGTGCAATCAGTCCTCCAGAACTCTGAAAATATGATTTCTATTCATCTGGAGCCTTCCTGTCAGTAGTTAGAACACTTTACAAATATCATTCTCATAATATCCCCATAAAGAGGGGAAAGTTTGCTATAAAAGTTGATTGGGCATGAAAAGTTGGCTCAGTTATTTGGCAGCTTGATCCAAAAGCAATTATTAAAATTAATTTTTAACAGCAACAGAAATAACTTGACCAAAGAGTAAACTAATAGTGGTCAACCACCTACCTGTGGCACATTTCCTCCACGCAAAGGCTGCCTCTCCTTAGTTGGCCCCAGGGAAGGATGCGAGCCCAGGACCTGGTGCCTGCAGCTGTCTGGAAGGTACTGGATCTTAAACTGTAGTAGGCTTGGCCCTGTAATTAAGGAGCCCCGAGGCTGGCTGGCTGCAATGCACTGGGGAGATTATGATCTAATGAGCGAAGGCTGGACAGAGGGAGGGCCATCCTTCATAACGCCCTGGGCTGACTCACTAAGAGCCGGAGAACAGAACACTTAGTGATCTCTGTCCCCAGTGATCTCCAATATGTGTACACCTACAGACAAGAAGCAAGAGGGGACAACAGTCTCCATGGGCAGGCAACTGTGCACAAAAGATGATGTCAATTCTTAAGCCCTTTCCCAGGTACACACAAAGGACAGAAAAGTCACACCTCCTTTCCAAGCCTTCTACTTCTGTTGTGGGCTTCCTCCTTCTCTCTTAAGCCACTGAGAAGCTGGGATGAGAAATGACTAAAGCTGATTCTGTAAGATTCAGACTTGGAACATGTGCTCATTTTTCCTGGTTTATAAACCCAGTATTATCCTATGCACCCTAGAGATAACGGGAAGAGTCCAGGCAAGGAGGGCTTCCCACAGCATGGCTTCACTTCTGGCTCTGCTGTGGGCTAGGTACATTATCTACACAGTTACCTAGACTCAGAACCTCCGCTAGGCCTTGTGTGGAATGGTTCTAATCCCTACTAGAGTAGATGGAAGATTAAATATGTTAATGAATGTACTGTGCATAGTGTACAGCCAATGCAAACAGTCATTCTTTTCAGTTTAAATGAAATTGATACCCCCACCCCGCACCCCACCCTGCACCCCCACCCCAGTCCCTGTAGGCGGCCGCCCGCAGGACGCCATTACAAGATGGCGAACTTCCTCTTTCTTGTTTACCTTATTCGCATACGCCAGCTTGGTGGCTGCACTCCAGCGCGCCTGCTCGTTCCCTAGCCAATCCCATGGCTTCAACACTGAGGCGAAGTCTTTTGAGCCTATGAGACCGTGACCCGTTGCCTAGTAGGATATATAAGCAGCTGTTCCTACCTGCCCGGGGCCCCTCACCTTCAGCTCTCCCTTCAACCAAGAGGCTCCAATAAAGTGTGATCTGAGAAGAATCCTCGTGTAGTTGCTGTCTTTCCTGCGGGTCGGGCTTGGCGCGCCACAAGTCCCCAGCCCCCAGCCCCCACCCCCAACCCCACCCCTGTTACCAGGCGCCTTCATCCCTCTTTACTGTTCTCAGATTCAAGAGCCAGGCCAGCCAGGCCAATGATTTAAACAGGCTTTGAACCAGGCAGAGCTGTGATCCACTACTTACTGGTTCTACAACCTTGGGAAAGTTGTCCAACCCAGTGACTCAGATGTGCAAGGTAGAAAGTGGGGGCAAGGTTGGAAGCTAGCTAATATCTCCATCAAAGGACCGGCTGTTGGGAGGCCAGTGGAAAGCAGTATATCACATTATCTTTTTAAAACAGCTCGGCAGTTGGTACTTCATAGTACTTCCTTCCCTTGCTCTCTAGAGAGAACCCCACAGTATGGGAGAACAGGCCTTTGAAATAACATTTGATTTGAGTGCCAGTGTTGTCAGTGGATGGTGGGGTTGACCTCCATGTTTTATTACTTTTTTAAGAATTGATTTTGTGTGTGTGTGTGTGTGTGTGTGTGTGTGTGTGTGTGTGTGTGTGTATGTGTGTGTGTATGTGTGTGTGTGTGTGTGCCCATGGCACACATATGAGGATTACAGCATGACCTGTAGCAATCTGCTCGCTCTTTCCACCATGTAGGTTCTGAGGATTTGTGGCACATGGCTTTAACCTCTGAGCCATCCCACATGCCTACCTCTAAGTTGCAAAGGCCTCATTCATCTGCACAGTGCTGCCCTTGAATCCATGCCTGAGGGCCTCAAGGGCCTGGGGAAGCCTGACTGGGTCTGGTCTGCTTGGGAACTTGCAAACTGATCAAGATCATTTGCAGCTGGCCTCTTGAGAAGCTAGAACAGATCCCCTCACTTCCCCTGGCCCTCCACTGGCTCTCAGGTGAGTGGCAAGATGTCACCCATACGCTAAGCATCTGAGCCTTTGGGTAAAGGCCACTCAGCTTGAGGAAAAGGAATTGATTCTAAGCCCCATGTCTGGGACTAGAAAAGCAACTCTTAGTCAGATAAGACACAAAAGTTCCTCAAAGGGCCTGGCACACACATACCTGTCATCTCCATGGACAAACCAAAGACTCATTTCCCTGTAAGTCACAGGTGATACTGTTGTATTTGAACTTAAAATTATGGAGTCCGTGTTGCTTCCACAAATATGGGCATCACTGCAGCTCATGTTGAGAAAAGGGAAAAATGAAAAAAAAAAAAAAACTTTGTAATGACGTAATAAAGGGAGAACAAAGCACAGACACCATTTAAGGTGGTGTCTGACCAAAAAGAAGTAACCACTAAATGACAGACACATACATAGCATGACCTTCATAGAAACCTAGGGAGTACAGTAAGCCTCCAATGTTTGGGTGAGGGACTGACGCAAGGGACTTTATATGATTTCCCAGAGAGCTCTCAGCTGATAAATGTTAGAACAGCCGGGCTCCTAAGCCTGGGATTGGAGCCACTTGATCCCACTAACTTGTTTTATCTCAGGCCACCACAGTTTATAAATCAAGATCAAGGCTTCCTCCAGCATAGGCTGCTGCAGACAGATCTCGACTTCCCTCCGTCGTGGGCGTGGGCAGCAGGACTCTGCAGGAGGGATGCGTGCAGGCAGTGTGTTCCTGGATCCTGGTCTCTATGGTCTTGGGGCCCTGGGGATGATGTCAGGAAGAAAGAGAGGAGAGGCAGCCCTGTCCCAACCATCTGAGCAACGGCTGAGAGTCAAAGATTATCAAGACATTTAAAGATATAAATCCCTGATTACGGGCTGAGGGTGTGGCTCAGTTGGGAGAGAGTTTGCCTACCATACATGAGTCCCCAGGTTCTACCTCCAGCACTGCACAAACCAGGCGTGTAGTACATCACTAATCCTAGCACTAGGAAACTAGGGGCAAAAAGATCAGAAGTTCAAAGACATCCTCAGCCACATAGTGAGTTCAATGCACCTGGCTGCTACATGAGACCCTTAGGAGGGAGGAAGGGAGGGGAGGGAAGGGGAAGGAAGGGAAAGGGAGAGGAGGGGAGTAAGAGGCCTCTGGTTTCAAGCCAAAAGAACAAAGGGAAGACACTAGATTCATTGACCTTTGCTGCATCAAACCCTGTACTGTCAAATGGGTCAAACTAACGCAATCCACCCTTTTGAAAAGCCCTCATCGTCTAGCAACTCATAGAAAACTGCTTTGTAAAGTCAGATCCATATAACGGTAGGAATTTGTAACCTGTGTTTTTATAAGCCGGCACAGTGGTTCTCAACCTGGAAAGCCAGTGTTCTCTCCTTCCCTCGCAAGAACAAACTCAGTCAGCAGTGTCTGCAGACACTGTACGTGGTCCCAACTGAGGGATCGAGGTCCTGCCTTCTGGCGAGTAGAGGCCAGGATTTAATAATGCTAAGCATCCTGAATATACAGGAGGGCACCGAGACAGAGAATGGCCCAATGCAAAAATGTTAATAGCGCCAGCACTGAAAAAGCCCAGCTTCAAGGAACACACTCCACCGGAACTGGGCAGCCGAACAGGGCCAGAGGTTCCTCATCATTTCTCTATATTTGAACCGCACGCTCAGCCAAAGTTCTGAGTTAAATGTGTACACGCTATATTTCCACAGAAATGCCTCATTTCAAGGAGCTCTCCTATGAAAGCCGAAGTCCCCACTCCCACGGTAAAGCCATTCTTTCACATAAGCACTTTTAACTTGAACGACAAAGTCGTACTAGTGATGCTAAAAAACAGCCTTCATGGATCTCTTAGCGTGGCCCTTTGTCTCCTAAAACAATGATCTGCGGTGTTTGTTTGCAAACCCGCAGGCCCAGAGTTACAGATTAACTGTCGCTTTCTCAGGCTGACTTTCCACTCTTCCACCTGTCATCTCCCAGCGGGGGAACAATAGCAGCAATGACGCGGACAGACGGACAGACGGACAGACGTGGCCTCATCTGACCAAACAGGCCCCCCGACCTCTGCCTCCTGTCCTTAAGCCACAAATGCAGGCCTGTGGGACTATGTGACTGCTTTCTTCCAAGCAGCAGCCTTACCTCCTCCTCCTCCGTTTGTGGCAGCTATACACCGTCTAATACTCACACATCAGATGCTGCGAGACTCCCAGACAGAAAACACCATTTCGAAACTCTTAACAACGCTCACCTTCAGGGGAATGCCGGACAGTCATTTTTATTGGTTCTCTTCCACCACAAATTTGTAAAGCTATTTCCTATTTCCAAACATTAATTGCGATTTTCCTCTTAAAACAAGGTTTCAGTGACACCAGTACACAGTGCATGAAACCACATTTCCCCAAGGGAAATAAATTACATTAGTAGGTTGGTACATACTGCAGTGCAGGGCTGTGAGCGGGCCAGGCCTGTAAAAGGTGTGTGTTGTGTTGGTCCTCCCAGGATAAACGTAAACACTTCTTACCCAGCTGCCGGGCTTCATTTCACCCTTTCCAAAACTTACATGCTAGCCCAGGAAGTAAGCTCCCAAACACTGTGCTCAAGCAGGAGGCAATTCTCCCAAGAAACACACTCTCTGACTGACCACAGGGCAAATTTAATCTGTGAAGTGGTCGATAATCTTAATTCACAGTAATGTACACACTGCAGAAGTCTCTTGATCCTAAAGGCAAAGGCAGGCCGGGTAAATGCCAGTTTCCAGAATCCCTGTGTGTACTGGAGCAAGATAAACATGGGGGCAGCAGGACACCGCCCAGCAGCAAGCTCCACTCTGAGGAGGACAGTTCGGGACAGTATGTAGACGCAGCACATGCTACATGCCTGAAAACAGCACCGATAGATACCATGCGCCCTGGGGGCCGAGCAGAGGAGAGAGGGCAGTTAACTGACTGCTCTGAACATCACTCTTACCTATAAGCCTTCTGCTTCGCTGACTCCTCCTGGGGGCTGTACAGAGCAGGCATGGTTAGCCACACCTGTCAGACAAGGGAACAGGGCCCTCCTACCTGAGGTCACAGAGTCTGGGACTGGGAAGCTGGGATAGAGCAGCTCTCTGGGTTAGGTCTTCCATCATGCATATACCCTGACCCAGTAGAGGTGGGGAGGGCAAAGGGCCCTACCCAAGAATTCTTTTCCTCCAAAGAGCCTCACACAGCTCTCTAATGTTTTTTAGTTGGTAAAATATTCAAAGGGATGCATAGTAAACAAACAAACAAACAAACACACCCCTAACCTGTGTACGTGGTCATTAGCATTATCAGGAAATGCATAGCCTGTAGATTTGTACAGCCCATGAGTACAGTGGGCTCCAGAAAGGACCTGAGGCTTTCTACGTATGGCCTAAGACCATCTGGGGGTCTCGTGGGAAAAAGAACTGGATGGGGAACTTGGTCCTTTCAGGAAGATCCGACAGTTCCAGCCTTACAAAAGGGGGTGGGGGTAGAACTGGGGTGATAATCCTGGATTTTATCCTGGCTGTGGGAAAAAACAAAAACACACAGATACCATAAGAACTCATCTAGAGGGAACACGGGCCACATAGCAGGGGTGGAAGGAAACTTGGACCTGTGCTGAAAAACAGAAACAAATAGAAGTCAACTTGGTTTAAGTAATTATTAGTAAGTCTACAACTTCCTTTCAATAAGGAATCTTACTAAATCTGTGTGTATAAAACCCAATCATTTAACATTACTTTCTAATGGTGAGTTAGAATCCCTTGAACACAGAGCTCTGTATATCTCCAGCATTTAATTATGTAAACATATACACTATGACATAAACCCCCATTCAATTTCTTTATCATTACAGACCCCCAAATAGCATGGGGCGGGGCAGAATTGTGCTGAATCCCCATATATGACAAAATAAGTCATTACGTAACCAAAGGTTCCTTCATGAACAGGTGACACTGGAACACTTTTCCTCAGAAGAGTAAGTATGCTTTCTGTCACCCACTGACATTGGATCCATATGAGAGGAATTGGGGAACACCTGTCTGGCTTTTGTTTACACTTTCACAAACCCTGAAGAAAAGAATCAAGTTTCCCCAACACGCGAATGAAT
Source organism: Cricetiscus sungorus (assembly GCA_030556225.1). Taxonomy (NCBI): domain Eukaryota; kingdom Metazoa; phylum Chordata; class Mammalia; order Rodentia; family Cricetidae; genus Cricetiscus; species Cricetiscus sungorus. Next base: position 53,479,363 of record JANBXA010000398.1, on the reverse strand, counting down.
GGAAGAAAGGTTTTGCAAATCCACTTTCTATCAACATACACGATTCTTAATTCGTTTCTAATTTGCTTCATCTTACACCCAGACTATTTGGAGCTCAAGTAAACATTTACTATCCTCGTCTAAAACAAAGATTACAAGCAGCTGTAAATCAGTACTAATGATATCCGTGTCTCCCCATCCCCAGAAAACTCTAGCCAGTTGGTGGTGGTGCATACCTTTAATCCCAGCACTTGGGAGGTAGAGGCAGACAGATCTCTGAGTTCAAAGCCAGCCTGGTCTACAGAGTGAGTTCTAGGACAGTCAGTATCACACAGAGAAACTCTGTCATGAAAAACCTAATTAAGTAGTCTAAGTCTAAACCCCAGGTGGTAAGGATGGCACCACAAAAGTCACTTCCCAAGGCCTGGTTTTAAGCAAAGAAAGCTAGCAATGACTGCTGGTGCAAGCTCTTGTCCAAGCTCTAATAACCCTGCAAACATTAATGACCCCTCTCACTGCGGCTGCAGCAAGTCTGCTAGCTTCCTGTCAATGTACCCTGTGATCTACACTGTAGCACCTGATCTATAGTTAGTTGTCAACTAGGGATGACTGCAACTGGGCCTCTGACCCACTGGGAGCTGGGCCATTGGCTCTCTACAACACATGTCCCGGGGAGAAGGAAGAGGTCCTAAAATAGGCAGTATTAGCAGTGCTCAGGGATAGAAGGAACTGAGGTGACACAGAAATTCCATATGAGCATGGGCAGCTGCCTGAGTCAACTTTGCAACTGTAACAAATACTTGCAATAAGGAGCTATGAAAGAGGGTTCATTCTGGCTCTCCATTGGAGGGGTTTCCATGCACTGCAGCTAGCCTCTCTGCTTTTGGCAAGACATCAAGTGCTGGGAGTAGCATGTGATAGACCAAATTACCCACTTTGTGGTCAACATGAGGGAGATTCAAGGGGGGATGGAGCCCTGGCATTCCACCCATGTCACCACAGTGACCTAAGACTGTTCACTAGGCCCCACCCACCTCACAAAAGCTTCACCCCTTCTTAGTGGCACTGTGGGTCTGGTACCAAACTTTTGACATGGGAGTCCTGGGAAAATAGTTCAGACACTTGATACAGAAGTTGCAGAGAACTGGCCCCTAGCCTTGGCAGCCAAGTAGTAAAGACCAAGACTTAACCTACATGCTTAACTGCAAGGATGGCTGACAGTCAGCAGATGAAACCCACCAAGCATCAAGCAAGAATTTGCCCTTGGGTCAACAGGGACTTCAAGGAAGTTTCTTGGCTTTCCAAGTTCACTTTGCCAACCTTTCATCTTTAATTAATCTCCTATAACCACTCTAAACAGCGCAACTCCCTCGGACGTCACCATCAATCTCCCCTGGTTTATGTGTTAGCTGAGTTAAATGGTGGGGATAAAAAGAGCCAGGCTTTGAGTGTGCAGCCGAAAGGCAGTGGCATGCCTTCTGACCACACTGGGTTTACCACTGTGGATTTCCAAGTGCACTCACTGCAGGACCCAGAACAGCAAAGTTACAGTTCACAAGCTGGGTTTGGACAGCAGTGGACACCCTACGTAAAACATAACCCTTGTTCTGTCACTGAAGTCATCGAACACACCAAGGAGGCTCAGTTGGTAAAGTTCTTGTGATGCAAACATGAGGATAGAACAGATATGCCAGGATCTACGGAAGAATCTGGGCATGGTAGCATGTGCTTGTAATCCCAGCACCAGGGAGGCAGAGACGGGTGGATCCCTTGAACTTGTCAAAGCAGTAAGAGGCCTGGCTCGATAAAACAAGGCAGAGAGCGACTGAGGAAGACACCCAGTGATGTCTGGTTTGGGCACATATTTGTGCATATGCACGTGCACGTGTGCATGCGTGCGCGCGCACACACACACACACACACACACACACACACACACACACACACACTGACCTCACCCTGCAGCATTTGGTTCACACACATTGTTACAGACTAGGCTTGATGTTACAAGCAGTCCTCCCCCCCTCACCCCCACTCCCATCCCCGCCCTGAAGATAATCAACCAAGCACCAAAAAAGTATACCTAAAGAGAAAAGGGAACTCCAAGCCTATTCCTTTCCAACATCATCCAGACCCCTCCAGGGACAGTAAGCCACGGGGCCATCAGCCCTCTCCTAAGGAGACTGAAGGGACTCAGACACACAGCACTATGACAGTCTTGCCTCCCAAGCCCCTTCAAAATCACGTCCAAACGGAAGAAGGCAGTTTGGTCTTATCGTGACTCTTTTTTTTTTAAATCTGTAAATATTCTCAAGAAAGTATTTCCCTGTATAAAAGCCACTTGGCCTATACATGAGCTGGCACACTGGACTGCACTTAGCAGACACCAGGGGCAGTGGCAGCAGGGAGAGAGCAAGATAAGCACCGCTGTCCCCGTGGGCTTCTGCTTGACCATTTGATGTCTGATATTAAAATTAAGGGCTTGGATGAGAAGCCCCACGGAGCCCTTCATAGCGTTCCTATTCACCACTCAGGACTGGTGCCAAGAGGGAGCGACAGCTTTCTAGAATGTTCTGCTCCCTTGAACACATGCTATTTAACTCCACATTCATATAGCTCACACTGTAGCCATGTAACTTATCTCAAATCCTGCTAATCAGAAACTACCTGTCTCCATCCTGGGGTTTAGCAGACGGAGCAGTTTTCTGGCCTGGAAGACACATTGGTGTGTACATCTCAGGCCTCTTGGAACAGGGACCCTTCTCCAGAGAGGACACCTGGCTCCTTCAGGTCACAACTAAGGAGAAACAGGAACAGGGCGGTCAGGTTCTCCTCACATGCCCGACTCGCATCATTTCCCACACTGCACTTCCAGAACACCGTCCCAGAGAAAAGCTCTCAAGAGCCCCCGAAGTACAGGCAACTTCTGATTAGCCACAGGCTTGAAGGGAGAGTCTAGCACATGAACAAAGCATGGGGCAGTCACCTCCAAAGGCAGAACAAAGGCGAGCGCTGAATTCGCGAGACAAGGACAACTTACCTTCTCTACCCTCTCCCCAGCTGGCCCTTTGTTTCAGGAAAACATCTGGCCACTATCTCATCTTCTGGGAGTTTCCAAGGACACTGTGCCCACCAGACAGGAAGGTGTCTACACCCCCCCCACTGCCACCTTGCAGAGCTCCTGAGTCAACTGGGTCAATAGATATTTATAGACACTCCCCAGACTTAGGCTACAATCGAATGCATTTAATAGTGCATGGTTCATGGCTTCTATTAGCATATTTCTCATTCTTGTTTTCAGAGCTAACTCCAATATTAAACAGAAGTGGCCATAGTTGAGGACATCCTAAAAAACAATCAGATCCAAAGCAGCAAGAAGGTAGTTGAAGTGAGGTGGGCAGTGAGGGTTGCTGTGCATTCTGACCTCAGACAGCCTCTAGGAAGTGCCAATGGCTTTGCTTAGGACTGTGTCGGACATACAGACAGCCTTTCCTGCCACCCATCGCCCATCCCCTCGGCCCTCTCCCTGGTCATTCTGAACCTCCTCAGAAGAAAGCGAGCTACCTTGGGGAATGGTGCCAGCTGGTGGCTGGTACAGAGAACTGTCTGCTCATCGCCACTCTTTCTTCCCCTCTTGGAAGATTTCATAACACTCTCCCCTCTTCTGTTTCTTCTAGTGATTACTCAGGGCAATAATCTGAAGCCAGGGGCCTCAGACACAATTCTTCGTGGAGACGAACCCATGCTTACCCAGCAGAGCCCACTAGAAGCAACAGATGAGAACATGCACTGAGAACCTTCTGTGTCCTCATGGGGCACAGAACTTGGCGCTCACTGCTCAGCCGAGGCCCCCAACATGTGAGTCAAGACTTCGAACGTGCTTAGTTTAAAGGTCTGTGAAGGGTGATGGAGTCCACCAGACAGGACTAGCCAGCCTTCCTCAGAGGGAAGAGGCACCTGCAGGGTTTAGTTTCATGCCATGTCCGTGCAGTCATCCATTAGGGTTATAGTTGTTAGCCTCTCACTCGCTGACATTCCTGCCCATGGTGCCCTCACAGGTCCTGTAGTTCCCAAGGCCTCCAAGATTCTATGGGGACCCAGCTCTACTGTCGTCCCGAGAGCTAGACGACAGTCCTGGGAGGCTCTACTGTCTCCTCAAATGCCATCTTACTGTGATAGAGATCTCAAGGGGCCTAATGAAATTACCTCTTTTTTATTCTTCAGTAATAGCCACAAAATTAGATGAAATGACCCCTGCTTCTCTCCCTTAAGCCTTCTTTATTGCTTTCAACCCCAATTCTCTGTCCTTTTCACGAGTCTGAGACCCCGAAGACCCACAGGCCAATGGGATTAGTAACTGATGGCTTCGTCCTCTCAGCGGCTCTCCAGAGGGACCTTCCTCTTTCCCCGGGTGGGGTCACCATCAGTTCAATCTTCATGCTTCAGAGACATCCCCTTTGAACAAGATCAGATGGCTCCCCACCCAGGCCTGGTGTTCTGCCCACCAGCACAGCTGCCCCTTCTTGCTCAGAGCATTGGTGTCAAGTCAGCCAGAAAGGCCGAGACAAGGGGAGAGTCAGCATGGTTAATTGTCCACCAGGCAACAACACTGGCCCCCTAGAGGCAGCACCTCAGGAGGGCTGATCGCCCCCATAAACGGCAAGTGTACTTTGAACCCAGGAACAAGGAGAAAGAGAAATATTTTCCCCAGCCTGCGGGGCTGCAACAGTCCTTTCAACTCTCTGTTCTCTTTCTCAGATTGTAGCCGCGAGGGGAAGGGAGCTCATTGGTGAATGTGGACACCAGAGCTGCCCATCAGAAAAACAAGGGAACGAGTCACAGGTTGTCAGCAAAGCCCTGGGTTTGCCTGTGGCTTCCCTGCTTGGAAGAACCATCCAAGAGAATCCCAGGTCTCTAAACTACAAAACAGAAAAATGACCTACTCTACAAGGAAAAAGAACTACACAAAATGCAGGGAATTTACTCCTTATCATTGAAGAAGATACGGAGGAAAGTTATTTTAGATTTTTCTTTTTACATAGTGTTTCCATGTAACCCAGGCTGCCTTAAACTCTTTGTGCCTCCTGAGAAAATGTATCAGCTAGTTATCCAAAAGACCTCTCTCCAGCTCAGGTCCACTCTCTAAATAGACCCCAAAGAAGAAGGGAGAGCTATTCCTTAACTGAAAGAGGCTGTAAGAGTGTAGGGAGTAACATCCCTACGTCTTCTTATAAAGCAAAACGCTTAACATAGTCCACTGGAAATGGACCTTTCCTGGAAAAAGGTTCTGCAAATCTTTCAAATCAACAACAAAATCCAACAGTGGGTAAAACACCAGCCAAAATGACAGCTGACAAGCTATCTGATCCAAGAAAAGGTGCCCCTAGATTATGCATTGGCTGTGCTCTGGATGAGGCAAGTAGACAACTCCCAGAAGTATGGATCAGTGAGCCAGCTCCACCCCGCCCTAAAAGGCTATTTGGAAGACTGCTTCCTTTGTTAGAAACTATATCTTAAAGCAAACATAAAAACCAAAATGGGGCCAGCGAGATGACTCGGTGCTTAAGGCACTTACCATAACACCTGACTACCTGAGTTCAATTCCCATGACCCACAAGGTGGAAGGAGTCAACTTCGAAAAGTCCTCTCTCTCTCTCTCTCTCTCTCTCTCTCTCTCTCTCTCTCTCTCTCTCTCTCTCTCTCTCTGTGTGTGTGTGTGTGTGTGTGTATGTGTGTGTCTCTCTTTCTCTAACACATACACAGTGTAAAAAATAATAAAGACAAGTATGAAACCTGATTGCAGAGATACAGTTTATGTATGTATGTATGCATATGTATGTATTCAAGAATGTATGTGTGCATGTATATACACATGTATATAAAAATGTATGTCTGTATGTATATACACATGTATACAAGAATGTATGTGTGTGCAGCTACTTCCCAGGCATCATTTCAGCACTAAATCAGAGCTCATAGGTTAGTGACCCTGGAGCCCAAGACTAGTAGACTGGTTATAGCATCCACTAACACCTGTGGCTTTGACTGTTCCAAACACTTCTTGAAGTAAAGGGTCCACACTTCGATGCCCTTCAATAACGCACCAGGGCAGCTATATTAGAAATTCACTGAGCCTGATCTGCAAACTTGATTGGCACACACAGCCCCATCTTTAGAAAGCTTTCACTGAATGAACAAACAGTACCATCTTACATCCAAGTCCAAAACACACAGGACAAACTTAGAAACTCTAAGAAATGAAGCAACTAGGATGATGTGAGATTCAACTAGAGATCTCTGTGAAGTGTGCCTCTGGATACATCATGTAGCCAGCCTTGTGCAGAAAGACAGCCCAGTTAATGAAGGTTTGACCTACTTTGTTGTTTTTAAAGGGGTTTTTTTGTTTTTGTTTTTGATGTTTTGTTTTTTGTTTTTTAACCATCTGTCTATGTGTGGGGCAGTGCACATGAGTGCAGTGCCTGTGGAGGCCAGAAGAGGTCAGCAGATCCCTGAAGCCAGAGTTACTAGCAGCTGTGAGTCACCCTCCACCCCCACCCCCAACCCCTACCTTTGTTGTCTTCCTGACCTGCTAAGAATCTTAATGGATGCTGGGCATTGGTGGTGCATGCCTTTAATCCCAGCACTCAGGAGGCAGAGGCAGGAGGATCTATGTGAGTTCAAGGCCAGCCTGGTCTATGGAGTGAGTTCTAGGACAGCCTCCAAAGCAATACCATTTAGAAAACAAACAAACAAAAAAAGAGAATCTTAATGAACAAAACAAGATTCTCTGAAAGTCCCCCCCCCATCCAATGATGCTCACTACTCACAAAGGGTAGAGACCAGGCGCCCCAAATGCCCTGCCACAGCTTCTTTGGAAAATGGCAAAGAACATATTTTAACAAATTCTCAAATCCCAAAGAAGATCAAAGCCCACTCACATTTGATCACCTGGACCTTTATATTTCAGTTTGTTTTCTGGGTATGTTTTCAAATGTAGTAGACAAACACCATAGGGAGATGACATTTCTAGGCAACAGGGAAATCCTCATTCTCTTCAGCCCTAGGAAACATTAAAACCATGAAGAGGGGCGCTGGGAGTCAAATTTCTGTTGCTGCCTTGTCTTTCGTTAGCTTCTTTTGGGGTGCTGTGGGTACATGCTTGCTCTACTGCAGGCGACATTCACTGGCCAGGCCACTCAGCGAGGTGGGGCACCCATAGAAGTAAGCAGATAACCCCCTATTTTCTTGCGTCCACGGAGCACACAACCCAAAAAGTGATGGGAAAAGCTGGACCATGAGTTAAGCTACTGAAGGAGGAAGAGAAAGTTGAGAATAGATAAAGCTCAAGATCACATTCCCCTTCATGGCAACATACTTCCATTGGATTTAAGTACCATTGCCATCATTCATTCAACCCCCAGCTCCTGGAAGGATGCTGGTCCCATTCTGACTCCGACACTCAGGTGAACCACTAGGAAGGCTCATATCCTGATTTTATCATGGGATAAAATTGCCTCATCCCAAGTGCAGAGCATTCAACACACTGAGAAGTATAGAGAGGCCCAATGCCTCTCTCACAACTATCAAGTCTAAATTATAGTTTAAAACAATTGCCAGAGCCACTGAAGGGCTCTTTATTTCTTCCTGGACAGCCAACAGAAAAGCCTAATTTTGTTCCCATGTAACTACACATTGAGATACAGGATTGAATGGTGAACTGCGTGCTAATGCTTGACGGGTCTTAAATGTCTTCATTGACAATGATTATTTCTCCAAGGATGGTTAAGAGGGCTGGCTGCTTATGGCCACATATTGTCCCATGACCAAATGTCACACTATTCAAGAAGTAAACAAAACCCTAGCTTCTCATTCTTTCCAATAAGGGTAAGACTCAAAACTCTTCCAGATTTAACCAGATTATGGTAAATTTTCAATTAAGGGTAATGTGAACAAACAGACAAGTAATTAATGGACAAGACACTCTACAAATTATTTATTTTAGAAACACATTAGGGTGCTATAACTTAGTTTAGTTTTTCTTCTGACGATCACTTATTCATTTATTGAACATCTGTTCAATGCCAGCACCAGAGTAGGTGGAAAGGACAGCAAAGGGGACACGGAGGTGCAGTTCAACACAAAAGGACATGGAGCCAGGTAGCTGTAACACTGGATTTTCTGTTGGGTAGCCAGGGAAAGTCATACACCACAGAACCTTTCTCTAGACAGTTTGATTAAGAATGACTGACATTTTGCCTGGGTCTTTAAGTTATTTTGAGACAGTTTCTCTGTATTGCTTTGGAGGCTGTCCTGGAAGTAGCTCTTGTAGACTAGGCTGGTCCCAAACTCACAGAGATCGCCTGCCTCTGTCTCTCAGGTGCTGGGATTAAAGGTGTGCACCGCTACCACCGGGCTTGACTGGGTCTTAAATGAAGAAATGAAAGCACTACTTCAAGAGGGCTGATGAACAAGAAGGCTGGCAAAGCCAAGGAGAAAGCCAGAGAATTAAGCACGTTTTTATTTTTATGCTGTGACCTGACACCTGATAGACACAATTTCAGAGAAGAAAGATGTACTTGTTTCACAGGTTCAGAGATTTCAGTGCATAGGTCTTGAATTCATTGATCCTGGACCCAAGATGAGGCAGAACATCATGGTGTCGGGAACATGCCAGGAGGAAGATGTACACCCATGCCAGATAGAGAGCAGAAAAAAAGGGGACACAGAAGGGACTATGACAAGACTGCACCCTCAAGGACATGCCCCCAATGACCTCCTTCCTCCAGCTCAGCCCTACCTCCTAAAGTTTCCAGAACCTGGCAAAACAGCTCTACCAGTTACAGACCAACTGTTCATGCCATATTCAAGTCATAACAACCAGTTGGGAAGGCATGACCAGGTGACTTACGATGTAACAGGGGCTGAGGGCCACTTTCCAGCTTTCTCAGTGGGCATGTTATCCTTCCTTTGACAACTTCCTTCCAGTGAATGAGAACTTTTGGTGGCTAACAAGATACACTGTCAGTGGTGGCACACACCTTTAATGCCAGCACTCGGGAGGCAGAAGCAGGTAGATCTCTGTGAGTTTGAGGCCAGCCTGGTCTACACAGTGAGTTTCAGGACAAGCAGGCCACACAGTGAAACTGTCTCAAAAAAAAAAATACACTGTCATGCTATTCTGGGACAACCTAGCTATGCAAGAGTGAACCAAGGAACCAACTCTTATCTATATGAAGTGCCTCTTGAAGCAGAAAGGCCTGGCCAGCTGTAAACTCAAGTGTCTGCTTCCTCATTTAGCTGGAAAACAATGTTGGGGGTGGGGGGGGGGGAAGCTATGCATGTTAACTTGGTGTATCTCCTTTAATGGTCCCAGTAGAGGCTTGCAGGTCATGGCTAGGGCTTCTTGGTCTTAGGGCAGAAAATTTGACCAGTGCTGCTTGGCCAAAGGGTTGCAAAGAGACCAAGGTAAAGAGTCCTGATGTTAGCTCAATGTCTAGTACTCAACCAACCTGTGCCTCAGGTGCATTCCCTGAAGTTAGAGGGATTGAGGCCTCCTGTACGATCTGCACTCTACTTTCACTGGAACCGAAGACATGTAAATGAACAGAGCTCAGGTTTCCTGTCCTCAGAGAGCTCACAGACCACAAAGACAGAAAAGGGAACAGGTAGCAGATGGGACATAAGAGTCTTCCCAGAGTTGATTCAGAGAGGTTGGAGGACCCTCCCCAGAGTGAGTGAGGCAAGTAAGCATCCAGGAAACGAGAGGCCAAGCCAAGAGCATGCTCACAAAAGGAACAGTGGCAAAATGGGATGCCCTGGGAGCAACAACAGTGAGTCACAAACCAAACAGTATTGCAGATGCAAAAACCCTTACCGCTGTTTTCGGAGAGCTGGGATGGTATCCTAAACCCAGGCCCCAGAGCTGGCCTAGTCTAGAACCCAACACAGCCTTTGAGGGCAAGACTTCACACCCGTCAGGGACTTTGAAACCCATTTCTATTTAGAGGAAAACACAGCTCTGGTTTTGTGGAGGTTTGGAGCAGTTCCTAGGTCTGCAGAGAAACTGCACAGAAAAGCCCAATTCACCCCTAGTATGGAGAGGCAGGGCCGCAGGGACTTCAGGATCCCAAGCAAAGCCTTCGCTTTGCATTTCGAGCAAGTGGACATGTTTCTCCCTCATGGTGTTTTTCCTTGTACCTAGGCACAGAATCTGAGTCAAGTTTCTTTTGGAAGTGTGGAACAAAACATATGGTCGCAAAGACACCAAAGCCCAGGATCTATCATTCCAGGACCAAGAGGAGCCCCAGGCTAGATGTTTCACTCTAGCAGCTTCTACCATTTCTCAGCCATAACCAAAGAAAGCATGTTCCTCTAAAATGGAGGCAAATTCTCGAATCTTTATTTTCTGCAGCTCACCCTTTTCTTTGCAGGAAATGGCGAAATGGGATCCAAAGCTTAAATACAACATTCAGATCAACACTGACCATGAAGACAGTGGATCTGATACTCAGTTCCCAGGGAATGGGATTCCCATCATGGCCACATGGGTGACAGAACTGACGTGAGCTACACTGTGTGCCACAGGTAGTGTAGGAACTGTGACGACAGATGCCAAGGGTCCATCAGGGAATGCTGCTAATACCCAGATCTCCTGCTCATGGGACCTCTGCACGTTGCAGCTCAGAGCTCCTCCCACACTCTGGCCCCTAGCACGGTGTTGCCCACTCTTCCTGCTATACCCACCCTGATCCCACCACAGGGACTATTTCCCACTTCAGATGTCTCGTAGGCTGATGCTGCCCTTTGGGTACAGTTGAGGCATATCTTGCAGAAGAGGAGGTTGGCATTGTTAAAATGATGGGCAAGGCTGCTGCCTCAGTCACCCAGTGCACCTAGATCAGATTCCAGCTGGTCCATGGAGGATGGTGCCCTTTGATGTCCATTCTGTCCACCCATTACTTCAGATGTAGATGCCTGCTATCTCTAGGGTTTGAGCCAACATGGGGGAGGGGGAGGGGACCTCAGCAATGAGACAGCTTTGAAGCCTGCAGATGTCCAATGTTTACAACCCAGTTATCTCCAAGAATGGCCCCCACCTCCAGCCCTGGAAGCCCTTAGTAATCAGTGTCCATTCCTAAACGTCCCTAAAAATAAAGGCTTTGGGGGACTGACTTCTAACAGTGCTGAAAAGGGCTGATTTGGTGCTACTCAAGCTATAAACCTCTTCATAAGGACAAGTATGTCAAAATAATACCATAAGCTGATCCCCTGAGACAGGCCAGCTCTTCACAATCTGGAGATGGGCAGGTGAGGCTGGCCCAGTGCCTGGCCAATATCACAGTCTCTGACTGATTCTAAAAGGCATTTAAAAGCTTTGTTTACAAAGGTGGATTCCCAGGGCCCAGTCCAAAACTATAGGTCAGAACCCCAGGGGAGGGCCTGGGAATGCAAATACCTAGCCAGCACCCAGCAGAGAGCCCAGCAAGATTCAGAATAAAGCTCCAGAGAAACAATACTTTTTAAATGCTTTGTAAGCACATAACTTCAAAGTTACAGGGTGTGTGGGGAAAATGCAGGTTTAATTGAAGGAACTTAAGTCTTTTTTTATCTGAACTTGTGGCACAACCAGCATGCAAGGCCAGGCACGCACGAGTTTAGCCAGAACCAAGCCACAAAGACCCCAGAACTGCACTGCCCTACCTGAAAGACAGTTCCTGGCTCCAAAGAAAGCTTCCGAGGCCCCCAATCCCATCCCAGTAAAAGCCAGCTTTGAGAGCAGACAAACCATTTCAAGCCAGACTCCACAGGCTGTGCTCTGGGTCAGGCAAGGTTCAGCTTTCACAGCCTGGGCTCTGCCACAGCAGGTATGCAGTAGCAGGGACACCACCAAGAGAACTTGCTAGAAATGCAGAGAACCTCAGGCCCCAGCAGCCCTGCCCGGCCAGACTATATTTCAACAAGATTCCAAGTGACACCCAGAAGCCCTGCTTCCAGGGATTTCAAGGGATGAGAGTACCCTGGTGAGGGTTTCTTCCCATCACTCTCCCAGCTGCGCCCCTGTGGACTGTCAGCCCACCCAGCTCTCCCAGCAGACCCCCACCACTACCCTCACTCTTCACCACAGGCCTCTCCGTCCTGCTTTGTCTGGGGCCAAATCCCCATCATCAGGGCCCAAGGACTAGATGACAGTCCAGAGTCTGCTTGTCAGGGAGTTAAAAGAAGCCAGGAAGTGCCGCCTGTCAGTCACACTGGCATCTGGCTCTACATCTGCCTCCCCTAGGAGGCAGGAACACAGGCCCTGACCATAAATCAGCAGAGACAATCCAAAGTCAAACAATGCCACGGAATGCTGGGTCTTTTGGTTCCAACACAATGTTAATGGGGTCGAGGTCACGGGTATGATTAGCTTCCTCTGTAACTTGGCACAGACTTCAGCCCTCTGCCCTCAGGCTGCCTGAAGGGCTGATGTCCCCTGGGTTACTAAGAGGACTTGCATGGAATGACAAGGAGAGGCTACACAGGACAGCACCAGTGAAAGCCTCAGAGGACCTCGGTGACCAATGAGCAAAATTCATTGAGGAAACACACAGCCCTGACGGAAGGCCGACTTGAAAGATCACAAGGTCAGGCCAATTTTCAGCACAGGCTAGATATGCCAGAACCGAGCATGCTGAAAATTTACGAGAAGAAATAGGGAGTTTTATAGCCAAGATTTTTAAAACTTGGTTTGCATTTATTTGCTGGCAATTTCATACCACAAAAACAATGCATTTAGGTCATAATCTACTGGCCAGAATATTTAAAATCAAATATATGAATCTAAACTTAAAGGAAGCTAACCTGATGGCAATTCCAATTTTTTTCTTAATGTTTTAAATCATAGAAGCTTTGTTGATAAAGGTGGTTGGTGACAAGGCCAGCATTTTATTAGAGTCTGTGAGTCTCCTTGCCAAAGCTGTCACAGCAGCGTGGATCCAATAATCGGCTATCCTAAACAGCCCTGGCCAGTTAGTCAGACAAGGCATGCACAGAGCCTGAGGCCCCTTCACAGCATCACCACCACCTGGGTTATCATTTGGTGCCTCTTTGTCCATGTGGTCCCTATCTACAGGTCTTGGTTTTGTACCAGAGACTGAGTATTCCACACCATTCTGTTTCCTTTGATGATGCCCTTCCTCCTAGTGGACCATGTACCTGACAAGCTTAGAAACACTGTGTGAACAGACAGATACCCTAAGCATGCCCACTTACCAAATGAAGATTTGGGTGAAAACTGGCCCACAGACCCCTATTAAGTGGCACGGTGTGTCCCACCACAGTGTGGATCTGCCGTCAGTAAATTAGGAGCTCCACTCCAGGGGAAGTCTGCGAGGGTGACTATGAGAGAGAGGGGACAGCTACGGCCACATCACCCTGACTGATCCGATGCAGGGTTTTTCAGTTCCTAAAACTTAATCAGTATGGGAAAAGAAAAAAAAAAAAATCCAACTTTTTAAGAAGTAGTTTTGATCTTGATCGGTGTGTTCCAGGTGCTACTCATCTGCAGCTAAGAGGCTACTGTCAGGGCATCCAAGCCTTCCTTAGACACCTGGCACACTGCCTCCACAACACTGGAAAACAACAAGCTCGCTCAGCCCTGTGCCGCCTGCCCAGAGAAAGGAAGCCTGAACTCCACGAGCCCCTGACCACACAGCTCCACAGGAAAGAAAGAAAATGCTGAACAATAGAGCCAGCAGAGGAAAGGCTCCCCTCTAAACTGTCCAGGCATGTGGGAAGCTTGTTGCAAAAGCTATTTCATACCCCTCCTGTTGCTTCCAACCCCCCCCCCAAAAAAATCCCTAACTTGCCCAAAAAGTACTTAAGTCGGGGCTTTTTATCAGTTTCACAGAAACACCAAGATAACCAGTTAACACTCTATATTCTTCCAACCCAGCTGAGCGAGGGAAGTGAGGTGCCAAACCGGTTCACGGACTGCCAATGATTCATCAGGACCCGCTGGACTTACCCTAACTTCAGGGCGGTGAGAGGAGTTCATGGCTGTGTAAGTCAGACAGCATGCCTGCGGTCCAACAGGTAGTCCTCAGGTCAGCTAGGCACACTTTCAATGATTCCACAAATGAATGACTTTACATTAACAGCAACGCACCCCCCACCAAAGGCAGTTGATTAGCTTGTTCCCCTCCAGAACATGAGACCTGGAGAACCCTGGCATTGCTCACGAGAGAGAAAATGTGGAGGACAGTGGGTGTGCAGAGCAGGTGGGACTGAATCATGGAAACATACTTCTGAAACAGGTGCTGGCAACCCTTAGTCTTCAATTACCAGGGCTAAAAGCATGTAACACGCCACGTCCATGTATCAGCCAGGGCTCTAAAGCCTCGGCCTGGTTATGCCGAGCTGGAATTCTCCCTATGAAGAAAGCATAAAAACTGTATTGCTGCTATCACCTCGCTAGTGCTGAGTACTATTCCTTAGGAATGTTACAAAATACTCGATGCTTTCTGTTTAACTGTTATAACCAAGTACAAGGTTCCGTGCAAGCCTATTGTTTTATATATAAACCACGTAAAGTTTTTAAAGTCTGGTTAAACCTAGCTAGTGCACCCCAAGCAAACAGCTCTGAAATCCTCTTTACATTTTACACAATAGTTGATTAGTGTCCATAAAAGCTGCCTAATCGGTAAGATGTGGTATTGAATCAAAATCAGAACAGAGCCACATGAAGAATAGTAAAAATACACCAAGATTCTCCTTTCTGGCCAGCTAAGCCTTAACATCGGAACTTTCTGTTGCCCTAGCTGATGGTCTAAGGTTAAACCGAGAAAACATGTGGATAACATACCTTTTAAATTAAATTAAGGGTAGTGTAGATGTGCACAAAACTAAGTCATATTCTTAGCTAGCGAAGGGCATCGTGTGTGTGTGTGTGTGTGTGTGTGTGTGTGTGTGTGTGTGTGTGTATGTGTATGTGTGTGTGTGTGTATGTGTGTGTGTGAGCACACGCATGCATATGCATGCAAGTGTGAGACTGTTCAGGCTGCTATTAAGACTGGGTGGTTTAAAAAATACACACTGTTTCCTCATTGTGTTCTCAGAAAGAAAGGCTCAGAATGGGGGGCCACTCTTGTACCTCACTGAAACCCAAGCCCCTCCTGGAGGCCCTCCTTCATGGTGTCTGGCTTCAACATTTGAATACAGGGACACGCAAACATCTGGTACAACATGTGTGTACAAGGACGGAACCCATTTCATCAGTTACACATCCTCACTGCTAAACACACGCAGAACCCTTCTGTGGGGATCACAGGGCTTCCAGTTCGAAGTCACAGATCCCATCTGTGTCAGTCTGCAGGATAGCGTCAGTATGAGGCTAGGCACTGAGGCCAAGGGTCAGGGGCTTAATTATTCCCACTTGGGCCCGTTGAAAGGAGACAAGATTTCAAAAGCTTCAGTCACAAGGACACAAATGGCTCTCACCTGCAGCTCTAAAAAGTCATTTCCTGAGTGGCAGGATAAATGAAAAAAAAAAGGACACGCCCCCAAAGTTAGAAGGAGCAACAGAGGGCAGTCACCTGATAGGACATAACTGTTTCGTTAAGGATGTCTTTGTTCACTTTGCTCAACGGACCAGGCAAGGGAGAGAGGTCACGGCCCTACAGCCACGTGACACCGCTGTGTCACGAGCCCTCTTTCATCATCTATCTGGAAAGCCACTTTCTCTGTCTGTCCCTGAAGCCAGCACCAGGTTGCACATCTCTCCAGAAGGCTCAAGCTCAGTTTTCATTCCGACCAATCTCAAGTATTCTTTGTCATCAGTTTCCAAACAGGGGCTTCACAAGTGTCCCCTCCTAGAAGGTCCCAGTCCCCAAGTACTCTCTCTCTAGGGAAAGCCACCCCAGGAGATGAACTGGCAGTGGGATCAACGTCTCCAAGATTCTCTTCGCCCCACCCCATGATGCCAGGTTTCCTGCATATGGCACTGGATACCTTGTCCCCCCCAGCCCATCCTGTGGCCACAGAGCTCTTTGAAATGTGACCTCAGGGCCTGTCCTACAGGAGAAGCTTCAGGGACATATGAGGAATGACAGGGTGAATGAGTGGTCAGGAAACAAATGGGTATTACTTCCCCTCCCCTCCATTAGGAGGAACACACAGGGAACAGCTTCCCTGCTCAAGAAATACTGTTTTGTCAAGGATGTGTGTTCACTTTGCTCTCGGTCATCTATAACCTCAAGGCATACTTTAAGGCTGTCTTTTTTATTTTTATTTTTTGAGTGAATTCTGAAAATTAGGCTTTTACAGACCAATTGTATCTCTAAGACTAGTAAGGCATTGAGTATAACACCAATTTTAGTATTCTTGGGCAGTGTTTATCATGTCCACCACATAGTGTTTTAAAATTTTGTTTTCTTTCCAAATAAAACATGGGTATATATTTTGATGGGATATGGGACCTAAGAATCTGCCACTACAGGCCTGGAATGATAAGCCATCTCTGCACTCCGCTCTCAAAGACACACAGACACTGCACTACCAACTCCCTAGAAGGGAAGAGATGGCCTTGAAAAGACTCACCAGAAGAGACCAAAAGGATATATCCTGGAAGTTCTAGAAAGAGTGGGTATTACTGGGCATTGGTGGCACACACCTTTAATTCCAGCACTCAGGAGGCAGAGGCAGGTGGATCTCTGTGAGTTTGAGGCCAGCCTGGTCTACAGAGCCAGTTCTAGGACAGACTCCAAAGCAATACAGAGAAACCCTGTATTGAAAAAAAGAAAGAAAGAAAGAAAGAAAGAAAGAAAGAAAGAAAAGAAAAAGAAAGAAAAAGGAAAAAGAAGAAAGAAAAGAGGGTATTTGGGTATTTCTAGTTTCTAGGTATAGACTGTCAGAAGCATGGCTCAACTCAGTCATTCATTCAAAAAGTCCGGTATCTTCTTTACATTCCCTATAACCATGGGGATTTAGAGCTGCCAATCGCCAACATTTTCAGAGCATTTACTGCCTGTGGGAAACATCCCAAAGCCCATCAAAGATGTCACTTAATCTTCCAGAGACTCTGATTTGAACTCTTGTCACCACTATTTAATTTTTTTTAATATTTTGTCTATTTTATTATTAGCATTTTAATTATGTATATATCTGTGTATCAGTGTGTGTGTTTGTGCACATGACCGCAGTACCTGCAGAGGCCAGAAGACGATATCCAATCCCTAAGACATGGAGTTACAGGCAACTATGAGCTACCCGACATTGGTGGTGCCAACCAAACCCCAGTCCTCCAGAACAGCAGTAAACACTGTTAACTTCAGGGCCATCTCTGGACTTATTTTTGTGTGTGTGTGTGTGTGTGTGTGTGTGTGTGTGTGTGTGTGTGTCTAAGTGCATGCATACAATGTGTGTGCAAGCACCTTTGGAGGCCAGAAGAGGGCAAGGAATCCATTGGAGCTGAAGTTTCCGGCATTTGTGAGCCACCTGATGTGGGTACTGGAATCAGAAGCCCAGTCCTCGTGACAGAGAACAAGAACTCTTAACATCAGAGCCATTGGTCCAGCCCTACCACCATCATTTCATAGACACAAGGACCAAGGCTGAGAACAAGCAAATAGCCTGCCAAATGTTCACATAGGGTTTTACCCAATGGGGACTCAACAGAGTCTCCTAAAGACTTTCCCTAAGATTCATGTCTAACTATGTCTAGGTATGTGTCTGCATTTGGGCATGTGCTCTTGAGCGTAAGTTCCCGTGGAAGCCAGAGGCCTTGGAGCCCCGGGACCTGGAGTTACAGACAAGTCTGAGTTACTTGATTTGGGTACTGGGAACTGAACTCAGGACTTGCAGAAGACCCACAAGAGCTCTTACTCACTTAGCCATCTCTCCAGCCCTGTGAGTCGCCTCAATTTTAATCCTCCTACTTTGGCAATCCTTTGCAGTAACGATAATAGAAAAGATGAACACAACTTTTGCGAGCGTGCACACACACACACACACACTTGAAGTTTTCAATTCATCATTTTGTAATCATCTCCTGCTGTAGATTTTCCTGCCTGCCTTGCTCAATCCCTACACGTAGCAAAATCTCTAAGTCCTTATCTCTGTTGTTAGCAGGTGCTGTCAATTCTGGGCCATGCACATGGATAAACAGTATATTATTTTTCCCATAAGGCACTGCTTTTCTATCATCTACAAAGATCCCTTTTTACCCCACAGACACATGACTGGTTCATGTATTATGGCTCAAATTATATTCACAAATGTTCATTTGCAGTGTAATTACTCTTCCTAACTAGCCTGGTTCCAAGACAAATGAGCACCCCCCCCCCAACCTCCTCTCCTGAAACTCACTGCGTACCACCTCCCACCATAAAATGCCACCCTGTCCCAGACCACAAGCCACACTGTCTGCTCTGTGTGGTCACTGGAGGTATCCAGTTATAAAATAATATGTTGTTTTGTATTGCTTTAAAACTTTCAAATATTATTTCATCAGGTTCAGATTTCCAACATAGGTTAATCAATCTGGCTGTAGGCAGAAATTTTTGTCTTCCCTATCTTTAAACTACTTAATCGTCGTGCACGAGTTCTCTATCTCTTAATTTGAAAGGGAGTTTTAAAAAATGATTAGGAGAGCATCAGAAAGGGCAAGATAAGTTCTCCAGTCCTCTCTTCAATCTGGGCGGGGAGGGCGCTCAGAGAATGAAAGTCCCTTCCTAGGAAGTCTGGGTTACTCTATGGCTCCCCCACACCTTGCCGCCCTCAGGCAGTGGTCCCATATGGGTCCCCAGCTGTAATCTACAAGCCCAAACACAATCACCGCACAAAAATACAGGAAGCTTCCCCGGGACAGGGAGTAGGGATGAGAGTCTTTGCCTTTCTCCCCACGGACGTCCATAGAAACCTCTGAACCTCCTGAAATTACAGAAAAGTTGAGCCGGCTTGGAGAAAACCTTTTCACTTTTCTTAGTTCAGAGAGCGCGAGACCGCTAAGAGGTGGAGAGAGAAGGGCACCTGGCGGTGGTGGGGACTGCATAAAAACTCTCTCCCCGAATCCTTCGCCGACCCCAGATGTGGTGTCCCCAGCTCCCCGCCCACCTCCTCTCCAGCCCTCACTCGGGATCTCCGCGCTGGTCACAAAAAGATGCAGCCCAGGTTTGAGATGCGGCTGCGGTCTGTGGTCGGTGAGACCCACGCGGCAAGGACCGGGTCTGGCGAGGGACCCCTGCAGCTCCCCGAGAAGCCGTTCCAGACACAACTTATTCCCCGTCTGCGGCCGGCGCTGCAGCGGATCCTTCCCGCCCCGGCACCCGCCGTCCGTCCTACCGCGCCCCCATGCGCTGTCGGGACCGTTCCGCTCCAGGGCTCCCGGCGCCTCGCTTACCTGGCCGGGGTCGCTCTGAGCCGGAACATGCAGCCTAACCCAGCCGGGCTCTCGGTGCAGCCTCCTCGCTGCCGCCTCGATCTGGCCCCGGCGGACCCGCACGGGCGAGGGCGGGAGCAGACGAGGGTCGGCGGCGCCGGGGCGGAGGCCGAGAGGCGGGCGCAGCGGGAGGAGGCGGCCGAAGCTCGCAGCCCAGGCCGGCCGCTGCCACTCAGCATCCCCGCCCCCGGCCGCCGCGCGGGGAGGGGTCGGCGAGGCCCGGCCTCCGGGGGGGGGTGGCGGGGGGTGGGTCCTACAGGGCCCCGGAGAGCATGGGCGACACGGAATCCCCGCGAGAGGGGTCCTCATGCTCTTTGGAGAAGCGGTCTCTGGGCGCCGATCGCGGACCGGACCCGGCATGGCAGGAAGAACCGGTCCTCAGGCCTGGAGAACCGCTAGCTGGAGAGGGGGCTGCGGTGGACATTGGAGACATAAGTTTCCAAGTCCTGCTGTCTACTTGGGGAAACTGCGTTAACAGTCCGAGTATCCCCAGCTTAGCCGCTTGGATCCAGACACATCCTCTCTGTACTCAAGATGGTTTTCAATGGCTATCCAAGGCGTTCTGTTTTAGCCTTGTCTGAAAGGCATCCTTGTCCAGAGAGGAGACCCACCAACTCCTCACCCCGCTCCCAGGGGTGGCAGCAAAGCAAGAGTCAAACAGCCAGGGGCTGAATTGTCTGGATTCATTGAGTAAGGGTTGTGTAAGGACAGAGCTCAGCTAAGAAATCTTCCTTTGTCTCCCACCCCCCATCCCCCATCAAAATTTCCCCCAAACTCTCAGGCAGTTGTCTGGAATGCTTCTGTCCACCAAGGTACAGAGCCAGTCGGTTTGGGGTTCCTCTCCTCCTCAGTAGCAGCTTCCATGGGCTATTTGCCCTTGAAATCTTTGCGCTTGACCGCTATTTCCAAACCCACCTGGGGTTGTCCACTTCAGCGCCTCCCTCCTGCTTTCCAGCTCTGGCTGTGTGCACTTGCACCTATCTGCACAACCTTACAGATTAATGGCTCTAGACCACCACTCAGGCCACTTCCTGTGTGAGAAGGTATCTGGGGCATTTTGCCAGGAAAAAAAAAAAATACATTTTTTGAAAACTCCACTACTGAAGTTTCCCACAGCTGGCCCTCTCACTGTATTGTAGATAGCATGTTAAGTCATCCATGCCCGTTGATTGTAGAGAAAGTATACAAATAAAAGGAGACAGTTTTTTTCCACATGCAAAGGTAACTACCAATTAACAACAGCTGCAAGCAGGAATGCCTCTTGATGTTGCTGCTCTGTCCAGATGGGGTCCTAGAAGGGTCCATGCCTGAAGGTGCTGATGCTGTTCCCATGACATCTCCCACAGATGAATCCCACTTCACTGAATAAGAAGCTTCCAGGGAGACATTCTACCACAAAGAAGTGTTAAAATGTTCTATTATGCAAAATCACATGCTAGAAATAGCAAGAGGGCTGACAGGTTAGGAATAAATTATTCAAAAATCTACATAGCATTGCAAGCAGAGAATTAACAAAAACAGCAACCATTCAAAAACACATATTAACAGAGTTTATGAACACTGTTAAATGCCTAATAAATATTACACAAAATTTAAGACTTATATTAAAAAAAGATGAAGGTAATTGTGGGAGAGTTGAATCACTGAGTTGAGAAGAAACACAAAACCAATTTTTAAAAGAGAAACTTTCGCCTTTCACCCTCTTCCTATAAATACTTTAAGGTTATCACGCTGGCTAAATCCATTCCAAAGAGAACACAGAACAAAAAACATCAAACGCTGTACTGTATATTCACAACCACTTGCCGTCTAAGTCCCCACCCCCAACCCACACTTTGTCAGCTGGTTGTTCATTGGTAGTACCAAATGTGCCAGGAACATTTGCATATAAAGTAGCACCACGACCTCCGTTCTATTAGTAGCCCTCCCTATATAGAAGCCATCGTGGGTGAAGTCATTTGATGTGCATTGCAGAGACATCCTTGTAAGAGGATCTGCCACAATGGTAGCAGAGTAAATGCCTGTTGGGCCATACAAATTAGCATGTATATGCCCAGTGTTAAATTCATAGAAGAGCCATGTGGGAAATAAAACACAAATCCCCCCCCCCACACACACACACACAATGTGTACAGCTTCTTGTGCTAACATCAAAGCCAGTGTTTGCTAAAGGTTAGACACAATTACACTAACTGGGAAATTAATGGAGTGACAACACAGTGCAAGACTGAGTACTGGCTAAAGCCCCGGAAGGGGGGCTCTGGAGAGGGAGTCCTGAGTGAGGGACCCTGGGGCATTGTCAGTGTTACTCCTGTCATGTGTTTGAGTCAAATTGTCAAAAAGCACCGGAAGGCATGAGTGAGGAGGAAATTAAAGAGTATCTACAAAGTTTAGTCAAATGACAAGGAGGCCTGGGAAGAAAATGATGATGAGCCACAGGTCATAAGGTAAGATTGCAGTGGAGCCTGGCTGGAGCGTGACAGCAAACTGACTTGCCTACACAGATGTCTCTGCTCTCTGAACAGCTGGACATGGCCCCCATCAGCCAGCTAGAGAGTGTTTCCTGTGTGGGCTCTTTCGTCATATTCTTTCAGGGTGTGGATAGGTGTGGTAGGTAAAGAAAGCACACGTTTGTCACAGGAAGGCAATGTACTTTCCCCACTATCAGCATGTTGAATAACTTCAGTTTCCCTGGTCACTGTAAAAATCAACTTCTCAGGTCCACCCCCAACACACCCACTGTGAAAGACTGCTATTTCCTAAAATTATATAATCATAAAGACACAGATTTGAAATCTATCCCTTTTGAAGATCTTGAGTGGAGGAAACAGTGGGTTTCCCACCAAAGATTCAGGCAGAGTTACAGGTCTGCTGTGGGCTCTGCAAAAAGTCACTGACTGAAAACTGATAATTCTGCCCTCTCATCTCATGGATGTAATTATATGAATAAGCTATCTGAAATTCTACACATCTATCATTTTCTTCTACAAATAAGCGTTGAGAAAAGGCGAGTCTGAACACCAAGACCTAAAGGGCCCTACTTTGTACAAGATCAGCATGCCAGACAGAGGCCACCTTTGTGACCACAGAAGCAGCCCATTCAAAGCCACCGTAAGACTGAGAAATACCACATCTGACTTCTGCTCTGGTGTGGCAGGTTTTAAGACAATGACCAAAAATAAGTCCATACATAGGAAAGGAACTTTTCTATTTTTCTACATGTTCCATCACCAAGGTGTGTGGCTGTCAGTTAAAGACAGCTAACAGAAACACCTCCAGTGCACAACAAACTTCACAAGTTCAGATGGACACATCCAAGTTGGGGAAATGGCAGCCAAAGTGTCAGACAGGGAGGGCCATGGGCTCCTCAGAAAGAGCTCTCTCTCTCTCTCTCTCTCTCTCTCTCTCTCTCTCTCTCTCTCTCTCTCTCTCTCTCTCTCTCTCTCTCCTGCAATATTGCCTGCAGACATTTTCTTGCATTACAAACCTTCTCAGAGGAGTACAAAAATACAAGAAGCCTGCAGGGATTAGCTGTCTAACAGTGCTCCTGACCTACCCAGAGGAAGTCTGTTCTAGCCTTCACAGCAACACCGTGAAAGTCTAGGCTATGGCTTGTGATTTTCCAGAGCTTTATCTCGGCTATGATGAATCATGTGGTGTGGTGCTTTCAAAACTTCCACAAGGGGAGGTTTTGCTCTTACCCTCACTGGTACCCATGGTGAAATTTGGATGATTCAGTAGCAAGGCTAAAAATGAGACATTATGAAACTAATATTAAGCCCGTGAGCTAAGTAAACCTTTTAACAGTGTCCAGCCTTGGGTATTTGGGTATTTGTCATTGCAACAAAAATCAGACTGATGTATCTATAAAATAAACATACATTTGTAGTAATTACTGGTTTAAATGGCTTATTTTAGTTAGTGCTAGAGTCAGATAATGCATTAGTTTTTGTTACTAACAAAAATATTGAATATCACAGATTACTGCCTTGCTTCCAAATGGACCCAGGTGATTTCCTTCTTACTTGAAGTAACAGAAAGGGTAAGAGATCATCTTGCCAGTGTCCTGGCTTATCATAGCCAAGCATCAAATGCCAATCTAGGTTTTCCAGACTTAACACAAGTAGACTATTCAGTCTCTAGTGTAGATTTCAGGGCCCAGGGAAGAGTGCTGGCCCCCATTGAACAAACTTTGCCAACACCGCTTTCTAAAAGGAGTTGAGTTATGGGGATCTCACATCTTAGAAATTGGACAACCTAAATACGTAAGTGCAGAACCTTTCCTCAGGGAAGCAACAGACTCTTCCTCCTAGCAGTGATGGTAGAAACCAACAGGGATGACAGAAAGGTCTAGACTGCCTTTCTGGCCCTAACAAAAATGCTCAAGTTGCATTATCTAAACTTTCTTTCTTTTTAAAATTTATTTACTTATTTATTTTAAATTTCATTTTATATTCCACCCACAGTTCTCCCTCTCACCCTTCCTCCTGATGTCCCACCCACTCTAATTCACCCCCCCCCCCCCCACACACACACACACACACCCTATTTCTCCTCACAAGTAAGTGTTCCCGTGGGGAGTCAACAAAGTCTGGCACAATAGATTGTGTCAGGGCCAAGTCCCTCTCCCATGCATTAAGGCTGAGCATGACATCC
The DNA here is from genome assembly GCA_030556225.1 of Cricetiscus sungorus. NCBI lineage: Eukaryota > Metazoa > Chordata > Mammalia > Rodentia > Cricetidae > Cricetiscus > Cricetiscus sungorus. The sequence continues at coordinate 53,455,314 of JANBXA010000398.1, read as the reverse complement.
CATTATAGGGAATGGGCTCCAACAAGCTAGCTCATGTACCAGGAATAAATCCTGGTCCTACTGCCAGGGGCCCCTTGGATACCTCGAGCTTCATAACTGTCTCCCACATACAGAGGGCCTAGTTCAGACTCATGGAGGTTGCACAGCTCTATGTTTAGAGTTCATGAGTTTCCATCAGAATGATTCTGTAGATTTCTCTACCCCGATCTTGACCTCTCTTGCTCATAAATTCCCTCCTCCTTCTCTTCGACTAGATTTCCAGAGCTCAGCCTGGTAGGTTGTGGATCTCTGCTTCTGATTCCATCAATTACTGGAGGAAGGCTCTATGATGATACTTGGGGTACTCACCAATCTGATGACAGGAGAAAGCCATTTCAACGAGTCATCCTTGTGGACTCTGGAGAATTTCCCTAGCACCAGGTTTTCCCCTAAACCCATAGTGGCTCTCCCTATCAAGATATCTCTTTCATTGCTCTTCTTTGAGATTCTGGTAGAATTCTGTGCTAAAGCCATCTGGTCCTGGGCTTTTTTTTTTTTTTTTTTTTTTTTTTTTGGTTGGGAGACTTTTGATGACTGCTTCTATCTCCTTGGGGGTTATAGGTCTATTTAAATTGTTTATCTAACCTCTATTTAATTTTGGCATGTGAAACCTGTTAGTCTGTGTCTTTTTATAAACTAGTTGAGTCCATTGATATTAAGGGATATTAATGACCATTGATTGTTAATTCCTGTTTTTTTTTTTTTATGGTAGTGTGTGTGTGTGTGTGTGTGTGTGTGTGTGTGTGTGTGTGTGTGTGTGTGTGCCCTTCTTTAGGATTTGCTGGTGTGGGATTATCTATTGTCTGTGTTTTCATAGGTACAGCTAACTTCCTTGGGTTGGAGTTTTCCTTCTAATGGTTTCTGTAGGGCTGGATTTGTGAATAGGTATTATTTAAATCTGGTTTGGTCATGTAATATCTTGTTTTTTCCATCTATGTTGATTGAAAGTTTTTCTGGGTGTAGTAGTTTGGGTAGCCATCTGTGGTCTCTTAATGTTTGTATAATGTCTGTCCAGGAGCTTAAATCTGAAGTTATTTTGATGGGTCTGGCTTTATGATGTTACTTGGCGTTTTTCCTTTGAAGCTCTTAATATTCTTTCTTTATTCTGTATATTTTGTGTTTTGATTGTTATGTGGCAAGGGAACTTTTTTATCCGGTCTATTTGGTGTTCAGTAAGCTTCTAGTATCTTCATAGGTGTGGGACCAGGCTGGCGGGAAAACTACTCATAACAAAATGGTGCCTGAAATGTGGCTACTAAGAACTCCCACTTAAAACTTAACAAAAGCTTAAAAAAGGGTTTTAGAAACAAAAGAATAGAGATAAGCAAGGCTTCTTAGTAACAGCATTTTTCTCAGGTGGGCTCTGTTTTGCTAGAGACAAGCAGGAGATTTGTGTATTTAGGGAGGTTTCTTGACTCAGCATAGCAGCAAAAACCAACAAGGCTTTTAAAGAGCTCTGCTAACAACTTGATGGTGTGTACGAGAGCTAGCAATGGCAGTGACCACATCTCTAAGCCGGCAGCAGCATGTTGCTGAATGGTAGCATAGACCAAAGCAGTGAGCACAGCTCTCTGTTCTGGAGATAAACATACCCCCCCCATTACCCCCGGCCACCTCCCTCCCTGCCCCTGATGTCTTTAATAGACAGTGACCAGAAGGAGATAAAGATTTCTCCTTCTTTCTCCTTCAGATTAAGGAAAATCCTCTAAAGGTTTACAGCATGTTTTAAAATATATGTAGGCTTGGGAAAGAAAAAGAAACAGGATAAAGTAGTTTTTTAAAAAAGTTAAGAAAAAGAGAATAGCTGGGTGTGGTGGCACACACCTTTAATTCCGTCACTGGGGAGCAAAGGCAAGAAAATCTCTGTGATTTCAAAGTGAACCTGGTGTACAAAGTAAATTCCAGGGCAGCCAAAGTTACACAGAGAAACCCTGTCTCAAAAAATGAAAACATAGAAGTAAAAGAAATAGAGTAATAAAAAAGCCACGTAAAGATGGAAAGCACAAAAAGAGTCTGGATACTGTATACTATTGTGATGTCTTTGTATTGTTTGACTGCTAGAGAAATAGCAACAACTGTTAAAATAAATGCTGCTGGATTGATTCAATTTATATATTTTAAAAATGCTATGACTTCAAAATTTAAGTCTAAGGACAAGTTACTGGGGAAAAAGGATTTCTATTTTTGTTTCCACAGAAAAGAAAAGGCTGTGGAGTCCTTCCAAACTAACATGGTTTGATCAAGCAAGACCCTCTAAAACAGTGCCCCAGGTGATCCAACATCCAAAACAGCTTGGACAAGGCAGCCTTGCAGACCACTACATTCAGGATTTCTGCATCTTCTTAGGATCCCCAAGACAGCGCCCCCTACCAGCAGGAAGCAGTTTAGAAAGAACAACGTCCAAATTCCCAAATATTGTTTATAAATGTTTGTTTTCACTTAAATGGGGTTGGTTACAAATGGTTAATGATCACAACCAATCTCTTTAAAGGTAAAAAGGAAAGTATGCTATAGATATGAATTCTTTGTTTTGGAATGGGTTTTCATTTATTGATACAAATTTAAGGTCAATTTTATGATATGTATATTTCTCCTCTTGTTTAGGTATTGTGTTATATAGCTCATTTAGAAATGTAATGTATAATTTAGCACAGATTATAGATAGTTACCGATGATAGTCAAAACTTAGAGTTAAGTTAGTTAGGTTTTCTAGATATACAGAGATATATATGAAATGGATAAATAATCTTCAAACCTTTCAAAGACCTACAGAATATGACATTTAAAATGTGTAGCAAGATATTCACCTTGTCTGCACCTGTGGCTTAGGCCATGCCCATTGGGGTGGAGACAGAGCCAGATGTGAGCTGGGGGAAAAGGCTGGGAAAGGGTCGGGCCCCTCCTTTTGGTGGTGGACGCTGGACAGCTTAGAATCCGGTGGAACCTGCCGCGTTCATCTACCTATGTTGTGAGTTATTTCTCCCTTAGTAAACATCTATTCGGCCTAATTGTTTATCCTGATCCTTATTAAATCACAATAAAAATGGTTTAGGGTTTTTCTTAACAGTGAGGCTCAACTGCTCCTGGCAACACCACCTGCATCAGAAAGAAAGATGGACATTGAAGAAACTCGTTATGTAGTTTACTTTCAATATGGCAAGACTAGCCATTTGGGCAAGATACTGCTCTTGTCTGGACTGTTTGACTTTATGCTGTATAAACTTGACATGCAGGACCCACAGGAAAGTGACTGCTGAAACAAGATGGACATTGCTACAGGATTCCTGCTTCATGGAAGAGTCTGCCAGACAGTCTACAGGACACAGAGAAAAGTGACTGACAAACTGCCAACACAGGTGTACAATTTAAAGTTTCCTGCTTTGCTGGGTAGTCTGCCAGACACACTGTGGCCTATAGACTGAAGATGGAACATTACAGAAGAACTTGGGGTGACTGACCAGGCAAGATGTCTCTGTCATTTATAGAGTTTATATTCTATTCTTCTGTGGTCTTGGAGGAAGTTGAAGATAGATAGGTATGGTTATAATTTTCCTTAGTTAGGAGTAAAGATAAGTTATATATAAGACTTTAGACCCACAAAGATAGGATAGATGATGAAATATTTTCTTTAAATCTTGCTAAATGTTAATGGACTGAATATTGTTAATTGTTATTCTTATTTGATAACTGTTTTGTTATATATTTTGCTATGTTAAGGTTAAAACCCTTCTTTTTATTTTAGACAGAAAAGAGAAGATGATGGGAGATGTCATTCTATAAATATGTTTCTCACATTGGTTAATGAATAAAGCCCTGTTGGCCAATAGTAAAGCAAGATAGGCAGGACTAGGAGACAAGGAGGATTGAGGGAGAGGTAGGAGGAGATTCAAAATGTATGACCAAGAGAGCAGAGGTCCGGACCCTCTCTCCAGTAAGATAACACCATGAGGAAACACTTAGATTAATAGAAATGGGTTAATATTTAAGACAGAGCTAGCCAAGAAGAAACACTAATAACAGGACAACAGCTTTATATCTAACACAGCATCTCTGTGTGCTATTTGGGGCTGGCATGGCTGTGGGACCAGGCTGGCAGGAAAACCATTCATAACACATAGGCATTTCCTCCTTTAGATTGGGAAAGTTTTCTTCTACGATTCTGTTGAATGTATTTTCTGTGCCTTTGAGCTGATATTCTTCTCTTTCTTCTATCCCTATTATTGTTAGGTTTTCTCTTTTCATGATGTACCAGACTTCCTTGACATTTTGTGTTATGACTTTGTTGGCGTTAATGTTTCTTTGACAGATGAATCTATTTTCTCTATTGTATCTTCAATGCCTGAGATTCTGTCTTCCATCTCTGGTATTCTGTTGGTTATGTTTGTGCCTGTAGTTCCTCTTTGTTTACCCAGATTTTCTATTTCCAGCATTCCCTCAGTTTGCGTTTTCTTTATTGCCTCTACTTCAATTGTCAAGTCTTGAGCTGTTTCCTTCTTCATCTCTCCCTCCAAGTGGTTACAGTAATTATGTCAGATAATGTCCATCTCTTTTGAGGGTAGATAAATGATACCACAGAAGCCACAGAATTAAGATCTAGAAAAGCAGTGACAGTAGAGTAACATCAAGAAAACAAACTTAGTTTTATTGTTGGAGTGTTTCCTTTAAATGTTGTGTGAATCGGGTTTATTGGCCAACACACACACACACACACACACACACACACACACACACACACACACACACATCACAAATGCCTCCTCCATTTTCTAGAGTATCATGAACTCAAGTCACAGCTGCTTCACAGATGTGTTTTCTATCTTTGTTAAGAAAATATCATGGGATTTGGGGTCTTGAGGCTGAGTATAAACAAAGGCTACTTTCTCACTAGTTACCAAACTTTAACATCATTAGTTAACCTCTCCAAACCTTAGTCTTCTTAATTTTGATTTGTTTTGAGAAAGGGTCTCACTATGTAGACCAGGCTGCCCTTGAACTCACAGAAACCTGTCTGCCTCTGCCTTTGAGTTTGAGTCCACTTTTAAATAAGGGTAAGATTACTTTCTGCATGGGGTTATTTTATTGCAATATATGTGGATGTTCCTATTACAAAGTATAAGACCTTTTAGATTTTCTCCCCTGGGAGTTGTACTCAGTGTACCCCCTCCCCCCTTATGCAGTCTGAACAGCAAACCAAAGTTAACATTCCACCAGGGTTCACCCTGAGGATTCAATGAGTTTATTATGCTTATTCACAGAGAATTAACGAGGTGGTATGGGTAGGGGGATAGATAACCCTAGAATAGCCATACTGAAAGATCTGTGCTCAGTATAGATGATCGATTCCTCAGACCTGCACAGGCCACACAAAGCCTATAAGTTCCAGCCCTCCCAGGGACTCTACCCCACCTGGGCCCAATCATACAAATGGCTGGGAGAAGGTGATGGAAACTCAGCTAAGGGACCTAGGACCCTTCCCCAACCCTTCCATCTATGAGGTAATGTCACAGTCCACAAGCCCTGTGGTGACTCACTAGGAAGAGCGGCTGATGTGGCTGCTGCAAATATGTGTTGCTTTTATTGGTTGATGAATAAAACTGCTTTGGCCAGTGGCAGGGCAGAGAGAAGACAGAGAGTCAGGGAGGCACCAGCAGCTGCTAGAGGAGTAAGATGGCAGGGCATCACTGGTAAGCCATAGGCCACTTGGCAATACGCAGATGAATAGAAATGGATTGATTTAAATGTAAGAGCTAGCTAGTAATAAGTCTGAGCCACTGGCCAAGCAATTATAATCAATACTAAGCCTCTGAGTGATTATTTTATAAGCAGCTGCAGTACCAGGTGGGACACAGAAAAGATTCTGGCTCCAAGCAGCCAATCATGAAGAAGGGGAATTTTGTTTGGAGGCCCTTACATTAGGGGAATTGATTTGCATTCTCCCTTTGACACCTGCCTGTACTTCACAGAGACAATTCTCTCTCACTGCCAGGGTCCAGGCAATCTTCTTTCCCTTGTCACCAGTCACATGACTTTACCACACTGTTTTTCAAAGGAAACGAGACTGAAGGCACAGAAGGTACAAATAGACACTGGAGTCAGTGAGAGGGAATCGAGAGTCCAGAAACAGATGCTCACATTCATGGTCAATGATTTTTAAGAAGCTCATTAGGGCACTTTGGTGTGATGGGGGGGGGGCAGGGCATATTTAACTAGTGGAGCTGAGGTACTGGACAGACACGTGCTAGAGGAAGAATATGAACCCCCTTATTCTACTCCAATTAGCTCAAAGTGCCCCTCAGCCCTCATAGGGAACCCTAGGAAAGCAAAGATTTATGACTCAGATTAAGCCTTAATTTCTTAGATATGGCCAGAAGGATAAATACTCAAAGAAAAAAGATAAAGAAGCCCATTCAAAGCTATTCAAAACTGAAAACTCGGGCACCAAGTCTATTCATAACTGAAAATTTTGTTTACCAAAGGGACACCATCAAGAAAAGAACCCACAGAATGGATGTCAATATTTTTTTTAACTATTTCTCTGGCAAAGGACTTGAAACCAGAAGAGAGAAAGAACCCTTACAAATCAACAATAAACAGACAAGTCATGTAATTATGAGTAAAAGATAGAAATAGATATTTCGGCAAGAAGATGTGGAAATGGCCAATAAGAACATGGGGAAGGGAATCTCACTAGTTGTCAGGGAAATACAAACCAAATTGACTAAGAAATAACTGACTACCAGTGCTAGAATGGCTAAAATAAAGAAGATAATAAGGCACGTTGGTTCGGAAGTAGAGAAACAGAAACCCGGTGAGTCACGTGAGGTTTGGCTGAGGTTTCGTTGCTTCTTGATACAGCGTTTTACTCCACAGTCCAGGCTGACCCAGAATTCACGGCAAAGGCCCCACTGGCCTCGGACTCACAGCAAGTCTCCTCCTGGGATTCCAAGCGTGAGAGTCCCAGAGAGCTCCTGACAGTGTTAAATGGCTGGAATGGTTTGAGCTTGTCGGGAAGACTGCCCTGGCTGCTGTGAGCGAGAGGGAGGGAACAAGACTAAAGATGAAGGCCCTTCTTCCTGAAGCATGGAGTGAGTGAGGCCAACGTGACCCGTAGTGACAATGGGGGGACAGTGCAGGCAGGGGCTGTCTAGGTGATGGCATCAGGCATTCAGACCAGGCAATGCATGCATGGCAGACTGTGCCGCTACGGGGACAGCAATGACCCAGTTCTTGTGGGGTCTTGGTGGTTGGGACCTAGCTGTTCCCTAAGTGGACACCAGAGCAGGTTCTGGGATATGCAGAGTGGAAGCTTCCCCCCCCTGGAGGGAGGGCAGATTTGGACCACACAGTGCCCCAGGGGCTCCGTAAACCTGGGCCACGTTACTTGAGTCAACCTTACCTGGAGTGACTTCTGAAGTCTCCTAGCTTCTGACAGAGCCTGGATTTCCTTCTTGTGATTAGCTGACATTATTCATTTGACTGGAAAGCATTCACTGTGATCCATCAGTGCCATGTGACATCACCACAGTCTGGGGCTGTGAGGTGGCTGTGAGGCCAACGTGACCCGCCGTAGTGACAATGGGGGGACAGTGCAGGCAGGGGCTGTCTAGGTGATGGCATCAGGCATTCAGACCAGGCAATGCATGCATGGTTTCCTCCAGTATCAAAGGCTTGTTCTCGGTGTGGTCAGCAAGGAGAGCATAGCTGCGCCCAATTCTCCAATCTGGAAGCAAAGAAGAGTCCCTGACACCTGATTCTAGGAGTGAAGCTTCAGTTCTGCAAATCCCAGGGTCTATAACCTATAACCTATAACCTGTGTGTGTGTATGTGTGTGTGTGTGTGTGTGTGTGTGTGTGTGTGTGTGTGTGTGTGTGTGTGTGTGTGTGTGTTCCGGAAGACAATTTAGGGGACTTGGCTTTCTCTTTCCACCACCAGTACCAAGGGAATGAAGGTCAGTTTGCAGGCGTGGCCTCCAGTACCTTTACCTGATGAATCCTCTCACTGGTCCCATGGTACTTTAGAAACCTTTGTAGCTTTAGAAATGAGAAAAAGCCATCAAGCCCCAATAGAAGTATTGATTCTCATGCCCACCGAAAGTTTTAATGCATTTATGGATTGCTGAGGAGATAAAAATTAACATGAAAAAATAATCAATAAACATATCCTAAAAATAAAGTCACATCCTAGAGCATCTCCGACTTCTACTGTAGGATTCTGGGTGTTCAGGGTTCCCTTAGGAACTTGAACTTTCTTTGACCTGATGAAAGCAGGCACTTCAGGCTGGGATGGAAAACAATATGATATGCCTGCTCAAAAGTAAACAGTTGTTAAAAGAGCTTTTCTACCCCAGAGCCCTCACAAGAAAAAGCAATTTGGTGTTTACTGATAACACAACAGGAATTCGGGGGAAATACAGCAAACTAGGAAACAATTTGCTCAGTCTTTTTCATTCTTTGTCTGACAGTGACCCAGGAGTGGGGCTTCCTCCTCAGTCCTGAGCCCTGGACAAAGCTCCCAGGCTCACAATTTGCCAAAGGAGGAAGCTTGCCTGGGCTTCTTTGTAACAATGGTGGCATCCGGCTAACACTGTAAGGGAGGAGATGGGTGATAAATACGCTGTAATTTTCAAGGAACAGGCTCGTGAAGTAGCTTGGAGAGAACGTATTAATGTCCTTCACTTCCCTAATAAAACAAAGCCATTGAAAGCTTGGGAATGCTAATGAACGCAGTTTTATGCAGATTCATTTTCTGTATGTATACGTTCACACACACATATGAGTTTAATGAATTCAGCTTTATTATATCTCTCAAACTTTGTAAAGCTAACTAGCAATGGTTTATAGCATTTGGGAAATTATAAGCAGGGGTTCCGGCTGAGATCCTGAGGCAGAGGGAAAGCCACAGGCCTGCCCCACAAGCTGTCTTCCCTGCTCTGCACAAGGCCATTGTTCTAAGAAGTAGCTACACCAAATATTCAGTGTGACAAGCAGATGTCAAAACAGTGGCTTCAAAAGGTTTGTTTTGAGACAATATCAGTTGATAATGTACGGGCCCGCAGGCAGGAAGGCCTGGGTTTGAGCCTCAGAAGCTGTGAAAAGAGCCAGGTGTGGGAGCCACACTTCTTTGTGGTCCCAGTGCTGGGAAGCAGACGCAGGTGGAAGCCCAGGGCTTCCTGGCCAGTCAGCCTAGCCTACTTGGCAAGTGCCAGGCCAATGAAAGACCTTCTCATTCAAAACACAAAGTGGGCTCAGTGGTGGTAGCATATGCCTTTAATCCTTTGGGAGGCAGAGGCAGGTGGATCTCTGTGAGTTCAAGACCAGCCTGGTCTACAGAGCAAGTGCCAGGATAGCCAGGACTACACAGAGAATTGTGTCAACAAACAAACAAACAAAAAACAACACACACACACACACACACACACACACACTCACACACACACACACAGACACACAGGGAGAGTCAGAGATAGAGAGCAGAGACAGACAGAGACAGGGATTCATTTGTTTTTCTTTATTCATAAAGTCTATTTGTATCTTGAGAAAACATTGCTATGGAATAGATTTGCTGAGTAAGAAGTTCCAGCAGAGACCAAGCGGTCTGAACCAGGTATTATTGTTCAATATCAATATTGATACTGATAGTATCTCACAATTAGACTTTAAAACATTTCTAAAGTTGAAGAGTAAGTTAGATCTCTACATCATAGCAAGTAACAACTGCCTGCCTGCTATCACCGTGATCCTTGGTGCGATTGACATGGACTCTAATCCTCTGGAATCATGAGCCCCAACAAGCTCTTTCCAGTTGCCCTGGCCATGGTGTCTCCTCATAGTAACAAAAAGCCAATTACATGTGTCTACAGTTGTATAAGGATTTATTTTATTTTTCGTATCTTGAAGCAGGGTCTTGTTACAGCTCTGGCTAGCATGGAACTTGTGATGTAGCCAGGCTGGCTTGATTTTGTGGTACTCTTCCTGCCTCGGACTCCATAGTGCTGTGATTACAAGCATACACCTCCATACATGGCCTGAGTTATTTCTACCTGGCATGTCTAGAGCGAGCAGATCACTAGAGACAGAAAGCAAACTATTGGTTAACAGGGCTGGGACTGGGGGAGGATGGGGGGAGGCGACCGCTGTTGAATGTATATGCGGTTTTTATTTGATGCTAAAATAGTCTGAACTTAGTGGTAATGATGACATAACCCCGGTGGATGTGCCAGAAGCCACAGAATTATAAACTAAAATACAGCCAAGCCAAGACTGGTGGTACAGGCCTGTAATTCTAGCTATTAGGGAGGCTGAGACAGGAGGCTTGCAAATTCAAAGCCAGCTTCAACTACAGAGTGATTCATGGTCAGCCTGTGAGAATTAGTAAGAGCTTGTATCTAAGAATGAAAAGTAAAATAAATAAATTCATAAGAAATTAGAAATGTAGTTCAATGGTAAAGAACACAGGCAAGTCTCTAGTTTTAATCTTCAGAGAAGTATAATAAATTCATTAGTCAGTCACATATTGTGGTTAAATTGTGAATTTTATGTTTCGTGTATTTTAATTCCAAGAAGAAAAAAAAAAAACATTTTCAGGTATGGTTTCACAGGCTATAACCTCAACATTCAGAAGACTGATTATAGAGCATTAATTCATTATACAGTGAGTTCAAGGCCAGTCTGGGCTACAGAGTGAGACCCTGTCTTACACACACACACACACACACACACACACACACGAAGTTGTTATTCTGTTTGGCTGTACTAGGGATTGAAAATAGAACCTCATCCATGACACCCTATCACTTAGTTATATCATCTGTCCTGGCATATATTTTCCCCACCTCCGTGTGCATGTGTATGCAGGTGAGCTCACCTATGTGTGCACCTATAAAGGCCAGAGGTCAGTGTTGGTGTCTACCTCTATCATTCATCATCATCATCGTATTATTATCATTATTATCATCATCATCATCATCATCATCATCATCATTATTATCCTTGCTGTTATGTGCTTTGATGTTGAGATGTCAGATCCTCTGGAACTGGAGTTATAGGCAGCTGTGAGCTGCCACGTGGGTGCTGGAAATTGAACCCATGTCCACTGGAAGAGCAGCCAGAGCTCTTAACCATTGAGCCATCTCTCCAGTCCCAACCTTATCTTTTAAACAGAATCTCTCTCATTAAATAGCCAAAACTAGCTGTTTTGGCTAGGCTGGCTAGCCAGCAAGCACAGTATTAGCCTGTCTTTCACATCCCCTACTCCCAAGCCACCATGCCTGGCTTGCTAAGTAGATGGTGAGGATTAAAACCCAGGTCCTCATACTTGTGCTGTAAGCACATGTACCACACGAACACACACACACACACACACACACCTCACATTCACACACACATGCACACACACACTACTAAACCAAAATAAAGCCACTACTAAACCAAAATAAAGCCTGGTATGGTGGTACACAGCTCTAATTCCAGCACTTGGGAGGCAGAGACAGGTGGAGTTTGAAGCTAACATGGTCTATAGAGAGAGTTCCAGGATAGCCAGAACTTCACAGAGAAAGCCTGTCTTGGAAAAGAATGTATGTAGACCAATAGAACAAAATCAAAGACCCAAACATTAGTAACATGATCTCAGCTATTTACTATTTGACAAAGATGCTAGAAGCATAAACTGCAGGGAGAAAAGCATCTTCAACACATGGTGCTGGAAAAACTGGATGTGCACACGCAGAAGAATGAAATTAGACCCTTGCACAAAAGCTGACTGCAAATGAAACAAAGACCCAGATGTGAAACCTGAAACACTGAAATCAATAGAAGAAAGCAGCAACACCCTATACGATGAAGGTGTAGAAATAGACACTCTGAATTGGACTCTATTTGCCCAAGAATTAAGGCCAACAAATGACAAACTGTTGATCCACCTGCCTCTGCCTCCCAAGTGCTGAGATCAGAGGCATGCACCACCATGCCAGGCTTTGTTTTTGTTTGGTATTTACTTTCTGTCTACATATTTTTAAAAGGCTATCAGGGTGGGGCTCCAGTGATGGCTCGGTGAGTAAACCACTTACAGCACAAGCATTAGGACCTGGATTTTGTTGCTCATCACCTACTTAGCAAGCCTGGCATGGTGGCAGGGGAGCGGAGCACTAAAACTAAAGTGCTTACATAGCTTTATAAACCATTAACCAGGCAAAAAGAAATCCCAGAGGGCGGGGCAGAGTCTTTGATTGCTACACATCTGGCCTGCCTATTTTCATTCAATTTGACACAAGCTAGAGACATCCTAGAGGAGGGAACCCTAACTGAGAAAAATGCCTGCATAAGATTGGGCTGTAGGAAGGCAAGTCTGTGGGGGCATTTTCTTAAGTAGGGACTGATGGGGAAAGGCCCAGCCCATTGTGAGTGGGGACACCCCTGGGCTGGTGGCCTTGGGTTCCATAAGAAAGCAGGCTGAGCAAGCTATGGGAAGCAAGTCAGTAAGCAGCAGCCTTCACAGTCTCTGCATCAGCTTCTGCCTCCAGGTTCCTGCCTTAGCTGCTTATATGGAAGTGTGAAATAAACCCTGTCTTCCACAACATGCTTTTGGTCAGTGTTTTGTCACAGCAGTAAAAATCCTAACTAAGACAACGTCTGACAGAGGATTAATATCCAGAATATATAAAGCACTTAGGAAAAACTAAAGAATAAACACAACACACACGCACACACACACACACACACACACACACACACACACACCCCACAGGACCATTTTTTTGAGAATTATCAAAAGAAGAAAAACAAATGACTAAGAACAGCCAATTACAAATACTGGAGGGGGGGTTGGAAAAAGGGAACAGTTATTCACTGTTAGTGGGATTGCAAATGGTCCCACCAAAATGGAAATTAGTGTGGAGAACTCTTAAAAAGCTAAAAATAAGTCTACCATGTGACCCAGCTATATCACTCCTTGACATATATATATGCCCAAAGGACTCAACATCCTACTCTACCATTCTTGTTCAGCCATGTCCATCCCTGCTCTGTAGCTAGAAATAGAAAAAACGTAAATGTCCTTCAATCCAATGGATGAACAATACAGATGTGGTACATGTACACTACGGACTACTATTCAGATGTAAAGGAAAATGAAATCATGAACTTTGCAGTCAATAAATGGAACTAGAAACAAGTGTATTGAGTGAGGTAACCCAGGCCCAGGAAGACAAATGGCACATACTCTTCCTCATCGGAGGCTCCTAGCTCCAAATCTTAAGATGTGAGTACATCTCCTGGAGTTACTGCAGAAGCCGGTAAAAAAGAACCATCAATGGGGCACAGATATGGGGGAGCAATAGAGAGGGGAATAGCAGGGTTCCAGTGGTGTGATGGGAAAATAGGGAAGCGGGACTCTAATTAGGGATGGAGAGGGAGAAATTCAGAAGAAGAAATAATAGAAAGGATATTTTTAAAAAAGCCATTATTAACCACTACCTAAAAATGTGCAATACATATAAGTCTATATATAGATAAATATACATATATTATTTAAATCAAAATTTCTCATCCAGGCTAAGAATTCTCCCTCCAAGAGCCAAAGGCTGTGTGACATAAGATTCAAAAACCAGGCATGAAGAGTTCTCTTTTGAGTTGTTAGTTAGGGTTGTCCATAAGCCTCCCAAAACATTACAGACTATTACTATTGAGTTTGGTTGTCCCCCAAGAAGCAGAAGGTTGTACTTCTGACATGGGTCTCCTGAGCTGGGAGTGACCTGACTGTCCCCTCCCTGAAGATGGCACAAAAGCTTCCAAAGGAGAGAGAAGTAACAAACAGTCTGGAGCTATGACGCCTATGAACCACAACGATGACCAGCATTGCATGATAACACTAAGGGTGCACTAGTGGCATGCATACCTTAGCAGTAATCAACAGCTCTTTAACTGGACTTAGAGCCACTCAACAAGAGGGAAGCCTTGTACAGTGCTGGAAAGCGAGCCAACTACCAGTGTTAGCGAAGTCATGGATCCCTGATGAGAACCTACAAATACCACTATACTAAACCAGCATAATCCCTAACTACATTCTAAATACTTGTCCTCACACTCACAGATAAGTGTAGTCCTTGTCCCTCATCAAAGAAACTGCTCTTTGCAACAGACAGAGATTATTACAAAAAAATTACAACCAATCCAAATGTAATTTTGGAACCCAGTTCCAGTGGATACTTCTACAATACAATTCCCACACCTAAGGGTTGGGGAACATTGTGGAAGAGGTGGTGGGATGAGTGTAAGAGTCAGTGGAGTTTGCTGTGAGGTTATGTCAGAAGCTACATCCACAAAGCCGCACAACATGATTGCTTGAATGTGAGCTGAACAAGAACACCCATGTGCATGCTAACATGAAAGGAGCAAAGCTCATAAAGCCCCAACCCTCCACATGGAACTGGAAACTGAGGAATACAGAGAGCAGGAGGAACAGTATTCCTTAGGGAAGAGCACACCAGCTAGTTATCCAATACAGACACACGTGCCATGAATTTGAAGGAGCAAGGAGAAGCATATGGGACGGTGCAGTGCCCTCGAGGCCAGAGTACCAAGACAGAGGTACACTTGGTGGCGTGTGTCGGGATTGAAACACTTAACAGACCACCACGAGAAGTGAAGAGGAAGCTGCTGCCATTTATTACAGAGAGTAATGGGCTTATATACCCAAGCCAGGGGATGGGCTAAGCATAGGAGAAAGTCATGCACCACCCACACCCGGGTCAAGGCATGGGCACTGCACACCACAAAGTTATGAGAACAACCTTGTTTGATCAACCTTGAGAGCACAGGAGTTCTACAGCTGTGTGGGGGAGAGAGAGAGCTGTAAGGGACAAGTACTTAAATTTCCCAACAGCATGGTTGTTGAGGGGAAAATTATATAATTGCACTCTCAAAAAATAAAAGTATGCTGGGTGTTGTTGGCACACACCTTTAATCCCAGCACTCAGGAGACAGAGGCAGGCAGATCTCTGTGAGTTCGAGACCAGCCTGGTCTCCAAGAGCTAGTTCCAGGACAGCATCTAAAGCCACAGAGAAACTAACCCTGACTCGAAAAGCCAAATAATAACAATAACAATAATAATAATAATAATAATAATAATTAAAAAAAGTAATAAAATTCTAAAACTTAAAAAAATAATGAGAAGAATGGAGGGAAGGATATATATGTATTTGGAGTCAGGAAATGACTATGTAGCCCCAACTGGATTTTTCACTCTCCATCTTTCTGCCTGAGCCTCCTGAGTGCTGGGACTAGATACCACCATGTCTGGTTTTGCTATATAATTTTGCAAATCATCTTTATGCATGACTCCATAGATGAGAACTGTGTGCTTATGTTTGCTGTTAGAGTGTTGTCTGCCTCATGCACTTATGTACTTGGAGAGAGGAATAAATTTAATATTCTGTCTAGATAATCATCAAAATTTTTCTTTGACACAACACCAAAACCCAGTGAGCAGCAGTTTTTAGAGGTTGGTTGCGGTGTGGAATCGGAAGCCACATCAATTGTGACAGAGTGAGACTAAAGGCAAAGCTTTTTTTTCGAAGGAAACACACAGTGCTGTACACAAAGTGGGAGAGAGGCCAGGTGACGCCAGCATTGATGCGTGAGTGGCAAGAGAATTAATTGCTCAGCATAAGGAGTAATCTATGTTGAGCGGTTCAGAGGCTGCCTTTGGTTTACAAACACAACGCTTCTTCAAACAGGAAGGAATTTGGGCTGGTAAAGGCAAGCTCCACAAGGAAACCATAGGGGTGTACATAGCACAAACCTCAGCCTGCTTCAAACCTTTGTCCAGGCAGGGATTTTTCTAACACAGTGCCAGGGGTAGAGAGAAGACTACACAGCCAGCCACCAGCAGAATACAAACTTCTGAGGACACTGGTGTCACTGCGTTTCCAGCATTGGGAGAGGCTTGAAAATCTTTCGGGGACTGTGGTGGTTTGAAAGAAAATGGCCCCCAAAGGGTATGGCCTTGTTGGAGGAGGTGTGTCACTGTGGGCTCTGAGGTCTCCTTTGCTCAAGCTTCCCTCAGTGTGACAGTCAGTTGACTTCCTGTTGCCTGCAAGAAGCAGCACTCTCAGCTCCAGCACCACATCCTCCTGCATGCCGCCATGCCCCCTGTCATGACGATAATGGACAGAACCTGTGAAACTGTAAGTGAGCCACCTCAGTTAAATGCTTTCTTTATAAGAGTTGCTGTGGTCATGGTGTCTCTTCACAGCAATAGAAACCCCTAACTAAGATAGGGACTGAGGATGTAGAGTGTTTCTTAACATGCATGAGGCCTTGGTTTGGTCTTCCAGCACCCTACAGGCACATGCCTGTAATCCCAGTACTCAAAAGTTGGAAGCAGGAGGATCAGAAGTTCAAGGTCATCCTTGGATACAAAGAAGTTTTAAGCAGCCTAGGCTAAAGACTGTCTCAAAACACCACCACCACCAAAATCAGTCTTTAAAACATTGCATTATTACAAGTAGGTTTTTCCCTGCCAGTCTTGTTCCACCGCCACGCCAGCCTCCAATAACACACAGAGACTCTGTATTTGATATAATGCTGTTGGCCAGTCACTAATTTCTTATTGGCTAGCTCTGTCTTAATGATTAACCCATTTCTATTAATCTAAGTATTTCCAAGTGGTCTCATCTTACCGGAGAGAGGACCAGCATTCTGCTCTCTCCAGGCTCTCCATGTTGACTCCTCCCAACTACTTTCTCTTTCCTCCTAGTCTCCTAGTCCTTCCTATCTTCCTTTCCTATTGGCTAACAGTGTTTTATTCATTAACCAATACAAGAAACATATTTACAGAATGACATCTCCCATCATCTCCTCTTTTCTGTCTAAAATAAAAAGGGTTTTAACCTTAACATAGCAAAGTATACCACATAACATTGCATAAATGTAAAGAGTTTTCTTTGTTCTTGCTTGGCATGAAACATTTAAAAGGGAACTGTGATGATGGCTCAGTCAGTAAATTGCTCACGTTCCAAGCAAGAAGACCTGAGTTCAATGCCCAGAACCCTTATAAGAAGAGCTGGGTGGGGTGACACACACTGGAATCTTAGTAGGGAAATAGAGACAGATGGATTCTTGGGGCTTACTGACAACACAGCTTAAAGCAGTGGTTCTCAGCCTTCCTAATGCTTCCCCCTTTATTCCTTTAATATAGTTCCTCATGTGGTGGTGACGCCCCAGCCATAAAACTATTTTGTTTTTGCTAATTCATAACTAACTTTGCTACTGTTATGAATGATAATGTAAATATCTGATATGTAGGAGATCGGATATATCCCCCAAGGGGTCACGCAGTCCACAGGTTGACAACCACTGGCCTGCAGTAATCAGTGGTCTCCAAGCCAATGGCAGAGTCTCAAAACAATAAAAACGAAAGAAACAAGGTAGGTAGCTACTGAGACATGGAGCCCAAGGTTGACCTCAGTCCTCACATGCAGGAGCACACATATGTGCACCTGGAGAACATGAACACACACACACAAATGCACACATGTAATGTGGAAAAATTAAAAGCCCTCTTTAAAGCGTATAAGTTCATTTCTTTAATCTTGTTTGCATCTTTCTCTATCTGTGAGCTCACATGTAGACAGCAGTGCCAATGCAGGTAGCAATTTTATCCACTGGACCCCAAAACATTTTCTTATGTTAGCAAAAATCTGTCTGCTCCAAGATTTACATCTTCTCCTGATGGTGAGCAACACAGAACGCAGTTTCCACAGAGGTCCTCGCTTTTCATGCATTTCACAAGTCCACTGAGCCTATAGGAATGTTATTTGCATTTGTATCATGCCCTACGCCCCACCTTGCTATCAAGCACTTTCTTTACCAACACCCTGGGAAAAGCAAGACATGTGGAGTAGAGAAGGCTGGGGATTAGTATGACCAGGACCCGACCCCAGCTGCATGGTGGTCAGGTAAGAGAATGCCAGGAAGCCCCAAGGAACAATCTCCGAATTACTTTCACTCAGATTCCAGAGCACTGCCTGTTCTCAAACTCAGCATTTCCACCCCACACATGAAGTTTTCTGCTCTCAGAGAAGCATGATGGCTTAGTCTCAAAAAGCAAAGACAGTAGTTTCCTGCCATCGTTTCTTACCAGCTACCAAATTTGTGTAACTTTGGAGTGTGTTGTCTACAAATGTTTGACTTTTAAAATTATTGTTTGAACTGCTGAACCGAATTTCATGAGAAATCATTCAATGAAGTTTGGCTTGGGATTAGGATGGCTTTTGCATCGGTTTCTGAGAGGGTCACAACCATGCCTGTGGTGTTTTGTTCTACAGATTTATGAGAAGTGGAATTGTCAGTGCTGACCATTATAAAATCAAAGCATCAGTCAACTCTGAAAAATCTTGAGGGCAGTCAGTAAAGTGCTTGCAAGGCAAGCATGAGAGGCTAAACTCATTCCCACCTGTTGTTGCAAGGATTGACGTTTCTTCTTTATCCTGTGTTGAGGCTGGAACTCAGGGGCATGAGCATGCTGGGTAAGAGATTTACTACTGTGCTGTGTCCCAGCTAGTTTTCTGTTTGTTTGGTTTTTTTTTGTTTTTGTTTTTTTTTTTTTTTGAGGCAGTAACTCCAGCTAGGCTAAATCTTGTAATCCTCCTGCCTCAGCTTCCCATGCTGGATTGCAGGCTCTGTCATCACGCTTAACAAGGCCTGCTTTGACTGGGCTCTGAGCAGAGGAACTTTAGGGCCTGCTTACAATGGGCACATAGCACATGGGTGTGGCATTTTTGACTCCTCTTGCAGCCCCCTAGCTTGACCTCACAGAGTAGCTGTCCAGTGAATTAAAAGAAAACAGTTGAAGGAGACTGGGGGCCTTTGAGGAAGGATGGAGGACCAGTGTTGGGATTCATATGGCTTCTCTGTCAGGCTCAGTATCCATTGAGCAGAGAGGACACACAGACACCTCAAGATCGATCAGAGAGAGGGACCACAGCAGCCAGCAGGATGTTAGGATGCTGCTTTTCTTCATTTGTTTCTAATCAAATGTTCTGGCTGGAGGACTCTTCCTGCTGCGGCAGGGTGGGAATGTTCCCACCAATGTTGTATCAGAAGGATCTGGTTCCTCTGTTTGCAAAATAGCTATCTCTGCAATCACAGAAATCACCCCAGGTGGTTCCCAAGCAGAAGGCTCCTCTTTAGTTTTCTTTGGTGATTCCTGCCTGCCTGGCCTGCCCTAGGTCAGTCCTGAAAGTGTGGGACTTAGTTTGGAGGACAAAAGAGAAGATGCCTGGCAATCAGGCCTACTCTTGCGCTTTCTTCTTATAGAGGAGCAAATGTAATGTGGCCCTTGTGACATGCCCAGTGACCTTGGGAATTCAGTAAGGGAATAGAGGGGGTCAAATCATATGCAAGCCCGGTCGGTACTCAAGTGACTCATGAATGTTTAAAAATTCATTTTGGAAGTTCATCAGTCTCTGAGGCAGGCCTGTCTCCTCCCTTTTCATTCTCCTGATCCCTGCTTGGACAGCCCCTTCCCTTAATTTTTGGCCACTTCTGGCACAGTGTCTATGCCTAGAGACTCTCCTTGAATATTCTTAATCCCTAGAGACTGGGTGGGATGCCTGGACCAAAGGCAGCCTCTTTTCTGGTCAATGTAATGCCATCAAAAATCTTGTGGTGCGGTTGGAAGTCATGGTCCTAGTAAATGTGTGAGTATTTATAATTGGTTACTACTTTCAGTAAAAGGCTACCAACAACACAAAACTATAGTAACACTACTGCTTAACTAACAAAGCCTTTTCATTTGCATAAGGCTAGACATCAAGACTGAAAACAATTTGGGCTCTAGAAGTTGCTGTTGAAAAGGACCCATTCTCTTTTTTAACCCACTGGCCCCAATAAGTATGTTTTCGTATATATGATCACACTTATAGGAGATGAGCCTTCCCTCCACCCTTGAAAACTACAAATCCTTTTCAAGGCCTTTATATTTGCTATAATATTGTCAGGAGACAAACCCCTGAGTCTGTCTGTGAGGGACTTTTCTGGATTGTCTTAACTGAGTTGGAAAGCTGTTGGAAACAGCTTGGAGTTAAGAGTTGGAAACCCTTAATGTTGGCCCTGCCCTCATGCAGCTCACTTTGCTGGTGGAGTAATTGTGTCACCGTTACTGTTGTCCTTGGAACTTGCCCTAGGCTGCCAGTGGTTTTCTTCCGTTAATCGAATGTTTACATCCAGTTTGGGTCAGAACTGCTTCTCCAGCCTGGAGTGGATAACTGATAAATGTTTATGATCTTCACTGAGGGCAAGATGCTCTGCTGGTGACCTAAGAATAGAGGGATCCAAGTCTGGACCTTATCTTCAGTGTCCACTAAGATATGTGCAGAGTTCTCATTAGGAAAGTGCTAAGCAAAAGGCCTTCTTCATTGCTGACAATAAGAGGAAATGAGCTCATGTTTAACAAGAATGACCTCTGGGAAGATGTATTAAAGTGTTTTCTATGTAAGTCTGAGGACAATGCAGAGCTTTTAAAAGATTATATCCACCTGGACTTATACTGTGTATTAGTTATTTGTCCCATTGCTCAAACAAATCAAAACCAACTGAAGGAAGGTTTGCTTTGTTTTTGACTCAAGGGTGCTGTCCATCATGGTGGAAGTCATGGCAGCAAAAGTTTGAGGCAGATGGTCACATTGTATCTGTAGCAGGAGAGAGGGGGAGAGGGGAGGGAGAGAGGAGGGAGGAGGGGGATGGGGAGGGGGAGGGGAGGGAAAGAGAGAGGGACAGGTTGGGCTCTGCTTTCTTTCACTTTTTTATTCAGTCCAGGACCCCAAATCAATGAATTGTTTACATTCATAATAGGTCTTCCGAATTCAGCTTAATCTAGAAGATTTCTCACAGACATGGCTGATGGGAGATGTTATTCTGTATATATGTTTCTCATACTGGTTAGTAAAGCACTGTGGCCAATAGGAAACAAGATAGGCGGGGCTAGGAGACCAGGAGGAAGAAAGAGGAAGTAGTAGGGAGGAGTCAAGATGGAGACGGGAGGAAAGAAGAGGCCAGCCACGGCTCCCGATAAGATGAGCCACGTGGAAATACTTAGATAAGTAGAAATGGGTTAATAATTAAGACAGAGCTAGCCCATTAACAATGATAATAACTGGCCAACAGGATTGTATAAAATACAGAGTCTCTGAGTGTTATTTGGGGCTCACCATGGCGGCAGGACTGGGAGGCCGACGGGGAGGAACCTGCTGTAACACATGGCCAGTGGTTTGTTTCCATGGTGATTCTAAGTCCTGCTAAATTGACAATCAAGGCCAACTACCACATGCTACAATAGACACTGTCTTTTTGTTTTGAGATAGGGTCTTACTGTATAGCTCTGGTTGATCTCACATGCTGGTTTTTCTGCCTCTGTCTCCCAAGTCTCAGAATTATAGGTGTCACCATGCCTAGCTAATTAGCACTCTTTATGAGACATCTGCTGGCCAGTGAGGACCCTGGGGGCAGCATCACCAGCTATCAGATAGCTCAGATGGTCATTATTGAATCTCTAGGATCAAGCCTGATGCCTGCTTTGTTGTAGACAGTCACCCAGCCTTTGATTAAAGGAAAGAGAGATGGATTTCATTACCCACTGCCTGAGAGTGTTGCATAGTTGATTTCTTATTTATGAAAGTGAAGAAGACGCCAGAAAGAGAAACTACCAGCACTGTCAGCCTGCCCACACAACATACAGCTTGAAGAATAATGAACCTTAGATCCCAGTTAAGAGCCTTGAGGACTGATCACCAGAAATCAAACTTGAGTAGACTTGGAAATGGACCAGAAAAGTTCAGGTGGACCCTGAGCTCAGTCTGTAGAAGATTAAAGCAAGAAATCCAGTTTAGGCCCCTTTAAATGAACCACAAATTGGAGTCTGAGATATGATGACTTTCAGATTCATTTAAACGTTGCACTTACAAAAGGATTGCTTAGCAAATGGCCTCAGGGTTATGGTTCTTTCAAACTGGAAACAATATTGCTCTAAGATGTGATAGCTTGACATATTGTGGTGCTGTAAGAGAATGTATCAAAAAGCAAGCCAAGCAGACACTCTGTGTGTGTGTGTGTGTGTGTGTGTGTGAGTGTGAGTGTGTGTGTGTGTGTGTGTGAGTGAGTGTGAGTGTGTGTGTGTGTGTGTGTGTGTGTGTGTGTGTGTGTGTAGGTCAAAGGACAACTTTATGGAGTTTGTTCTCTTCTTACATCTTTACATGGGTTCTGGAGTTTGAACTTATGCAAAATCTTTCTCTGCTGAGCCATCCTGTTGCACTTTTTCTTTTCTTGGTATTTTTTTTCTTTTTCTTAATTAAAAATATAATTTAATAGTTTTACATGTTTATCCCAGTTTCCTCTCCCTCCCTCCCTCCTTTCTTCCCTCCCTCTTACCCTCTTTCCCCCCCTCACATGCACCCTGACCACCCTCCCCTCCCATCCCCCCACCCCCATTCCACTTGTAGGGCTATGCTATCCAGGTGGGGTCATGTAAATCTGTCAAGTCATTTGAAGTAGGGACTAGGACTTCTCTCCTGTCTCCAGGTTAAGGGGGTATCCCTCCATGGGGCATATGTCTACAAGGTCATTTTGTGCACCAGTAATACATCCTAGTTCCACTGTCTGAGGTCCCTCAGACTGCCCAGGCCTTCTAGCTGAGACCCATATTCAGGGGGTCAGAGTCAGTCCCATGCTGGATTCCCAGCTATCAGTCTGGGGGACCCATTAGCTCCTCCTTGTTCAGGTCAGTTATCTTTGTGTGTTTCTGCAACCTGGTCTTGTCCTCTCTCTGCATCTGGATTCTAGTTCTACTCAGTGTTTAGTTATGGGTGTTTGCTTCTGTTTCCAACAGGTACTAGATGAGGACTCCATGATGGTGGATAATTTAGTTGATGATCTCACTATCAGGGAAGGGCATTTATGGTAGCCTTTCCATGGTTGCTCAAATTGTTAGTTGGAGTCAGTCTTGTAGGTCTCTAGACCTTTCTTTAGGTTCAGTTTTCTCTTCAAACCAATAATGGCTCTCTCTTTTATGTTATCTCTCTCTCTCTCTCTCTCTCTCTCTCTCTCTCTTGTGTGTGTGTGTGTGTGTGTGTGTGTGTCTGTCTGTCTGTCTTCTATTCTTACCCTGACTCAATCTTCCTAATCGCATGTGCTTTCTTCTCCTCCCCTTCTCTTTCTCCTAGTTCTCTCTCCATTCACTGCTCCCCCATTTCCCATGTGCTCTGGGGACTTGTCCCTTCCCCCTTTTGTGAGGGACCATATATGAATCTCTTAGAATATACCTTGTATCCTAGTTCCTCTGGCGGTATGTATTATAGGCTGGTGATCTTTTGCTGTAGGTCTAAAATCCACATATGAGCGAGTACATACCATGTTCCTCTTTTTGTGACTGGGTTACCTCATTCATGTTTTCTTCAAGTTCCATCCACTTGCCTGCGAATTTCAAGATTCCATTATTTTTTTTTTTCTGCAGAGAAGTATTCCATTGTGTAGATGTGCCACATCTTCTTTATCCATTCTTCTGTTGAGGGGCATCTAGATTGCTTCCAGGTTCTTGCTATTACAAATAATGCTGCTATGAACATAGTTGAGCACATGTCTTTGTTGCATGAATGTGGATCATTTGGGTATATACCTAAGAGGAGGAACTTCTGGGTCCTGTAGTAAACTAATTCCCATTTTCCTGAGGAACCGCCATAGTGATCTCCAAAATGGCTGTATGAGCTTGCACTCCCACCAGCAGTGGAGGAGTGATGGGAGATGTTATTCTGTAAATATGTTTCTCATACTGGTTAATTAATAAAGCACTGTGGCCAATGGGAAAGTAAGATAGGTGGGGCTAGGAGACAAGGAGGAAAAGAGGAAGTAGTTAGGAGTAGTCAACATGTGGAGCCTAGAGGAAGCAAGATGCTGGCCGCCGTGCTCGGATAAGATGACCACGTGGAAATACTTAGATAAGTAGAAATGGGTTAATAATTAAGACAGAGCTAGCCCATAAACAATAATAGCAACTGGCCAACAGTATTGTATCAAATACAGAGTCTCTGAGTGTTACTGGGGGCTGGCGTGGTAGTGGGGCGGTGGGACCAGACTGGCGGCGGGGAAAACGTGCTTGTAACAGAGGAGTGTTCCCCTTTCTCCAGCATAAGTTGTCCTTGGTGTTTCTAATTTTAGCCATTCTGGCAGGAGTAAGATGGTATCTCAAAGTTGTTTTGATTTGCATTTCCCTGATAGCTAAGGATGTTGAGCACTTTCCTAAGTGTCTTTCAGCCTTTTTGATTTCCTCTATTGAGAATTCTTTCTTCAATTCTGTACTCCATTTTTTAATAGAGTTATTTGGTGTTTTGTTGACTCATTTCTTGAGTTCTTTGCATATTTTGGAGATCAGTCCTTTGTCAGATGTAGGATTGGTAAAAATCTTTTCCAAGTCTGTGGGCTGCCATTTGGTCTTGTCCACTGTGTCCTTTGCCTTACAGAAGCTTCTAAGTTTGAGTAGGTCCCATTTATTAATTTTTGAAGTTTTAGTTCCTTTGTTCCTTTGTTTTTTTTTTTTTTTTCGATAGGATTTCTCTGTATAGACATGGCTGTCCTAGAACTAGCTCTGTAGATCAGGCTGGCCTCCAACTCACAGAGATCCACCTGCTTCTGCCTCCCAAATGCTGGGATTAAAGGTGTGGGCCACCAACACCCGGCTCTAGATGTTACTTTTAATTGGAAGCCTTTACTCCCTCCTTGAGCCAGGTACGTGCAAGGCATCTGTGCATTATTCTGTGTCTCCCTTATGATGTGACCACCCGCTCACTTCTGCACATGGGCAAGTTAGCTACTTAAGAATTTACCTTATCCTTGCTTGGCAGCAGCCAGCACAGAGATAACTAGGTGTCTAAAACTGGCAGCCCCCTGGGATTCCTGGAATAGTAGAACCTTGAAAAACAAAGCCCCTCTCCCACACCTCATGAGCACGCTGCACCCCAGAGCACAAGGAATCAGCTTATTTATTACGAAGCCAGACCGATCCCCTAAGTGATGACATCGATAACGGTCCCTAGCAGAATCAGAAGTGAGATGCTTGAGCAGACCACATTCTGACCAGGATGCTGAATCACTTAAACCTTTTGTTCATGCCCTAGTTCTTTCTCCTTTTAAACTTAAACCTCATCCCCTATCCCAAGGCAGAACTGGGGTAACCCTCTATTTATTCCTCTTCTCCGTGTGGCAGCACAGACGAAATCTCTCTGCTTTTCACTATTTACTCACTTCTTTAAATGGAATGCTGGGCCAGGTGTTGGAGGCTACCCGGAAGGGGCTCTTGGAATCCAGGTATTTTCCCTAAATTCTTGAGTGATAAATGGACCTTTCGAAGTCTCAGTTTTGAGTGTGTGTGTGTATGTGTGTGTGTGTGTGTGTGTGTGTGTGTGTTTAGAGAGAGAGAGAGAGAGAGAGAGAGAGAGAGAGAGAGAGAGAGAGAGAGAGAGAGAGAGAGGTACTGGCTACATCTACTACTGTCCCCAATCCATCAAAACCCATGGCTGCCACCTCCTCCATCTCCTTGAGCACATGGGTCTTTTTCCATATTTTTTTTTTAGCACTTATAGGACACTGAATTGTGTCTCAGCAACTTACTTTCCATAAGACATCATGGATGCTCCTAAGATCCCAGCATTATCCACCTGAAGAACTGGCATGTCCAGAGTCCCCAGGGTCACCACAGAATGACAGTGATGACAATGGGGTCACTGCTCCAGTCTCAGCATTTGCTGGATGCATGTAGTTATCTCTTCGGTTTGCTTTCTCAGTCTTATCTAAATACAAGAGCACTAAATTTCAACAGTCCCCATTATAGTTCATCTATACTTGTAATGAGATACCCATCCTGAGAGTTGGCACTGGCTCACAGACTGGTGACATTATGGCCTCCTCTCTGAGTCCTTCAAGGGACTAAATGTCGTCTTGGACATGGGTTCTTGAGGCCTGGCTCAGTGTGGCCTCCTAGCCCATGTTTCCAACGCTGACCTTTCTCAGCTTCTCTGTTCAGATTTCTGGCAACCTCACAGCCCACCCTTCTTGTCTTTTTTTTTTTCTCTGAAGGCAGAGGACCTGAACAATTTCCATCTCTGTTCAAACAGCTGTGAGTAGACTCTTAATCACAATAATTGGTAATTAATGCAACACCTACCTGATTCTGTGAGCATTAGTAGATAACTTTCCAGTCTCTATTATTCATTCTATAAAAGGACCTGCTCTTGGAATGAGCTGTAAGTTCTTTGAGGTTAACACTGAGCCCAGAGATAGAGGTAAGTCCTTGAAGTCATGTGTCTTATGCAGTTCTCAGTAGCATCACTGAAGAAAACACAGTAGGCAAGGTCTGTGTGCTACTCTGTGGACCCCAGCTTCTACCTCCTGGTAAGTGATCATGATTTCCATTGGCACAATGTTTTACGGCTTCCCTATGGATTAGCAAACACTGCAAGGAAAACCTTTTCCAGTTGAAACCATGGGGGCTAATTCAACAAATTTTTATCAAGTTGGGACTAGGTGCCAGGTGCAATGAAGTCACACTGACTTCTAGCTATATGACTTTTGTCTTCAGGGAGATAAGTAAACACAATGTAAACAGCACAGACTTAAAAAGGCTCATAAAAAGCCAGCTGGTGGCTGAGCAAGCAGTGGCTGAGGAAGAGTGCTCTGTTGCAGGCCTGTCTGAAGTTTATTATAGGATCAGCTTTGTAGATAACAGGAGTACAGGAAGGACACTGACCTCCTAGCTGAGTTTTATCTGGAGGGTTTTGTTTGTTTGTTTGTTTGTTTGTTTGTTTGTTTTCTACTTCTCCCACCCCCTGGATTAGAAAAGATGGAATTCAAGTGTGCTTACTATTTCTTGGTTGACTACATCTAGAGTTAACTAAAACCCAAATGGCCAGGTATACTTGTGAAGGTTTTTTTCTTCTTCTTCTTCTTCTTCTTCTTCTTCTTCTTCTTCTTCTTCTTCTTCTTCTTCTTCTTCTTCTTCTTCTTCTTCTTCTCCTTCTCCTCTTCTTCTCCTCCTCCTCCTCCTCCTCCTCCTCCTCCTCCTCCTCCTCCTCCTCCTCCTCCTCCTCCTCCTCCTCCTCCTCCTCCTTCTTCTTCTTCTTCTTCTTCTTCCTTCCTTCTTCTTCTTCTTCTTCTTCTTCTTCTTCTTCTTCTCCTTCTCCTTCATCTCTGTCTCCTTCTCCTTCTTCCTTAATTAAAGCATTTGGCAGGGAAGATCCACTTCTAATCTGGGTCTTAGAGGTGTGAAGATCCGCCTTTAATCTGGGCCACACCTTCTGCTGGCAGTTTATATGAAAGGCATGGAAGGAACTCTTTGTCTTCCTGCCCTCACTCTGGCAGGCAAGCCCATTCCCTCGCTGGCATGAGAGTCTGCTTCAGGATTCCAGCACATACTGAACTTCAACTGAGACATCCAGCCTGGATTCTTGGACTTTCCATTTGTAGATTTGTAGACAGCCATTGTTGGACTAGCTAAACCATTGCCTGTAACTCATTCTAATAGATCCCTACCCCACCCCCGTCTGTCTTCCAGAAATGCAAAGGCAGTTTATCACCCAGAGTGGTACACAGAGCTCCAGAATTCCCTTCAAGATGAGCCCAGTGTCTCCAGAGGGTCCTCAGGGATATTCACCACTGCATGCCTTTGATTTTGCTTGTTCTCAGTTGGGCACAGTAGAAAATTTAAATTATTTTGAGGGAAGACACTTCATCACTTTTGCTCACGCTAACAGTTCCTTTAAAAACAAAAAAACAAAAAAACCCAAAAACATCTGGGGTAGCAAAATGGGTGAGATAAGTGTAAAATAAATGTAAAAGATGCCGTTCCTAGAAATAGAACAGAACTCCTTTCTTGCGTGGCAGAGTGGTGGCCAGGGGTCTGCAGGCTGCCCTGGATCTCGGCCTAGGAAGTGACTCAGTCATGGCAAAGAAACCACTCCACAGAAGAACATCCCGGGCTGGGTGTGGGAATGGGACATATTGGACGATATAAATTCTGCTCTTGTGCACATATTGTTTTGCAAAATCCAGGCATGAGGTCATTTGGCCTGGATGTTTTCTCTGAGGGTTTCTCACAGACAAACGCAGTTATCTGAATTGAGTTAGAGCAGGGGAAAGGCATTTGGGGGGATTATCTGATTGTGCATGGGGACAGTTATGCACGTCTCAGCTGGGTCAAATGGTGTTCTATTTGTTCCCTAGAGGCACAGCTATGAACATCTGACCATACCACTTTTTCTTGCCAAGTCCCATAGAAGAGCTTGTAGCTCTTCAAAACTATAATGAGGACATTGAGTTTGTGCCACCCTCCTTTCAGGCAGGTGTTACCTGGAGATTGCCGCTGGCTGGCTGGGTTTACTTCTTGTTTAAGACAACATAGGAGAATAGCCTTCAAGATCAGTCACAGTCTCTGTCACAGGGGGAACCCAGGGATGGTATGAGCCTTAACTCACTGGAATGGCTTCTTTCTAGAAGGGGTGTTGTGCTTGATGATGTTGCATGTTTAAAGTATTTCTGATCACTTATATGGGAATGTGTCCAGGAGATCCAATGAATCAAGGATATTTCAACTGCATTTCTGTCAGCCTTGGTCTGTGGGCTGTGGTTAGGTCAGGAATCTTTGGGTTTCTTGATGTCCATGACGCTCACTATCCGCAGGACTTTGGTCAGACTTCTCCATTCTGTCTCATCTGTCTCCTTAATGGGATGTTTTCCTAGGCCTAAAATGTTATCATTCTACAGAAGAGTAAGAGGCATTGTGGCCTCTCCTCTGTGAAACTCATGTGGCAGAAGGAACTTGGAGCCTACAGGGCAAGGCTTTCTTAAGTAGACAGAGGGGAGAGAGGAGTGTGTGCTGTTTGTTCTCCAGGCTGGGGTAGTCAGTTCACATACAACGTGGAGAACCATCCATCCAGCAAGAAGCAGCCTGTGGCAGAATGCAAGGGGATCAGGGTTCAACCTTCCTCTCACCTTCAGGCTGCTCAGGGTCAATTCCTGCAACCCAAACACTTGCTGATGAGGACAGACCCTGAGAGATACAGAAAGCAAACACCTTCAATTAGTGAGGATGATGCTACAAAATACCATGGAATTTGAAGGCATGGGAGGGAGAGGTGTAGCACGTACCACTATTATCCAAAATCTCTGACGTTTGAAAGATGTTTTAGGTGTATGAAGAACAGATCAATTACTGAGAGGCAAATCCAGTGCCAAAACCCTTCTTATCCCGGGAGAACTAGATACGAAGTCATGACAGTAAGAAATGTAAACACTTCAGATCTGTCCGTTAGCACACAAACTAATGATATCTAGGACGCAGGCCTCACTTTTAAGGTAGATTTCCTAGGAGGATAACAAATTATTCCAGTCATTTTTCTGGAGTTGAGAGATTCAATACTCAAGAATCACCATGTTCAAGTCCCTTGAGGTGAACAGTTGTTGTTTGTCAGCAGCCTTGGAGTAGAACTTAAAATTTCAATTCTCTTTCCTGTTTCATACATGTGAAAAACGCTGGATAAAGTATTTTATCATTCTGATTTGGTTTCCTCATCCATATGTATATACACATATGCCATATATTATACACTTAACCATTATAGATACATTTACCATATGTATATACCACATACAGAATATGGATACATACCTATTTAGGCATATGTTTAAGAACTATATGTATATTTATGCTATATTATATTATCATACATATGTTTAAAAAGAGACAAGTACATATATGCCTGCCATTACAAAGACAGAGATGAGTTATTCCCTTGAAGTTATTAAATTATTATTATTAAATTATTGTAGTGGCTCCAGCTTATTGATTTAGCATAGCATGTGATAAACGTGGTATGAGTTTGATTTCTGTTTTGTTTTGTTTGGTGTACTGGTGCACCAGCCCCTTGTTCTTTCTAGGCACAGGCTTTCTCAATGAGCTACTTTCCAGCCTCTAAGCATTGGGATTAGTGCTGGTTCAAGGTCTATGTCATGGCTTGGTCTTTGTGGCTCTACTTTTTTTACATCTGTTATTTTAATTGTGTTCTATGTACACAGAGTATATAAACGCATGCTTCACAGAATTGCAATGGAAGGGACATGTGGCCATGCCTGTGAAAGTGGCTGTCGTGGAGTGGTACATCGCAAATGTTCTGCATGGTGGCATCCTAGGCTAAATTATGCTGAGATGCAAGCTCTGCATGTGTGGTTGGATGTTGTGATTTGAGATCATACAGTAGTTACTGATAGCTCCAGGATATATATGCTAAAAATAGATGAGGGAAAATAGATGAATGCATGGATCCGTCAGAAAATGAGAAACATAGTTTGATCCCTTTGCTTATGGGTTTTAGAAACAATTTATAACAAATGCTTAGACTCTATCCAGTACAAAAGTGATTTCTTAGTTGAGACATTCTAAGTATTTACTTGGAAATTCATATCCATTGGATAAGCAGAGGGACAGCTGTGCCAAAGCCCCTTTACTCATCTCCTCTTTCCTTCGTGGATGAGGTAGACTTGGACTTCCTCTATAGATCATCAGGATGACCAAATGCTGACATGCCGAGTCTCAAGAAAGAAGACATAACTTAGATGCTTAGGATGACTGCCTGGCATTGCTCATAAATTATGAAGGGCACAATTAAATCTTTTCCGTGCTGAGTACACATACCCTCTCTGTTCCCAAATGTAACTTTATAGTTCATATTTTGTTCTCCCACACAGCTCCAGTGGAGGTTAAATAATTGATATTTCTATTAAACCTTTCCTGGTACCGCCAAAACAGCTTTTAACAATGCAATCATTAGGGTCTCAAAAAGGATTTCAAGGGTTGGAACAGTGGCTCAAAGGAGATAACGGACCTACTGTGCTCAAGACCCTGGGTTTTTCCTCAGCACTCTGAGGGGAGAGGAGGCACTGAGGGAAGGGTAGGGAAGGAGAGGAGCTTCAAGTGTCATGTTGAGACTAGTGTCATCTAGGCACAAACTGAAAGTGGATGCTTGGATGAGTGGGCAGATAGGCCATTCTTCCAAGCCACTAAACTACTGTGTCAGATCCAGCCTGTTGATGCTCTGTCACACATGGAAGTTCTGTGTGTGTTCCCTTTGCACTGGCTTGAGATCCGTGTGCAGCTCAGTTTTCATGGTGTCTGCCACATGTTTCCTGTTGCTAACAACACAATAGGATAGACTGGGTGAATGACAAAGAAAAGAGGAAGTTTGGGGCTGGCGGTTCTGGTCCTAGGTTGTACTTGACAATGACCTTCTTGCTGCTGAGTTCTGAAGCAGAGTAGGGCATCATATGATGATACAGGAAGTGCAGGAGAGATCTAGCCAAACTGGCTCTTAGGGGAGATCCTCGATAATGATAACCCATTGGCCCACAAGTTTCTTAATCACAGGATGGATCAGTCCATCAATTAGGACACGGCCATAACCACCTCTTACGTCTCACTTTTCACTAGCGTATCATGGGGTAAGATGAAATGTAATCACTTTAGCTTACCTTTTGGACAAGACAAACCATATGCAAGCAGAATCCTTTTCTTACATCTTTTATTTTCATAGAAAATTTACATCTTGTTACTGCTATTGTATTATTTCTTCCAGCCTTATAAGAGGGAGGAAACTCTTATAATTTCTAACTAAATCATATCCAATGAAAGTCATCGCTAAACCTTCCAATGGTGGTGAGTGTTTATATAGCTCACTTTTGACCTCTCTAGGAGAGACAGGATACAGTTATCTGTTTCACAAGTTAGGATACAGATCAGACAAGGGAAGGATGCAAAGCCACTTTATGTTTGTTCATTTCAAACAACTACAGGTGCCTTTTTGCTATTATAAGCATCTTTTAGTTACCCCTGGCATTCCTGAGTTTCAAATCGACACCCCAAAGAAGCAGAGTCGAGCCAGTGTGATGGCAAACACCTTAATCCTAGCACTAGACAAGCAGAGGTAGGAGGATTGCTCCAAGTTTTGAGAGCATCCTGGTCTATAGAGAAAGTTCCAGGTCAGCTAGTGACATCTGTCAAGATTCCCAAAAGAAAAGAAAAAAAAAATGTGTAGAAGGGCTTGGCAGTTTAGCTCAGCTTGAGAACTGGAGTTTGGATCCCAGCACCCATGTGGCTCAGTCACCTGCAACTCCAGCACGAAGAGACCCATTGTCTTCTCCTGGCTTCTGTGGGCATCAGTACCCATGTCATGCATACACGTGTGCAGGCACAAGTGCTTTTTAAAAAATGTAGAGTCTATGGTTTATGTTCTTATACAAACTCTGTTGTTGCCACAAACACTATGCCAGTGAAAGCAATGGGGATGGGCAGGGGTGACTCACACAGGCCATCAGACACTGTGTTAAATGCTTCATGTGTTTGGTCTCATCAGATCCTCATGGTATCCTAAAGGGAGAGGATCCACTATACCTCTATCTTATACGGGAAGCAGGTGCACATGGGCTGTGCAAAATATAGTACCTTGTCCAATACTGTGGGGGCAGTTCTGCTGAATCTAGTAACAGCCTCAGCTCAACCTGATTTCTAGTGCCGGATTTTTTTTTCTCTTTTTCCCATTTCTCTTCCTCTTCTCGAGTCCCCACATCCTCTCTCTTGTGAGAAAGGGTCCTTTTATGCAGCCCATGTAGGTCTCAAACTTGTGATCTTCATGCCTCAGCATCCAAAGTGCAAGATTTGCAGGTACATACCACCACATCCAGCTCCCGACACTTGAAAGTGGTGCTTTACACAAAAATAATAATTCTGTTTGTGCTGATGGCACAAAATAAGCGCATTTGTAGATCTGCCTACAATGGATCTCCAAACAGCAGCCAGATGCCAGAAAGAGAAAGCAACACCAGGATGGTGGTTTTCAACCTCCCTGATGCTGTGACCCTTTAACACAGTTCCGCATGTTGTGGTGACCCCAACCGTAAAGTCATTTCCCTTGCTACTTCACAACCGTAATTTTGCCATAGTCATGGATGGTAATATAAATATCTGTGTTTTCTGATTATTTCATGTGACCCCAGTGAAGGGTTGTTGGGGGTTGAGACACACACACACAGGTTGAGAACCACTGGATTAGCTGTCTTCCCTAATTTGCAAAGACAAGATTTATATCTGGACCAGCAGGCTCAAGGTCAAAGGCAAAAAGAACGAGATCTCACGGAAGGGAGGCCTTTGATTCTTCTCAGGCTTCTAACTGACTGGATGAGGCCCGCCTGAGAGGTTGAGGACTGTTGCCTCAGGCAGCCTACCAATCTCATTGTTAGTCTCATTCAGAAATACCCTCACAGAAACCCCACACACAGTCTCTGAGTACATATCTGGACATGATGGCCCAGTTAAGCTGATGTACAAACACAATTGTCTGCGACTCACCCTGTCTGTTCTCTTTCCTTTCCTTAGCTAGGCGGTGAGGGGGAAGGGGAGGCCGATGGAGTGAGGGTAGGATATACCTGTAAGACCACTATTAGAGAGGGAGAGGGAGGAGGATTGAGTTTCATAGTGAGACCTTGTCAAAACACAAAACAAAACCCTGAAGAATAACTTCTATCAAAAATAACTTCTATCAAAGACTGGGACTTCGGCCTGGAGGTCCTCAGAGTGATGCTTTCCAAACTTAGGTGACAGTGAGACCCTCTTAGGCTCATGGAAGACCTCTCTCCCTCCCTGTGAATTCTAACTTAGTAGGTTAGGCCTCTGTGGCATCCAGAACACTGTAGTTTACATGTAAACTTCCCTAAGAATCACATTCAGGAAGATTTGAGCAACGGTACCAAAAAGCAGAATTACCTGTAAGTAAGGAACCGGCTATCTGGTGAGATTTACATGCCACTCATTAAAGTTGGTCTGTGTTGAGGAGTTGCTCCAACAATGCACAGCACAGTCTATTTAAATCCTTCTCCTTAGCTGGGCATGGTCCTGTACACCTGTAAGTCCAGCACTAGAGAGGACAGAAGAGGAGTGAGGCCTATGCTTCTTAGTGAGACCATGTCAAAAAACAAACAATAACAACAACAACCCTGAAAATTATCATCTATTGGGCAGTGGCTGTGGCCTTGACCTGCAGCTAGGTCTCCTTCTGAAGGAACACCAGGAACAGTGGGGTGGCTTCTGCTAATATGCTGTCTGTTTGAGAGATAGCAGTGGTTAAAGGGAGGGGTCACAGCAGGTTCCTGCCTCAGCTGAGAAGATTCATGTGTGACCTTGTAGGAAGTTGATGGAGCATTGAATGAGCGACAGATTAGAAACCAGAGCGGGCATATGTCCAATGCTGCTGAAGCAGAGACCATATTCATGTTTCCTTCCAGGAAAGCTTTACCCTGGGCTAGAATGAGCATCAGATAGAAATCTTGAAATAGCTGCAGCGCTCATATGGAAGACATGTTGACTTTTCTCCATGTTTCCAAATGACAGAAATAATCTTGGTGGGTGGTAATTATAGCCAGAGGCTGGGATTATGGGATGGGCAAGAGAGAAGTCAAAGAGAAAGGAGAGGGAATCATACACAGAGCAAATATCACCTACCTGCTGGCCCTGCACTCCACTGGTCACAGATCTTAGGAAAGAAATGATGCTCTCTGAGCTTCCTCGGGTGCACAGTGAGTACAGGGCTTCTGGGCTGTGCTGGGGGTTGATTGCCATGTCTGTAAGGCTTTTAGCAGAGAGTTGAACACATAGTCAGTGTTCAATAAGCTATAAGACAAAGTGAAGGTTGTCTCCTGGTTCCAAGGGTGAGCACACACACTGCTCACCCTCTGTGGGGAACAATGGGTGACAGATGCTCTGAGTGACATGTGGATAAATTGACATTCAAGGGCATTTTCCCCTGAGCATCTCATTGGACTCAGATGAGTCAGGGACTCAAAGGGCAAAAGACTGCTCTTTAGTGAAAATATTTTGTTTTTAGTGAAAATATTTTCTCTCTCTCTATACAACCAACCCTCAGCTTCTGAGTTTAAAAACCTAAACATTTAGGATCTGGCTTCCTGCAGGAAAGTTATGACATTACACAATGCTCCCATACTCTATCCTTAACAGCAAAGTTTAGAACATGAATCACAAAACAAAGTTATGAAAAATGCATGCAAAATGCAAAGGAAATAACCCAATAGGTTTAAACGGACATAGCTATGCATAAAAAACACTATGGTGCCTTGAGAACAATTTGGGAAACAGCATTACCAGAGCCCATGGGTTTCTGAGACTAATTTTCCCTAGGCATGTCATAAGGATGCTCACATATTCACGCAGATTGAGAGAAAGCCACAAAGAAATTGCTATCATCTTCCTGCAAGGCCATCAGAAGCTTATATCAAGGGTTCAATCAAACATGCTCCATTAGTTACATGCATCTACATCTTTCCTCTCTGAAAAGTCAGTGAAAACATGTGAGTGAAGAACACACACACACACACACACACACACACACACACACACACACACACACCAGGAAAGGAAACCACTTTGAGGTTGAAGACAGTTTTGAAGATGTGACTGTTGAAGTCATCACTGCATACAGTGATGGGAAGGCTAAAATCTGCTCATGGAGGTATGCAGCCATGAGAAGCAAGCCAGCTCTCACCACAGGACCTCGGGAAGTCCCAGGGACTGGGGGGTTAGGTATTCTGGAGGATGAAAGAATTATGGAAATGGCAGCGAAAATAGGCGCTGGCCAAAAGAAACAAAGAAACCCCCCAACGCCATGTTTTTCTCTTCTCATCATTTCACCTCTTCCTTCAACAGTACAGAAATTAGATACTTACTTTGTGGAAACTTGGAACACAAGAGATGCCCATCCCAGGATATCAACACACCTTCAATCTTGGAGGAGGCTGAGAGGGAGGTGCCTTGGAAATCTGCACCAATGTGAAGTCCCACCTCCTCCTTGCCTTCTGGGATTCAGAACAACGGCAGACAAGAATGTCGCCAACACATGGGCAGAAGATTGGTGTCTTCTGTGAAGGAAACTTAAGATGCCACAAAGAAGAGCTCTATAGATCCTGGCACTTTTAGGAGCCCCAGCTAAAGGACAGTTCAGATTGGAACATAGTTTGTCACACAAACATTCTTGAGTTGGAAATTTAACAAGAGATGGTAGGGTCACTAAGCAGTGGGGCCTGCTGGAAAGTGATTAAATCATGGGGCCAACCCTCAGACAAGATTAATAACTGCTTTACAGGGATGGGAGAGGTCTCGCTCCACCTCCTTAATGTGTTTGTCCACCTTTGTGAGGTGGACATGTGCACAGAGGCCGGAGGTTAACGTTGAGAGAGGCTGTAGACCTTGGACACGGGGCTCCCTACAATAGGCTGGCTGGCCAGTGAGCTCCATGGGTCTCCAGTGCTGGTCTTACAAACAATTGATACCACACATGGCTTCTTCTACCGGTGCTAGGAATCAAACTCTGGTCCTTATGCCTGTGCAGCAAGCACTTTACCAGCTGACCTGTCCCCTCTGCCCCTGGGTCACACCCCTTGCTCGGGGCTGGGTTAGTTACTTTGAGAGTGAGATATTATAAAGTGAGCGTGACCTCTTTGGCCTGTTCTCCTTCTCTTCCTCTTGCCCACATCTTCTGTAATTCTTCATATGTTCTTGACATGTAATTCACATACTATGTTCCCTTGCTGGAAATCAATGTTAGGACATGCTTTTGGACTCCCAAAGCTGTGTAGGCTACGGAAACTTCGTTTTATAAAGTCCTTGGTCCTTCTGCTATGGCACACGGTGTGTCGCTTGATGATCTTGGGACAGAATTACTATTTCACAAGCCACCAGCTGACACTACATCTCACTCTTACACCTTGTCAGAGGGTTGAAAACTACCAGATAGCTGAAGTAAACCCCCAACATGAGAGGGGGGGTACCGATCATATAAGGAAAATTTGAAAGAGCATGGAGAAAATAGAGACCAGTCAGAAGAGGGACAGCAACAACAACCCTTTAATATTCTCAAAGAAATGAGAAGACATAGTTTGTCTAACCGGAACAGGATAACATGAAGGAATAATGAAAGACCAAAGAAAATGCCTGTGCAGGGGCCATGCTTATAATTCTGGTAATTGGAAAGTGGAAGCAGAAGATCAGAAGTTCATGGTCATCTTTGTCTATTTAGTGAGTTTGAGGCTGACCTGAGCTACACAAGACTCAACCTTTCAAAAAAACAAAAAAAAACCTCTTGAATAATAAATTATTACAAAAAGACAAAGATAAAATACCTCTCAGATTTGGTGGAAAAGGTAAGCAATGTGGGGGAGGACGGAGATAGAGACAGACAGAGAAGATTAAAAACTTGACAGACAATTCTGCTACTAGTCTTTCTCTGTCCCACCAGCCAGTTCCCAAAGAGACTTATTAATTAATTTTCAAAGCTTGGCCTTAGCTTAGGCTTGTCCCACTAGCTCTTATAACTTAAATTAACCCATTTATATTAACCTACATTTTTGTCTCATGGGCTTTACCTTTCTTTTATTTTGTATGTTCAACTCCCTTCATGTGGTATATGATGCGCTCCCAGATTTATCTCCTACTTCCTTTCTCTCTGCCTGGAGGTACCATCTATACCTCCTGCCTGGCTATTGGCCATTCAGCTCTTTATTAATCAATCACAGCGATATATCTTTACACAGTGTACAAATAGCCCACAACATTTTGTTTATTTAGACAAAAGGGGGAAATGTTATGGTCTATTTGTACACTGTGTAAAGATATATCGCTGTGTGAAAATGTATTGCTGTGATTGATGCAATAAAAGCTGAATGGGCAATAGCTGGAAAGAGGTTAGGTGGGACTTCTGGTGACAGAGAGGACTCTAGAAAGAAAAAGGGCAGAGTCATGAGCCAGACATGGAGAGTGCAAAGCAGGAGGTGCAAGACGGGAAGAGAGGTAGCAGAAGGTAAGAGGCAGATTAAAACTATGGGTTAACTTAAATTAGAAGAGCTAGTTGAATTGAGCCTAAGCTAAAGGCCAAACTTTCATAATTAATAAGTCTCCATTTATAAAAGACTTTAACAAGTCTCATTATTTATGAGCTGGTGGCCCAAAGAAAAGTCTGACTACACAATCCAGAAAGTTCTACATCTGAGTAAGTTCATAGATGAGAGACGATAAATCCTTAAGTGAATTATTAGACGGGTAAGGTCTCTTTCTTCCTTCCTTCCTTCCTTCCTTCCTTCCTTCCTTTCTTTTTCTTTTTCTTTTTCTTTTTTCCTTCATCCCTCCCTCCCTCCCTTTCTTCCTTTCTTCCTTCCTACCTTTTGTTTTTGTTTTGTTTTGTTTTGTTTTTCATGACAGGGTTTCTCTGTATTGCTTTCAAGCCTGTCCTGGAACCAGCTCTGTAGATCAGGCTGGCCTTGAATTCACAGAAATCTTCCTGCCTCTGCCTCCCAAGTGCTGGGATTAAAGGTGTATGCCATCAACACTAGGCTGGTAAGGCATTTCTTAGTATATAATGTTATTGTCCACCAGACTGAGCTTTTAAACTTCCAGAAAGAGAAGGAAAAGGACCAGCAAAGAAGAAAAATGGAGAATCTAAGGAGTGGGAACACTGAACTGACCTCTAACTCTAACTCCAGGAGGAAGCTGGAGGAAGGGCAGTTCTGGAGCCTTGGAATGTATGTTCTAAGTGTCTGAGGAACCACTGAGAATGTGCATCATCAAAATGAGCCCCTGAGACAAAAGAGGAAAACTTTAAGTTCAGAAACCCAGATCCATTGGTGACCCGAAAGCAAGGCTCTGCTCAGGTTCCTGTCCACATGCACACTGAAACAGTATCATTAACCCTCTGCCCAGAGCTGGCCACTCCTTTGCAGTTGGCCTCCTTGTTTCTTAGAGTGGTCCTTAGTCAACAACTGAGCAAGGTTTCTACCCATCCTGGGGTCCTCAAGGGATAATGTCTGCCCTGAAATTCCCCAGTAGGTCAACAGATTCTTTGTCAGGCTTGCAAGAAGGGCAAATTCAGCTCTCCTGGCCCCATCCAACTCTACCCTTTGTGCTTCATAGACAGGCGAGTCTTGAGACTCTTACCTAAGCCTTAATCTTTCTCAAAGAATGCAACTGCCCAGGAGGTAACAGGGAAGAAGGAAAAGGAAAACCCTAGAATAAGGGCTGTTCAGCTCTGAGAGAAGCCAGAAGGCAACCTCCAGGCTTAAGACACAAATTGAAGGAGATAATCTGGTGAGCTCTAGCATGTGAGAAACAGTTCCAAGGTAAATTATAGGGTACTGAGGGACAGTCTGGAAAAACACAGGAGTGAGTACAGACAAAGCTAAGAAAACAGAAGGGCAAATAATAACTACAGACACAACAGAAAGTTGTAAAAAAAATAATAATCATATTATACTCTTGGCTAGGCTAATGTAAAATTATAAAAATAAACATCAAATTAAAATTTTCAAAAAGTTCTTGGATTCAGGAGGTAGTGAAAGCTAAATTCCCATTCCATGCTTAGCTAAAAGTCAATAGGGGATGTCCAAATCACAGAAGTAAAGTTTAATAAATAGCAAGGCTGTGAAGGTGTTCCATTCTTGTTTCTGGGGTATGTGTCTGGTGGAGGGGTATGGTTCCCAGCCACAAAGATGTAGGTTTACAAACAGAAGGAAAACACACGTGGAGGAAGTAAAACCTCGCCGATAGACATTGTTTCCCAGTTCTGTAGAAGTTCTGCAGGCAGAATGGTGGGACAGACGCATGGCCAGAGTCTAAAATGGCCCTGGTCCCAGGTGTCATGTCCTAAGAGGATTTGGGGCTGTAAGCATCCTCTGTCCAGAAGCTGGGATTCTGAATGCTCTGCCATCAGAGGCCCTGGCCCAATGTTCTCTACTGAATGTTTGTCAAAATTGGAATTTCCTGGTATGCTCAAGAAATGCTATTGATTCTGGCTAGGATTCATTTATTGGAAAGAAAAAAAGAAAAAAAGAACAGGAGAGGAGAGGAGATATAGGAGGGGAGAGGAAAGGAGAGGAGGGGGAGGAGGGAGCGGTGAAGAGGTGAGGGGAACAGAAAGGAGGGGGAGGGGAGGGATGGGAAGGAGAAAGGGAAGGTATAGCGTGGAGCCAAAAAGTCCAAATATAACAATAAAAGACAGAGAAGAAACATATCAAGTTCGAGCATGCTGCTTTTCTCAGAAAATATTTAAATTACTGCCCAGTGGTTGGACTTGGTGATAAGAGGCAGCCTTGCAGGTTTGGACAGAGATTTAGATGCAACATGCAGAGGAAAGTTCCAGCAGGTCACAATTCAAGGAGAAGCAGAGTTCACTCCTTTGCTGGCTGAGGAGCAGACTATGATAGGAGGATTAGGGGCCTTTGCTCCAGCTAAGGCATGACAAATGAACCAGAAAGTTCATGAATATGGCAGCCTGGGAGGGAGTCTCCAAGGAAAAGTGGAAGGTCTCTTAGGTAGAGATTTTCAGAAGAAACAAATCTTTCATGTTGGGAGGTAAGGCATGTCAGGCTGATGCTGGACAGCTGGGACTGTGGACATGACCTTGTTAACAAATATGGCAGGAGGGAGTAGGGTAGGGGTGTCGAGTTGAGAAGTTATCCCAGATTATCTATTTGGGCCCTAAATGCAACTAGGAATGGTCTAATACAGTGAAGCAGAGGGGGAGATTTGACTCCAGAAGGGAAGACAGGGTGATCACAGAGTACTAGAGTAACAGATGACCACAGAGACAGAGGCACTAGAGTGACAGATGACCACAGAGACTATAGTGACAGATGACCACAGAGACAGAGGCACTAGTGACAGATGACCACAGAGACAGAGACACTAGAGTGATGAGAGATGATCACAGTCACTAGAGTGGCAGATGACCACAGAGGCACTAGACTGACAGATGACCACAGAGGCAGAGGCACTAGACTAACAGATGACCACAGAGGCACTAGAGTGACAGATGACCACAGAGGCAGAGGCACTAGAGTGACAGATGACCACAGAGACTATAGTGACAGATTGTTATGGCAGGTTTGGCGCCAATCTGTAGTGTGTATGTTTCCGCCAACCCACCAACCTGCCAGTCTGTGCCCTCTGCCGCATCAGCCCCAAATAACACTCAGAGACTCTGTATTTGATACAATCCTGTTGGCCAGTTACCATTACTGTTTATAGGCTAGCTCTGTCTTAATTATTAACCCATTTCTACTTATCTAAGTATTTCCACGTGGTAGTCTTATGGGGAGCCGCGCGGGTGTCCTGCTTCTTCCTCGGGCTACATCTCGACCCCTACTACTTCCTCTCTCCTCCTCCTGGTCTCCTAGCCCCGCCTATCTTGTTATCTCATTGGCCACAGTGCTTTATTAACCAGTATGAGAAACATATATACAGAATCACATCTCCCATCAACAGATGACCACAGAGGCAGAGGTACTAGAGTGACAGATGACCACAGAGGCAGAGGCACTAGAGTGGCAGATGACCACAGAGGCACTAGAGTGACAGATGACCACAGAGGCAGAGGCACTAGACTGACAGATGACCACAGAGGCACTATAGTGAGGAGGCCAAGAAGAGGCAAGAACGCCCCTAAGTTCCCAAAGGAAGCATACCACCATGGCTTTTCACTGGGGTAAAACTAATTTTAGCCCTCTGGCCTCCAATGCAGAGAGAGATGGTCACGTTTGGTTTAGACCACAATGTTTGTGATCATTTGTTGTAGGAGTCACAGGAAACAAAGACAGACACACCATTAAATCCACACTGCTAAAATGTCCATCTAATTCATTTATTGGATCTAATCTTTCCCAAATTATTAAACAGATGCACAGGTTTTGGGATTGCCTTTTTTTATTCAACATATGTCTAGGGTTTTTCCATTTTATTTCACATAACTGTAATTCATTTTTTATTGTCAAAAACTACTCTGTCTGCTCACTCAGTAAGTATCCACTCTCAGTAAGATTTCCATAGCTGTCCTTCATTGAATTTGAGAAGGTTTGGGTTTTTTTCCCTGACCTGAGGTTGGTCCCTGTGTTCTTTCACTCAAATTAGATGAGATAAAATCCCATGAATGGGATTCCAAACACTCAAGCAAGAGTGACCACGAGTTCCCTCCCTAACTGGGAGAGCGATCATCTGGGAATGCAAGGGAGTGTGATACAGCAGCCTGGTATATTCGTCAAAGCAGAGGGCATGCCCTCCAATCCCACCTGCCAGTCCAGGGGAGCAGGAGGAGACGGGACCACTGCACCTGACGAGTCTAGAGGGCTAGCCCAGGACACAGTGACTCACCAGTGTGAGAATGACACAAGAGGTAAAAACTAAATGTGAGATGGCTGGTACCTAGACAGAGCTAACTAGCCTTTCCCGAATAGCCCTGGGCGCCTTGAAATGCACCACGGATGACTCAGCTTGGCATGGAGGGGGTTGAGTGTCCATGAGATATTTTTTACCCTCAACCCCGGGAGGCTTGCCCGATTGCAGGTGAGTCAGCCCACAGACCTGTGATTTATCAGTCTGGACTTCACTAGTTAGACACCCATTTCGTTAAAACCACCCTTTATCACATATGGGAGACCTTTTCTAGTTGCCATTCAAATGATTTCTTTACAGGAATCCTAGAATTCACAGACACTTTCTGGGGGCGGGGTTCATTGAAGGGGGTGTTATGCTCCTCAAGCAAATGAAACCCCATTTTCAATGTGAATTATCTATTGGGTTTTCATCTAATAACTGTTGAGTCAGAGGGCAGTCACTTTTCTCTTGTGTTTGTGTGCAGGTGTGTGTGTGTGTGTGTGTGTGCTGTGTGTGTGTGTGTGTGTGTGTGTGTGTGTGTATGTGTATGTATCTGTGAGTCTATGTGTGTCTGTGAGTCTGTGTGTGAGTGTTTATATGTGTGTCTGTCTGTCTGTATGTGTATCTGTGTGACTCTGTATATGTATGTGTATCTCTGTGTGTGTATGAGTGTGTGTGTGTGTGTGTGTGTGTGTGTGTGTGTGTGTGTGTGTCAGAGGTTGATATTAGGGTTTCTTCCTTGATCACTTCCCACTTTATTTATTTATTTATTTATTTATTTATTTATTTTTGAGTCAAGGGTCTCTCTAAACCTAGATCTCACTGAGGGATCCCCTACCTCTGCCTGCTGACCCTAGCATTGGGGTTGTAAACACTTGCCATCTTGCCTGGAGACTTGGACTTAGTTCCTCATGCTTGCGTGACAGCCACTTTACCGAGTGGGTTACCTCCCCAATCTAGCTACATTTCTCAGGTTAGTATATTCCCTTTACTGGAAACCCCACATGCTGTAGCTCAAAAGTTTGGGAGTGCTCCCCATGGAGGAAGACCTCCTCCCTATACCTCCACAAGCAGAGCTGTTGGAAGGCGTAGTCATAGAACGGGAAGCACTTGGCTGAGCCTATAAACATGGAAGGTTTCGGGTGAGACTTCAGTGAGCACCTTGGACGCCTACAAAAGTCCCCCTCGTGGTTCTCTTCATGACTTATTTCTGGGACTGAAACTGCCTAGCTCACCTCTCCCCATCATCCTTTCTGTATGTTTTCAGTTAGTTCCAACTGTTCAATGTCTATCCACCCAGCCAGGCTTACATTCTTTCCCACTGTTGGCCCTTTGTCCACCTAATCTCTTTGGAGATTGACTGGCCAAAACCAGAGGGTAATTTGTGTAGGAGAAAGGCAAATAGTAAGATAGTCTTATACGTCCATGTTAACCCTTGTCACTTAGGAACCATCTAGAATGGCCTGTATTCTGCCATTTCCTCTTCATGGGTTACTCAGACATCTATCCAGAAACTTGGGAGGAATTCCACCCATCCGAGCACACTGGAGTGCATTTAGGCCTCCAGGCTTTCCCTCAAACGTTTCTTTCTGCAATGCCATATTCGAGTATTTGTTGTTGAAGCCGAACACATCCTTTCAGTGATTCACTGGGATATTTGACAGGCCACTCCTGGCTCTCATCATCATGAGTAGACAGATGGCAACTCTGAAGATCTTTGCCAACATCTGTCAGCATTCTTTATTTTCACAGTTATAGACCGAGACAGTCAACCCATCTAAAGCCATGGTCTCAAGCCTTCAGTAGCCACACTGACATTGGGTACTTGTCAAAATACTCCCAGCATTTCTAGATCTTTTTAAAATCAATGGCTTTCTTTGCAAAGTGCAAAGGCAAACACTATCGCCATCCAAAATCAATACAGAAGAGTGATGGATGGGGGAATAGGACTGGGTAGCACCAAGCAAAAGAAATAAGAAAGCCA
Organism: Cricetiscus sungorus; assembly: GCA_030556225.1. Taxonomy (NCBI): domain Eukaryota; kingdom Metazoa; phylum Chordata; class Mammalia; order Rodentia; family Cricetidae; genus Cricetiscus; species Cricetiscus sungorus. Next base: position 53,411,002 of record JANBXA010000398.1, on the reverse strand, counting down.
AAGGTTACAGAGCAATTGCTTTCTAATTTGTCTTTATAAAAAGGGGGAAAGAATTGAAGGAGAAATTGGCAAGTCCAAGTGAAAATGTCAGAAATATTTACTAATCTAAAGCTGTGCCGCACACTGTCTTGCACAATGTCAGAGGAAGTGAAGTGGAAATTGAGAATATTTTCACAAGTCTGAGCCAGCCAGGAAGCCAGAGGAAAGTACTCTTAAATTTGGGGAAATTACAGCCTTGCTAGTTGACATTAGTTGGGGAAAAACACCAAAGCTCAGAGCTTATGCTGAGGACTTGAATGAGAGATGGTCTTGTATGTGCCTTGCTTGGCCCAGGAGCGATGGAAACACTCATCACATTTTTCTAACCTTGTTTACTGACTGTTCAAGCAAAGACTTAGAGAACATGACTTGAAGGAATAGGCCTAGAGAGAATTCTTGAGCAAGGCTGGAGAGCCATGTCTCTCTATGAGAGAGGAATAAAAAAAAACCCAATGCACTTAGTGCCTTTGAAAATAAAAGACAAGAGAGAACGAACATCCTCACATGATACAACACATTATCAAAATCTAATGAGAAGTCACTGGGGCAGCCGTAGGGTTTAATCATAGTACAATAGTACAATCAAATTTGACCAGAAGTTTATACAAATAAAACTAGTGGGTATTCCAAATCACTCGGGTATATGGTTCATTTTAAAAACGGATCTCGGAACTTGATAGTCATCCAAATAAAAATAAATCTAGATAGTTGAAAAGCTGGAAAGAACTGTACAGTCCCTGGAAGATATTAAGAAGGTAGAGGAAATTTCAGGGTTGTTTTGTTTTGTTTTTCCTTCTATGTAGTAGCATAGAAATGTGAGTATTTCGTGTAAGGCTCAAGATGGCAAAGTTGACTGTATGAAAGCAAAACTGTTCCCGAGCAGAGCTCTTTGCACAAGGAAAGTCTAAAGAAATCTGTCAAAATGGGAGCAGGTATGGTAGAACATACCTGAAGCAGAATATAAGCGAGTCTCGGCTTCCTTTCCTGCTACTGCAGGAAGATAAAAAGCCGCTTCAGGGAAAGGGCGATTTGGCTGAGGACTCAGGGTTACAACCCACACTTTGGAGGAGGTCAGAGCAGCATTGGAGCAGCTAGTTCTCTCTCTCTCTCTCTCTCTCTCTCTCTCTCTCTCTCTTTCCATAAACAATCCAGCTTCCCTCTCCCCACTTATGAAATAAAGTTACCCACAGCCAGTGGATCTTCCCACTAATTAAGATTATCCCCCAAAGATACTCCCACAGGCCGACTTAATCTAGACAACCTCATGGGAGTCCCTTCCTTGGTGATTGGTGGTTGTGTCATGTTTACAGTTACAGCTAATCATTACAGTAGAGCTTCTACATATGGTTAAATGAAAGACGAGCAATCCATGATCAGCTTTAGTCATAATATAAGAACTGTGACAAAACATTGCTTTCACTTAATAGACCCTGGAGTAGAGGTGAGGGGTAGCCTCTGGGAGAATGATGGCTGTTCTGTTTGTAAAGGAGCATCAACTTTTTTAATGTTCAGGAAAATGCCTTGGAAAAGCCTATCCAAATTATGAACATATCATCAACACTTAGGTCCAGGAATTTCACTCCTGGGAATTTGATGCACAGATATTCTTGCACAATCATAAAATGAAGTATGTGCATAAGAAAGCTCTTTATTATATTATTTATACCCATGAATCTTTCATTTGAAATTCTTGGGACGAAAAAGTTGTGATGGTTTGAATGAAAATGGCCCCCATAGTCGCACAAGGAGTGGCATTATTAGGGGGTGTGGCCTTTTGGGGGAAGTATGAGCATGTTATAGGGAGTGTGTTACTAGGCTTTCAGGTTTCAAAAGTTCAGGTCAGGCCTCTTGTCATGCTCCCTTCCTGCTGCCTGTGGATCCAGATGCTACCTCTCCAGCACCATGTCTGTCCACATGCCACCATGCTTCCTGCCAGCCCCAATTAAATATTTCTTTTATAAGAATGGATCTTATAAGGTCTCTTCACAGCAATAAAACCCTAACTAAGACAAAAGTGTTTCATATTTCGAAATCTCTTTTAGAATTTTGGAATATTTGCATAGCGTTGATTAATTAAATATTCCTAACCCAAGGACTGAAATCTTAAAATGCTCCAAAACATTTTATGTATGTATGTATGTATGTATGTATGTATGTATGTATTTATTTAAGCATGAAATTACCACTTGAAAAGTCTCAGCTGGGACTTGTGGGTTAGTGATGCGCACTGTTCTTCAGGCTGAGGAAAGCAGAAATGTCTGAGACCCATCAAATGGCAGGCTGAGGATATGATGACAAAATGATCACTTCGTATGTATGAGGCCCTGGAATCAACCCATAGGACCACAGAACAATCCACTACGTGGAAAACAATTTCATAGAAATCGTTAAAGACAATTAATATTTTCAATGTTGATTAATAAGTGTGAGCACATCCAACTGTAATATTAAATGTTTATTTTCTGTGTAGATCAAGATTGAATGATTTTTTTAAAAGATGAATTAGAAAGTAAATAGACAAATTACAGTTTCTTTCTTCCTTCCTTTTGAAAGAAGATACAAAATATGATAATAGCTTAAAGAAAAAACAAAAACTGTGTAATCCTCTAGGACAGTGTGCACACAGCTCTGCATCTCATTGACTGCAGAATTATCCATAAGGCTACTGTCAGCATCTATGTGGGAATATTTATATGGACCTAAGTTTCATCTATGATGATTTATTACCACAAAAGATGTATATAATCTCTCCCACAGACAAGTAAAAGAGCTGCTCAGTCATGTCTGCAGAAGCCCTGTCTCCTGCCTCTCTGTAGCTGTGATCACTCCTATCCTTCCTACCACCATCCCTAACTCACATAGCATTCCTGTCCTCTGCCAGCCACTAATCCGGTCTCTATCTTACAGTTTTATTTTTCCTAAATGTTATATAATTGGAATGCAACCTGAGGTTATCTTTCTTACACGAAGAAATAAGGTACTTGAATAATTGGATTGCCTTTGCATACTATGGATGAAAGGGTCAGAGCTCTGATAAGCAATGGTGTTTGAGCCAATTTCTCATGCAGGATATCCCTTGGCAGGCAGAGGGAAGTTCCCTGCAGGAGGGAGACCCTCACATCTTTAGATGGTAGCTGCTCTTGGCAAATGAGGCTATTGTGGGAAAGGCTCCCCAGTATCAACAGGAATGGTACAAACACTTGAAAATACATTTAGGAACACGTAACAGTTATGCCTCACCAGACACGAAGATGTTGGGGAGAATTTTCTATTAACACTGGCCTTATAAAACTAAACAAACAAAAATCAACTAGTGGTCCACTTGCTTTGTTATAAACACTCAACATAGATCCTTCTGGAGACCTTTTATGGGATGAAGATCTAGCTTTGTGGGTGGTAGAGCAAAACTAAGCAGAGATGCTGTCAAGGGAGTTTATCTGCTCAAGGAATAGAGCCACTGCTAGCTGGAGCCAGAATGAAAGGGGTATTTACATTGCTCCTGGCATCCAGTATCCTAGTTTCTCTCACGAAGAAGTGGCTCACTAGCTTCCTAGTCCTTGAAGCTGCCCTTAACCATGTGACCCTGCACTTCTGCTGATGGAATGCTACCACTGCACCAGGAAAGACCAAATGGGTTCTTCCACACCATGACAAGACACATGCCCAGGCATGATGCAAGGTGCTGAGCCCAATCATCTGGGCTGCAGCTGGCAGAGTCATATGTGTGAGGTACCCACCAGAGCTGGCCAGCCCACTCCTCATCCACAAGCCAATGCCCCTGAGGTTTGCGGTTATATATTATGTAGAATTAGCGTGATGAGAGGAGTCACTGTGAGGCAGAGATACAAGGATGAAAGTAACTTAACTGTGGAAAGGCAAAATTTCCAAAAAGAGCCCACTGTTCGCTTTGTTTCACCAATTACCCGTTAGAAAAAACGGGAAGTACCTTGGTGGTAGACGATCACAACAACAAGGAAATTATACATATGAGCCGGTATGTCAACCCCTTGTGTTAAGCTCTGTGTTGGTGACTTTTGTATTCCTGTGACCAAATACCTGAGAACTGTACCTTAGAGGAGGAAAGATTCCTGTTGGCTCATGGTTTCAGAGGGTTCATGTGCTTAGACAGAATGACATGGCAGCAGGAGGTGATGGGACAGAGACTAGCAAGACTTCTTGGTAGCAGCATTTTCTCGGTTGGATTTGTTTTGCTGTAGACAGATTTGCGTGGCTCCTTTAAGGAAGGTTTCCAAAATTAGCATAAGCAGCAAAAAAACCACCTTGCTTTTAAAGAGCTCTGCTAACAATTCATTGGTGTGTATGAGAGCTGCAATGAAGGTTTACACTGTGTTTTTAAAAATACGCTGGCTTGGGAGAGAAAAGGAAACAGGATACAATGGTTTAAAAAAGAAAAAAGGAAGTAGAATGGATGGGTGTGGTGGCACACGCCATTAATCCCAGCACTCAGGAGGCAGAGGCAAACAGATCTCTGTGATTTCAAAGTAAACCTGGTATGCAGTGAATTCCAGGACAGATAAAAGTTACACAGAGAAACCCTGTCTCAAAATATGTAAAAATAGAAGTAGAAGAAATATAGTAATAAAACAACCACGTAAAGATGGAAAGCACAGAGAAATTTTGTATACTATACGCGGTTCTGTTGTCTTTAAATTGTTTGACTGCTAAGAAAATAACAACTAATAAAAGAAATGCTTCTGGATTAATTCAATTCATAGATTTTAAAAATGTTTTGACTCTGAAATTTAAGCGTAAGGACAAGTTACTGGAGAAAAGGATTTCTATTTTTGTCTCCACGGAAAATGAAAAGCTATGGATTCCTTCCAGACTAATGTGGTTTGATCAAGCCAGACCCCCTGAAACAGCACCCCAGGTGATCCAACATTCAAAACAGTTGAGACAAAGCCTTGCAGACTACAGCCAAGATTTCTGCGTCTTTTTAGGATCCCCCATGACAGCGCCCCCTACCAGCAGGAAGTAGTTTGGAAAGAATGGCACCCAAATTCCCAAATATTGTTTATAAATGTTTGTTTTCATTTAAATGGGCTTGGTTATAAATGGCTATGACCACAAGCAATCTTTTTAAAGGTAAAAGGGGAATTATGGTATAGACATGAATACTTTGTTTTGGAATGGATTTTCATTAATTGATACAATTTAAGGTCAATTTTGTGATATGTACATTTCTTCTCTTGTTTAGGTATTGTGTTTATATAGCTCATTGAAAAATGTAATGTATAATTTAACACAAATTATAATAATAATGTATAATTTAATGTATAATGTATAATTTAATGTATAATATAATAATGTATAATTTAACACAAATTACCTATGATAATGAGAACTTATAGTTAAGTTAGTTAGGATTTCTAGGTATACAGAGATGTATTTGAGATGAATAGGCATTCTTCAAACCATTCAATGACCTACAGAATATGGCATTTAAAATGGTTTAGGCTTTTTCTTGACAGTGAGGCACAACTGCTCCTGGCAACACCACCTGCACAGAAGGAAGATGGACATTGAAGAAACTCATTACAAAGTTTGCTTTCAATATGGCAAGATTAGCCATTTGAGCAAGGTAATTCTCTTATGTAGACTGTTTGACTATGTGCTGTATAAACTGGACATGCAGGACCCACAGAAAAATGACTGCTGATACAAGATGGACAGTGCTACAGGATTCCTGCTTCATGGAAGAGTCTGCCAGACAATCTACAAGACACAGGAAAAAGTGACTGACAAACTGTCAATACAGTTTAAAGTTTCCTGCTTTGTTGAGGAGTCTGGAAACATATTATGGCCTATGGGCGGAAGATGCAACATTACAGAAGAACTTCAGGTGACTGCCCAGGCAGTGAATTGTCTCTGTCATTTCTAGAGTTTATATATTATCCTTCTGTGGTCTTTGAAGGAGTTGAAGACAGATAGTTTTGGTTATAGTTTTCCTTAGTTAGGATTAAAGATAAGTTACATATAGGACTTTAGACTCACAAAGATAGGATAGATGATATTTTCTTTAAGTCTTATGAAATGTTAATGGACTAAATATTGTTAACTGTGATTCTTATTTGATAACTGTTGTATGATATATTTTGCTATGTCAAGGTTAAAACCCTTTTTATTTTAGACAGAAAAGAAGAGATGATGGGAGATGTTATTCTGTAAATATGTTTCTCATACTGGTTAATTAATAAAGCTCTGTTGGCCAATAGGAAACTAGATAGGCAGGGCTAGGAGACTAGGAGGAGGAAAGAGGATGTAGTTAGGAGGAGTCAGGATGTAGAGCATGGAGAAAGAAGATGCTGGCAGCGGCTCCCTGATAAGATGACCACGTGGAAATAGTTAGATAAGTAGAAATGGGTTAATAATTAAGACAGAGCTAGCCCATAAACAATAATGGTAACTGGCCAACAGGATTGTATCAAATACAGAATCTCAGCATGTTATTTGGTGCTGGTGTGGCTGTGGGCTCAGACCTGTGGTGGGCGGGCTGGCGGAAAACATACATGCTACAAGGAGGGACTGTGTGTGTTGGGGGATGGGAATCTCACTTTATGGCAGGCAGGAACAGAGAGACAGGAACTGAAGTCCAAGTAAAATCTTTGAAGGCTTATCCCAGGCTCTTGAAGTTTCCTTAGACTTTCCCAGGGACCAAGCATTCAAATACACCAGTTTGTGAGGGACATTTCATATTCAAATTACCAAATTCAAATCACTTCACACCAATGACTTTAATGTCTAATAGTGTTGCCGTGTCCACGTGGCTCCAACACAACTCAAACTCCAAGTCAATGCGGAAAATTATGGTCATCTGTTTGCTACAGATCGAGCAAGACCACAGAACAGACTTGGGAGCTGACTGTGAACCAGAGCCAGAATTAGAGCTTTTAAGCATCACAACTACAGACATCTGTGTCAAGTAACAGTCACACTTATCACCCATCAGGATTCAGGGGTAGGGGACTTTCCTGGGGACATTTCTCTGTGGTACACTTACGTTGTTCTCATTGGTTGTTTTACTCGTGTGGCGGGGCAGCTTGCCCACCATTCATGTCTTACCTTGCCAACCAGGAAGTCAGTGATGTCAGTTACCCAGGGAGGTCTGTGGAGGTCTTAGGAATTTAAGCTTTATTTGACCCTTATTTGGAATGGAAGTTCTATCCAAAATGGCTTCAGTTTGGTTCCTTCTTACAAATACTTGAGCAACCATGAAAAGTGAATCTACTATTCTCATGTAATAGCAGTGTTGACTACTTGTAGACAGAGTCCTTCGATGGCCTAGAGCTCACTAATTAGGTAGATTAGGCTAGACTGGCAAGTGAATCCAAGGATCCTCCTGTCTCTGCCCCCACAGAGCTGGGCTCACAAGTACTGGTACTCTTAGGTAAGTTTTAGGGATTGAACTCAGGCTCTCTTGCTTACAAGGTGAGCACTTTTCCCTACAGAGCTATCTTCTAGGCACAACCTCGAGAGCAGGATGAAGTGCCTCATAGGAGCAGTCTAGGTCAGGGGCTCACAACCAGCAGGAAGCCCCCTGCTTCCAAGAGCTCTGGTCCTCATCTTCCTTCCCACTGTTAGACAGGAAGGGCCTGGAGTCTCCATCACTTGTTGACCTGCTGAGGGAGGAGGGCACCTGTTTCAAAAGAAGATTTAGCAGAGTTCCTGCCCTGGCTGGTTCTGTCTCCTGACAGGTATACAAGTGTGGGCTCAGCGTTGAACTTGGAGGCTAATACCTACATCTATGTCACTAGCCTTGAGCCTGTGGGAAAATCCTATTTCCTGTGCATGCCTCAGTTTCTTCCTTTGTGAAAATAGGCCTGACAGGGGCTGCCTCACAGCTGCCAGATGAGTGAGGGGCAAGCAAGACCTTGCAAGGCTCAGACAGGGCTCCTGAAGTGGGGGTTGATGTGGGGTCAGGGGTCACAAAAGCCAAGTATTGACAGGGCTGTGGCACGTTACCCGGCTCTGCAGTAGGGGAGCAAGTGTGGGTGGCCCCTCAGGGTGTGGAATCCCAGAGCCAGCGGTAACATCATCATACAAGCCTTGCTCAGGAGGGAGGGGAGACCCAAGCCTGGAGGACTGTGTCTCCCTTACTGGAACGGTACCCTCAGACGCTCACTGACTGGATTTTTGGCCTTGCCTGAGCCCTGCTTCCTTGGCTACTCCATTGAAAGCCTCCACATGTCCTCTGTCATCTCTTTCTCACCCACCAACCTCAACCTTTACAGACACAGCCCAGTGTAGTATGCTAGCGACACAAATACAGATTTGCCCTTGGCGTGAATACCTCGACTATCACCTCAGCAGTGGGGCCCTCCTGGGATTTGAATGGCCCCCTGAGTCAACCCTGAAGTCAGATCTCCACAGAAGCAGAGCATCAACTCACATGTCCCAAGTTGCCTTGGCCCACACCTTTTTATTTATGAGCAAAAAGCAGAAGTCTCACCTCCCTCCCAAGGAATGGCCGTGTGACAGTGGGTGGCTGGCGTGGAGCCCCATAATAGCAAGAGCTGTATGATGGGAGACAGAACCTAGTCTGAGGGTATATACTCAGGGTGGGAGGAATTGAACTCTCCGAATGTGGGCGAGCCTCCTTGGTGGGGGCGGGGGGGGGGTGGGGGCTGGTTCTGAGCTAGTGGAGACCCAAGGTTTCCTTCTGTCCTTGTGATGAGAAATTCACTCTCTCTGAGACCTACTTCTTCTGGCCACAAGAGCAGGCCCCATCTGATTCTTTCTGAACTGGAAATTCCCCACCCTCGGGCCGTGCCCTGTCTTGTGTCAGAGCACCTGCAACGTCTATTCTGGCCCCTCCAGGGCTGTCTTTGGGGACTGCATACCCATGCAGTGAGAAATGTAGTCTCAATACCCCACCTCACTTCCAGCTGGGGAAGTAGATCCTCTGGTTGGAGACAGTCCTGGCTTCTGGGCAGCACGGGTTCCAAGGCTGCCTCTGCAGGGAGACCATGTGACAAGGGCTGGAAAGCTGCCCAGGGTTGGAACTCTCTCAACTTTTGTAGACCCGTGATTGGCATCAATCTCGGGCACAATGAGATCCTGACCCCTCCTTAGATCCTTGACTTAGAAGAGATTTGGAACAGTCAAACTTCCTGTAAACACAACTTGTTTGTATGGACAGGAGCTAAAACCAAATCTGTCTAATTGTCACCACAACAGGGACCCAACCCTAGTTTTTTTTTTTTTTTTTTTTTGTTTTTTTTTTGTTTTTTTGTTTTTTTTTGTTTTTTTAATCCATTCAGACTTGGGGTTGTCTTTTCTCTTTCTGGCATAAAGATACTTCCAGAGTCCCAGTGGCTCTGCTAGGGCGGAGGTTTGGTGTAGGTCATTGGCAAGGCCATATCTATCTCCATGTTTGGGTGCCTTCTCACAGAGCAGGCAAGCAGATATCTGCCCTTAAATCCCCATAACAGTTTCTTAGGGTCCCTCCTTTAGCCTCTGACAAAGCTGGAGAGCTCTCTGGGAGCATGGGGCTGATACGGCTCTCAGGATACACAGAAACCCTTAAAGCTCTGAGGTACACAATGAGGGCTCTTAACAAGCCTGCAGTAAAACACACTGAACCAGAAAAGTAAACTCCCACAGAGGGGACCACATTAATGGGGCTGTCTGTCATTAGGACTCAGCCACTAACTTGTGTGATTTGTGCAGATGACCTTCTAGGCCTCTAAGGAGCTGCACCAAGATATTACTGAGGAGGGAATGGGAGTGAAAAGAACGGTGTTAAAACTCAAAGAGTTAGAGGAAACCAGAGTTAAGAAGGTGTGTGTGCGTGCGTGTGTGTAAATAACAAAAGCAGACATTCCATCTTTACCAGCAAATGCTATCACCGTCCAGGAAGGGCAAAGGAGTTATTGTTAGTGGGGATTTCCCAACCAAAACCCAACACTGCAGGAAAAAGGACCAGAGCCACTGGATAGAGCTAGAAGATGACACAGTGAGATAGGAAACACCTTGTTTCTTATACTAGCTCAGCTGAAGAAAAATCTCACCTAGATTCATTATTTTAGTGGCTTGGAACAAACCCGACAACTTTTCTGTCTTACTCACCATGTGAAATGGTCTGGAGACTGGAAGCTTCTTAGGGGTAGATCACAGGTCTAGCATGCACGAGGGCCTGGATTGACTCCCCGCAATGGAACGCACGTGCATGTGTGCATGCTTGCACACATACACACGTACATGCACATGCACACACAGAGGCATGATTACACACACATACACACAATACACATGCAAGCACATGTACACATAGACCATTCCATTAAAATAGTCACATTTGAAAATTAACCACATTTCAAAAAAAAATCTGAGATGCAGAATTTCACTCTTTCTAATACTGGCTTTAATAATAAGTTAGAAACCTCTGCAAGGGGAATTCACTCTTTCAGGCCACAGTAGTTGAAGTTGTAATAACAATGAGGCTTTTGTTTTATTTTGTTTTGTTTTACAGGATGGAACCCAGACCCTCATGCATGCTGGTAAGCCCTTTGTACTAAGCCATATCCCCAACCCTAATAGGGGTTACTCTCATTCCTCAATCATTTTAAAGAATTGAATACCTAATTAATGTTTTTTTCTGAGACACAATATCATTTCATAACACAGGCTAGCCTGGAACTTGTAATCCCCCTGCCTCAGCCTCTCAAGTGCTGGGGTGACAGACAGTGACACCTAGTTTGGGAAGGAACTCTTTCATGGTATTGGCAGTATGCTAAGCACTCTCCTCAATGGGGTATGTACATGAACCCTCAGTTATAGCACCAATTGTATGTTGTAGCTATTATTATTGTTATTATTTCCTCTTAAAGATGAAAAACCAAAGCACACAGGACAAATGACTAGTGAGTGGAAAGGTTGGTACTGAACCAGGGTCCAGACTTTTAAACACTAAATTATGCTGCTAACAAGAACATAAGAGCCATATGAATTGTACATATTAGTATATAAAGAGCTATTTTAACACTTTATATCAGATGTTTTATAGGAACTGAGAAGGCATTATTATTATTATTATTATTATTATTATTATTATTATTATTTGTAGAAAACTAAGTCAGAGTCTGGGGTAGAAAACGTATGACTCCTAAAATCACAATCACATGCATCAATCTTTGTGATCTCTTCCTCCTCAGTTTGTTTATGAAATATTCAAAGAGCACGTCCTAGTGTGCACCTGGTTGTCCTATGGACCAATCAGCACCTCCATCTCTCGCTCTTCTATCCTACAGTCCAGTTGGAAGCATAAGTCTCAAGCATCCTGTCTTAAAGTCAATGTCACATAGACATCTTCATTCAACAATACAAAAGTCAGCCACGGATTGGACATCTCCATCATGTTTGAAAGAAACAGGTTCTTATGACTGCCTGTCAATAGTCATGGAAGATGGAATTTATCATATTCAAAACCTGAAGGTGCTTACTGGGAAATAACCATTGGTTACAAATATAATTCAGACTTCTTATCTCCCTAAATCCAGTAACTATAGCCTAAGCTCTCTAGATGGTAATTTTACATTTGTGGATGTCTTTGATTATCTCTCAAGATCTCTCGAACACCTGAAAAGCAATTTTCATTGAATGCCATTATATGTTAAGAAGCAGTATTTAAGTCTTCATGCCCCAGTCCCTGGCTCTGAGACCTCTCGCAGCCCCTGAGGGTTCTGGGTTCTTCTGAAGTTCCTTTTATTTCTTTACAACATTTCAGATAATAACGAAAATTTGTGGTTACTTTTTATTTCTTCTTCTTTTTTTTTTTAAAGCCGGTAAAAGAAATTAAAGTGTCATGTGGGCCAGTGATAGGTGTTTTCTTTTGGGGAGAATGGCATTTATTCCAAGAAGATTGCAGAGAGCATTTCTGTAATACATATTTGCCAACCACATTTTCTGATGTGGCTTAATAGGTTAACTAAAGGACCTTTGTCTGCAGTAAATGGGGATCAATTTCTAAATGGTTTTTCTGTTGTTGCTTTTGTTTTTTCAGCTTTGTTCTTTCTTTAAATAAAATTTTAGGCTGTCACAGAAGCAGTGAAGGTCCATTGAAAGCTGCTGGCAGCTAGCTAAGAGCACGGAGTCTACCTCTGGGTGCAGACATAGTGTGTGATTGTCCTGTAAGGGTTAATCCAGTGGGGCTAGCCAATCACCTGGCCAAGGGGCTGCCCCTCAGGGAAGCAGATTCACCTGAAACCATACTAAAGAGATAGGAGGAAATAATTATCCCTTTCATCAGCTAATAAACGTTTCCGTTTCCTCCCAGAATTCCCAGCTCTACCTAGTGCAGTCTCTATGAGCGTCTTCTGGGTTCTGTTGGGTCTGCTGGTTCCCCCAGCCCTGACTAAGACAGACATAACTTTCCCTTTTCTTCTTCCTCTTCTGTCTTCTTCTGGATACTGGCCAGAGCCTAAGTCCGATGTTTCTGGTTCGTCAGGCTCTTTTCTTCTTTCTTTCATGCTCTCTTCCTTGCCTCTAGACTGTTTGTGTTTCACATAGCTGTCCTCCATGAGAACTTCCATGATCCTTTCCTGTCCCTTCTCCCTCCTTCAGGAAGCTGCCAAGATGTATGGCTAACCAGCTCTGTGATTTAATGAAACTGTCTTCAAGTCTCCTTTCGAAGTGAATTCTTAAATTCTTTTACAAACAAGACTAAGAATGCCTGAAGGGACCCAAATTCTCTATTAGCAATTCTATACTATATATTTTGTAGAAAATACTCAAAACACAGAAACATTAGGATGTATTAATATTGCCCCACCCTGTCCTGTATGCCTGTGGGTGCCAATCACATGACTGGAAAGTACAGACCTAGGCTCTCCCCTAAGGATCGAGGCTTAACCTCTGACAAACTGTCACCTCATTCTAACTCTTCCTCAGGCATTCCACTTTTTCTGAAATGTCCCTCCTGGGGACACTGATGTGCTGTAACTAGGCAGGGAGAAATGACACCTATGCCCCTTAATCTGATTACAGACTTAGAAACAATGGGCCCAGCAAAGCTGGAATTCCCCCTAGGAAGCCTCCTTGTTGGGAAGGAAAAGGCTGAAACCTGGCGCCAACTGGAGGGAAAACTTGTCTCCTGGAAAGAGATTTCACACAGTTCCGAAAACGTGTCAAACCACCTTGCAGGGTAAGCTGGAAACCCAGGCAATGAGGGATGGGTCTGTGGTGGGAGGGGCCACACCTCCACCAGGAATTCTTAGTTCTGGGCGTCTCTGGCCCTCTGTTTAAACTTTACCTTTGGTTGTGAGCCCAGCCTTTAGTAGCTGAGCCATCTCTCCAGCTCCTGTTTAAATTTGAGTGTCACTTTGGGAACCTGAAGATGGACTGAGAGCCACTGGATTTCTTGTCTCTCTTCCCATTGCAGCCACATTGAATGAATCTCCTTTATTCCTCCTTTGATTTTCACTGTCCATCCATTTCAGGTGGCTTCTTTAGGACAGGTGGCCAAACTTGGCTTCTAAGTGTACAGACTGTGACCTCAGGCTCATTAAGAGTGGCACCACTGGGAGAAGTGGTGGACACCGGAGGCGGTGGGGCCTCAGCGGGGGAAGTAGGCGTTGGGGGACCTGCCTTTGAAGGCTGTGCTATGCCTTTCTACTCTTTCTGTCTGCCTCTTGTGGACCGGGCAGGCAATTGTCTCCTCTGTCACACACTCCTGCCACCAGGATGCTTTTTGGTCCAGGCATATGGGGCCAAGCAAACAAAAACCAAGCCCTCCGAAGCCATGAGCCAAAAGCAATCTTTGCTCCTTCCAGCTGTTTCCTCAAGTGTCCAGTCCTAGTGACACAGAGTAATAACTGGACGACTTCACACTTGCCCCTCATGGGATGCTCCAGCCCTTGTTAGACAGACTGAAATGAGCATGCCCAGCCATTCCAAGAAAGCCCAGGCATTCTGAAGTTGTACTTGGGCTCAGCCTGGATCTCCCTCTCTGTCCCACATTCCTGAGAAGAAATACGACAGGGGCTTTCTGATGTCAGAAAGATGGTCATGGTGGGGAAGTGACACCTAGCTAGCTCTAGGGGACAGAAGTGTGAATGGGGGAGGGTTGTGGGGGACACAGATGACACCCCTGCCTTGAGAAGCTGTGACATTTCTGATTGGTACTGTTAAGTGTCAAACCCTGGAACAAATGGCTGAGGTACCTATTTAACGCACCACAGTGAACCTGGCCACAAGGTTCTCCTAGCATCTCTCAGCTCCTAACTGTTGCAGGTCCCTCTGGCTTGCACAGGCCCTGAACTCTCCAGCCCAGGGCACTGGGCTGCTCTTCCCTTCCCATCTTGGTTACCTGCCCCTTTGTATCTTTGCATCCTGGCTGCTGCCCCCGGTTCCCCTCTCTCCCTCTCCTTTGCCCTCCCTCCCCTCACATACCTTCTGGACTCTCCCAGATGTCCCCGACTGCAGCTTTGCCTTCCATTTTCTACAGTAAGCTTTCTCCTCTATTACACCTAGGAACAGTCATGTCCTTTCCTTTTAATTTCATTTTTTCCTCATTCAGGTTCTACGTTCTTGTCGAGATAGTCCATGAGCCAGGAGAGTTGGTGACAACCTCCTCTCCTCAAGGTGTTGTGATTGTATTTTCTCAGAGACTGGCCTCCAGTTACAGAGGTTGTGAATGTCTCCTGTTCCCAGTCAGCTGTCTTGGTAGCGGCAGTAGCCACAGGATCCAGAGCAGTGCCAGGCACATAGGCACATAGTAGGTGCTCTGCAGACATTTGTTGGGATGAACAAACCTAGCTGCTGTGTTGGCCCCTTTGCTCAGTATCTGCAGACCACGGATGGAGTGCTCAGTATCCGAGGACCAGAAAGCTGGAGGTTGATTTGGTGGGAAGTGCTCAGAATTGCTGGTCTCTTAACTCCAAGAATGATCTGGTTTCTGTTATTTTTGGGAGAGCCCCCAGGCCTGGTTTTCTCAGGCTGGGGTGTAGAATGGTCTGAAAGATGGCTAATTTGAGTTTTTTCCTCTGCCAAACAAACCCAAACTCATAGTATTTGATTTGACAGACAGAAAGTTGCTTAGATCGTAGAATGAGAATGTGGCTTGCAGTGCATGTATGCAGGACGGGTAAGTGAGGAGCAGAGGGTTAGAGCAGGGAAATAATAATCTTAGAAGGAGAAAAAAGGGAGTCATTTTAAGTAGAACATACTCTTTTCAGGCATCACGTGATATATATATATATCATATATATATCATATACATACACACATATATACGTACATACACACACATATATACATACATACATACATACATATATACATACATACATATGATCCAGTGTTCTACATAGGGATTTTTTAAAGCAGCACTTAGGATTGAACCCAGCACCTTGTACATGCTGGGCCACATCCCAGGACTTGTTTGTATTTTACTTAAAAGTTTTTGAGAAAGGGTTAACTAAATCACCAGGCAGGCCTTAAATTACTGATCCTCCCATCTCAGCTTCCTGAGAAGATGCCATAAAAGGCCTGTGCCCCCAAGTCTGGGGAGGAAAACCTTAAGAACTGCTCAATTAGGTGACATCATAGTAGTTCAAAAGGAGAATACCTTTGGCCTGCTTTATAGGTACAACTGCAGGTCCACAAATACAAAGAGCCAAGGAACATTAGATCCCTCTCACAGAAGAGACTGAAAATCCAGAGGACCCAGAGGAACTTCATCCCAGGCCATGTCTGCTCTTCAAGTCCTGCCTTTAAAAATATCTATAGCTCCTACTATTGTCTCTTTTATGAACAGAATCTAAGTCCCACTTATCTGCCTCCTTCTATGTGTATATTTTTTTTATTTTTAAGATTGTAATATAATTAGATCATTTCCCCTTCCTTTTCTCCCCCCCCCAACTCCTCCCATGCACCTGCCTAGTTCTCTTTCTCTCTTATGGCTTTTAATTGTTGCTGCTGGTGGTGGTGTGTGTGTTCCTAGATATGGGAATACAGCCTGCTAAGTCCCTATAATGTCACTTGTATGCCTATGTTCTCAGGGTTGACTATTTGCTGTTGGATATGTCTACCCGCCACCCCTAAGATTCGTATCTTGTATGGCCCCCAGGCACATGTGCACACTCACTGATATTTCTATGCCTTCTGTCTTTCTAATCTGTTTCCAATTTACTTGCACAGACCTAGCATGCAATGCTTAGAAGAAACTTGAACTTGTGTGTGGTTAGGATGGAAAGTGTTTGGTGACTGCACTCAAGCCAGCATTACAGATGCTCCTCACGCAGCATGGCGACACGGGGCTGCACAGTCAGAGAGCCTTGCATATGGCTCAGTGTCTCGCTGATGCACCTTGAAGTCCCTGCAAGTTTGAACATGGTATCGTTTTCTCCTGCTTCCATGTTTCTCTGGGCCGTACACCCAACATCGGTTTTGCTCACGTCTAATCACTGTAAATGCCTTTTGTGATAGCCGATCCTTAAAAGATTTTGTATCGGTTTGTGTACCCATGCTTGTGTCACCGTGTGCTGAGGGCAGAGGACAACCTGCAGGAGGCAGCTCTTTCCATGCGGGTGCCGGGGATTGAACTCAGGGAGTTGAGCTTGGTGGCAAGCACGTTTACTGGCTAAGCATTCTCAAAGGCCAAATAGTTAATTTGGATGATCAGTTTGACAAGATCTAGAATTAACAAATAGACACACTTCCGGGTTGGTCTGTGAAGGCATTTCTAGAAAAAGATTAACTGAGGGGAAGGACCCTTCCCCCTAGAATGGGTGGAACCTTCTATGTCAGCTCAGATATGCAGAACTCGGAGAGGATGCTTGCATGCCTTCACTGCTTGCTAGTAAATGCATCTATATCTTGGCAGCTGCTACATTCTTACATTAAACTCCAAATTCTTGGCCTTTAAATGTAGGCTAAAGACCAAAGACTGCACACACACACACACACACACACACACACACACACACACACACACACACCCCAGCCCTGAGACTCTTCCAGGCCTTCAACAGTAGTTTGGGACTGTTGAGGTATTCAACTCTGTGGGCTGAGTATCTGTGACAACTATGTTTGCCTACCTTGCCCAGATTGACTTGAAGCCACTTTGGGAATTCTTCTCCTATAATATAATCACATTTTATCAGTCCCGTTCCTCTGGAGATCCTGCCTTGCACGTACCCTTCTTCATCCAAAGCATGTCTGTTTCCATGGTTCTCTTAATCTTCTCAAACTTTCAGGCTGATTTGCCTTGGCCAGCTTGACCCCACTTGCTGGTGAGAATTTTGCTCCAGCAAACCCACAGAAACCAGCATCCCTGGGTCGGGCGGGGTTAAGAAGGAAAGCTGAGTGGGAGAAGAGCCCCAGCAAAATTATCCTCCACTCACAGGCCAATTCCAATAACTCCAGCAGCAGAGAGAATCGCAGCCAGAAGCCTGTTCCTGCTACTTTGAAAATAAGAAGACTCCCGAGCAGGGAAACACTCATAGTACTGGTGTCTATCACGCTGTGAACAAATTCATGAGCTGCTGTAGGATGCTCAATAGCAGAGGCCTTGGCACAGGAGAAAACATGAAAGAATGAGAGGGAGAATTTGCGTCTTGAAGAAGGGAAGCTTCTAGAAGCATGGGTCAGGTCAGGCACTGTCGTTAACCAATAGTACAGTCAGAAGGAGTCGGAGTAGCGGGGAGCTGGGGCGGGAGCTACTGAGAAGGTCTTTCATTGGCTCCACAGTTTCACCTCTCGGTGATGGGTTTGTATTAATTCCCTGTGACATCCATAACAAACGGCCACAAGCTGAGAGACTCCAAATGATAGACCACTGTCCTTACAGCTCTGCAGGTGGCCATCTGAAATATACACGGTGTCACAGGCTTGGCCCCTAAGAAAGAACGTATTCCATGACTGTCTATCTTTTGGTGGTTTTCTGGCAACTTAATGACTCTTGGCTCATAGATATGTCACCCCAGTCTCTGCAAGAGAATCTTCCTCTCCTTGAAGGGACCTGGCTCACTGGATTGATGGCTCACTCATAGTGTGAGATGGTCTCAGCTCCAGAACCCACCTTAGTGACAACTGTGATGTTTGCTCCCTATTGTCAGCCTGACCAAGAGACGCCTAGGGGTGGTAAAGCACCGTGTTTGTTTGTTATATCTGGGGTGATATATCTGGTGTTGCCAGGAAGGCCTGGCATGCGGAACAGCAGCAGAGAAGAAAGCGCCATCTGAAATGTGAGTGGTGCCTGTCAGTAGGCCAAAGGCCCAAATGGAATAAAATTTGTGAAAGAGAAAGGCCATGGGCTGAGGAGACGCCATATTTGTCTTCCTGGTTATGAGATTTTCAGTCTCATGAACTAAGAAGTTACTAGGTTCTCAGATTCCCCAGCATACGGTCAGCTATTGTTAACTCTATAAGTTCCTATGGTGTGACCTAATCTAATAGAATCTCTCTCTCTCTCTCTCTCTCTCTCTCTCTCTCTCTCTCTCTCTCTCTCTCTCTCACACACACACACACACACACACACAGAGAGAGAGAGAGAGAGAGAGAGAGAGGAGCACACAGAGATAAACACACACACACACACACACACACAGAGCACACAGAGATACACACACACACACACACACACACACACACACACACACACACACACACATTTTAGTTGGTTCCATCCTGTTCCTCTGGAGCACCCTGACTAACATAACAACTGCAAAGATCCGAATTCCAAGCAAGACAGTAGGATTGGAACCTGACACATCATTTTGAGGTCACGATTCAATCCACCCCAGGGTCATCACATTTTCTATTTATGTTTGACCTTCTGTCTTGCTTACCTTGGGCTTTTTGTCTGTGGGTTCCCCCTTGATAGAATTTCTAATGTCTTGAAACCCATTATTAAAGCATAACAGCAAACCCTCTGCAGATCGAGGAATTCTACAAGGATATGCCTCAGGAGGCTGCAGAATCTGTGAGCATCCCCAGAGAATGGGACAGGAACAATGGCAAACACCTTTGATCCCTCAGCAGCAAAGCTGCAGTGAGAGCCCAGCCCTGTGCTTTTAGTATTCTTTGCCCTGTGGTCACAGCATAGAGGTGTGCTTGCCATCTGGGAACTGAAGTGAACCTGTAACAGAAACATGGCACTGGGGGCTTTGCATCAGCTCTAATGGTTTATTGTAAATTTTGGAAAAACCTAATAATATTGGTGAATAAAGTCTGTAATGGATGAATCTCATTCACTCCTCTCTTACCATGGTGTGTGTGTGTGTGTGTGTGTGTGTGTGTGTGTGTGTGTGTGTGTGAAGCCATGTAGGATACATCACGGATCAAACTCCTAGCACTAGAGGAGCCACCCAGGGATACTTGGCTTTCAGTTTTGTTTTCAGTGCTGCAGAAGGAGCCAGGGCCTTGCATATGCTAGGCAAGCACCATGTCTCTGTGCTGTATCCCATACCCCAGACTCAACTGTTCAAGCAGGTCATGACCAAATCCAAGGCTAGGGTTTCCTCCTTCCTGTTCTTTGCCAACTTGGGCCATTCCTCTCCAACTTCAGTGTGGGCTGGAGCAGTGGGCAGATTGAGGGGGATATTTCTCTCCCAGTGTCAGGCTTCCTTTTAGGTGCAAAAATCAATTCTGCTTCCCCCCACCACCACATTTCTTGCAGAAAACGAGTAGAAAAACAGGCAGAAGTTGAGAACACTCAAAAGATGCTCGCTGCACACACAGAGAACTGCAATTCTAAACGTACAACTCAAGGGGCTGGAGAGATGGCTCGGTGGTCAAGGGGCTGGAGAGATGGCTCGGTGGTCAAGGGCACTGGCTGCTCTTCTATTGTACCTGGGTTTTATTCCCCAACCCATTTGGCAGCTCACAAGTGTCTGTAACTCCAGTTCCAGAGGATTTGATACCCTCACAACAGACATACATGCAGGCAAAACACTAATGCATATAAAATAATAAATAAATAAATAAATCATCTAAAAAGTACAAACAAATACTTGTAAACCACCGAAGCACTGAGCTCTGCTCATGGGATTAGAGAGGTACAGCGTACACTTTGTACAACGGGGTTGACCTCCGAGAGAAACTCCTCCCTTGTGCCTGGGGATCTTGTAACCTTGACAGACAGATAGAATACTGAGACCCAGAGAAGTCAAGTTCCCAGCTCATTCTCAGGATCTCACCAATGCAGACCAGTGAGAGATGTGCAGAATTGCCTTTTATTGGGATATGCTTCCCCAGGGCGGAAAAGACCTCCTGAGGTCAAACAAAGGAACAATTCAAAGGACTAGGGCTGGCCTTGAGAAAGCGAGACACTTTAAAGGAAGCAAGCCTTCCAAGTCTAGTTAACTCACAGGTGTAATTCCCAAGCGCTTGCTTTCCTAAATGAGAAAAGGATGTACTGGGTTTTCAACTGACAGGAGGTTAACAATTATTTCTGAAAATGTTCCTGGAGTCACAGCCTGGGTTCCCACAAGCCAAGTCAGCCACCCTGTCCTCAATATGCAAAGTCAAGGGACCAAATTCATGGAGGAAAGCAGAAATTGGTGATTTATTCAGAGTGGCCACAATGCAGGGACAAAGATCCAGTGAACCCCACCTCACCTCCAGGCACATCTTCAGGTTCAGGGAAGCTTTCAATAGAAGATAGAGTACATGTGTAATTGAGCAGTCTGGCCAAGGTGTGGGCCTGGCCAGCACTGTCTATGCTCCAAGTCTCTCCTATGAGGTCAACAGACAAGTTGTACTTTTTCTCCAGCAGTCAAATTCACCCTCCAGCAGACAAGTTCCTCTTGTGGGTGTTCCCCCCCCCAGCTCTTTAGACTTTTCTTCTCCAGTAGATTCCCCAAGAGGACTCATGGCGTCTACTGTTTCAATGGTCTGATAGCCAAAGAGAGGGGCACAGGCTCATTTTGACTATATTAATCCTTCACAGGCAAGCAAGTTACAGTAATATATTCCTGGGACTATTTTTTTTCTAATGTGTAATAGGACCTTTTTCTTTGAGAAAATCTTTCCACTGCTGCTTGCTTAATGCAAACACTATTGCTGATTATTGCCAAGATTAAAAACAAGAGGAAATGAGCCTGACATGGTTAGTCATTGTAGTTCATGCCTCACTGTACATTTTAAAAAGCTACGTAGCTCTTCATCTTCCCAAGAGGTATAGTCTTGAGGAATCTGCACCTTTATGCTTCAATCTTTTTTTTTTAAATTCATTTATTTTTATTAGCATGTGTATGAGTGTTTGTCTGCATGTATGTATTACAGCATCTGCATGCCTGGTGTCCCTGGAGGCCAGAAAAAGGGGTCAGATCCCTTGGCTGGAGTTACAAAGGGTTGTGAGCTGCCATGTGGGTGCTGGGAACTGAACCCGGGTCTTGTAAAAGCAACCAGTGCTCTAAACTGCGGAGCCATCTCTCTACTCCCAACCCCTTATGTTTAACGAGAACAGTTGGCCAAACTAGTTCATTGTGCTGCAACTCTGTCTGAATTTTTTCTATCATTGGGCTTTAAAGTCACAGGAAATATTGTTAATTTCAATATGTTCACATACATTTGTTACAAAGAATGACAAAGTGATTTACCGCAAAGAAGGCTTGCAAGCATTTGGGTGTATTATACCAGGGATGATATTCCTGCAGGGGAAGGAGAAGGAATGAGTTCTTTGTGAAACAAATGTAAAGTTGCCTATGCCGGAGAAAAACGTGCTGATGTAGTTTAAAGATGATAATGGTAGATATAGAACGACCATTTGAGTAACTCTAAAGAATGATGTAAGCTTTCAAATGTCTCCTTATTACATCCTGGAAATTATACATTGTGTTGAAGTAACATTTTTTAGCTGCAAAGAGAAAGCCTGATTTCCCTCTTGGAAGGAACACACAACCAAGTAATTTGAACCATTGCCCTTGGGGACAGCTGGCCAGCGATCTTGGGAAATGAAAACCTCATCCATCAAAGTCTTCCTCAATGCCGGAGCAACAGGAGGAAGCAACCCTATTCTGCCTCCTTGGCCTAGGTAGGCAGGTCCAATCTAGGCAGGCTGCCGGGAAGGAGTGAGTCAGGATGCGTGCTGGCAGAAGGGAAGCAATAAAGAACAGAGGGGGCACAGCCCAACCTCACAGGAATGCAGGAAAAACCCCAAGCCATGAAATACTCCCTGCCACGTCCCCATGGGTTGTGTAACCTTCTGACACCTCCCTCTGTCATTCCACCTTGGGTTCCCGCAAATCTGCTCAGCTGACTGTCTCTGAGAACTCACCTAGTCCCCAGTGTCCAAGATGTCAGCAAATACTGCTTGGAGTTTGTGCAGGAGTATGTCACCGTATAAAAGTCTGTACACTGAGAATGAATGGCTGTTGTGTGGCTTCTATCTGATGCTATGAAGACCGCAAACACCACAGCAGGTAGAAGCAGCAGCTACCTATCTAACTGTGATTGGAGAATGCAGAAAAATCCAGGTGGGTAGACAGATAGGCTTGGTGGGGACAGTATAAATTCATTCCTTCTTTCTATGCCATGTGAGAACACAGGTCAGGTAAGTTTGAAGTAGGGACCAGAGATGGTGTAGGAAAATATTCGGGACAGTACTGAACCAACTTGGCTGAGAGGAGGTACCTTTGTTGGCCACCATCGTGTGGAACACGCCCATGTGCAACTCCATTTCACCTTTTCCCAAAACCACATGGCATGATTTCCTGTGCCTCACTCAGTATGGAATCTCCTGATGGCCCTCGGCCTCTCTGGGTTGTCTTTTACTTCATTTTTTGAGGTTGTAATATAATTACACCATTTCCCCCATCCCTTTACTCCATGTAAGCCCTCCCATATGCCCTCTACCCCTTGCTCTCTTTCATATTTATGGATTCCTTTTTCATTAATTAAAATGTCTTTAAAAGGATCATTACTGAGCTAGGAGTGCAGCCTACCAATAGAGCTAGGGACTGGATTCAGTCCCCAGCATAGAAGAAAAGAAGGTGTCGATGGGAGGGATGATGGGTCACTAGATGCTATAGGCAGAACCAGAAGTAAGAAGAATAATCTCTGTCCTCAGTGCACAATCTTTGCTTCCATCGTTTTACCTGTGCCTGCCCAGAGCCTGGCAAATGAACTGGTGGGCACGATCCCTTTCTCACAGCCTGTGCCCTGAGTGTCCAGGCTAGGCTGTCCAATTCTGTGTAGTTTATAAGAGACCAATCTGATGATTTCCCTTGGTTCCACAGGTAGGATTCTTGGATTGTTCCAATCACACATATTAAGAACATATTTCACCCCAAGATTTATTTAGAACTTTACCTAAGTCTCCAAGTCTTCACATCTCTAAATACCCAATTCAGCTTACCAGCTTCGTCTCCCATTCCTTCCTGTTCTAGAGATGAGCCTGACCTCCTCTCTCTCTCTCTCTCTCTCTCTCTCTCTCTCTCTCTCTCTCTCTCTCTCTCTCTCTCTCTCTCTCATGTGTGTGTGTGTGTTTTAATGTGTGTGTGTGTGTGTGTGTGTGTGTGTGTGTGTGTTTTAATTGTTAACTATGCCAAACCCTTTCTTCACGGGGGATCCTTCGGCCTGGACTTCCTTTCTCTTGGATCACTATTCTCATCTCTCAGGCCTAGAGCAATGTCTGTGGGACTCTGCTTCACCCCCCATGTAAGGTGGCCCTGCTTATTTCTCCACAGCACAGCATCCTGCTTATTTCTACAGTAACACAGCATAACCTGTAATCATCTTGTTCATCATATATATAATTTTGCATACTTACTTTTTACTCTATAATCATGCCTACCTCGCTATAATATAATCCCAAGGGCCAGATCTACCTTTCCACTGCTCCTACCCTAATGTGTGGTGCATAGGGGGTACTCGGCAGTGTTGCTTGATGACTGCAATGGGCAGGAACTCTCACCGGGAATGCTTGCTCTGTGGCTGTGGCCAGTTAGCTAGAGAAGACTAAAATTGGTTTTGCCACTGGAGAACTCAACCCTCAATTCCTGTTGTATTCTGTGCTTGTAAGAATATTGTGCTGACTGGTTTACATCAACTGGACACAAGCCAGAGTTATCCAAAAGGAGGGGAAACTTAAATGAGAAAATGATCCAGCTTTATGGCATTTTCTTAATTAGTGATTGACATAGGAGGGCCCAACCCAGTGTAGGTGGTGCTGTCCTGGGCTGATGGTTCTGGGTTCTTTAAGAAAGCAGACTGCAAGCTACGAGGAGCAAGCCAGTAAGCAGCACCCTCCCTGGCCTCCGCATCAGCTCCAGCCTCCAGATTCCTGCCCTGTTTGAGTTCCTGTCCTGACTCCCTTCAGTGATGGACAGTGCTGGGGAAGTGTGAGTCATATAAACCCTTTCCTCCCTAAGCTGGTTTGGTCATGATGTTTCATCATTACAATAGTGATTCTAACTAAGACACTTCTTATGCTTTGGTTCCTAGAGTTCATTTTGATAAGTTCCATAGGCTGGCTTTGAGCTTGCCATCCTCCAACCTCAATCTCCCAAGAAGCTGGGATTATAGGCCTGAGTCACCAAGCCAGGATTAATTTGAACTGAGTATTGGGATTAAAGACATATGACACCACGACCACCTGGCCAACACTTTTAGGCAATGTGGAAAGAATGGCAATGTTCCCTACTGCAGTGAAATTGGCACAGGGAAATTCCTTGGTTGTGAAGTGCTAACTTTCTATTCTATAAGAGTTAAATGTGACTCCACAAAGCTCCACCCTCACCCACCCCCCACTCCCTCACCCTCTGCCCATCTATCTCACAACACCACAAAGAGGCCACAACCCTTCCCCTCTCTCTAGCCCACGTCTCACCAGCCAGACCACACTTTGGTTAAGTTTGTTAGTTCTGTTATTCTGGTTATGTAGCTATTTTCCTCAAAATGGAATGAGAGCAGATATTTCTTCCAAGGCGTACTATTCCTTACCTCTTCTCCACTCTATTTGCTGTCCCCAGACCTCAGCAGTTCAGCTGCCAATGATAACAGCTAATAGTCAAGTAGCTAAAAACCTCCACAGTCCAGACTTCCAGCGCTGAAGCTTCCCAGGGATAAAGTTACTCAGGATGGAAGAGATGTGTCACAGGATGGCAAGAGTAAGGCAAGAGATACAGAAGAAAGTGTCTAGCAAAGAGAACGAGGGGTTGCCCTCAGAAGAAAGGGGATCGCAGTTCCTTTCTGATTAACTGTGGACTGAGAGTAGACTCAGTTGAATTTTCTTTGCCCCCCCAAACATTATATTATTATTAATTATTTGGGAATTTCATACAGTCTACCCTGATTACACTCACTTCCGATTCCTCCCAGGTCCACCCTCCTACCCTGCATCCCCCCCCCCAAAAAAAAATCAATGAAAGAACAGCAAGCTAATTTGTGTTGCCCATGTACTCACTGGAGCATGGTCCATCCCCTGCTCCCCAAGCCATCAACTGAGAAGAGCTACACCCCAGCACCCTTATTACAGCTATAAGGACTCTGCAATAGCTTCCTGTTTGGATTGTTTCTTTTCTGGAGGTCAGGGTTGGGGTGGGGGCAGGAGCTTGTCATAGAAGCCTTCAATATCTCTCATTCCCAGGTATGAGCCTGCAGTCATCAATACCACTGCAGAAGATGCTTCTCTGTCCACGGCAGCCAGTGGAAGCAGCATGGATCATGGACATCGACATGGTTTATGGGGTCAGCACACAGCACAGACCTCGACAGGGTTTCTGGCAGCATGGATCGTGGAAGGCTTTTGAGAAGACTTAATCCGGAAAATGAACCATTGCTCATCTAGAATATCTTGTTGCCCAGAGTCAGGGTGATAAGAAGGTTGGGCAGTGAGCCTGTGGGCAGGACCCAGGCAAGCTTCCTGCTTCTGTACACCATCTTGTCTTCAGTACTGGCAGTCCCACCACACTCCAGACACGACATGGCATTTACAGCACCACGCCCTTTTTTCTCCTTCCTGCAGCAGGGCAAGCAGAAGCGTGGCAGCTCCATGCCTTGGGCCTGGCCTGCCAGCTGAGTGGTAGCATGAGCCTAGTGGGTGGAGACAGGACAAGGCTGCCTGTGGCGGCCCAGCGTCCTGGCGGCCTGAGAGTGGACCTACTTGATAACAAGATGCTCCCTTGCCCTCTGTGACTGGGCTCTCATACCTGTCACTGCTGCTGCAGCCACCACCACATCTCTAGCACTGCTTCTCTCAGCCATAGATGCCACACCCCTTTCGGCCATCTTTGGAAGAGCCACACCCCTTTCTGCCATCTTTGGAAGAGCCACACCCCTTTCTGCCATCTTTGGAAGAGTCACACCCATTTCTGCCATCTTTGGAAGAGCCACACCCATTTCTGCCATCTTTGGAGACCAAGCTGAGCTTTCTCAATAACTTCATTACAAGAACAGAATCAAACTTAAAAGCTGTCTTTTCCCTGTGGTAGAACAGTGTTTTCAGGTGTGTGTGACTTTTGTTTTTTGCTGCATTTGTGTAACTTAGTGAAGCTGTGATTCTTTGCCTGTCTAAACACCTGATGGTCTAATAAGGAGCTGAACGGCCAATAGCGAGGCAGGAGCAAGGATAGGCGGGGCTGGCAGGCAGAGAGGAGAAACAGGAGAAATGAGAAAAGGTAGAGAAGAACATCACCCAGGCATTCATCTACACAGACTCCATGGAGTGAGAGTAAGATTTACAGAAGTGAGAGGATAGGAAAAGCCCAGAGGCAAAAGGTAAATGGGATAATTGAAGTTAAGAAAAGCTGGCTAGAAACAAGCCAAGCTAAGGCCAGACATTCATAACTAAGAAGAAGGCTCTGTGTATTCATTTGGAGCTGGGTGGTGGGCCTCCCTAAAAGAGAAAAAAACCTTCTTACTACATTTTCCCATTATTCTTTGAAAATTCCTACAATAGGTCTTGTCATATCCACTCCTCCCTCTCCACCGCCAACTCCCCATCCAGAATCTCCTTTCATCTCTCCCTCCCAACTTAATGTCTCCTTTTATAATCATCTATTTTAACCTAGAGTCAGCTGGTGCTGAACGTATGTGCATGGCTGTGGGGTCATTGGACAACCTTCCAGTGGCCACACTCCTACAGAAAAGTGACTCTCCCTTTCTCAGCTTCTGTCAACTGCCAAAAGCTCCTCAGCCAGGGGTGTGGCCTCGCCGGTCCCTCCCTGCTTCCAGGCTGAAATCCTTTCTTCCACTATTGAGATTACAATATAATTACAACATTTCTCCCTTCACTTTCTTCCCTCCAAACTCTCCCCACTTTCCTTCAAATTCATGGCCTCTTTGTTATTGCATGTATATATGTATACATACACACACATTGTATATATTCCTAAATGTCACCTGTTCGGTCTGTATTCTGTTGCTTGGATGTGTGTTTTCAGGTCTGACTAGACAACCAATTGGTATACTCTTGCTTGGGGGAGACCACCTCCCTCTCTAAGCGTTCCTTGGTTGCCTATGGATCTTTGCATAGGGCTGGGGGCTCATGGGCTTTTCTTGACCCCGTTTGACATGTTTCATCAGCGTCTTCCTTCTTCAGCACATTTGGGCAGTCATGTTGGTGAGGCTCTATGGGTATAGCTTCTGCTGCTACTAAGAGACACAATTTCATAGTAAACTCCCTGATGCTCTGGCTCTTACAGTCTTCCCTGCTGCCCCTTTGCCAATGTTCCCTGAGCCTTAGGTGTGAGACTGTTTTATGGATGTATCCACTGGGACTGGGCTCCACAGCTTTGCATTTTGATTGATTGTGGTTCTCTATAGTGGCCTCTGTTTCAAAAACGTGTTTCCTTGATGAGGGTAAAGACTATACTTATCTGTGCGTACAAAGACAAATATTTATAGAATGCTGTTAGAGATTATGCTGGTTTAGTAACCTAGTGATTGTTGTAGATTTCCTCCGGTAACCGTGACCTCACTAGCTCTGGGTAGTTGGCTAGGTTTCTAGTACCAGGCATGGTTTCCTTCTTGATAAGTGGGTCTCAAGTACAATTAGAGAGCTGCTGATTACAGCCAAGGTATGTATGCCACTACTGCACCTTAGGGTTATTGTGTCATGCTGGTCATTGTTGTGGTTCACAGGTGTCATAGCTGGGTAGGACTGTGGGTTGCCTCTCCCATTTGGAAATATGCATGGTGTCTTCTAGTAACCATCAAAGCTAGTCCTCAGAGAGGGGGCGACACTGTTAGTTCCAGCTCAGGGCTTTCTGGGCTGTATTTCTGAAGTGCATTTCTTCCTTCCTGTCTGGGTAACCAGGGGCAATAGCAATAGGCTGTATGCTTGCCATGCCAAAGGTTTTAACCAGCTTGATCTGCTGCTGATCTCATGCAGATAACTTCAGTTGCCTGCCATGGTGTTCATGTGTACAACATCCATGTCATGCCTTGAAAACAGCATTTCGGGGTAACCCTCCCCATCCCTAGGCTTTTATAGTCTTTCCATTCCTGTCTTCCTCAGTGTTCCCCAAGCCTTTGTTGATGTGTGTTGCTCGCCTACCTAGGCTGGCAAGGAAACACACAACCACGACTCTTCTTCAAGCAGTTTATTCAGGATCCTTGTACATTAGCTTCCTCTGCTCCCATCAGCTTCTGTTTCTCCCATCAGCTTCCGCTGCTTCTCTCATCAGCTTACACCTCTCCCAGCCCCAGCAAGCCCTTAAATGTGCTCACAGCCCAATCAGCTCATGCCACCTGGTGATGCCGGATAGGACACAGGAGGAGGAAGCGCACCAGATCCATCAAGCACTTCCAAGTAAGGCTTGTTTACAGCTAAGCGTGAACTACCTGGCATCCAGCCAGGCCCCATCTTGGGGCTGTGGCTTCCTACAGTTCCCCCTTTTATGTTTTAAAGGCAACAGGCGAGGGTAGTGGTCTGATCTCTGATGAACAAGGGACATTGTAATGGCCCCACGCCCAGTTATCAGTCAAACTGGTGCCACACCCATCAGGTATCTTTTTTCGGAGATGGGATTAGGATACCAACCCATATGCAATCAGACTTGCCCTCCATGAAGCTGCTAAAAGCTAGCCTCAAGTGCAGTACTTTGTCTCACATCCTGAGTGTGATGACAGCTTAGTCCTTTCAAGCCTGAGGTGATTGCCCTGCCTTCAGGGCTGCGAAGGCTTGTGCAATCATGGCATTACTGCTCCTCTGTGTAACCCTCATCTTGCAGATACACCATAAGGCAATGAGACTGACTAGGATAAGCACCCCTCCCAGGGCACCCATTCCCATTCTTTCAGATGATTCGTGGCTTGGGTGATCCATGTAGATAGTCCCTCAGCAACGGAGACATCGACCCGGGAGGAATTCACATTCACGATAGAGAGCCTCAGGTTGTGCATCAACTTATTGAAGTCGCCAGACCAATTACCTAAAAGATACTGTGAGAGCTATTTAGACATATTGGCTGCTAAAGAATAATTCTAGTAGGATACTGCGGTCATGCACAAGCCGGTCATCTTCCATTCACAGCCCAGCTGTGCCAACTGCCACAGAGCATCAACCTGTTCCTGAACAAGATCAATGCTTTGATTCAGTACCAATTGCTACTAAAAAACCTAGGAAA
The DNA here is from genome assembly GCA_030556225.1 of Cricetiscus sungorus. Lineage (NCBI taxonomy): Eukaryota > Metazoa > Chordata > Mammalia > Rodentia > Cricetidae > Cricetiscus > Cricetiscus sungorus. Next base: position 53,381,429 of record JANBXA010000398.1, on the reverse strand, counting down.
AACTTGAGCCGAGAATCTAATTTGCATGGGCTTTGGGAACACCGACAGGATTCCCCACAGCTGATCTGCTTTCATCTCATCAATCAACATCACCATCATCAGCATCAAGTGAATCAACCTACAACGTGCCCTAATATGTTGAATGTAAAAGGGCTGTAAATGCCTCCAAATTAACTCTTGCAGCTGTATTGTGTATGGCTGAACAGGGCTATTTACCTTTACCTTCCCTACCACCTGTGGCATGACACAGTCCTTATTTATCTTAGCCCCTAACTAATTAATTACATTACCCTGCTGGACCTTTTCTGAGACAAGCTGTTTTATCAAGGGCATGGCCGTATCAGGGTCTCCAAATACCTTCTCAGCTGCCTCCACTATTCTAGCCACAAAATCAGAAAACTTTTCAACAACCTTGCAGCATTTTTGATCCTCTAGGCAGCTGCAAACAAGTTTCCAAACAGGCCTTGTCCCTGACTTCAATGTTCCCTGTGTCCAGACAAAATCTAGATCCTTCCCAAGTTTGTCCCAGCAGCTGGTAGTTACATTGCCCGAGATGGCAAACCAGGGAGCTACTGTCTCAACTTCCCTAAGAAATCTTTCTAATGTGCTTTTCTTTAGTTTCAACACTTTTATTTCCTTTTTACCTTTAAAAAGATTGCTTGTGTCATTAACCAGTTATAACCAAGCCACTTAAATGAAAACAAACATTTATAAACAATATTTGGGAATTTGGGCGTCGTTCTTTCCAAACTACTTCCTGCTGGTAGGGGGCGCTGTCATGGGGGATCCTAAGAAGATGCACAAATCTTGGCTGTAGACATTGCTTCAGGGAGTCTTGCTTGATCAAACCACATTAGTCTGGAAGTAATCCACAGCTTTTCATTTTCTGTGGAAACAAAAATAGAAATCCTTTTCCTCAGTAACTTGTCCTTAAGCTTAAATTTTTGAGTCAAAAGCATTTTTAAAATATATAAATTGGATTAGTCCAGCAGCATTTCTTTTATCAGTAGTTGTTATTTTCTCAGCAATCAAATAATTTAAAGACAGCAGAATCGCATATAGTATCCAAAATTTCTCTGTGCTTTCCATCTTTAGGTGGCTTTTTTATTATTCTATTTATTCTACTTCTATTTTTACATATTTTGAGACAGGGTTTCCCTGTATAACTTTTATCTGTCCTGGAATTCCCTCTGTATACCAAGTTTACTTTGAAATCACAGAGATCTGTTTGCCTCTGCCTCCCGAGTGCTGGGATTAATGGCGTGCGCCACCACACCCATCCATTCTACTTCATTTTTTCTTTTTTAAACCTTAGTCCAAACCTGGAACTTCATCGCTCCTTACCGGAGACCTTATTGCCTCTTTACCGAGGGCCTTAGCTTGGTCCCAACCTACCTGGGACTTTCCAGTCGACTGCCCTGACTGCAGGAAGTTCTGAGCCGTTCACCCACAGAGAGGTTCCCCATACGGGCCATCACTTGTTGCGCGCCTACGTAGGCCGGCAAGGAAACACGCAACCACGACTCTGCCTCAAATAGTTTTATTCAGGATCATTGAACAAGCTTCTTCTGCTCCCATCAGCTTCCGCTGCTTCTCTCATCAGCTTACACCTCTCCCAGCCCCAGCAAGCCCTTAAATGTGCTCACAGCCCAATCAGCTCATGCCACCTGGTGATCCCGGATAGGCCACAGAAGGAGGAAGTGCAGCAGATTCATCAAGCACTTCCAAATAAGGCTTGTTTACAGCTAAGCACAAACTACCTGGCATCCAGCCAGGCCCCATCTTGGGGCTGTGGCTTCCCACAGATGTGGGGTGGGATGTTTAACTAGAAATTTCATCTATGGCTGAGCAGTCACAGTTGCTTATTCTCAGTTCACGAGGGTCTACCCCTAGCTGAGGAGGGACACAGAGTCACTGCTCAGTCAGTACCACTTCCTTAGGACAGAAGCACTGCCCTTATGAACGTGATTATTAAATCCTTTCTGCTGTGGTCCCAGGAGACACATTCTTTATCTCCTAAGTGCTGAAGTGGTGTGAAAGGGAATGGGAAGGGGAGGAAAAGAGAGAAGAGAGGAGGGAAATAGAGTGGAAGAGAGGGGAGGGGAGAGGGATAGAGGGGAGGGAGGGAGGAAGCTCTATTAGAGTCAAGAGCTGGTGAGGAAGTAGAAGGCTTCATGGCCTTCACTGAAGAACATAAAGTAAATGACATTTGTTTTCCAATTGGAAACCAAAATGCACTGTACCACAAAAGCAGCATGAATCCGTAAGTATTAGGGACTGGCGCATGCAGTGTGGTGCCTTGTATTATGAAAAGAAAAGCAGATCTTGCACATTAAAAGTAAGAGCATGATCATTATCTCCCGTGGAACCGTTAGACTCCTATGCAAGAGCTGGACTCGTAGGCACAATTTATTTCATTCATTCAGTGGATGTTTACAGAAGACATGTGAGTCCCGACTCTGGTTTACGGCTGGGAAGGTCTTTCAAGATGAACTTCTAGTCTTATACTAGTATAAGATATACATTTATACAAAGTATATGTAACAGGAAAAGTCATCCCTATCATCTTTGCAAGGCTATAACCACACAGGGTGTAGTGTGGCAGAGCAATGAGGAGAGGGAGTCTTAAGAGCTGATGACAGGACAGGAGGCTCAGAGAAAAAACTGTCATCTAAGGTGATACTTAAAACATGAGGATTTGTGGTGCTGAAACTATGGGAAACCATTGTGTGTCCTCAAATTGGTTCTTACTAATAAAATCTAATCAACATGAAAACTGAAGGCTGCTTGTGTGCTGGACCCCAGCCCTGTGCCAGAAAACAGATGTTTGAGGCGGATTCTCACATACCTTAGGCAAGCCAGCATTGTTGTCTAGAGCTGAGGGTGACCTTGCGCTGGAATTGTGGGTGTATACCATCAGGTGGGTGCTAGGGATAGAGTTCAGGGCTGAGTGCCTGCTAGGCAGGCACCTCACCAGCTAAGCTAGCTCTCTAGCCCTGGCGAAGCTCCCTTCCCATTGCCTCAAATCCCAACTCTTCCCTGTTGCTTTGATTTTCAGGTCACCCCTTAAAAGATCCCAGTGCACTGAGTTGCTTTGATCTACCCTCTCTGGTCTTTTATGTGAACACGATTTCAAAACTTCGCTTGGGAATTCAAGGAGAGTTCATGGTCAGGAAAGCTGGGAACTGCTGTTTAGAACGTCTTCAGACATCTTCACATGCTAACTAGCTAAGTCCAGCTTTTGATTAAAATGTCATGAGCTCACTGATAGAAACCGCTTTCCACTACTGATCTGTTTCCCAGGATCTCTCCTCCATGGAAAGAGTCTGGAGTTTCAGGCCAAAATGAAAATCCCCCAGTGCTTGGTGGGTCTGGACAGAGTGCAGAGCCATCACTGATACTGCCTAGCTCAGCTTCCCTCTGGTTTGCCTTCACAGCTTGAAGACTGGCAGGCTATGTTTCCTCCAGTTTCCATGGATACCACAGCATGGTTTTTAAACAGTCTGGTGTAGGTTTTTTCTCTTTGGATACATTCCTTGGAAATCCATGGTGGTGTTTGTCAGGTTTTTAGCTGGTAGATCACGTGGCATTTGCTTGATTGCCTCCCCTCCAATGTGGCACAGATTCCGTCATCATTGGGAGGGTGGCCTTGAGGTGGGCCAGACAGCTGGGATAGCTCTGGGAGCCAGACTCCTTGGACTTGGGATCTGAACTTGTTAGAGAAAAGGGAAGTTCATTGAGTTTTCTCTAAGTTGGCTAGACAAGTGAAAGGAGGAAGAAAATTAAGAGGAAAATATCTAGATTAACTGATGTGAGAAAGAAATGAGTAAAAGCAAGCTTCAACTTTCAGTGAGAGAATCCCAGTCTAAGATCCCTGGAATGGCCTCCACTTTACTTTGAAGGTGTGGACCCAGCCTTAGGAGTCCTCTCCCACTTAAATTGAACATGCCCTTCCCTGAGTTCACCTTTGTATGAAATGCTTATGGGTCCCCCTCACTTTCCCTTATATTCCATGTAGGAGTATAATTATTCCTACTTCTTTTCCTTAGATTGGCCATAGCTGTAGGCTCACTGCCAAGAAGGAAAAAATCTTGTTCTACAGAAGACCTAAGAGGTGAACCTGTGAACTAACTACTCATGGACATGCTTAGAAGTTGTGGCCGAGCCAAGATCAGGTGAGCTATCCTTGGCCAGGGCTCAATTCTTTGAACACATCTGGTCAGTCCAAGGGGTGGGTGGGGTAAGGGGCAAGGAAGGGTCAGCAGGGAATTCTGTTTCCTTGGAAACCCATCTGCTGAGATCATGAACAAGCCATGTTCTGGCTGCTCCGACATATTGGCTTTGTGGGTGGTCTCTCAAGCTCATTCCACCAGCCACACGGCACAGCCCACTGGCTCGTGGCCTCTGCCAGACTATTTATTAGGAACTCTGCCTTCTTAGGAGACTAAATTGCTAGGACTTCATAATTAAAGACTTCATTTGTTTCTTGTCACAATTTTCTGTGGCTAATGGGACTCAAGCCTGCATTAAGCAATGGATGTCTTATAATCCATCAACCTCAGCTACCTAACATGTCCCTCCCACCAGTCTGCTAGCAGATTAAGAGGGATCAGTGCCAGGTCTGCATGAATCCACAGTGTGGCCAAACTAGGAAATTTTGTATCCATCCATGCATCCATTTATCCATGCATCCATCTATGAATCCATGCATGCATACATGCATGCATCCATCCATCTATCCATGCATCCATCCATGAATCCATCTATGCATCCATCCATCATTATCATCTTCTTCAAGACAGAGTTGCTCTGTAGCCTAGACTGACCTTGAACTTAATATGTAGCTGATTCTCCCACCTCTTCCCTTTAAGTACACCAGGATTTGAACTACCCACCACACTTGCATGATGCAGAGTGTCACACATGTTAGACAAACACCCTATGGCTTAGCTATGGTTCCAGCCCAGCCCTTATCTTTTGTCTTCTATCCTCAGCTCATCCCATGAGTAAAGGAAGCATTTCAGAGACATATCTGGCTTTTTCCCAGGGTTTCTCTATCAAGGGTATCACTCTAAAGAATTTTCTAGAAGTTCCTGGTGGCAGATGAATAGAGACTTTTAGAGAAATTGTACTCAGAAATGTGCTCAGAGGTGCCAAAAGAAGCTGTCCAGGTTATGGTCATGAGGTCAGTACATTTTGTCCTTGAAAAGGTTTCTTCTCCTACTCCTATTAGATGAGAGAATATTAATAAAAACTATGGATATGAGTTCTACTTTGTTTCATGGACTAGTCTAAAACTTTGCATGCATTATAACCCCATATGCACAAGCTCTATATCAAATACAGTATGCTCTTTTCCCCTAAGAGGGATATGGGCATTCAGTCTTGAACTGTATTTCCCAGCTTTCCTCAAAGCTAGGTGAGATCATATGACCAGACTCTTACCTGATAGATGCAGTAGGCAATCCTGGACATGCTTAGACCAAAGCCCTTGGGACAGATCTGCTTTCTTTCCTCAAATTCAGCATTCAAATTGAACAATTAATGACAATAGAGGCAGAGCTTGGGAGAGCAGACTGGGGGTGGAAGGTCTTTTATTTTTTTCTTTTTAAAAAAAGAGATGCTTGGATTAGAAATTATCTTTAATATTTGACCCTATCTGTATTATAACAACAGCAGCATCAACAATACTATAACCCAGAGCATATGTGAGGTTTAGAGAAGTTCATTTCTCCACATCCTCTCCAGCCTAAGTTGTCATTGGTGTTTCTAATTTTAGCCATTCTGGCAGGAGTAAGATGGTATCTCGAAGTTGTTTTCATTTGCATTTCCCTGATAGCTAAGGATGTTGAACATTTTCTTAAGTGTCTTTCAGCCTCTTTGATTTCCTCTATTGAGAATTCTTTCTTCAATTCTGTACCCCATTTTTAATAGGGCTATTTGGTGTTTTGTTGACTAGTTTCTTGAGTTCTTTGTATATTTTGGAGATCAGCCCTTTGTCAGATGTAGGATTGGTAAAAATTTTTTCCCAGTCTGTGGGCTGCCATTTGGTCTTGTCCAATGTCTCCTTTGCCTTACAGAAGCTTCTAAATTTGAGGAAGTTCCACTTATTAATTGTTGATCTCAGTGTCTGTGCTACTGGAGTTATGTTCAGGAAGCAGCCTCCTATACCAATTTGTTCAAGGGCACATCCCACTTTCTTTTCTAAGAGGTTCAGTGTGGCTGGATTTATGTTAAGGTCTTTGATCCATTTGGACTTGAGTTTTGTGCATGGTGATAGACATGAGTCTATCTGCAGTCTTCTACACACCATCATCCAATTGTGCCAGCACCATTTGTTGAAGATGCTTTCCTCCCCTCATTGTATTTTTTTAGCTGTTTTGTCGAAAATCAGGTGTTCATAGGTGTGTGGATTAATATCGGGATTTTCGATTCGATTCCATTGGTCTACCTGACTATTTTTGTGCCAATACCAGGCTGTTTTCAGAACTATAGCTCTGTAGTAGAGCTTAAAGTCAGGGATGGTGATGCCTCCTGAAGTTCTTTTATTGTACAGGGTTGTTTTGGCTATCCTGGGTCTTTTGTTTTTCCATACAAAGTTGATTATTATCCTTTCAAGGTCAGTGAAGAATTGTGCTGGGATTTTAATGGGGATTGCATTGAATCTATAGATTGCTTTTGGCAAGATTGCCTATTTTACTATATTTATCCTTCCAATCCAAGAGCATGGGAGATCTTTCCATTTTCTGGTATCTTCTTTAATTTTGTTCTTTGAAGACACAAAGTTCTTATTGTATAGGTCTTTCACATGTTTGGTAAGCATTACCCCAAGATATTTTATATTGTTTGTGGCTATTGTAAAGGGTGATCTTTCTCTGATTTCTTTCTCAGCCTCTTTGTTGTCTGAATAAAGTAGGGCTACTGATTTTTTTGAGTTTATCCTGTATCCTGCTAGTTTGCTGAAGGTGTTTATCAGCTGTAGGAGTTCCCTGGTAGAGTTTATTGGGTCGCTTATGTAAACTATCCTTAGTCTACTTCTTTATTCAAAACTCTTTCTAGAATGTCTTGGCAGCTCCTTGGTAATTAGGAATGTGATCAGGGTTAGGTGTGTAGCCTTTTCCTAGGGACACCTATATTCCTGACTTAAGGAACGAAGGCATGAAATACTTACATAAGGATATGAGGTACTGTCCATGTATAGGAATTATACATGCCCTTGATTTTGTCTCTAACTATCCTATCTGGAACTCAGCATTCATTTTCATGAGGATCCTTGACAAGATAGGAATATTAACAACAAAATCCAGACTCACTGTTCTCTAAGTCCCTTGGGGGATGCAGAGCTATTGGCTGTGCTTTCAGCCCAGTCAGTGTACTTGGTGACCATATGAGCCAGTCTGCTGTGCCATAGACTTAGGACCATAGTCTACTGGGGCCAAGAGGAAAGATGGCCAGAACTGTCCAGCCTGCAAGTGTCTACTACCTATCCACTTGTGGCTTCTCTAGCAACTCATAACCCACTGCTAAGACATTTCTGTTCCCAGGTGTGCCTTCATAATAGGGTCTTTTAACTTGGAAATGAAAATTAAACCCACAGTAAAACACATATTTTATATTGACCTATCATACAATAGAGCTGCAAGTGTATCTTCAAAAATACCTGTTAACTCATGTCCTGTGTACTGTACTCTGAGATGTTGTGCTGAGTTTTATTTCATTTTAGAAGATTGCTGGGTACACACACTAAACATTTCACAGTAGGCTACCATCAATAGTTTGGAGAATACTACATCTAAGTGTTCTATACATTTTCCCTGGGGTATCCTCAGTTTCAAGTGTAAGCCCCTTGCCACCAGATGCCTGGAAACCCTTCGTCTAAGGACACCATCATTCAAGTGAAGAGGGGCCCACAGAATAAAGAAAACTATTTCCCAGATACACATATGATAGACGGTTTGCATATATGATACAAAAAGAGTTCAAAAAATTATATAGTAAAAAATAAGCCAATTTATAATGGGGCATAAAACTAAACAGAGTTCTCAAAAGATGAAATAAAAATGGCAAGAGACACTTTTTTTTAAAACATTCACGATGCTTAGCTATCAGGGAAAGGGACATGTAAATTAAAAATACTTTGAGATTTCATCTTACCACAATCCATATGATTAGGATCCAAAAGATAAATGACAATATATGCTGGCATGGATGTGGGGGGGAAGGGATACTCATTCACTGGTTCTGTGAGTGTAAACTGATGTCACCACTACAAAAACTGATGTGAAATTTCCTCTAAAAGCTGACAGTTGATCTACTCAATTCTAGCCATATACCCAAAGGACTCTACAGCTTACTTCGGAGACAGTTGATCATCTGTGTTTATTGCTCCTCTATTCACAATTGCCCAAAGTTGGAAACAGCCTAGATGCCCATCAACTGATGAATGGATAATGAGAATACAGTACATTTACACATGGAATGTTATTCAGCTGTTAAGAAAAATGAGGCTGTGATTATTCACAGATAAATGGATGGCACTGTAGACATTCATTCTGAATAAGGTAACCAGACCCAGAAAAACAAATATTTTAAGCTTTCTCTAAGCTTTCATTTTAAGGAATCAGATTTTATAAGGGATAGAATCCTTCATCCCAAGGCTATAAGACCTTGTCCTAATTATGACATTGAGTCTGCTTAGATTTCATCTAAGGTGTTATGTTATCTAATGAGAATTGTCTGAGTCAGGGTTTCTGTTGCTGCATTGAAACACCATGACCAAAAAGTAAGTCGGAGAGGAAAGTAAGTTGGGCTTACACTCCCACATTGTAGTAAGGAAGTTAGGACAGGAACTCAAACAGGGCAGGAACCTGGCAGCAGGAGCTGATGGAGAGACCATGTTGGGGTGATGCTTGCTCCACATGGCTTGCTCGGTCTGATTTCTTATAGAACCCAGGACCACTAGTACAGAAGTCTTATCACAATGGGCTGGGCCCTCCCACATTGATCACTAATTAAGAAAATGACCTACAGGCTGTCTACAGCTTGAGCTTATGGAGGCACTTTCTCAATTGAGCTTCCTTCCTCTCGGGTAACTTTAGCTTGTGTAAAGTTGACACAAATCCCCCCAGAACAGGTATGGAGTCAGTTTGAGATGCTGAATAAGTCCTTTAGTGTGATGGAGATACTAGCTCCATATTGTAAACATGCTTAAATCAAGTGAACTTAATGATATATTTAAAAATGTTTAAAGTGATAAAATGTATTTTTTAAAGAGAAGGGGCTTAGATGGGATGTTCCCAAGTCTGTGTTTCTAAGTACTTTTTGGTTCAGTCTGCTCTCAATTGCATCATCAGCTGGGTACCAAGCCATCAACACAGCAGCCTTGTGTGTGTGTGTGTGTGTGTGTGTGTGTGTGTGTGTGTGTGTGTGTGTGTGTGTGTGTTGTGTGGGGAGTACATGTCATATCTAAACTATAACAGATATAACATACAGCAGTCAAATCAACGTAATTATAATTTCCATCTTCTTAAACGTTTATCATTTCTTTGTGCTGAGAACTTGGAATCCCTTTTAAATTCTTTCTGCTCTTTATTCCAGGGCAGATAGAAGTTGAGGTTGGATTGGATTTAATTCTTTTTTTCTAAATTTGAGAAAAGTCTTCTCCTTTCCTTTTGAAATGTAGTAAAAGAGGTAGAGAAGTAATAGAAACCCAACAAACTTGTTTGGGGACAGATAGTTTTCTGCTACCACAAAGGCATGCTGTGATAGCCAGGTAGCTGTGGGGCCCGAGCCTGACCCGAGGTTCCCAGTCCTTCTTGAAGTATGATACCCATACTGACTGTTGGCTCTGCCAAAGGGTGCAAACCTTAAGCAGGAGGTATTTGAGAGTTAAATAATAGAGGTATTTTGCTTATATTTTTTCTTTTCAGAAACTTCAGAGGAGCTGAAAACTGTGCTAATGAGCTGATAAGAGCTCGCTGATCATATTTCCCAGTTCACCCTATCCCTGAAAATGACACCAGGGGACAAGAAGAAACAGATCCATTGGAGGGAATCTCATCTCATACATCTTTTGTAAAGCAGTAGCAAATGAGGAGGTTCCTGAGAACACCTACCATGGCTAACAGTTTGAAGACAAGGACCTCTTTGGTTTGAAGGTGCTGGGGTGTGGTGTCGGTGAACATCGGGGCACCGTTTAGTAAACGAGCCAGGAAAGCCTTCTATGTGCAGGGCTTCCCGATGATGCAGATGAGACTCCAGTGTGATGGGCTGACAACCAACAGAGGATGCGGTCCAGCCTCAGAAGAGAGCAGTCTACTAAATCATGAGGCTGCTACCGATGCTGCTTCTACAAATAAGAATTCAGTCTTTTGTTGTTATTGTGTTGTTTTGAGATAGGGTTTCTCTGTGTAGCCCTGGCTGCCTTGGAAGTCACTCTGTGGACAGAGATCCACCTGCCTCTGCCTCCTGAGTGCTGGGATAAAGGCGTGTGCCACAACTCCCCAGTAAGAATACAGAATTCATCCAGTCCCATCATCCAGATCACTACATCCCATTATAGAACAAGTCTTCCATTCTCCTTCCTCCATGCCCTTATGGGTCATAGACTCACATGGGGATGTACACAAGTGTACCACATCTAATTGTCCATGGTGTGTTTTGATCACATCAGAAGATGGGATGAAGAAAAGAGCTGGGCTTGTGAAAATACTCCTTTTCTGCATGGGCCATGCCCATTGGGTTCTTTCTATCCCAGTAAATTATAGCTTACTGTTAGAAGAAGAAAAACATTAAAAAGTCCTTGCAGACCTTATTTCACTGAAGAATTTTAATGTTTTACATTTATCACTGTAAAAGCAAGGACAATTTTATTGCTCTTATATATGTGTTACATGAAGAACAATTTGTCTTTGAGTGGGGACAAATCACTCTTTAAAAAAGTACTACATAGCCTTTCCTCCATGTCAAAATGTTACCCCACACATAAATTTGTTTGAAACAGGGAATAAAAGTGAGGTGAAGCGGGATAAAACTCTCAGGTGGTAGTGTGGATATCCATTAACAAGTAAGAGCGATTAAAGTGCCAGTCCTAGGCCAGGTCTGTTAAAGAGAATGAAGCGCCCACATGCAATCCTGCTTTGCACCGACTCTACTGCAAGCCATGGCTAGGCAACAGCAAACACATCTGCTTCCCAAGTGTGATGCGGGGTCATGGCTTGGGTGCTGGAGTTGGTCAATGTGGTTCAAATTCTGAACCAGGCAGCTGGCTCTGAGAAATGTCCTATGCTCTCCGTGTCTCTGAGTTTACCCTCCACACAGTGAAGGTGCTGGCACTTACTTCCCAGGTAGCTGTGAGAGCAAATGAGACAACAGTGTGCCCAGCAGACAGTTAGGATCCTGTATTCTTATACTCTGCAGGCGCCAAGTGTGATCAAGCTGAGCCATTTACCCTCCTGGACAGCCACATATTTGGATTTTTTCCCCCAGATATTTTATTATAAGAATTTCCAACACACACACACACACACACACACACACACACACACACACACACACACACAAATCTGAAAACTGTGCATTTTGCTAAGCATGTTTTATTGTATACTTCCATCTTAGCCACCATCAATCCATTATATTTTTGGTTTTTGTTTAAAATACAAATGATTCCCAGATTGGCAGGCCATCCTTGTGTTCATACCTGTCCTGTAAAGTGAACTTCATCCTTTATTTTTAATATGTTTTAAAGTAAATTGCAAGTGTATGTATTTTCCATGTTTATATCCTTATCTAGAACTTTTCCCCCACTTTTTTTTTGGCCAAAAAATCCTAAGTGATATTATCAGGATTGTTTTCAAGGCAAAACTTACATTTAGGGGGGGGAAATCAACCTTAATCATACCATGAATAAATTTCTCTTGGATCCTTAGCTTTGTATGGTGGCCTCTGTTGCCAAAAAGACAGATTTGCTGTGCCACCCCAGGGAACAGGTACTGGGTGGCAGTGGCCTTGGAGCATGGGGGAAGCCTGAAGGACCCCACACCCAGAGGCTGACCACACCCAGAGGCTAACCACACCCAGAGACTGACCACACCCAGAGGCTGACCATCCTCTGAGGTTCACAACAGTGTCTCTGAGAGGCCCAGCTGAGTCACAGGAACAGCCCCTACGTCACAGGTCCAAGCCACTCTCTGACGCTGTATGGTCTGAAAGTGGAGTCTGCGTCCAGCTTCCCCACCGCCCGGCTGCTCATCTGTGTGGGCTTCAGGTGACCTTGATACGCTGCTTTCTACCAAGGAGCCCAGATCCTCGTTCCCAAGCTCTTCTCAATGGAACGGTCTCCAAGGTTTGCACAGGGACAGCATGCCTCGCTCCTCCTGTGCTCCTCATCTGTACCTTTCTGCAGATTGTTGCCCTCCTTCCTCATTTCCTGCCTCCAATTATTCACTGACAGGTCACACCCTTTGGGGACTCCTTAATGATGATTCCTGTGGCAAGGAGCAGAAATGGCATCATAGGCTGGCCTGGATGCCCTGCTTTTCTGAAAGTGTGCCAACTGTCTTATGCAAAGAAAAGCAACATTTCCAGGGCCAGATAGAAAAGTAATAGCTCTCAGAGTCTATGCAGCTTCCTCAGTCTTATCTTTGAAACACAGCCTGTGCTGTATATCACAAGAAAGCGAATGCCCCACTCAGTGGCTAGTCTGTGCTGGGAACAGTTACGGGACACAGCGTCTGGGCAAAGCTTCGACTGCATGGGCTTATAAATAACGCAGTGTTCTGCTATCTCTAGCTAATTCTTGTTGTTGAGGGAGGCCTCCTGTGTAATCATGACTGCACACTTAAGACTATTAGCACTGGAAGTTTCGAGAAGAATGCCTGGGTTGTCCAAGAACTGCTCTGAAATATCAAGTCAGGTGCAGCATCTGTCCAGGAGCCCAGGGCCAGGGAGCCACAATTCAGTTTGGGACACATCCGGGGCTCTGTGCCATGAGTTCCCTCCACTCTTCCGTGCAAAGCCCCTCGGTTTTTTTTTTTTTTTTTTTTTTTTTTTTGCAGAGACCACTGGACTGTTTGGTAGACCAGTTTTATCCAGGTCTTGTCCTCTTAAACTCTCTCTCTCTCTCTCTCTCTCTCTCTCTCTCTCTCTCTCTCTCTCTCTCTCTCTCTCTCTCTCTCTCTTTCCACATTGATCCAGGGGAAACCCAAGTTGAAATGTCTCTAAGTAAATTTTGATGCCATAAGTGCCTGCATTTGGGGCCGGCAAAGACCCTGCCAGCTCAGCTGGTTTACATTCTTTTCAAGTTGTGTTTATAGAGAGGAAAATGTCTGATCTAATTTTCACCAAGGCTGATTTTCTCTGCTTCCCATGAGACCAAGAGTTAGAAGGAGCCAAATAATCAGCCGGGCAAACTCACTGGGCCCTCACCCTGCGTGCTTTGCTCTGCTTCCAAGTTTTAGAGGTGGAAAAACCCAAACGTATGCTCATCTGTGGTTTTCATGGGGGGAAAGAGCTGCTGACACCATCCAAATGGGACTGGGAGGCACTGGCTCCACCCGGGAGCAGGGGAGTGTCCTCAGGCAGCAGGCCTAGGGACTTCTGATAGTGTCTACTCACAGTGACTCTGGCTCACTGGATGCTTAGGGAACATAGCATACACCTGTGTTGGTTTCTATTGCAGACGTCATGAGGCAAAGCCATGTCTCCGGTACACTGTGGCATTGAGAGGGACTCTGCTATTGTTTGAGAACGGACTGGAAGCTTAGACTCAAGGCTAGCAATGTTGAAATAATGGTGTTTTAATGATGGAGCCAGGTGGAAGGTTGGGTCATGAGGAATATTAACCCTCGGAAGGGACTGCTTCTGGAAAGTTCTGGTTAGTTCCAGAAACAAGTGGATGTAAAGGAGCAAGCATGCCCCTGGCACCTCTGGCTTTCTATCTACATCTTGCAAGCAGACTCATTGTGATACCTTCTTCTGTACTGCATGCGGCCATGTAGCTCTCACCTGAGGCCAAACAGATGACGATGCCTCATGCTGGACCTTCTTATTTAAGGAAAGTGTGTGCAAAAAGAAAAAGGAAAATCTGCCAGAGTTCATACTTTCAGGCATTGAACTCAAGTCGTCAGGCTTGGCACCAAGTATCTTACTGTCCCTAATGTTGTTGGACTTTCAGCCTCCTAAATTGTGAGCTAAGCGATCATTTTTCTTTACAACGTGCTGGTCTCGTGTATTTTGTTATAGCAACAGAAAATGTGCTACAACGAGCTTCTTTGGGAAGATATCTTCTGGAAAGAAAAGAACACATTAGAATCTCGACATTAGTGTAGAAGTGTTTTTGTTTACTTCCTGCCACTGCCAGTCTGCTTACTGTACTTGATTCCGAGGTCAACACAGGCGTCCCAGATTGTTACACTTTGTGGTCATTCTCTAGGAAAGCAGACCTAGTCTGGTGTAAGTGCTGAGAAGCAGCCAATGGCAAGAAGGCAAGAGACTATGTGGCTATAATACTCTGGGTGTCCCCGGGGGCCAAGCCTGGGGAAGCCCGGCTCTGTGTCCAGTACACATATCACTTAGCCTATGGAGAAAAAAAAAGTCTGCTGAGTTGATACTAAAATGAGAGGAAAGTGACAGACAGGTTAGGAGAGTGTTCAGGACAGTTTCCTAGGCTAAATGTCCTGTGCAATCAGGACAGTCTCTCTGAGCATGCACAGTGCCCCAACTTGCAGTTTATGGATTGCTTGATACATAATGACTCTGATTTAATTTAATAGATGGCATCCACAAACACATTCACTCCATCTGCCTCAGCAACGTCAGTGTTCAAGAAGATCCAGCATTTAAAAAAAAAAAAAATAGACAGGGCTGGAGAAATGACTCAGCCATTAAAGGCTAGGCTCACAACCAAATACATATATATATATATATATATATATATATATATATATATATATATATGTGTGTGTGTGTGTGTGTGTGTGTGTGTGTGTGTATAAAGATTTAATTTTTATTTTACTTATTTTTATGTGTGCGGGTATTTTGCTTGCATATATGTCTACTCATCACATGTGTAGGTTACCCACAGAGGCCAGAAGAGGGTGCTGGATTCCCCTGGGACTGGAGTTGCAGACAAGTTGAGAGTTGCTATGTGGGTTCTGGGAGCCAAATCCTAGACCTCTTGAAGAGCAACCAATGCTCTTAAACATTAAACCATCTCTCTAGCCCCTATTTATTTGTTAAAATATGGACTGCTTCATAAATTTGTATGTCATCCTTGAGCAAGGGCCATGCTAATCTGTGTCATTCTGATATATATATATATATATATATATATATATATATGTATATATATATATATATTGTCATTCTGATATATATATATATGTGCGTCTGTGTGTGGGTATGTGCGGGTGAGTGTAGTACCCATGGAGGCAAGAAGATGGTATCAGATCCCTGGGAGCTGGAGTTACAGGTAGTTGTGAGCTGTTCCATATGGGCAGTGGGGACTGAACTCAGGTCCTCTGAAAGAGTAGTATGCTCTCTTAACTGCTGAGCCATCTCTCCAGCCCCAAGATCCAGCTCCTGAATGGGAGTCAAACCTAAACTGTTTTGTAGTATAAAAACCTATCACTTAACTATCATTTTGTTGATTTCCAAAGTAAACACACAACTCCTTTCTTCTGGATTGGTAAGTTTAAAGATGTTTAACACAAAGTAGGCCCCAGATACACATTCAAAATTAGTGTATTTAATTATCTCAGCTAGAATTATTTTATTTTTACCCAGAGCCCCCCATGAATGTCTATCTAGATTATGGCTTTAAAAATGATTTTTTAAAAAACCCTCCATTTTTTTTCTTTTTGAGGCATGATCTGATGATATAGCTTATGCTGGCTTTGAACTCATGATCCTAGTAGGGCTTGCAGGGATAGCTATCACAGGCAGGAATGACTTAAAGAAATACATTAGAATGTATAACCCAAATAAATTTCGGAAGGGAAAGCATCTTTTATTCATTCAAATGAAGTCACTTTGACTCATGGTATTTTTAAAGTCCTTTCAGAATAGTCTTTAAGATGACTTGAGTAAGAGCAGAAAAATGTCATCTGGCTTGATAATCACAGTTTTGTTTCCTTGGTTCAGTGGAATTTTCCGTCTCTCTGTCCTTACTTTTAACCTCACCTTTCTCTTCTGTATCATGATCAGAGACACCTGAGAGACGCCTTGGTATGTGCTAATAGTACAATCTTTTTCCTGGAAGGGTCAGAAAACCAGCACCACCACCAAACAACCATGGGATCACTTGCAGCCAGGACCGAGACAGAACAATGACACTTGACTCCCACCCCAATTCCTTTGGAAGTCCAGTGAATATCTGAACATCAGAAATGTAAGTAGATATCCAGCCAAGAGTCTTCAACGTAAGTCATGACACATTGATCGCATTAAGTTAGGCAATTGTCCTTGGACCTGACTGAGAGCTGGCACCACGTACCTATAATGGAGAGATGGGTTTGGTCAACATTGGTTTTGGCAACAGATCTGTGAATGATTGATAACTGAACATTGGCCAAATCAGAATTGGATATTGCTAACAGGCAGGGAGTTTGAATCCCCAAGACAGAAGTCATTGATGTTGGAATTCCCACAAGGTAGCAACTATGTCTTCGTTTCTTCTTGCTATAACAAAATATTAGCGCCTGAATAAATTATAAAGAACAGAAGTTTATGTTTTGGGTGGGTGGAAGTTAAAGATTCAGGCAGGCAGGTTAGTGTCTGGTGAAGGCTGGTCCTGTGTCTAAGGAAATGACTCTTTGCGAAGTGACAAATGTCTTCACATGGCAGGGGTTCAGAAGGGAAAAAAATCCTAGCTACTTCCCTCATCTCTTTCACAAGGCTCTAACCCAGCACATGAGGCCAGCCCTGGAATCACATAGCCTCCTAAAGTCCTGATTCTTCATACTCTGCACATTTTTTGGGAGGACCTGAGCATTGCAACCACATAAAGTATTAAACACTCAGAGCTTGACTTGGGCTAAGACCCGGGGAACACTCTACCAGCCCACTTCCCAGTCCCCATGCCCCCATCCAGCCATCAGGCTCCATTTCGCCTCCCACTTTCAGAGTCCCCTGAGATCCAGATAGCAGTCTTCATCTCCCCCAAGCCTTGGCGTTTATTCTTGCACAACAACTAGCTTACAGTCTTCTGCCTCCAAAGTGTGATGGCACCTAGTCATTCCTTCTCGTAAGAATCGTCAAGTGTGGGGCTCTTGGGCCCCTCTCTTTGCTTGCTTTGCATGAGGGGATCTCCCGTTTTAAATAGAGAAGTGATAGCCTGAGCTTGTTGTGATCTTTGTGAGGTTCCATCACAGATCTTCCTACTGCTTCCCGACCTCCTGCTTCCCGCTCCTGCTCAGCCAGCGGATGGCTTCCCCAGTGCTTCTCCTCAGAACGCTCACCATTGACTCACTTTGAAGCAGCGGCAGACACCTGAGACAACAGGATGCCTTCCAGTCCACATCCTGTTGGCCGCTGCTACCCCCTAACATTTTTCTTCCCCTTCCTTGGATCTGCCTTCAGTCTGGCACCTCCTCACCCTGCCGTCTAAGCCCCTCTAAAATGTCAGGGAATCACAGGGCAACTTCATCTTCAAACCAAGCTTCAAACAAATCAGAAAAATAATTTCCATGTGCTTTATAAAGTGGATATGGGAGGCATAGAGATGTATGTATTCATTTTTAGCCTAAAGAAATGAGTCCATTTTGGGGGCATTAGCTGTTTGGTGCTATTAAATGATACACAATATGGCTTCCTTCATCTTCATTTTACATTCAAAGACAGGAAGATAAAGAGAAATGTTTAAAAAAATATATCAAGACTTTCATCAGATGCCTGAAGGCCTTTCTTCTACCTTTGATATTCAAATCACCTTCCTTTGCAAAGCCCTTTGTGTCCTGTCAGTTTTCTCTGCTTTGCTAGTGACTGCTCTAGTTTCTGCCAGATTCTTCTTAGTGAAGGGATTTACACACACACACACACACACACACACACACACACACACAGAGAGAGAGAGAGAGAGAGAGAGAGAGAGAGAGAGAGAGAGAGAGAGAGAGAGAGAGAGAGAGAGAGCTCTCCAACTTCATTGCTTTATCTTCCTATATATTTACAGCATCAGAGGATGAGCAGAACCCGAGGGAAGATGAGATGCATCCCGGGAAAGGACTAGTCTAATAATGGCAGAATATTTGAACAAGGACACCTTGCACAAAAGGGGGCGGGGTTCTTTGGTCAACACTATGTTATAACAACTTTTGCTTCCCCAAGCACTAACATAGGAGATTAGATATTGAACAGTGGAACAAGCAAGTGCCTCTGCTGTCCCAGAAAAGGAGTTATACCTTCCATGTGTTCCAGCCAAGATGGAGATAAGGATTGACTAGAGGCAGCAGAGGGAGTTCCCAAGAGCTCAGCAGAAAGCAGTATGTTGAATCACAGAGCCAGAAAACCTTTGGAAGGTTCTAAGGGAGCCTGAGGGGGTACTTATCAAGACTAGTTCGACCTCTGTGACCATATGGGCCTAGCACAATCCTGAGTTAAGACTGTTCAGGTCTGAGTTTTCAAGAGACAACAAAAGACAAAACACAGCAAATTTATTTAAATTCAGTTTCATGGGAAAGTGGAGTCTTCGGAAACAAGTCCCCAAGGCTCACAGAAAGCTGTTCATTCGTGTAGTTAGGCTTGGGAAGACCAGACAGCTGAATAGACATTCGATTAGACAAAAGCAGTCAGATTGTTTGTGGAGAGATGGAAGGTAGAAACCAGGCAGAGGAAGAGAGAGGTCCTGCTCAGGAGCCCCTTCACTTCAGCTCAAAGGAGTCAGCATGCCACGGGGAGGTACTCTGGGCTCCATTTTTTGAGCCCCAGTGTAGGCTACTAAGGTGTAATAGGTTATAGTTCCCAGCTTCAAGTCCTGTTCTGCAGACGTGTCCTCTCCAGCCCAGACTTCTGGAAGTCTCTTTCTAACCCTCAACTTCGCTCTCCAGCACTGTAACACTGGATCGGCTTCTTTGGAAGTCATCTTTGCACACACTGCTGAGTCTTGGTGGTTCTATGAGCAACACACCCAGCTTCATGAACTTATGATTAAAGGCCATTTTCTCAGTGACAGGATGAAGTGATGGAAACACTGACTTGTTCTCTTCATACATGTATTCTGAACTTGGGGGCAGTGCAGGGAGAGAGCAGCAGTAAGACAGACTGGAGAAGGTGATTTGGTGGGAGCAGGGCACCCCAGTCCCCAGTGAGTCCTGGTGGTCCCTGCCTCCTGATGCCCACGCCTTTGAGGAAACCAAACCCACCCTGAGCAGGTGCTGGGTTTAGCAGAAGACTTCTAACAAACAGCTATGACAGGCATGTGCCAGATAACTGCTTCACTGTCATGACAGATGCCTGACAGAAAGTTTAAAGGAAGAAAGGTGTACTTTAGCTCATGGCTTTGGTGGTTTTGCTCCCTGTTTGGCTGGCTCCATTGTTTGGCTCCATTGTTTCTAGGCCTGAGATGAGGAAGAAAATTACTGCAGAGGAGTATGGGACTATGATAGAGACTGCTTGCCTCACAGCAACCGGGCAGAAGACAAAGGAACAGAAGGAGGGAAGGAAGGAGGGATGGAGGGATGGAGGGAGGGAGGGACAGAGGAACACACACACACACTCACATACTCACACACACTCACACACACTCACACACACACACACTCACACACTCATACACTCACACACACACACTCACATACACTCACACATTATACAGTCACATACTCACACACACTCACACACACTCACATACTCACACACTCACACACACACTCACACACTCACACACACACTCACACATACACTCACACACTCACACATACACTCACACACACTCATACACTCACACACACACACTCACATACACACACACTCACACACACACTCACACACACTTGGGTCACCCCACATGGTTTTGTTCCAAGTAACTTTCTTCCTAAAAACAGGCCCTTCTTAGGAAAGTTCCATGGCCTTCCCAAATGCCAACAAATTATGACTCTCTCAAAGGGTTAATTTACCAGCTAGGAACCAAGCCTTCAATACCTGAGCTTTGTGGAGTAGAGTTCATATTCAGACCATAATATGAGGTCATTTCCTCTTTTTTGTTTGTTTGTTTGTTTGGAGTCAGGTTTCTCTGTGTGGCCCTGGTCATCCTGGAACTTGCTCTGTAGACCAGACTGGCCTCAAACTCAGAGATCTGCCTGCCTCTGCCTCTGCCTCTGCCTCCTGAGTGCTGGGATTAAAGACGTGCACCACCACCTCCACCTGGCTGTAGGATATCATTTCTAAGAGGTTAAGATATGAGTACTTGTAGTTTCCATCATGGGAACCCTCACTACCACCCTATTCATCCAAGCCACACCTCCAGTCCAGATGCCTATCTCATGAGAGTCCTCGAGACAAGCCAAACCTCAGTTACTGGCCCTCAGGCACTGGGAGACAGAATGTGTTTTCTGGTTTTAGATGTAGTATGTGGTAGATCATTATATATCAATAGATAATTTATATGGTAAATCTTAGTATGGGGCCATTTTCTTGATTTCTGAGGACAGTTGAGAGGAAAATAGCAGAATCACTAAAAAATATTTTGATAATCATAATTAGTATCTTACATGTTTCCCCCAAAGTTCACTTTTCTTAAGGATTCCAGTAGTTTATATCTGTCACTGATAGTCTCCCGAGCCACCCACTACCCTGTGGCGGGAGAAAACTCTACAGACAGGGGTTGAACTAAAAGATGCCAGGAAACATACTGCCTGCCCTTTGCAGCTTGCCCTTGACTTTGCAAGAATTGTCTCAGCACTGGGCATAAATTCCAAAGCCAGTGCCCTGCAGGGAAGGTCAGGCAGGAAAGCATCTGAAATACAGCAGGAGCAACTCTGAGGAGAAGCCTGGAAGATGAAAGGGAAAATCTGAACACATCCAATCTGGAGACTATACAAGGGTTTGAAGTCATGAGCTGACCTGTTAGAGGAGATCCCAGGGTAATGTCTCTGCTCTGAGGGGGCTAGAAGCTGTAAAGGTCCTGATGTAGACCCTGAAATCTTTCCAGCTGGGATAAACAAAGCCTTCCGATAACCCTGTCTCCAGACACCTAAGTCCCTGGGAGCAGGGATTTCATGGAGCTACTACAATGGCTGAGTAAACATGGCCTGCAGGTAGCAAAGGTGTGGAACAAGGGCCACACTAGGTCTAGGACTAAAACGTCCCCCTGAATTAGAAAGTAGCTAGGTCAATGGACAACACTTTCACTAGCACTGTTTAAGGCCAGCACTGGGCTACAGCACATATTTCATCCAACAATCCAGACACAAGACATTCAAGCATGAAGAACAAAGCATGGTGATGCCCATTTCAGAGGTGGACAGTAGGGCACGTGGGCTCTGGCTCAGCAGGGTCAGGAGAGGCTGCTGGGGTTAGAGTAGGGGCAGTTCAGAATTAGACTTGAACAGTGGGGCATTTAAGCAAAGAGAAAAGGGACATTGCACACAGGGCCAGTAAGTGTCCTGTGATGGGAGATGTTATTCTGTATATATATTTTTTCATACTGGTTAATAAAGCTCCGTGGCCAATAGGAAACAAGATAGGCGGGGCTAGGAGACAAGGAGGAAAGAGGAAGTGGGAAGGAGGAGTCGAGATGTAGCCCACGGAAGAAGCAGGACGCCTGCCGCGGCTCCCTGATAAGACGACCACGTGGAAATACTTAGATAAGTAGAAATGGGTTAATAATTAAGGCAGAGTTAGCCCATTAACAATAATGGTAATTGGCCAACAGGATTATATCAAATACAGAGTCTCTGAGTGTTATTTGGGGCTGGCGCGGCTGTGGGCCCAGACTGGCGGGCTGGCGGGCTGGCGGAAACATACATGCTACAGTCCTGAAGTTCAGTCACTGGCAGGTCAGAGGAGCTGAAAGGTGTCAAGGGACAGATGACAAGGGCAGAGAGTCTTCATGTTGAGGGAAGGCTAAATGCAGGCCTGAGTGACGTGTTCACACTGCAGGCCATGCCTTTTCCTGTTCTCCGATGTTGTAAGAGCAGTCATCAGCACAGCCGGGGAAGCACGGCATGGCTTGTTGATGTGGAGTCCTGCAGGCTCATACCCAGGAGTGACAGGGCTGGGGCGATGGAAGCAGGGAAACCTCTGCACGACCACACCAGCTTATCCCCCAGTAGTGGTGTATGAGGGCTCCTCTTTCCTTGCGTCCTCGTCAGAATTTGTCATTTGTTAACTTGACGACAGCCATTCTAGCTGGAGTGAGATGAAATCTCAGTTTTAGGTTTTTGTTGCTTTTTGAGATAAGGTCTCACCATGTAGCCTTGGCTAGCCTAATCTAGAACTCGCAGGCATCTGCCAACCTCTGCCTTCTGAGTACTAGGATTAAAGGCTTGTCTCTTCTCTGATGGTTGAGGGTGCTGAACACTTTTTAAAATATTCATTAGTTAGTTCATACTCTGGCTCTCTCTCTCTCTTTCTCTCTCTCTCTGTCTCTCTGTCTCTCTGTGTGTGTGTGTTGCATGCACATGTCTGTGTGCATGTGTGCAGAATCCAGAAGAGGACTTCAGATGTCCTATCACACTCTCTCTCTCTGCCCTGCTACCTTGAGACAGGATCTCTCACTGAACCTGGGGTGAGGCTGGCAGCCAGCAAGCCCTAGAAACCAGTCTCCGCTGCCCTCAGAACCCAGGCTGCAGAAAGGTGCAACCACACCTGGGATTCTGTGTGGGTACTGGAGACTTGAAATCAGCCCCCAGGCTTGACTGCAAGTGCATTTGGCTAATATGCCATCTCCCCACCACTGGTATTGATTCTTCTGAGAATACTCCATTCGGTGTATTAGCCCATTTATTGATTGGGTGGCTTGCTTTTAATGTCCTTTCCTTCTGCAGCACTTTCTATATCAACCCTGTATCTGGTAGTCGGCAGAAGTCCTCTCTCCCTACTCTAGGCTGCCTGTGCACCCTGGCAACTGTCACTTAGCCTTCAGACAGTGCTGCCAAGTTACAGTCTTGGCATCAGTAACCCCAGCTCACTGGGTGATAGGTTATTCACATTTCAGTTCTTTCTTCCAGGCTGGGAATAATTCTGAGCTAGCATTTAAGAGCAATTTGTATTCAATGTATTTCTATCATTACTTCCCCTTTCTCGTGGTGAGTTTTAGAAAGCACTACTTGAAAGCATTTACAGAGTGAGAAGTGAATTTAGGGAAACGTTCCACATTGTCTTCTCACAGTGAGTGGGTCTGGAAGAGTGGCAGTGGGAAACTTCGGGGTGCTGGCTGTCCTTAGGAATAGTGGGGCTAGACCTATGTGCTGTGGTGACAGGACACTACAGGATACATACAGGAGAGCCCTTCTTCTCGCCTCCAAGTCCTGGCTGGCGGTGGCACATAGTCCTACCAGCTACATGCCATAAACCCCAGGGCATACTTTCAGTCCCTACAACCCTTCCAAACCACAACAGCAGTTTCTGTCACAAGTCAAAGGGTGCGGAGTCAAAGGTCTGTGTATGAGCAGTACTCTCATGGAGGTGAAAAACAAAATGGAAAATGTTAAGATAAATTGAACTCCCTCATTGGCCTGCAAGCTGCCCTGGTCAGATTAGTGAGACCCTCACAACCCTTCTGCTCTCAGGCCCCATTCTGGAACATTCTCATATCTGTTGCCTCACCCTTGGGAACTGGGGTATGTGCCCACGCATTCTCTTACCCTGGTGGGGCAGGCCTTGCTTGACTCTACCCATTTTCCTTCCTGAAGCGCATCTCAACATAGACTTGCACGGTTCCACCTCTTCAATTCACTGAGTGTCAACAGAAGCTAGGTTAGTCCTATTTACATGAGTGACATGTGCTTGCCTCCTTTGCCTGGTTTTTCAGGACTCTGTCTGGTGCAGCAGCCATACCCCTGACTTGCAGGCTTCACGGATAGCACACCAGCCCCTTGTTAACCAAACTACTCTTGAAGCTGATGGAGAACAGCAGAGTGGGCACACAGGTATTATTTCGTATCCCTTTGGAGTAAAGAGTCTCAGAACATTTGCCCTTCTTTAAGGAATTAAATGAAGACTTCCTGGAGTGTCAGCATTTCACTTACCAACCATCTTAGTCTCTAGTGAGGCTCAGCTGGGCACAGTAGGCTCTGACTTCCAGCCTGGAAAGGGCCTTGCTTGTTCTTTTATCAAGACGTCTGAGAAGCTTCATGGGTGTAGCGAGATATTCACCTTGTCTGCACCTGTGGCTTAGGCCATGCCCATTGGGACGGAGACAGGGCCGGATGGGAGCTGGGGGAAAAGGCTGGGAAAGGGTCGGGCTGCCCCTTTTGGTGGTGGATGCTGGAAGGCTTAGGATCCGGTGGAACCCGCCGCGTTCATCTGCCTATGTTGTGAGTTATTTCTCCCTTAATAAACATCTATTTGGCCTAATAGTTTATCCTGATCCTTATTAAATAGCAATACATGGGCCTGTCTTTAAGGGCAGGGGCAGGGGCATGGCTTGCTTGAGGTTCTGTTTTTAGATGTTTGAAATCCAAACGGTAGCACTGTATTAACTCCAATCATAGGAATGGAAATCGGTGACGAAGAGAAGGTCCTGGAGTTTGGTGGTTGATTTCTGTCTGAGCTGAGGTTGCTACAGCAGTGATGGAACACACCACGACCGAAAGCAACACGTGGAAGAAAGGGTTTGCTTGGGGCTCACTTCCACATCAAGGCTGAACGGAACTCAAGCAGGGCAGCAACCTGGAGGCAGGAGCTGATGGGGAAGCCACGAGAAAATGCTGCTTCATGGCTTGCTCCCCGTGAATTGCTCAGCCTGCTGTCTTATAGAACCCAGGATCACCAGCCCAGGATGGCACCGCCCACAGCAGGCTGGAGTCACCAAATAAGCAGTGGTTCTCAACCTGTGAGTCGTGACCCCTTTGGGGGTCTAATGACCTTTCACAAGGGTCACATATCAGGTATTTACATTTCAACTCATAACAGTAGCAAAATTACAATGGAAATAGTTTTACGGTTGGGGGTCACCACAACCTGAGGAACTGTATTAAAGGGTCACAGCATTAGGAAGGCTGAGAACCACTACCCTCCAGGCTTGCCTTCAGCCTGATCTTATGAAGGCATTTTCTCAATTGAAGCTCCCTCCTCTCAGATGACCCAAATTTGTATCAAGTTGACATAAAACCAGTCAGCACAGTTCCTTTGGCAAATTGCTGTCAGTGAAATACCCCTCTGATGTCCCAACAGTCATACATCCTGAAACCATGGGGGTGCAGTGTACTTCCCTTCCTCCTGTGTTTGTATCATCCTAGGTGGATTCATGACATCAGGGCAAAGGTGAGAGCAATGTGTCTCCTCCATCTGGCTTGATTGCACTCACCCTTAGGAAACCATAAGGCTAGGCTATCAGACTTTCAAATGACCCTATGTATGCAAATTATGGATCGTCCACTATTTGTTGGAAAAACAGATTTGAAGGCTCATCTAGGGCAGTAACTAGTAGCAGACATATTGGCTGGAATATTGTTAAAAACAATCAAACTAGAAAAATCACTGTAGTGCAGTTAGATTGCCAGTCTCTCTGGGGCCAGGTATGCTCTAGGAGTTGTTTGTATCACTCCTTGATCCCTTCCTACTTGCTCGTGTCTAGCCCCTCACACAGGTGGGAAACTCTTCAGGATAACCTAGGTAGCAGCATCTCAACTTGGAAAATGTAAACGGATGCTTTTATCTGTGTTTACCAGCAGATTCTCAAGAAATAAAATAAAGGAAAAAGAAAAACAGGTTTCTTTAAAAAGTGAATTTCAAGGAGGCCAACAAGATGGCTCAGTGTATAAAGGTGCTTGCAGCCAACTCTGATGACATGAGTTCAATCCCTGAAGTCCCACACGATAGAAGGGTGAGAACTCCTGAAAGTTGTCCTCTGACTTCCACACTCATCATGACACCGACACCCATGCATCCTGAAACCCCCAACACAAAATAAAGTTTAAAATAAAGTTAGTTTCTAGGCTGGAAAGACAGCCCAGCCATTAGCGGTATTGCTACCCTTCCAGAGGAGCTGGGCTTGGTTCCCAGCATCCACCTTGTGCAGCTCACATCTGCCTGGCATCCCAGCTCCAGGGCATCCGGTGCCCTCTCTTTGTCTCTGCAGGCACTTGCACTCATGTTCACATAAAGACATGATTAAAAATAAAATAATTAAAAAATAAAGTGTTTCCCCACAACTCTGAAAATGTATTTATGTGTCTATATTTACAATACCATTGTTTGTTAAAATCATAAATATACAGTCCTTGTTCTGTTCAAAGGCCAGGTATCTTGTTTTTTGCTTAAAAGACTTTGTAAGAGGATATAAGCTCTACTCCGTAAGTGTATAATATCAGTGTCTTGATAAGTGTTTAGAGCTGCATATACCTATGAGGACACTAACTAAGGTTGCATCTGAACACCAAAGGGTTCCCACCCACAAAGAACCACTGTGTTGACTTCCATCACTACCGGTTAATTAGCTACTTAGAAATCACAACTGAATGTGAGGTGGGAATGCAGTTGCTTTCACTGAGGAGGCTTCAAGACCCAGGCCCACTAGACCTAAGCTCACGGAGCCCCATGTCCACAGAGCCCCAGGCCCACAGACCTCCAAAGCCACGGAGCCCCAGGCCCACGGAACCATATCTCCTACTGGTCTCTGCTTCTCTCCACACTCAGCTCTGAACTCTGGTGTACTGTTCTACTGTCCTCTCCTATTTATTGTGATAATACTTATACACATGGCATAAAGCTTTGATGGTGGTCACCTCTCCTGCCATGCGCAAAGGTGGTGGGAGAATGTGTGTGTGGGGGGGTAAGGGGGTGCTGCTCACCTCATGGCAACAGGACACAGAGAATGGGAATACCTGTGCTAGCAGGATGTCTATCCCCCTCGCCCGCCTTTCTCTATCCAGATCTGCTGCTCTGATAGAGCCACCCACCCAAGGCAGGCCTTCTCCCATTAGTAGAGAGTTTCTGGAAATGCTTTCAGCTACACCACTTTATCAGTCTCCTTTCAATCTAATGAGGTCAACAAGATTAGCCACCACTATGACCGGCTCAGTGGTACTGGTTATATTCACGGTGTTAGGTAACTGAAATCATCACTAACTTCTAAATCTTCTTCAGACACTCTGTCCCCAATGGACAATATCTCCCCAGTCTCTGCTTCCCCAATACCCAAGTGGTAGCTTTACTCAGGTCTTTATATGTTATACTTGGGTATTATATTTTCCTATTTATTTTTTAAGTGTGTGTTGAAGCAGGATGATGCCATACGTGTGCCGTGGCACAGGGAGAGCGAATGATAGAGCTTCCTCCTTCCACTGTGTGGGACTTCTGTCACCAGACTCAGCAGCAAGCACCTTTGCCTACTGACCCATCTCACTGCTCTTGCTTTTAATGATTCCTGCACATGGAATTATGCAGTATTGTCCTCCATGTCTTTTACTTATCACAATGCTTTCAAAGTTAATCGAAATTTTAGAATGTATGAAAATGCCACTTCTTTTTGTGACTGGGAAACATTCTATTATGTATACACCATGCTTTATTACCCACTTATATGTTAATGGATACTTAAGCTATTCCTCTAATGAGTCTTGTTAAAAAAAAAAAAAAAAGCCATAAAATGGGTCTAGAGAGATGGCACAGCTGTTAAGAACCCTTACAGATCTTCCAGAGAACCCAGGTTCAGATCCTAGCACCCAAGGCAGCTGACATCAGGGGACCTCACGTCCTCTTTAGCTTCTCTGGTACTCATATATACATTAGTGTATGCATGCGCACACGCACACTAAAATAAATATGTTTAAAGACATTTCATTTTCTTGTTTTAAATAATCTTATGTCTGGACAAAGATTGCGTTTTTGGGATTGGCTAATTCAACCATCTCCTTACCAGAGGGGGAAACTGAGGCAATGAGCTGGTTAGCTAATTTGCTCTAGTGGTTGTTTTACCACTAAAATGAAGCTGGAATCTTTTCCTGCCACCTCTTTTCAAACAGCGGCGTGTGATAAATGCATGCCAGTTTGACTGGGCAACCTTTTCCCCGGGAGGTGAGCTGTATCCACTGTAGCAAAATGCAAGCACAGATCCAACAGTCTCTTCAAAAGTGGGCTCCTTCTCCTGAGTACGGGCTTACTTAGTGACATTTAGAATGAATATAAAAAAGGCAGAAGTGACCTGTACACTTGGGAAGACTAGGTCATAAAAGGCGCTGAGGTTCCCTGCCTGTTGTCCCCTCCCTAGATTACATGTCCTCACAGGTGAGGACATTCTCATAGTCACCACTGTTGCCCACATGGCAAGGAACTCAGGCTTGTGGCCACAGCCAGCCCACGGGGCATCTCAGAATGAATCATCCAATCACACCCAAGATAATCTCTCCTCAACTGCTGGACCACAGACTCACGAAAGACCCCAGAGCAGAACCCACAGCTAAACCCTGAGTCCTTGATCTTGTGCTACATGTGCAAGAATCAATGTCTGTTGTTTTGGGCTTCTAAACTTTGGGATCATTTCTTAGCCAACATTCAAAATCTACCAAGCTCTGTCATCACCATTTTCATGCCTGCCCTTCCCTGATGCCTGAAGGTGGGGTTTAAATGAGTCCACGAGACCCAAGAAAAGCCACTAACAGGTATTTATCAGGGAAGCACTTACACAAGTAATAGTAAATGGCCACTGCATCTTCCTGCTCCTGGAGAAGCTCTTTTGGAGTTCTCTGCCAACCCCTCCTCTTCTTTATTAGGGGTCACATTTGCACACCTGAAGCCATACCCCTAAGATGCGGCCACCACTGCAAGTACACTGTCTAAACAAGATGCCACTACAGATGCCCCTCTAATACTCAGCAGTGAACGTTCCTTTTCTGTGGTGCTAAGGACGGAACCAGGATCTGCCTCCCAGCCCCAAGATGTATGTTCTTACAGCAATGTCTCGCTTGTTTCTTTTTTAATGTTTACTTATTATTACTGTGCATGTGTGTACGATGGGGAACATATGTCAGAGGACAAGTTTATGGAGTCAGTTCTTTCTTTCCAATCTTATGTGGGTTTTGTAGCCAAGCTCAGATTATCCAGCTTGCATGATAAGTGGTTTACTCTCTGAGCAATCTCACTGGCAGAACATATTAAAAAAACAAAACAAAACTATAATATATTTGCTTTTATTTGTATAATGGATGTGTTGAGATATAATTCATGTAATATAAAACTGGCAAATCAGAAAAAATTATGGCAATGCCTGTATTACACAAAATCTGCCTTCCTTCTCCACCTTTCAGCGTACTGACACGCTGTGTCCATCATGACACTCTACTGCCTCCGCTACAGGGCTCCTAAACTTTCAACCATCACAAGCAGAGAACCCCCTGGCTGACAGTTTTAGAAAGGTTTATTTTGTCCCTCAAATCTAGAACAGTCATGTGGTAACAAAGGGACAAGTTTGAAAGTTAATAAACAAAACCTTCTTTAAAGGTAAACACATTTGGAAAGAACTAACATTAACATTTCTAAAGATAGGTTATGAATCTTTTCTTTTTACATAAATCATAAAAATCCAAGGAGATAGATCCTGAGACCTATGCCATCCTAAAATCTCTAGTCATTTTTAAAAACATTTCCTGAAAGTCTTCTTTAACCTATTCATATGTTAACATGCCAAGGATAGCCCACTCAAAGAGCTCGCTAGCTATGTTAACATCCCCAAGATAGCTCACAATCAAAGAGCTAGGGCCAAGGGCAGCTGCTCAGAGAATAATAAGGAAAACACAACGGGTGTTATGAAGTAGTAACCTTCGGTCTCAGAAGAATAACAGTCACCTACAGCCATGGGACAAAAGGATCATCTGGTCTCACGCCATTCAGACTCTCGCCATAGGCTCTGGAGTAAGAGGTGGCCTGATGGCTAGCTTTCTGCCAGCACAGTTGAGTAAAGAAGGGGTGGTAAAAGATGTCATTAGCTGTAGCACCATTTTATTGCAATAGTCTTATCACAATAAAATACAGAATATTAATGGTCAGGAAATATTGCTACTAAACTGAAGATGGCTGTACATAAGGACCTATATCATATTATACAGTTATTTTAATTTCTAGTGCTCGGCAAAGAATGGGAACGGAGATTGTTGACAAAGATGAATACCTAGGAAAAAGGATTCCCTTTTGTTCCCCTGGAGAGGATCACAGTCCTATCATGCAAGGCTAGTGACTGTCCAGGTATGCAGATCATGCTCCTACCAGGGCAGAGGGGACAGCTTAAGGACAGACTAGCACGGGCTGGAGGCCATTGTTGCTGCCCTTTTAGTCAGCTCACTGGACTAGTATCTTTCATGGTGAGTCTTTCCCATTTATTCAGTTCATTCACTCGTTTAAAAAAGCATATTGGGTGCCTATGCTCCAGACCCTGTTGCAGGCACTGGAGTAAGCCGTGAACAAGGCAACGATGGTGATGAGGAGCACAGTTTTGCATCTATCTGGGTTTGACACGGCTAATCTGGGTGGAGTCAGACTAGTAGAATATAAGGGGGTCTGAGAAAAGGTCAAATAGTGTATTCTCATTCTTCAACCCCAGAACCCCAATACGAGGCAGTGAAACAGAATGAGAGGAATAAGAACGGTGTCTCCTCGGTTTTACTAAGGCCAACACACCAGACACTGGCCACACTCTTTCTCAAACTGCCCCTTCCATCATCTCAGGACAAAAGTGCGTTCCCGGCCTTTCTTCCCACTGCTTGAGAAAGCAGCATGGATCACGGCATATGGGTGACACATCCGCAATCTTGCTGGACTCCATGACACTGGAATAAACCTCCTTAGCAGATGCCACGGAACCACAACACCCATGAGCATGGCCACGGAATGACCAGTCCAGTCTCTCGGGGCGGGGCTTAGGACTATCCCAGTGCTCAGAATGCTTGGATTGGAAGGTAAAGTGACCTCAGACACAGGACAGTGAAGTCCACAGGCATAACAGGACCAGAGCCACACAAGCCGGGAGAGCAGAAGCCTAGACAGAATGAGCAATAGAGGGTGGGGTAGTAGGGTAACACACCTTTAGTCATCTGGAAACCAAAACCAAGGCATGGGCGTCCTCCATGCTGGCTTATTGCAATGGGCTTTCTCCTCTACAGTGAGATGAGTGAGTGAGGGGTGAGCTGGCGGGCCATGGATGTGGAAGCGGAACAAGATCTCACAGACCCTTATGGCCAGCAGAACCACTACCAATCATCTGCCTCCTTTGTTGCGTGTGTCTTGCCAATAAAACTGGTTATTACCAGAGGGAGTTCTAATGACTGACTTGTGAAGCAAAAAGAACCAGCTGCTCTGGCCTCGGGACTCGGGGACAGCTTCCTATGTCAAGTTCCCAGCCACTGCAGTTTAGGAAGCAGGATGAACCCAGCCACCCTTGGCTCCAGACACTAACTCCAGCCAATGGCAGATCGTCCAGATTTTTACTGGCTTTTGAAAGGTACTGTGGTTTGAAACTGGACTCCCTTGGTGGGTTATGTAGCACGAGGGTCAGGTGAAGGGACTTGGGTGATTTTTAAAAAGAGAAGTCAAACAGAGTAGGGCCTGAGGTCTAGCCTGCACCTAACTGTGCTCCAGACCCCCGCCCCTCTGGAGCCCTACATCCAGGGGCTCCACACGCCTGTATCCTTGGGGTCACAACGGGGGTCCATGGGTGGGAAGTAGGAAGGCACAGAGTGCTCGTGGTAGTACTGCAGGCGGGAAAGCAGCTTCAGGACAATGTGGGGATGCTTCTGGGACAGGTCGTGTCTTTCCTCAGGGTCCTCGTCGATATCAAACAGCCAGAGTGTCTTGGTTGATGAGTCCGGTGACTGTATCTCAGAAACGTTGGATTGAGATGGAGGTGGGAACCAGAAGCCACAGCCTGGAAAAAGGAGACATGAAACGTCAGTGGGGAGAAGCACTGCTTGTGAGTTCTGATCTCAGGGTATCTGGGGTACACGGCTGCCGTGGCTATGGGTCTGGCCATATAAGAAACAAAACAAAAAAACCACCTGTCTCTTGGCGTTGATTATAGCTTTGTCTCAGAATATGACTCCCATACTTTAAAGGGACAGATCCTATTGCTTTACAACAAGGGGCATTAAAAGTGCATGTGGGGTGGAGGTGAGAAAGGAATTTCAGTTGTCACGGTGGCTGGGGGCTGGGGGTGGGGTGAATGAATATACTCCCGGTATTTAGCGAGCAACAGCACAGTGCAATACTCGGGACAACCCCAAGCAATGAATTGTCATTGGAAACACCAAGAACGCTCACAAGCTAAGCATGGCTAAATTGCATCAGATCCTGTGTAAATGTGCCAACATGTCCCATGCTGAAAATGAGTAAGAGAAACAGACACAGCATTGCTGGAGGGTTGGCTAGCTAGATGTGCTACGTTTGACAGCCACACATGCCTGAAATCCATAGAGTCTATGAATCATTCAAGTGGGATTTTCTCCTCTTACCCCCATGACGGATAATTAAAAATAAAACAAGATCCCAAAACTCAGAGGAAGTTCAGATTGAGCAGCTGAAGCCTCCACTCTGCAGCCTCAGAGACACAAGAACATTTTTATTATTATTAAAAAAAGAAAAAGAAAAAGGCAGCCATCTTTTTGGTGAGCTGTCCTTTTTGGTGGGAAGTCTACTTAGGCCATGACAACAGCAGAAGTTGTGTAATACAGAGCAGACAGAGGCCATGAAACCCCAAGTAGATATCCTGCTTTCTTAAGATCTACAGGGACCATAAAAGATATGAAGGACCAGTTAGCATTTCAGATGTCTGAGAAAACAGGGGGTTGGCAAGGAGCCTTGAGAGCTAGGAAAGGAGGAAAAGGGCTCAGAACACAGTGATAACAACCTCCCTTTCTATGGGAATGACCCAGAGAAGGAAGTCCAAAGAGGACAGAAAGATTGGGGACACAGCCCCTGCGCTGGCAGCAGTAGGAAGGGAGCTAAGCAGTCTACCTGGGTGGCCTGTAAGGAGCTTCCAATTCTTGTATCTGATCCCAGCATGGATAGATGTGTTAAAGGCAGAATATTCTAAAGGAAAAGAATCGTTCTTTGCTTCAGCCATGCTCTTGCCAGGACCTGGGAAGAAACAGTTTGGAAGAATTACATTGCTGTTATTGGCCTGTGTCATTATAAATCAACATTTTATACCCTTCTTGCAGAACAGTAGCTTTTGTTCAACAGCAGAGTGCAAATGTGTGTCCTGCCACAGAAACGAATCTTTTATTAAATATAAACAGAAAGTATAGTTATATTAGATGTCAGTCATAAACCACCACAAATATAAAGCAAACCCCAAAGAGATTAGAAGACTAATCCAGCCTTAAACTCACTGCCTCCCGCCAAGACACAGAGGCCATGTGCATAGCAGTGTCTGTTACAGCAACTGAGCTAGGACACAACTGTGTGTGTGTTCTTTCACTCTTAAATGTTTTAGTAAAGTACACTTTTTGTGAATGCTTATACTTTTGCAGATAGCATATTAAATTATAAATGCATACTTTATTGATGTCTGTCTCAAACTAGGAGAGGTTAAGCACACCACAAAAAACTGAGGATATATATTTAGTTTTAAACCACTCGTGGCATTTAAAAGTTGGTGAGCAATGCTTTTAACTATTCAGCAGAATAACTATGGGCATATAAACTACTATGAGGTAGCATGAATTATATTAACTCATCATTGTAAGGTCTTTTAGCAATTGACCAAGTTTCTGAGGGAACAATTGTTAATACTCACCTCACTTCAAGTTTAGAACCAGTTAATGGACAGAGGCAGACTGACCAAAACCATCACCTTTTGTACTAATGACTCACCCACAGAGGACACGGCTTCAGATCACAGAGGAAAAAAGTGCTAATAACTGACCCTTGACTTACTCAGCCACCACCACTGAGCTTGCTGGACAGTCCCAGGCCAACCTAGAGCAAGTGATGACAGACTGCCTACACACATCCAGGGCTCTGAACTTAGACCTGGAAAGAGTCTCAAGCTGAGCATGCCCTCTCATCTGCGTCAGAGAAGAACGCTCTATGTGAAGTCAAGTTCAGCCTCAGCTGAGGACATTGGTTGACTCCTGAGGGCAGGGGACTGGTGTACTCACGACTATGCACATGTTTACATATGTATAAGCTTCCCACTTTGGATCTCACTGTATACTACTTAGTCTGTTCTGAGTTTGCATTTCTTCGTTAACGTTTCAAGTATGGTCAAGGCAATTGTCTGGGGGATGCTGCGGAAGGTTACTGAACAGGTGGCCAGTTAGTGAGTAATTGTCACAGTGTGTGGTCATGTCTGTAAAAGTGCAAACCTAAAACAACTGAACTGAGCAGGGCTGGAGATGTGGCTCAGCTGCAGGGCACCTGCCCAGCACGTTCAAGGCCCTGGTACTGCCGAACAAGACTAAAACAACCAGTGTGCACTCTACCAAGGTGATGGAGTCAAGACCAGTCTAGGCAGACGGCAGTCAAACAACAGACTTTGTGTGCCGTGCCGTGCCGCGCCTGCCATCCCTCCAGAGCTTTGGGGCTCCCTGGATTCAATGCAGGGGTTGGCTCAGGCTCCACAGGCCATGGAAAAGGAGAGAGTCCTAACCCTGGTCAGTCGTTCAGAGTCTGGACACTGATCCAGTACACATCAGCGGTTTCCATCTTAATAAGCACCCACAAGGAAAACCTTTCTGACTTCTTGCTGCTTTGCTTGCAAATACTTGGCTGTAGCACAAAGGGATGCTTTAGTGATGGAGGTGGGTGGGGGGATGGGTATCACAGGAAGCAGGTTCGTGGCACACAGGCTGTGCTAAAACTGTAATCCTCTTGTCTCAGCCCTCACGGGTTTGTATAAAGGCCACATTTCAATATCAAACATTTCGGATGTTAAACGAAACAAGCATGTTTTGGTGAACATAAACAAAGGAAAGGAAACAGCTATCTCAGCCCTACTTATATTTATATACATTTTTTTTTCTTAAAACAAACAGGAACAGAAAATACCTAAACAACAAGTTTAAGGCTAGATGATGAATGATACTATTATCTGAACTATTTTTTTTTTTTTTGAGTGACTGAACAAAGAGGTTTAAAAAAAAAAAAAAACAAAAAACACTAACATTCTAGAGCTGACACCAGGGAACAGATGTTAATATTTTACTACATTTGCTTCAAAAAACTTACTATATTTTGCTTATTTTGTTTATGCAATTATACATGTGCATATATTCCTCTTTACTGTTGAATTCACTATACAAAACACCACATCTTATTAATCGATGTCCCAAGCTGCTTGATCCAGTGTCTGTTATTGGTTGTTCCACAGTGGGTACCGCTGTCTACTTCTAGTGCACAAGCGATGGAGTTTCTCCGGGGCCTGTGTCTAGAACCGACCACTGGCAAGGTCCATGCTTTTCCATCCTATCAACTGGCCCTCCTATCAGTAATACCCACCTTCCTCTGAGTACTGAACCACCAAAAATTCCTTGAAAAAACTCGGTCATCATAAAGGATGTATTCAGCAAGAACCATTTTTCATGTCAAAGAAAGGGTTTCTTTCTTTTATTTATTTATTTTTAATAAACACTTGTTGACGTCCCTGGAGAGAAGAACACACAGATGGCAGCTGCACAGCTTGATGCACAAGAGTTTGGACATCACCAGAGTTTCAGGACCCGTGCAGATGCTCCCTCCTCAACCCACGATACCCACTGACTTAGCTCTGCACAGCGAAGATGCTTGGGTCTGCTTTGAACTCCGTGCGAACAGAGAGCATGCAGCATGTTACTCTCACGTCTGACTCCTTTTAATTCAAAACTCTACAATGTGTCCACAGAAAGTGACCCTGAGGTTCTCTGTAGCCATGGGGATCAGCCTGGTTTTGGTATTTCCTCTGCTTCAGTCACTGGAGAGTCCGTGAAAATCCAACACCCTTCTCGTGTATTTGATTTGAAACCCATGTGGGACTGGTTTTTGTTTATGAAGAGAGGTAGGAATCAAGAACACTTTTTCCTTTTGAATATGGCTGTTAACTGTCTAAACATCATTTACTGCAAAGGCCATCCTCTCCCACTCATCTGCAGTGACACCCTTGCCAACTCCTCATGGGGTGAGCCTGTCCCTAAAGCTTCAGTATCTAGTGGAACTCTCCATGATGCTGGGAATGGTCGATGTCCATGCCAGGCTGTGCTTTGGACACTAGCCACATGTGGCTGTGGGGTATGAAATGGTTGGTAAAACTAAAGAACTATTTTTTTTTTCTTCTTAAAGACAAGGTCTCATTGTGTAGCCCTGGCTGGTTTGGAGTTTGCTATGTAGATCAGGCTGGTCTTGAACTCACAGAGATCCACTTGTCCCTGCCTCCTTGAGTGCTGAGATTAAAGGGCTAGAAAGATGGCTCAGAGGTTAAGCCATCTACTCTTCGTAGAGGTCCTGATTCAATTCCCAGCAACCACATGGTGGCTTACAACTATCTATAATGAGATCTGTTGCCCTCTCATGGCCTGCAGGCATACATGCAGACAGAATATTATACCTAATAAATCTTTAAAAACAGAAAAAAGGAAATTGAGTACTGGGATTAAAAGCATGCACTACCACACCAAGATTTTTTTAACCTAACCCATTTTTTAACCTAATACATGCTTTTCCACTGAGCTATACCCTCAACTGTATGAATGTAAGTATTTTCTTTTTTTTGGTGCTATTAAAATGCCTTTCTAAATTTTCAGGTTTGTTTGGTTCAGTTTTACTGTCTGAGATATAAGTGATGACTATCTGTTGTCTTACATTGAAAAACTTTGTTGAAGCTGTTTATTAGTTCCCACGGCTTTTAAGTTCAAAATTATATCATTATTTATTTAATAATTTACTTTGTGTGTGTGTATGTATGTAGTGTTTGTGTGTGTGTGTGTGTGTGTGTGTGTGTGTGTGTGTGTGTGTGTGCCAGGACATGTAAGTGACCAGGACAATTTGAGGGAGTTGATTCTCTGGGGACCGCCCAACATGTAGGTCCTGGGTATCAAAATCAGGCCATTAGGATTGGTGAGAAGAGGCTCAAGCATCCTTGTAAGATCATGACAGATTTACTTCCCTGACCATTTGGGTGTCTGTTCTTTTCCCTTTCTTTTGTTTTTCATTGCTTTGCCCAATTCTCCATGCAATTCTGATGCAAACAGAGCAGAATATGTCCTCATAGTTCCTGCTTTAGGAAGGCACCTGTAGGACTTTGGACTAAATCGCCAATCAAGTTAAATAAGAATCCTTCTCCTGTTAGCTTGAGGGCTTTCATGGATGAAGGAGTATACAGTTGTCTCAAAGCTTTTCTGGATCTGATCATCACTCTTTCGTCCTTTGGTCTATTGACTCTCATTAATTGATTTTTTCAATGAAGGCAAAATCATTAATTAATAAATGATTTTTTTCTTTGAAAAATCTTTCATTGTAAAGTGGAAAAATCTTTATCATTAATTGATTTTCAGACGTTAAGCTGATCTTCACCTCACATGGTCACAGCATATAATCTTTTTTATACATTTCTGGATTCTGGCTGTTAGCATTTTATTGAGGAGTTTTGTATCCAGATACATAAGAAATAATGAATTATTGAATTGGTATTTTGGTAAGCTGACATAGATGGGACATACTGCTGAGCTAAAACACAGAAGGATGAAATTCATAGAAAAGCAAACATCAAAGATTTATCTGTCAGGGTTGATGCTGATGAGGATGCAGGGAAGAGTTCTGTTAGTTGACCTACCTAGTCCCACACTTGCTCTATGAAGCAGCAGTGATATCTGGCAATGGCTATCAGTGAGTGGCAAATACCATCGGTGTAACATAGCTTTTCTGTTACTAGAACCTCTTATACCAAGGTAGAGAAAAGTAGGAAAAAAAGAAAACTAGGTGAAGTGATTATTATTTCAAGAAAATAAAAATGAACAACAACAAAGCAAAGCCTTTTCCCCTGATGTGGGGCTGGCGAAAATCTGTGCTTGTTCCATCCAGGTTCAGAATGAGGACAGGGCAGAGAAAAATATTTATGCATGGAAACTATAATTTTTGCCATTTTGAGGTTTAATCTCTGTCCTGTTGTTTGGTCTGTTACCCACCTCCTTGGATGTCTTTGTTTTTATTTGTTTTATAGTTTACAAAGAGCAGTTTTAATATTTCATTCTCTTACTGAGCCATTTGCCTTTTCCTGTTCCCCTCCCCTCCCTCCTTCCCTCCCTCCTCCCCTCCCCTTCCTTCTCCTCTCCTCTCCCCTCCAGCGCTGGGAGCCATTCTCAAGCCAAATGACCTGTCCTTATTTACTAACAATTTGCTCCTTGGCTATGTT
Organism: Cricetiscus sungorus; assembly: GCA_030556225.1. Lineage (NCBI taxonomy): Eukaryota > Metazoa > Chordata > Mammalia > Rodentia > Cricetidae > Cricetiscus > Cricetiscus sungorus. The sequence goes on along the minus strand of JANBXA010000398.1, from coordinate 53,342,962 downwards.
TAGCAAACTTTTTCCAGAAATTTGGTTGTCCAAGCCTTCTCTGATTCAGAATTCTGTCAGGTATGGTTTTGGTTTTTTTGTTTTTGTTTTTGTTTTTTTTTCCACAAACAGGAATGATTTCAGCTTAGTTAGCTGCAAATATTTTCAAGTTGAAAAAAGTTTTATTTGTCTGTTTGCTTTTAGGAGTAGACTGTTTACTTATTATATGCATCAGACATCTCTTTTTTGCAAAGTATTTTTCTTTTCTTTTATGTATGTGAGCATTTTTCCTGCATGTATATGGGTGTCACATAGATTATGGAGGGGGGGCAGAAATTAAATCCAGGTCCTGTGGAAGAGCAGCCAGTGTTCTTAACTGCTGAGCCATCTCTCCAGCCCTTCAAATATCTCCTAAAGTTTACATAGAAGTTTAACTTATGTTAAACATTAAATTGGCTGATCATTTCTTCCTGGTCAAACTAATAGAAAGTTTAAAAGACCCAAACTCTACGTGAAATTCAAGTCACAGGTCTTTCTTGAGCCCACATGCGAAAGGCCTGATGTTGGGAGTCTGCACCATCTTCCACCAGACTTAAATCCACATAGGCTGCAGCTGAACAGAGACACGTGGATCAAATCGTCAGGGTGCGCACGGTTTCACGTCCCAGTCACCGTGGGCTCGCGCCAAGGCTCTGATCTCATCGTGCTGTGTGGCAAAGCCTTACATATCCAGATGTGAGTGCCTGTGCACTGTTGTCTTGTTTCTTATTCAAAATCAGTACGGATCTAAACTTAGAAGTTTTCCTCTCAAAATAGTTTCCTAAATATTACACTGGGTAGAAACCCTCCCTCCGGCAGATACTTTGCTGGCCCACTCTGATGCTTTGCTGGCATGCTCCCGCTAACTTTTAAAGATGGAAAAAGCCAGTGACCTCCTCACTAGCTCCAGGGATGGGGAGAGCCGTGAAGGCTTTAGTGGACACACCCCCACCTCACCACCCTATAGTTGTAAAGGAGATTGCAAACCCCACAGCAAGGTGGGTTTTAGAGGCCTTTAGAACAATAGTTTTTTGTCATCTTAGTAAGTCATTGAACAACCCTGTATCATTCTGTGTAAAACAAAGATAGAAAGACTGCCTAGCCAATGGTGTGAATGTGAGTCAGACATAGGGCTTATGGTGGAGGGGCTCGTGCGCCATAAGTGTCAAGAGCCAGGCTGCAAGGCTCCCAACTGTAGTTGCCATTGGGCTAGGAGCACAGACAGAACCAATGAAAAAAAGAAACCATCTTCATCCCAGCTGAACCTATGGCCTGCGGTTGGCAACCATTAAAGTGAAAGTGTTAGGAATGGTCCAGACAGTATCAGCTGTGCAGTCTGAATCAGCTGCCATAGCAACAGGGCCTGGTTAGAGAATTATTAGTTATAGGCACATGAACAACGTGTTATATATAGTACCACAGGTCAAGCCCCACATGAAAATCGAGTGAAACAGAATGGTGATCATTCATTCTCCAGCTGGGGCCTGTAGTCCCCTACCACCCAACTCTGGTTCTCTGAGCCCAGTACCTCAGCTGTGATGGCCCGTCATCTGGCCCAGCCTGGGCCGATCTAGACTCCTGGTCCTGTGCCCCCTTCAGAGGTCTGATGGTACCATCTTTGTCAGCATTAGTTGTACTTATGTTGGTCATTGTGCAGTTACTGCCCTAGTACAGCCCCAGAGGACTTTGTGTTTAACCAGGAGGCCCACTGGAAAGTTCCAGCATGTGCCTCCTTTAATTACCCAGCCCACTGTTTCCATTGTGCCTTCTGTGGGCACCTAGGGGACACTTATCCTTCATTCCTCTATATCTGTGCTTATCACTGTTGTAACTGTGTCCAAACCAAGTAGTCACCATCTTGAGGAGTCCATCCATACCCTCTTACAAAAGGATCATCTCCGCTGGGCTTGTTAACTATTTATATACCCTCATGGAGAAATGTCTTCCTGACTGCTTAGTAATCAACTGCAGAGGGAAAGGAAGAGGCAAGAAAGGAGGAAGCATAGAACTAGACAGTCATTGTCCCCTCAGAAATAGAGGCTCATTTATTAAGTTGACGTGTGTGTGTGTGTGTGTGTGTGTGTGTGTGTGTGTGTGTGTGTTAAGAGCTCTACCACAGAACTGTACCTGCAGCCCTCCCTAACACATAACTTTTTGGGCTAGTGCTGGGCATAGCCAGCCAGAGGAAGACAAGTAAGTGACAATGAAGAGTGATGCCAGGAGTGTGTGGGGACAGGAACTCTAGGAACCCCAAATGGGGAGTCTTGATTAGTGCAGGGAGAAAATCTCTCCAAAGGAACAATGGTTAGCACGAAGCTGGGAGGCTGGCAGGCAATGCTAGGGTTTTCATTTTATTCCTTCTTTTGTGGGCTGAGGTGCGAGGGAGGAACGTGATATGTGCACTGAGCTGTGCAGATCCTGTCATATCTGTACACGCAAGCTGTCATTTTACAGTTTCTGCTGAGATTTCAATGTCTTCATCAAAACTTCCTTGAGGTTGTTTGACATTCCTAACACAAGACTGGAATCTGCCTCGCTGTGGGAGCGTACTGCTCAGGCTCGCTAGAAGCCATGCCCAGCTGTGGACTCTCCACTTGCTTGCTATAGTCTCAAGCACTGGTCTCACAAGCCAAGTCTTCACAGCCTGTTCCAACCAGGGACCTCCTCAGAAGGGCTTTGCTAATTCATACCTGGAGGAGTAGAATGGGTTCCAGAGTCTTCATCTGCGTTTTCCTGAAGTCAAATGGAAAGGCCAAGCTCTTAGTGAAGCCATATTGTTTTGGAACTTGGGAGTCACAATCTGTGAACCAAGCCAGACCTAGGCACTTGTTCTCAATAAGCCCATTAAAAGAACCCAGTCAACAGCAGGGATGGGAAAATGGAGACCCATTCAATGTGGTCACATTAGGAAGAGGGACAAGGAGATCCAGCAACCCCTCGAGTCCTTCTTTGGGGTCCTGACAAAGTTCAAGTAGAGAGCCAAGGCTATGTACATCTAAGCCATCCAGATCAAAGTGTGGTTCACCTACCACTGCCCAATCACTATCTGGGTCTTATTCTCCTAAGAGAGCTGATGCATTGTTAGACCTGTGTGAAATCTCTTCCGGGGAGACAGGCTCCCCCTCTGCTGGTACCCTCTCCTTCTCCCAGCATTCCTAGGGAAACTGCCATTTTCTAGGGGTCCACTGTTTCAATAGTCTTTAGATTATTATTTCTGCCAACACCAGTTACAACACAGCCAATGGCAGAAGGTGAGATCCTGACATGTGCAGGATGTGGTGCAGATGGCCTGTCCAGTGTTATGCTGGACACCAGAAGAGACGGAATAGGCGAGAGACAAGGAGAAAACAGAACAGGAGATGCTGGGGGGGTGGGGGGAGAACAGAGGAGGGTGCTGGGGAGGCGGAAGAGGTGGGGCAAGAATGCTGATCCCAGTGCACTCTGGGAGGATTTAGCAACCAGCTTTGCCGTCCACTTTCCCTGCCTTCCTACAGGGAGGACACAGATAGAGTGACACTCAGAGCCGGGACCTCTAGCATCAGCTAACACTCCACTGTAGAGACGCAGCAGGGAGGCTTGCCTGCCATGAGACAGGCTGTTCCTTCCTGGACTTCCACCCGATTAATGCAAGTTTTCTGTAACACCCACATTAATTACTGAGCATCTTGTCTGTCCTTGGCAAAATCCTTACAACCTGAAACAGGGGTGTCAGGGAAACGCGCCAGACAGGAAGCTAATCAGAAAAGGCTGAGGAAGACTATTACAGATGTTATTTATTATCTATAGGGGAAAATAAAATGCCCAGTATTTTATATATGTGCTCCACATGATGTGTTTGAAATGAATCTAAGTCCATGCTTTTCAGTTTACAAAGTCAATTTCTCTGACACCTACTCACTCAGTCCATATTTGATATTCTAAAAGTCCTTGTGAAAAGTAGCTTTGATGTGGCTTGCTTAGCCTAGACAGAGTTCAGTGTTAATCATTGTTGAACTGTGCATACTGACTACTCAGAAAGGAGGCTGTTTATGGGGAACTTCAACAGTTGGTTAATGTCTGACACTAGTCAGGAGTGTCAACTGAACAATGTCAGCCAAGAAACAGAAAGCAACCCCTCCCTAGGGTCCTGTCAGCCCAGCACTGTTCTGATGAATGAAGCCATTGACATTGGTATAGAAGTAGGCTGGAAGACCTTCTCATGTTGAGTTTATATGAAATCTTAGATAATTTATCTGGCAACATTAACTAGTCTATAAAACAAATACCTATATTGATTACTGTATCTGTTGGATACCAAATCCTCTGGGGGAGGGGGAAAGCCAGAGTCTAATCATTAATGAAAAGATGATTTTGTTCAAATACACACTATTGTAAAATATGCAATAAACATTTGCTGCTAGGATGAATAAACACACAGAATATGAGAAGAGTCTAAAGGAGAAGTCCTCCCTGGGAGGACTCATGGGGTGGGAAGGGGCAATGGACAAGATGTATAGGACCAGTAATGAAAACTTGAGGAGGTCAGGCATGATGGATAGCACACAGCTGTAATCTCAGCACCTGGGATGCTGAGTACGGAGGACAGAATGTTATCAACCAGGCTAACCCGGCCCCACCCTTTGGGGACCTGGCAAAGTGTGCCAGCTCTACGCATGGCAGGAGTACCCTGGCTCTGTACTCAGGTGCAAAGGTACCTGTAAGGGTCAAACTCTGCCCACTTCCTCTCTCTCTTTCCACCTTTTCTCTAGTGAGGCAAGCAGATGTTTCTCTCCCTCTCTCCCTCCCCCTCTCCTTCTCTCCCCTCCCTCCCTCCCTCCCTCCCTCCCCTCTCTCTCTCTGTGTGTGTTTTTTCTCTCTTTCCCTCCTCTCTTCCTTCCCTTCCCTTCCTCAATAAACTTTCTACATAAGTCCTACCTGATGACATGTTTGTCCCTCATCCTCCATGGGACCCTTTCAAGGTCCCCCTGGTGCCATATTATTACCCAGAGGGTTTAAGGGCTAGCCTGAAATACATAGAAAGACTTTGTGGATGGGGGAAAAGGCAGGTTGAAGCCCTAGCACAAAGAGTCTCTCTTGAGTGGGTGGCAGTGGTGGCACACGCCTTTAATCCTAGCACTCAGGAGACAGAGGCAGGCAGATCTCTGAGTCTCTCCTTTTGCAAAGGTCTTCTCATTACAGAGTCTCCTTTTCCATCTCTAAGTGAGGACAATGCATCGCCTGGCACTGGATAAAAAAACAAAGGTTTTGTCAAACTGCACTCGTTCTGACATCCTTCTGCAGCCTCCTGTACTTTTTCCTTTTTTCTGCGTATGTGTGTTTGTATGGGAGGCACACACGTATGCGTGGAAGCCTGAAGTTGATATCGAGGGTCTTCTCCCATTGCTCTCTATTTACTGAGTGAGGCAGGGTCTCTCTCTGTGTGTGAACATGGATTGCATCCTTCTGTTCATCCAGCAGTAACAGCCACGTTGTCCTAGGAGTTCCGTGTCCCTAGTGTGGCAGGGACATGGCAGGCAGCATGTCCACCCAAGTTTTAACATGGGTGCTGAAGACCTGAATTCTCCTCATCCGGTGCAGCAAGAGCTCTCTCTCCAGACTGCTTGTCACCTTTCCAGCCTTCTTTGTTCATCTTTTAAATGTCTTCATTCCTCCAGGTCAGAACTCAGCATTCCGCTGGGGACTCCACGATTTCACCTTCTACCCACATTTCTCAGTCTGTGGAATCCTTAGTGCCTCTCACCCCAAGGCCAACCCAGGTACCAAGTGGCCAGCATCCAGCCCTCCTGCTTCACTCATACACTTCCCCTTCCGTTCAACCCTGCATTTTCAGAAAAGGAATTTACCATTTATCTCTTATTTTTGGCCTTGGCCATGAAAGCAGGTTCAACGTCCTCAGCCTGTCCCTCCTGCTCTGCTCTCTGCCCAGCGTTTATTTTATGCCCACATGCCACAGGCCTATTGTTAGTCTTGTGGTCCAAGTGAAATAGAAAAGTCAGAAAAATCTTTTGTAACGAACAGTGCATCAGGAAGTTTCCATGGGCAAGCCCTCTCTGATGTCTGGACACCTGGCCCAGCGGCCTTATCCCAACTTCTACCTGCTGTATTTAAAGTGAAAGGGACCAACGTATCCAGACGGGCAAAGAAAGGGCCGAAGGATGGAAAGCTGCGGAGAAGCAGTGCAGAAGGACAAAGGAGAGAGAACTTCTACCCTGGATTAATGCACGGAGAAGGGGTCATGAGAAAGAGGGGCGGGGAAGAAAAGAGACTCTGGCTTTGGTAGCAGGACAGCAGGGACAGCGACTGCACCGGATGGCTGCTTCTTTTTATCCCTCCTATAATTGAAAATGGATTTTTTTCCCTCAAACACTATATCCCATTTACAGTTTCCCCTCCCTCTGCTCCTCCCAGTTTCTCATCACATCCCCTTCCATCCAAACCCATCCCCGTTTTGTCTCTCATTAGAAAACAAACGGGCTTCTAAGGAATAATAATAAAGAGGCAGGCAGATCTCTGTGAGTTCGAGGCCAGCCTGAAAACAAAACAAAAAAACTGGAATAGGACAAAACAAACAAATAGAAGGAAAAGAACCCAAGAAAAGGCACAAGAAACAGATACAGATGCAGAGCCCACTCATCCCCACACTCAGGAATCCCATAAAAACACTACACTGGAAGCCATAGTATATATGCAAAGACATGTAGAACAAAGAGAGAGAAGAAAAAATGAAAACTACATATAAATAAAATAAAAAATTAAAAATAAGATTTTTTTTAAAAAAGGAAAATCTATGCCATAACATTATAAAACAAGGGACCTCCAAAGATGCCTCTGAATTCGTTTTCTATTGGCCATTTACTGCTGGGCACACAGCCTACCTCAAAGAGTAAGTTTGCCCAGTGAGACTCCCATGGAGAAAATTAGATGTTCATTTGCAAGCTATTATCTATCAGTTGGAGCTTGAGTCTGGGGAGGGGTATCCACGTCTTTCAGCTCTAGGACCCAAACTGGTGCAGGCCCATGCGGGTCCTGTGCACGCCTCAGTCTCTGGGGCTCCTGTTTTCTTGGTGTCCTCCATCTCTGGTCTCACACTCTTCCCACTTCCTCTTCCTTGGGGTTCCCTGAGCCCTGACGGGGTGGGGGGTGGGATTTGATGGAGACATCCCTTTAGGGCTGAGTTCCAAGGTCTCCCACTCTCTGCACATTGTCTGGCTGTGGGTCTTTGTATTGGTTCCCATCTGCTGCAACAGGAAGCTTCGCTGATGATGGCTGGACAAGGCACTGATCTGCTTCCCTAGCCGAGTGTGCACTGGGTCGTGTACACAATGCCCTAGAAACGTGATCTGCGGGGAGGGAGATGGCAAGGAGCTTAGAAACAAAGATAAGGCAGGCAGGAAAGAGAGCGTGTATTTTCTCTCTTGTCATCATCTAGTTAAAGTGCTAGCAGATGGACTGTCCTGGCCCAGCATCCGAGTGCCAACCACACCCTCTACTCTAATCCTGCCGCACATGGACCAATCTAATGAGGGGCAATGGCTTCTCATCCAATTCACATTCTCAGCCTGTCTTTCTCTAAATACACGTTTTTCAAGTAATTGGTAGAGTCCAACAGCAAATGGCTATAAATAGGCTTCGTGTGTATGAAAAAAGGGAAACTAACCAAAAATATTCATCTTCAGCCTATGATTAAGATGACAAGCACAGAGCAGGCTGGGTTGTCTGTTTTCTGGCTTGGGATAAAAGAAGAAAGACCCTCCCACCCCAAGCACGGCATTTAGTGAAATCCCAACCACAAATCCTCACGGATACAAACGCCTCGCTGAAGCCTGAGCTCTTCCTGCATGGCTCAGTTCATATTCCAGCAGGCAGGAAAGATGTGTCTAGGCTCTGAGCACATTTTTGGACAAGGATGAAATGATGTTAATAGTTAATTTGGAAAGGGAGGCCTTGCCTGTGGTTCAGCCATAATGGCTGTCAGGCGGGCCTGCACTCTCTGTGTTGCCTGGGGATGGCATCCCTCTCGATCCCACGAGCCCACAGTCTAGCTGCAGCACTAACAATTACAGTGCACAAAACGGAAGTTGGATGGCATTCTCCCAAGCACGGCCCCCACAGTACTGCTGTCCCCTGCCCAGACCCAGTGCTACCCAAACCCTATAATCACTGCAGTGAGGGCCATGAGGTGCTGCTTGCCAAAGGTACAAGAGCCAATAGCTAGGCAGCTCTCGCTTGCCTCCCCTGCTTCCTGGCGGTGGTCCCGCTGAAACGAAGGACGTTTTATGTCCTAAGACACTATCGGGGGTCTCCTGTGAACTGAGATCCAGAACATAATCTCTTTCCCAGGAAAACTGGAAGCAAAGATGGATACATTGCTCTACAGCTGATTTAGAACACAATATTAAAACTTGCCAGTAAGTCTTCAGATCTGCTTTGGAGAGCTTGGATGTCAGGGAGCCCCCACCTGGAGGCTCCTTGAGGTGTAGTTCTGCTGTGAAGCTCGCGATGAAGAACAGATCCATTCTCCCCAGGTTCCCAGAGACTTGGTCCTTTCCCCGCAGCCTGAGCTGACTTTCTTTCCACATTCACAATCCTTACTTTCCTAGACTATGGCGGTCTTGAGGCTGTGTAAGGCTCACCAAAGGGAAATTCTGAGTCTGTGCTGCATGGCTACTCCGCCACAGGGGAGGGGGGCACGATAGGGGACAGGACGAACTACAGGGGCGGTACAGGGGTGTGTCTGTGTGCATCTGTCTGTGCGTCTCTCCTGTTCTTCCCTCCCTCCCTCTCTGCAATGACCACTATCAAAGCGGGTAGGAGGGACTCACCACATCACCTCTCCCTTGCCCTTAAACCAGTGGGAACTACTTGTATTCAGGGAGCATATGCTCAGCAAACTCCCACTTCTGAACCTGCACCTGGAAAACCAATAAAGAGAGGAAGAAAACCTGGGAGGAGGCGGCACACGCCTTTAATCTCAGCACTCAGGCAGAGGCAGGAGGATTTCTGTGAGTTCAAGGCCAGCCTGGTCTACAGGGCTAGTTCTAGGACAGCCAGGACTGTTACAAAGAGAAACCCTGTCTTGAAAAACTGAGAGAGAGAGAGAGAGAGAGAGAGAGAGAGAGAGAGAGAGAGAGAGAGAGAGAGAGAGAGAGAGAGAGAGAGAAACTAAATAGAAATGAACTTTCCATCTAACAGAGTCAGGCAGATTTTAAAAAAGCATGTGTGTGGGGGGAAGGGGGGCATGTCACACTGGAAGCTCCTTTTTGCCAGAGGATGGTGCCCTGCAGGGGCTCTGAGGAACAAATCCCCAGTGGTTGGTGGACTCTGAAATATGGGTTTGTAGGTCTGACACTCTCTCTTGGCTTGGGTGCAGTGTGTCATATGACAGACCATCTTTAGCAATTCACTCTATAATTCTAAGCATCACAGACAAGTCTGAGGGGTTCCGGAACCAGAGAAACAACAATATTCAAGGATTCAGAAATGCTAATTGCCCTAGTTTGACCATGTTGCATTATATATATATATATATATATGTATATATATGTACATATACATATATATATCAAATTGTAATAACCTAATTATGTCAGTTAAAAAAATTCTTAAACCAGGCATGGTTGTGCACACTTTTAATCCCAGCACTCAGGAGGCAGAGGCAAGAGGATCTCTGTGAGTATGCAGCCTTCTTGGTCTACAGAGTGAGTTCCAAGAAATCCATGGCTACATATTGAGACTCTGTTTCCAAAGAACAAACAAGCAAACAAATTTTAAATGGTCATAATGGCTCATGCCTATAATCCCAATATGTAGAGATTAAGACAGAAGAACTTCTGTGGGTTTCAGGTTGGTCTGATCTTCCATGAAAGTCCTTGTCTCAAAACAATAGTAACAATAACATCAGCAAGACCCCAAACAAAGCAAAATAAATCTTGATAAGATAGAAAATCCAAAAGCTAGCCTGCCTAGGAAGGGCTGAGATCTTGCAACTTCTTTCTTGGGAGAGAAAAGGCTTTCGGATAGGAAGGCCAGATTATTCTTCACCGAGCACTCCATGAAGCCCCCAGAGTCACTTCCTGAATTGGCAAAAGCCCACAGGCAGGCAGGAAGCTGTGCAGAGGTCTCTGCTTCCCTCCCAACATGCTCAGAGCCTCCCTTTGGGGTGGAAAAGGCAAAACTCCTTCCCGAATTGTCTAAGGTTGTGCATTTTAGAAGGGATTGTTCGAGGGCTGCATACAGTGTTATGAGACAGAAAAGCATTAATTCTTTTTCTTGGTCTGGGGGTATGCTGGGTATAAATAATTTTTAGATATTAGGAAGACCGTGTGTGTGTGTGTGTGTGTGTGTGTGTGTGTGTGTGTGTATTCAAGATGGTTGGAGTGAAGCAGAAGCATGGATGTCAACGGAGTGGCTATGTGCAACTATCATTTGTTAGTTTAGTAATTAGAGAAAGGGAGTTTTAAGATCGGCATGATTTACAATGTCTGCATTAACCGAGCCTTTGGATAACAAATCCCCCTGAACTCCTGAGGCAGAAGGCTTATTTCTAGCTGGTGGGGAAAGCAACAGTGAATAGAAACAGGTGATTCCGGAAAGAGGCGATTTTGTGTGGCAGGAAATAAGTCTGGATGGGAGGATGGCCAGGCACCCCAGCTGGCTGGGGAGAGGGGGACAGAATGAGAACAGCGCGGGAAGAACCGTTGCTAGGTATGGTGCTGCATGACTAACCTCAGCACTCAGGAGGCTGAGGCAGAAGGCTAGCCTGGGTGTCTCAGAAGAGAAAAAGGAAATCCCTGCAGTAACGGGAAGCCTGTAACTTTGTTTTATTTTAAAGCAGGGATAAAAGGCACATTCAAAGATTCATCTCCAAGTTGCTTGTTTGTTGATGAAGCTGCAAAGATGACTTAATCCTGTGAGAATGTGGCCGCAGACGGCCGCCAGGATTAAGTGCCCGGGAAGGGATGGTCTACATCACAGCTGTATAAATGGCCATTCTGTATTAGTCCAGAGCCTTGGTAGACAAGTGCTGAGACGGTTCTGGCCTGGGTTTAGGAGTGATACAGGCGAAATCCAGGTCCCCCCCAATGGGGTTCTTAGTCTCAGAAATAAGAGACTTTAAGAACAGATTTGAATTAGAGATTAAAAGAGAAACCCCTGGGCAGGCAAGCTATCAACCTCAGCAGCTGCCTGCAGGAGGCTAACAGAGGGGAGGAGAAGAGCTAGTGAAGCTGGCATGGACGGAGACACACAGCCGGAAGACGGGTTTTAGAGGAAGAGGAAGCGCCAAGTGTCAGATGGTTAGTGCGTGGACCAGCCTGGCGCTGGGGCAGAACTAAGAAAGAGTTTTACATCCTGCTCTGTAGACAGCAGGCAGAGGGAGTGACTGTGGCCCTGGTGTGGGATTTTGAAACCTCCAAGTCCACCCCTAGCAACACACATCCCCATAAAGGAGGCTACAGAAACCTCCTAATCCTTTCAAATAGTTCGTCAATTGCAGACTAAGCATGCAAACATACAAGGTTATGGAGGGCATTCTCATTCAAAATGGCCACCACACAGCCAGCTGGTATGCTGAGTCTCTGCCCAGGCCAGGGATTCCATTCTGGTGACCACAGCCTTTTCTGTTCTAAGAGGAGAAAGGCCTAGACGGCCAACAGAGCCTGAGTGGGAACTTCGAGGTATGAAGCCATGGTGTGGGAACAAGAAGAAACACCATTCAGAGATATTGTTTCTAAGGGATGATGGTCTTCGTTTAGAAATCGTGTGATGGAGGTAGTGAGATCACCAATAACGGGTTCACCGCTGATGCAGATTCACTTGGTACACTGTAACATGCCCTATAGGACCTGTGTCACCTGCCCTGTCCCCTCCAAAGGATCATGTTGATAGCACTTCTCCTTTGCATGCTAATGGAATATAAGAGCATCCTGTCCAGGCCTGTACCCTTACAGACAAACACGTGGCCTTCTCAGCTCATTAAACTGGCAGAGATGCAAGAAGGAAGGAACTGTGCTCTCCAAAACACTGCTTGGAAGAGGTCCCATCTCACACTGTCTGGAAACAAGAGTTTATCCAGAGGTTCAAAAGACTCCAGCCTTTCTCCAGTGAACACAGGGCTTTGTTCTTTATTCCAAACTATCTGCCCTGTGCAGGTGTCGGGATAGGAACTGGGTCTCACTCAGGTTATTTCTTCACAGAGCTCAGTCAAGTTCCTGCAAAGGAAATGGGAATACCGGGGCAAGGTTGGCTCTGAGGATTAGCATTGCAGATGGAACCCAACAGAGTGCCCATGCTGAATCCCGCCTCTTTTCCTCACTACCCACCCTGTCATTGAGGCTTGTCAGGGTAAATATACAAGCTTCTCTTGAGAACATAAGTCATGAATAAGGTGGAGCAGAGAGGGAGGCTGGGAACGGCTCACTTTCATGTGACACAGAAAGAAACGGAAACCACAGAACTAGTCCAACCTCCTGACACTCGAAAACAGCCTTAGCACCTTGAAGGGATCTGGGGAAATCTCTTGACATGGCAGATAATTAATCCACTAGAACTAACAGCCATGGGCAGCAATGGAGGCTGTAATTACCCAGACGCTTGCTTTCAGAGAGTGGATCCTGGGGAGGAGGCACAGATAGGCTGTCCTTACTTTGGTGGCTGGTTGGCCCTCCTGCCTGCTCTGCCCTCCCAGCTCACCCACAGCTATCTCTACCTGTAACAGCAGCCCTCTTAGCGGCACCCTCCCAGGGAATGGGGAGGTGTTGCTTGGGGTCCCGTGTGCCCTCTAATGAGTCTACAGTCAGTGCCAACTGAGGGCAGCAGCTGTATCAGGCCCCTTGCTCAGTGCAAGGCTCACAGAGAGCCTTGCAAATACTTGCCAACCAGAGGAGATTAGCACTGGCTTGGAGGGTTCTGTGAGGACTCAACCAGTGCTTCCTAGAAGCAGGAAGTTCCTCACAGGTTTCCTCAGAAGAGTATGTGCTGCGGCCTCCTGTGAGGGTAAGTGCCAGCAGGTGTCCGTCAATGCCTGTGCCTGCCTGAGACAGAATCACGTTCCTGGTTCCGGTGAGGCGAAGTTGTGAAAGCAACAGAAAACAGCCCTCGTTTAATTTTAAATAAAACTAATGTGAAGAGTTGTCAGAACTGGACTCCCCCCCCCCTCAAGTATTGCTAGCTGAAGTGAGGTTGACATGGCGAGAGATGTCGGGCTCATGGAAGGTATGCAGCACAATTTAAAACCAAACCCTGAACCATTTTAAAGAACAATAAAATACATTTTATGTGCAGGAAGGAAGGAAGGAAGGAAGGAAGGAAGGAAGGAAGGAAGGAAGGAAGGAAGGAAGGAAGGAAAGGAAAGAAGGGAAGGAAGGAAGGAAGGAAGGAAGGAAGGAAGGAAGGAAGGGAAGGAAGGAAGGAAGGAAGGGAAGGAAGGAAGGAAGGAAGGAAGGAAGGAAGGAAGGAAGGAAGGAAGGAAGGAAGGAAGGAAGGAAGGAAGGAAGGAAGGAAGGAAGGAAGGGAAGGAAGGAAGGAGGAAGGAAAGGAAGGAAGGAAGGAAGGAAGGAAGGAAGGAAGGGAAGGAAGGAAGGAAAGGAAGGAAGGAAGGAAGGGAAAGAAGGAAGGAAGGGAAGGAAGGAAGGGAAGGAAGGAAGGAAGGGAAGGAAGGAAGGGAAGGAAAGGAAGGAGGAAGGAAAGGAAGGAAGGAAGGAAGGAAGGAAGGAAGAAGGAAAGGAAGGAAGGAAGGGAAGGAAGGAAGGAAGGGAAGGAAGGAAGGAAGGAAGGAAGGAAGGAGGAAAGGGAATACAAGGAAGGGAGGGAAAGAGGAAGGGAGGGAAGGAGGAAGGGAGGGAAGGAGGGAGGGAGGGAAGGAGGGAGGATAGATATGTACAGTACCCACTGGGCAGAACCCAGGGCAATGGTATAACTTTAGAAAACATGTCTCCATGAGGCTGTTAGAAACACCAGAGCCCTTCCATATAATTGCTGAATGGCTTAACAAGCAACAGGCCTAATCCTATAATCACGTCAGGTTTATCTGATACTGATTTACTTTCCCATTTACCACTTATCTGTGGCGAGAATCGGCATGCCAGTGAGGCCCACAGGCAGCTCCGGTTCCATCCCCAGGACCGGCATTGTGATTTGACAGCAGGCATGTGATAAAGGTCGGACAAATGCACAAAGAGAACCAAATATTAGGAAGAATGTCTTCCCACTTCTGCTCTTATTTCTAGTTCTTTGCCCTCCACCCCCCTCGTGCCTTGAAAGAAAAAGTGTGGTATACATCACCCCGCTTGCCTTCCATGGCAGAAGGAGCTACTTCTGAGAAAGCAAAACTCACTCTTCTCAGAGCTGGATTTTTCTGGTTCTCTCTGGCAGACTAGAAAAAGAAGTCAGAAGGAGGCTTATGGTCAGCATGCCTTTCCTCTGATGAGGGGATTGCCTGGGTGAGCTGGAATGTCCACAGATTTGAAGTCTGTAGGTCACGCCTGGGCCTCCATGTGCTCTGTGGGCCTGATGCTTGTTTGAGCTTAGACAGGTACCCAGAGAAGAGGATGCAGAGGTACTCCAGGCTTGGAATGTTTGCTTTTGCTGTTCTTTGATTTTTAAAGTGTATGTGTGTTTTGTCCTGCATGTCCGAATGAGCACCACATGCATACTTGCTACACACAGAGGTCAGAAGAGGGTCTAGGAAGAGGGTGCTGGGAACTGAACTTGAGCCCTCTGCAAAAGGGACAAGTGATCTTACATACTGAGTCCCCCTCTCTCCATTCCTAAGACAGCAGCTCTTTAACACTGCAAGACAGCAACACTGGTGGGCCCTGTGAGCCTGGACTTATAGAGCCCCAACCCTGCTACTTTCTAGCTGGGTAGTCTGGGACCATAAACAACTTAACCTGCCTATGACTCAGTTTACTCATCTGAAAATGGGAATACTGAGAGCGCTGAATGGGCTAATGATGATCAAGGGGTGAAGAAGCAAGTGGTTGACATAAAAGAGAAAAGATGATGATGTTTTACCATTGTCGTAAAAATATCTTCTCTGGGTTATCTTCCTCTCTACCCTCTTACCGTGTTGTTTTGCGGTATTAAGAGACAGAAATAAAACTAGAGGAAATAAGGGATGAAAGTCAGTGTCCAGGGTTCCCCAATGGACATAACAATATTACATCTGGTGTGGGGTTTTGTTTGCTTGTATCAAGACAGCGTCTCCCTCTGTGTGTCCCTGGCTATCCTGGAACTCACTCTGTAGACCAGGCTGGCCTGGAACTAGCAGAGATCCACCTCCCTCGGTCTCCCAAGTGCTGGGATTAAAGGCATGCACTACCACTGCCCAGCTGTTTTGTGTTTTTATCCAGGGTTATGCGCTATTACAGAAGAAGCTGACCTCAGATTCAGCGGGTAGCTCAGGTTGGCCTCAATCTCTTGTGCTTTGACTTCCCAAGTGCTGGGATTCCGGTATAAACCACTGAGCCGAGCCTGTTTTTCACACCAACAGCCAGCGCTGGCTGAGACACTGAGCCTCATGCTCACACCAACAGCCAGCGCTGGCTGACAAGGCATCATTGGAAGCTTGCCAGGCATCAAATGCAGTGTCTGGATTGGGTCTCCTTTGCTGGACGTGTTACATCAGTGACACTTTCAGCCTCTTTGACATATGACATCAGACTTTCAAAACCTTTAGCCATGGCACACCAGCACCTACTATTAAGTTTCCAGTCAGCCATTCTTTACACCCTGTTCCTTTGTTAGCTACCTGCCACCTGCCACCTGCCCCAGTGCATCTGCGCCAGCCTGCTAGACTCATCTGAGAACGCTGTTGTCTGTCCCTCCTGTATCCCGACTGATCTGACGGCCCTGGTGACATCTGGAATGTGATGTGTATAACTTGGTAGTTACAGTAGCGTATGCTGGAAGTTAGCCAAATGGCCAACTGAACTAGATAGATTCCACAAGGACACTACCGTCCCACTTTTGTCCCCTCCTGCTGGCACAGTGCCACCATGCGTCCTCTTCCATTCCAGTCTCTCTTTGGTGAGAGTGGCCGAAGACAATAGGACAAGCATAGAGCATTCCATATCATGTCAGGCAGGGTGGGTAGGAGAGGACATGGCTTGTAAGTAAGAGTGCTCGTGAAA
Source organism: Cricetiscus sungorus (assembly GCA_030556225.1). Taxonomy (NCBI): domain Eukaryota; kingdom Metazoa; phylum Chordata; class Mammalia; order Rodentia; family Cricetidae; genus Cricetiscus; species Cricetiscus sungorus. The sequence continues at coordinate 53,326,814 of JANBXA010000398.1, read as the reverse complement.
AACCCACGCTGGGAAATGTTTTGCTAATGGACTAGAGAGCCTCTGGCCTAGAGGGAGACACAATGGAAACATTTGGGAGGTTCAATTATTCAGCATTAAGCCTGGCTTCTATATGTTATGTTCCCGGCTGGCCCGAGGTCTCCAGGCTCATAGGAAAGCCCATCTTCTAGGTCGGTTCTAAGTAGCTTCAGTTCTAGTGAAGGATCTTTCTTTTCAAATGTTGCCTTGCCAGATCCCTTGGGACACAGGCACACTGCAAATGGCACACCCCTTTCTCTCCTATCACCTGTAGTTATTAGCGGGCAGTGACTTCTCACTGGAGCAAGGCAAGTGATGAGCCTCAAAGGGAACCTCAGCCCACAGTTCAGAGCGTGGTCCACAGGGAGGAAGGAACTGAATTTTCAAAGACTTTGAACTCTATTTAACTAAACATAAGCAAAGGCCTTTTAATGGGAGCCAGTACTGTGCTTTCCTAACTCGGAATCCTCATGTGACCTTCAGCAAAGCAAAGAGACATAATAAGAGAGTCCAAAGGACAGCCTAAGAACAAAGCAACCTTCCGCCTACTAAAACAACCATCTTGTAATGAAAAATACCAGACATACAGAAATACTAAGTATTAGCATCATAATAAATGCACCACCTCATCCAAACCCCAGCTCCAACACCATTTTTTTCTACCTTTACTTCTCATTCTCTCCCCATATTATCTCAAAGCCGCTGTCAGTATCATTGCATCTGTAACTGTTTCAGTATGTCTCTAAAAGACAAGGGCTTTAAAAACAAACCCACTTATAATCCCAGTAAGGTTATCACTTTAAAAGTGAGTTAATATGTGAAGATGAATATCCTTCCTACAATATTAAGGCCATTCTCTACTATCTCTCAAGTATTCAGTTGGTGTCTGAATGTCTAACTTATCAATCCTGTGTGTGTGTGTGTGTGTGTGTGTGTGTGTGTGTGTGTGATACATGTTTGTGTGGGTGTGTGCTTGTGGGTCTATGCACAGAGGGCAGAGGTCAATATTGTTTTTTGTTTTAATTTGGTGCTTCTCCACTTTAGTTTTGCTTAGTGTTTTGCCTTTTTGTTTTTGTTGTTTGTTTTGTTTTGTTTTGTTTTTTACTCCAGTCTCTCACTGACCCTGTAATTCACCTCTTTAGCTGGGCTGGCTGGTCAGTGAGCTCCAGGGATCTTCCCATTTCTACTTTTCCAGGGCGGGAACCATAGATCACAGACACATGTGTGTTTGAGATCTGGACCCAGGTATTCATGCGTGTGTGGCACACACAGACTGAACCATCTCCTCAGGCCCGAGGTCACTTGTCTGATGAATTCTGTGACCTCCTAACTGGCTGGTAGGGCACTGTCCAGTGGCAAGTATCTGGCAGAAGCTGGCATGCTGGCAGGGTGTCCTGTACTGGGTGGAGTGAGATTCAGATTGTGTTGCATTTATACCTCTGCATAGAGAAGAAATATTCCAACGCCCGGCAAGAAGTATTCCCATCAAGGCATTTCCCTGACTTCCGGAGCCAAAGGCACTTCCAGAGCCAAATACTTCTGAAGGTCTCAAGGGACCAATTTCAGTCCCAGCCCTCAGCTCAGTGGATTCTCCTGCCTCTGTGCTATACTGCAAGGAGACAGGGTGACCCCTGGGTCTCTCTGGTTTGGGCTAAAGTCATCCAGGATGACTTTTTGCTAGACTTGTAGTAGGTGGGGAAGTCACCAATAAATGTCAGACATCCCAAGGCCCTGGTTTCTTTTCCTCAACTAATCAGAGCTAAACTGCTGGTGAGTCCTAAAGGCTCCCACCTTGGTATGAACTGGCAAAACAGGTGCTTGCAAGAGAGAAGCTACAAGTCCAGGACTGGGCCGTGGGAGACACCAAGAGGAATGAACAGGCCTCCTTGTCCCTGGGAACGAATAATCCTGTTGTGATGAGCTAAATGCAAAGAAAAGGCGGAGGAGCAATCAATTAGTAACTAAGCCTGCCAAGAAAGTTAGTGTGGTGGTGGGCAGGAAGGGATTCCATTTGAAATGGACCTCAAAGTGTAAGTGCACTTGTACTCACAGAGATCCGGGAAAATCAGTGGGGGCCAACTGATGGGTGTGAAGGGGGACACACAGCACGTAGCTGAAGGGGGGGCACATGGCCCAGGGAGAGCAAGGGACAGTGATAAGCAGAGCCCAGCCTGCATAGAGGCTCTGCAGCAGGGCCTGGGGTCAGCGCTGCCCTGGATCAGGCATCACGGACTGATTGACCGAGGGGTCTCCACAGGCATTTAAGAGGAAAGGCCAGGCCTGGTTGGTGGTGGAGGTATAAGGTTGTGTGCCTTTCCATTATAGTTCCTGCACCCTGAAAAACTGTCCATTGGGCTGAGGCTGCCAGATTCCAGGGCCTGGCCTAACACCAGCATGGAGCTCTTCCTGTGTGGTACGGGACACCTGGTCACACTGGCCCCCTCGCTCCAGGGTCCTGCTATGACCACAGTGTCCTGGAATAAGCCCAGCAGTAGGGCTTCCCTTGCTCTGTCCATGGTGGGGGCAGGTCTTCTGGCTGGCACGTTCCCCAGCCTGTTACATGGCCTCTTGCCTGGCTCATTGCTCGTGGCTCGCCTTAGGACTTCTGGCAACTGACAGGAATCCGTGGCTGCTGGTGTTGAGCAGAGGAAGTGGCAGAGTCTATGCCTCAGGCTATGTAGGCAGGGTGCAGCTCTAGTCCTTTCCACAAAGCCTTGACAGTGAATGAGAAGGAGGGGTGATAGTATCTACAGCCAGTACTGGCTCTCTGGCCCTATTAAACCCCAGACCACTCACTGGTCCGTGTGCTTCTGAGAGAAGCAACTTAGGAAAAGGCAGGTAGACACAACAAAGTGGGAAATCTGTGCTTTGAATGGAAAATAGAGTCGGTGCCTGGGACTTATTTGTTTCTCATTTGCTGTGGAAAGAGATTGTCTCGAGTTTGGAAATCCACATTCCATTTGGGAAAGCAGACCAGATTTCTGCTGACAGCGAGTTTGGCAGCGGGTAGATTTTGTCTGTTTTTGTCATGTGAGCTCATTTTCTGGGGACACACTACCCAGTCCTCGCTCAAGATGCTATCAAGGCTGTACCTGCAACCATAACACTTTAATTCTCACTGAATGGCTTTTGAGTTTTTTTTATTTAGGATGCATTTTAAAAAAATATATTGTAAGGCCCTCCTCCTGCAAAAGTCAGAGCCACCGGGGAACATGTGAGTTAAACATCTTTAATGTAATCTACAGTCAGCCTTCCTGTGCCTGGGGGTTTCAGAGACACCAGTCACAAAGTTCTGTGTTCAGCTGTATTACAACATGACTGGGGTTGGGCTTCTCCTAAATTCTCAAAGGCCTTGAATCTTTGACCTAGCACTGTTAACACAGTTAAACTTTTTCCTGCACAGAAAGTTTTTTTTTTTTTTTTGATTGCTTGTTTGTTTTATTACCCACTATAACACTTAGCAATACAAGAAATGTTATGTTTCTCACAGAAAACATAGGCCCTAAAGTGTTAGATTAAATATGAAATTTGGAGGGAAAAAACACTCAAAGCCCTGAGCACGCCAGCCTCACACTTTTGGAGGCATGGAGAAGTCAGGGCAGAGGTCTACGTTCCATATCACCACACATCACCATCTCATGGTTGCTGAAGTTGCATCATCTTTCCAAGCAGATGGCGATACATTTGAGGTCCTTCCCCACAGAGTAGACTAATAGGTACTTGTGCTTGTAGGCACATTCAGGCTTTCCTGGGGAGGTGCTGTTCTGGACAGGGTTTATGTTCAGGTAGTGGAGCTGCTTTCCTCAGTTTCTCCTAAATGCCATCAGGACATAAGCTAACAGAGCAGACCTGGACATTTACCATAGGAGGTCACCAAACAGTTAATTCTGTTCTGATATGAGCCATGAGGCGAGTGAATAAGGATTGCACACAATGGATTTATAACACAGTAGGGTTTTCTTTTCTTTTCTTTTTTTCTTTTTCCTTTTGGATTTTGGATGAAAGTAGTGACTAGGGACATTTCAGATGAAGAAATGGCCATGTTTTTAAACATTTGCATCTGTGAGTTGCAGAGGCTCAACATAAAGCAGATTTCCTATATCCACCAAAAGCCATTCTGGCATGAGAAAGTTCCCTTGCCTAAAGCAAAACAGATGTGTGAGTGGGACATGCCAATTCTCTAAGGAGTGTACCAACATCAGAATTACAGAGCAACCTCAGGAACTCTATATTCTGTGAAGCAATGAGCATAGGCTTCTGACCACATTTTATCCCTAAAAACATTGGAAGTGGAAACTTAATATTGGAAAAAGGCAAATTATTAGTGCAGATGAAAATCCATTATCCATGCACAGTGTCAAAGACTCCCTACCAAGCGAACTGACCCCTTACTGCTTTCTCTGTCCCAAGTTCTTGCCACATTCTGAATCAAAGATGTGTATTCCGGTCCACTTGACTGTTGTCCTGATGATTATAGAGTGTCACATCTCGTATGTGCTTCCTATGAGGAAAGACTACACCGGGGTCATCTGCACATGCAATCCATAGGCAAATCAATGTGAAAATAGGAACACGAACACAGGCGATCTCACTTGAAATAGGGGTCAAAGTTCACAGAGAACAGGCTGGTGCTGCTCAGTGGCCTGCAAGGTCCTGAGAAGGGACAACAACGCATGCTGGCTACAGTTACTAAACAGGAAGAAAGACAGGCCCAACCCACCTGCCAGAATGTTGACAGTGAGGTGGACAGGCAGGAGAGAGGATGAGCTCCCCAGTGAGTGAGCATCTGAAAGCAGGCTGGGGACAATCTCAACCCTGTCAGAATATGGATCAGAGGGAGCCACGCAGCAAGGCAGTTGGGTGTGACAGAAGAAAACCTCAGACAATTCAAATCACCTCAAGTGCTGGTCATATTACAAGAAGTCAGAGGAACATTCTATTCAAACACACACATGCCCCCCCACCATACACGACACACACACACACACACACACACACACACAGAGTATTGGATGCATTAGATGTGGCTGGGAGAGTTTAATGCTTAGAACTGTCTGGGCACACATGAGTATAATAATAATCACTGATGATAAAAGTTGTACAGACTGATTAAGCATAGACAGAACAAATACAGATATTTTTCACTAACTTTTTAAAACAATTGCACAGTGATGCAAATTAAACTCTGTGCTTTACCTGAATTCACACAAAACTCACCAAATAAAAACCCACAGCAGAGATTCATCTCTAAATAATAGAGCCAGCCACTCTCCATTTCCTTGTTTGTTTTTATGATGAATACTAGCAGGAAAGGGGTCTCTCAATTTCTTATGGTTTTTATAAGGCATAAAGTATTTTCTGAAAATGTATTCCAACATTGAAATTTGTCTGAATGAGAAAAAGCAAGCAGTCATGAACAGAGGTGCTGACCCATCAAGCACCCTTTAATACAGACATTTACAGTGTCCCTGAGAAGAATGCACTATGACTGTGGAGTGCGCACATAGGCAGGACACTGCATTGCGAAGGTTGACAGTGGTCCCACGCTGCATTTTGTGACCACTTCCTTTGCTTTGCTTCCCTAACTTGTAGTGCAGTCCTTGCTGTCATGGCTGCACTTCTGAAGGAAAATATGCGGGGCAAAAGACCATGCTTTTAATGAAAGCCTTTGGCACGTGAACTTAAAAATCAGATGCTGTGGAGTCTACACAGTGCATGTACTTCAAAGGTGATTAATCTTTTTTTTTTAAAACATACCCATGTGCAATACTTTATGAAATATTCTGGAAAGCAACTTAATAAGGAAGAAGAATGAGGCTGTGTTTCAAGGATCATCATAGTAATGAAGCCATCTCACTCATTCCGTCTGAGCTGCTTTGAGATGTCTGCCACCACACAACAGTACAAGGCCACTTGCCACTATAGGTACAGTCCCACCCAATGCCCTCTCTACATTCATTTAAAATATATGCCCTTTGATCATACCTCCTTCGCTCATCCCTCTGCTCCTCCCACACCTGTCCTTCATCTGTAAAGCCCAGTTAGAAGCCACCCCTTTGTCGGTTTTAATCTTCTGAGGACATCTTCTCACCCACCATCTGTCCCGCTCTTGGTTTCTGTTGGCTTTTTTGGCATCCATCACGGAGGTTTATAACTTACCTTGACACCTGTTGACATTCTGGCCCCTAATGCAGTGTTGTGTTCTTTGGACAAGAAACTATGGCTTGTATTTGTTCTATGACAACCTTTCTCAAAGGAAAGCCCCTGAGTCACCTGCACTTCAGTGCAAGTGCGTGTGCGTGTGTGTGTGTGTGTGTGTGTGTGTGTGTGTGTGTGTGTGTGTGTGTGTTCACAGATCCTGAGCTATTTGAAGGGATGCTCTAAGGAAGGAAGCTGTGTTTTACACATGTTGCCCCAGGGATTTTTATCTATGGTAAAGACTGAGTACCACCGTATGTGGGTGCAAGGAACACAGTATTATAGGTACAAAGGAGCAAGAAGTATTTGTTGAATATACAAAGGCATAAAAACAAACAAACAAAACCCAAACCCAAGCAAACAACAACAAAACCAATGAAACAAAAACGTGTGCAAAATTAAGAGTCAGCGTGACTCAGTTTTAATATCGCAACCCAAATATTTTCATAAAATCTGTTGCACATTTTTTTTTAAAAAAAATGTTTTTCCCTAGTCCCATGACCATTGAAAAGGTAAAATATCTCTCCCAATTTTCTTCTCTTCCTCCTTTTTAAATGCTGGATTTGGAGGTGTTAGGAATCTCTTTACCACTCAACAAAGCCCCAAGGCTCCCCAAGAGCCTCCCTCCCCTCCTTCTCACACTTCTTACCCAGCCCTGCTATTTGTCTAGGAAATACTTTTCTACCTCCTCACTGTGACTCTTGGGTTCGAGATAAGGAATGAACCAGGAGGAGCGAGGATACACATGATTTCGGTGACTTGTTTAAAATAGAGCCAGACAGTTAGTGCCAGTGGGATGGAGGGAGGCAGTGCTCAGCCACAGTTAGCAACTGTGTGAGCCTGTGGGAAAGTGGAGGAAGGTTCTGGAGTCTACCCACTTTTCCTCACATTCCCCAAAGACAGCTCTTCCAGATCTTTCTTCATCTGACTTCATTCCCCAGCTCAGGTCCAGATGCTATTGGGGAATAAGGAAAGTCCCCAGAAATGTGAGCATGTGACACAGAATGCTCAGCAGAGTGAGCATTCGACACCAGGTTGCGAAAGAGGTGACGTTGATTTCCACAGAGGAGTGAATAAAGGCTAAAGGCATTTGGGGAATGGGGAGGGGGCTGAGGAGCCCTCATCTCTGGAGAACTTCTGAAGCAGCATGAGGCCTGCGGTCCGAGCCACACACCTTTGAGCCCCTCTTTCTTTCTCCTCCAGGCCACTCTTCTGATAACAAGGCTCCTGGTCCTTGTCTTCAGACCCTCACCGTAGCTTCCTGCTTCAGGCAACTGGGCCAGGATTTAAAACCTGTAAATTTATTTCCTATTGGTATGAACATTTCTCAGGGCAAAACTGTATCAGAATAGCATTTCCAGTCAAGATGCCTCAGCGTCTCTACTCGGAACATCTAAAGAGACAAGGATCCTGACTGCTTCCATAGTCTGTTCAACCATACTGCTGGCTAATGGAAGGCTTTTCATTCTTGGCTCAGTAATCTGACTCTGCTGCAAAAGCTTTTCTCTGGTTCCCAGAGGCATCTCCTGTGTCACTGCCATCCCAAATGCAGTCTCGGCTCTGTGGTCTTTAATCTCCAGGTATCATTTCAAGGTCAGACACAGTCACATCCTGAGCAGTGGGGTGGCCAGATTCAAAAATGAGTCACCTGGCATTTGGCCCCTGGTGTTCCTCCAGTGATGTGTGGCACTAGGGGCAAAGGTAGTTCTACAATAGAGAGACTGGCCTGTGACTTCAGTAGGGAGATCACCTGGAGGGCCAAACCTAATCCCATGAGCTTCTGAGAGTGGCGTTTTCTCTGGCTGGGATCAGTTAAGTAGGGAAGAATGCCTATCTATGAAAGATTCCACACAGAGGGTCTCCACTGCAGACTTGGAGCTGAAGAGACCAGGGAGCCTTGAGAAGCCGAGGACTGTCCCTGGGCAGAGAGCGGGGCTTCATCCTACAGCCGCGGCCACTGCCTTCTGTCAGTGACATGTATGGCTTCAGAAGCAGGGTTTCCCAGAGCATTCGTGGGAGCCCAGCCTAATGAGCAACTTGTCTATAGCCACGGGACACCCTGAGCTTGCTGGCTCAGTTGCCCTAGAGACCATGAAGTAGGCAGTGGGCATCATTTTAAGACAAATTCCTAAAAATGTGCTACAGAGAAGTATGTCCTGAGTGCAGGGTACCCCGAAACTTTTAGAGCCATGTTCCATTTGCCTTCAAGACTCTCATTCAATCAGCCAATTAGGACTTTACACAGAAGGTTGAAATATAATCGTGTGTGTGTGTGTGTGTGTGTGTGTGTGTGTGGTGTTATTTAGCGGTAAAGCCTTTCACTAATATGTATATGTACAGAGTCCTAGGTTCTGCCCCTAGCACAGCAGAGAGACAGAGACAGAGACAGAGACAGAGACAGAGACAGAGAGAGCAAACAAAGAGAGACAGAGAAAGGGGGTGGGGTGAGATCACTAATAGAGCAAAAGTGAACAAAAAAAGAAGGCTGGTGACTAGTGTTCTTGTCCACTCACCTATTTCAAACACCTCTTTTCCTGCTCATATCTGTGCCTTACTCTCCAATCTGCATCCTTATCCAAGGGAGCTCCGGTACTTCCTCATAAAGGCCTCTGTGCTGGGTTACAGCCTTTCCCATCCCAGGATCCCATGGACAATTAGAAACGTTTACGTGTAGGCACAGGGAGCCTGAAGCACTTTCCAGTCAGACCTGAAGTGCTCAAGGGCACACTATCTTTGATAGACAAGCAGGGCTGCTTGGCTTCAAAGGTGGAGACGGAGATGGCACACACAGGAGATGCCTTCCTAACATCTGAGGCGAATACCCCATATGTGAAACAAGAACTGAGATGGTTAGATGGTTAGCCCACATTTCTAGTCAGGCCTTGCCAACCACGAGCAGCTCTGCAGAATGATTCTCTAGAAACTCAATGTATCTTATCTCGTTTCTCCTTCAGAACCCCCACTTTCCTTGTGTTTAAACCAAAGAAAATCTACCAAACAAAGTGTCTATTGTTTTTAGGCTGGAAGCTGTTTTCAGGTGTGTTGCTTGGTCCCACTCTGTAACTTCTGTAACTAAGCCTCCTTCGCCTTGAGTCGCTTTGCTCAATCCTCTGTTAGTGTTAACTTCATTCTGATTGACCATTTCTAGATGTTCCTGTCCTGGTAGGCTCTGGCTTTTTTGAGGATGTGGGTCACACCCCATTACTCTATCTCCCACAGTGAACACTAAATACAAACTGAAGGAATTTAGTTTTAATATTGGACTAGATTTACGGCCGAGATTTCCTCTGCTGTTGGGTTTTAGGTACGTCCTTAAGGTTCCTTGACCCAGGGAGATGAGGGCCAGAAGGCACCTTAAGAAGCTTAGTACACTCCTGGGGTCTCCTTGAAGGAACAAGAGGCTACAGGAGCCGAAGGTCCCACCATCCAGAGGAGGCCGAAGAGCATGGGAAAGAGGCTGTGGAGAGACCACCCTCCCCCCCCTCCTGTCAGCAGGCCCCAGCGAGATGGCTCTTCAAGAGGAGCTCAGCCTCGGCAGAGGCCAACTGTGTTCCCTGCACAGTGAACACGTGACACAAGGCAGGTGCTGGAGGAGAGAAAACGGGGGTAGTGGTGGGCAAATGTGAGGGAAACTTTCTTCTTTATGTATTCTTTGAAATGTAAGTTTCAAGAGAAATAGTCACAGAGATAAAAATGTGTAATAAATTCTGAACCATGAAGAAGAAAGAGGAGGAGGAGGAGGAGGAGAAGAAGAAACATTTCTCACTGGCCCTTACCATCCCTAATATTATAGCTAATCAGTCACTCAGCAAATGTGGCATAATCTCTGATGATAGACCAGAGGTTTTGCAAAGCGAGCCCCATCTGCAGTTCATCTCTGCACCCCCAGAGTGTAGCATAGCTTTGGGAAGCCAGCATGGTACCACAGGGGAGAGCAGGAATGGACAGGACAGTTGAGGGAATGAGTGCAGAAGGAAGACCGGGTGGCTGGCTTTGGCAAATGTACAGGAAGATCAACTGAGAAGGAACTATGGGGCTTAAGAGACCCCTGGTAGCCTGCAGGGATTACTGTGGTTAGAAGGCATGGCCCTCTGAAACTTGACCCCAAGGCAATGAGAGGTGCGGCCATACACAGAGTGATTTGTCTGGTGGCTTCTCCGCCATGAACAGGATAGATAGCTTTGGCTGGTGCCCTTTAAAAAGGACTTGAAGGAGAGAGAGGAAGAGAGAGAGAGAGAGAGAGAGAGAGAGAGAGAGAGAGAGAGAGAGAGAGAGAGAGAGAGAGAGAGAGAAAGCCCTTTTTCACTTATGACCTCTGTCCTTTATGCCTTGAGTGGTCTCAGCAACTGGGCACCATCTTAGACATGGAGATAAAGCCCTTTACAGATACCACATCTGTGGATACCTTGATCCTGGGCTCCTTGGCCTCTAGAACTGTGAACAATGAATTTCTGGTATTTATGAGGTGTGTGACCTGTGCTGTTTCCTAATAGCAGCAGGGATGGATTAAGGCAGGGTTCGAAGGGAAGAAGGCTGACTGGAGAAAAGGAACACAATGACATGTTTAAAGACTTGGCTGAATGTACCCCTTGGCATGGATGGCTGAGTGAACGAACCACTGGCCATGCAGGAACTCAGAGGAAATAATCCCATCGAGGTCTCTCGGCATTCCTGACCCTTTGTGTTGATAATTCTCTGTTGAGGTGCTGACGTGTACATTGTGTTTGTCAGTATCCTTGGTCTCTACCCATTAGTGACTATCATAAAGCCCTCTAGAAGTCACCAAATCTCCCCTGAGGCAAAACAGCCCACATTGAAAGCCACTGATCTATACTTACTAACGTGGAAAAAACCCCAGACTGAGGACCAAAGCATATGGTAAACAAAATAAAACAGACAAAGTATTTTATATGAAACCAAGTATATGGGGGGGGCATCACGTGCATATGCAATTCCACATATCTATATTGAATGATTGAAGGACTCTGATAGGGCAAACCAATGTGTTAGCAGGGGCACAAAGCTGGGGCTGGGTCATGGTGAACTCTGGCTTTACCCACACTGTTTGTTTCAAAAAAGAAAATGATGGAAATGTACTCGAGGTTGAAATTAATCAATGGAAGCTGAAGATACAGGGAAAGCATGTGGTCAGTAGTGTGCAACGAGGCAGAATTAAAGGGGGGAAGTTTTAGGAAGAGGTAGAACTTAGCACTGCTAAATTCAGTCAAGTTACAGTTCTGTTTAAGCATCTCGAGAAGGTGATGAGTCACTTCTAAAACACTTCCACTTACTAGACCAGGATTTCAACAACGCCGCGCCAGTGACGGCTTTCCCACCACAGTTAAAGATGCACGGTACACTAGTTTCCTTCTGCTTTTCTGCTGCGTATTTCTTTAATTTGTAGTACTTTTGTGTGCTTCCAGCCTTCTGTAGCTATAGTGCTGATGCCATTGTGGAAACTGTAACACTGCAGATTTGGCAAGCCCTGAAAAATGAAGACTGACTTGGAGTGTGTTTGGTCTGGCATAGCCTGAGATGCTGTAGGAATCTATTTGTTTTTCATTAATTTGTTTGCCATTTTTCTCTGTGACCTAGAGAACATTTATTTCCCCTGAAGCAATAGGATCTGAAATGTCAGAGGTTTTTCTTGGTTCTGCTAGGGTAATGTGTTGTTGAGCAAAAGAGATTTTTCTTAAATTCCGTTTTTGCTGTGGAAGGAGGCATTTTGTGACCTTTTGCCATTGTGCGGTGATAATGAATTTTCTGACAAACCTAGAAACCTTGGGTTTCTTTGTTAAAATAATAGGCTTTGAGGAATAACTTTGACCTTGACCTTTGTAGAATTAATCAAATACAGATTTTGGAAAAATTGATGAGTTTGGTCTTTACTAAGACACTCTAATTTATTACTGTCACAGAGGCAGTATACAGATCTATACCATGCAGAGACATCAAACGATTAACTCCAGCCCCAAGGCCCTGGGAGGGGGTGTGAAGCCTGCACACAGTATTGCTTTGTTTCCCTTCTCCTTTGTTCTTTTTATTTAAAAAACAAAACAAAACAAACACCAAAAACCTTTAATTGTAAAAGAAATGCATACAGTGAATTAGATCAAAAGGGTGATGAAAATTATCTATAATTGCACTTCCTCATACTAAGGGACCATTGTGGCACTTATGTTTATTAATCCCCTTTTGACGCCTCTATTATTTTTATAAAACACTTTTTCTTTTTATTGGACAAGTGTGTTTGCTGCTAATCTTTAAATACTTAGAGAAGAAAACACAGGAACAATAAATTCTCCTATTTCCCCTCCTGTGAATGTGGTTAAATGATGAGACCTGCTTCCCACATTCCAGGAAATGGCTTTTATTTTCAAGAGGTACAGACATGCTGGGCCAGGAGCACAGGATGGGCTCTTATGCGACCCCAGTACTTCTAAAAGACCACAGGGGGTTCTGTAAAGAAGACACACCCACAGCCCAAACAAGGTCTCAGGGACCTAGCTGCTTCCTTACTCTCAATCTGGGACCCCTTCCATGTAGATGTCCAGCTCACTGCCATTTACTGGGAGCCTAAGTTTTCTTTCTGAATGTTGGCATCATAGGAAACTGTCTTAGTCGGGTCTCTATTACTGCGATGAAACACCATGACCAAAAAGCAAGTTGGGAAGTGAAGGGTTTATTTGGCTTGTGTTCATCATTGAAAGAAATCAGAACAGGAACTCAAACAGGACAGAAACCTGAAGGCAGGAACAGATGCAGAGGCCATGGTGGAGTGCAGCTTACAGGCTTGCTTTCCCTGGCTTGCTCAGCCTGCTTTCTTATAGAGCCCAGGACCACCAGCTCAGGCATGGGACCACCCACAATGGGTTAGGCCCTCCCCCAACAATCTTAATTAAGAAAATGCCTTATGGCTGGATCTTGGTGGAGGTATCTTCTCAACTGAGGTTCCCTCCTTTCAGATAACTCTAGTTTGTGTGTCAAGTTGACATAAGACTAGCCAACACAGATAACAAGAAAACACAAGTCTAAATCAAACTTCAAAATTGTCATGTGTGCTCACTTGAATTATGTTTTGGCCAGACACACTCTATTACACTAATGTTAGAAAACATTCCGGGATTTGGATAATCAGAAAGACAGTGAACATTGCTACAGAGCCAACTTAAACAAGAATTTGGGGAAATAATTTATAAAGCCTCAAAAAATTCAGTTATGAGATTTAAGGTCTTTGTGTGTGTGGTGTTAGGGGTTGAATTTGAGGGTCCTGTATATGCCAGGCAAGTGCTCTGCTACTGAGGCAGATCCTCAGCTAGTCCTGACATTTAAAAAGGCTTGTGTCTTAAACAGAATACTTATGTAAATATATTAAAATATAAGGCTTGAGCTTCAAATTAGGTGAAAATCATCTGGGTTATAGATCTCTACTCACACTTTAGTCAAAGCACTAGCCACTCAGGTGGGCACTACTTAGAAATTCATCAGCAATGCTGAGTTCTGAGCTGGAGAGAAGGCTCAGAGATGGCCTGCACTACTTGTCCTGAGGACCTATACCTTCCAGAGAACCCAAGATCTGTTCCCAGCACCCCCATCAGGTTGCTCACACACACCTGCAAACTTCAGCTTCATGGGGATCTGGTGCCTCTGACCTCCTCACGTGTGCATACTCCTTGTCATTCTGTAAAAATGTTTCTCTTATTGGTTAATGAATAAAGCACTATTGGCCAATAGGAAAGCAAGATAGGCGGGACTAGTAGAGAAGGAGGAGAGAGGAAGTAGTAAGGAGGAGTCAGCATGTAGAGACTTGAGAGAGCAGAACGCCGGTCCCTCTCTCCGGTAAGATGAGACCACGTGGAAATACTTAGATTAATAGAAATGGGTTAATATTTAAGACAGAGCTAGCCGATAAGAAACAAGTACCTGGCCAACAGCCTTATATCAAATACAGAGTCTCTGTGTATTATTTGGGGCTGGCATGGCTAGGGGGACTAGGCTGTCGGGAAAACTTCTTGTAACACTCCACCCTAACCTCACCCTCACCACAAACACAATCGTTAAAGACAAGAAAAAGAAATGCTGAATTCTGACGCAATGTTAATCAACCAAAGCAGGAACTTTACATGTACATTCAAAAGTGAGCAGCATTGGTGTAAGAGCAGATGTCTGGAATGCCAGTATTATCACCTTACAGCCATGGGTAAGCGCCTAGGAGCTGCAAGAGTGGTTATAATTCTCTTCACAGCTTGCTCTTTTCTTCATGCAACAGCCGAATATCTAATAGGACTCTGCACCATCACCTTGCTGATCATCAGAGCCTGCCCAATACTGAAAGGTGCTACAGTGAAGATACTGTATGTTACTTTCCCAAATAACAATACCAAGGTTATTATCCTTCTGGTGTTAAGTCAGGCTAACACAGACAGGAGGGAGGAAGGCTGGTGTGGATTGACGAAACACTGCACTGTCATTTAGTACATTTTGACAGACACTGTTAGAACTCTAAGGAGTGCGTGTTCCTCCACTGGCTCACTTCTATTTCTAGAAACAGAGAAACCCATGGGCAATATAAATTCTCAGCGGTGTTCAAAAGTAGGTCTAAGATCAGGGTTACATTATTCATAGCAGTTAAGGGAATTTAAACCCAGCCCCCACTGGTTTCTAATTCATCTCAATCATTAAACTTGATGAAGTGCCACTGAGTTATCTGAAGGGAAACAGATAGTGCATAGTCGGGGAGCTGATGTCATCCTTGGAGCTGTCAAGCCATCCACAGTTGGGAAAGTGATTTGTTTTAAAAGGAAAATGTACAATCAAGAAAACGTACAGGTCTTAGATTTACATTCTCCCCTAAGAGCCTGGTGATTTATATGTGTGTGTGTATATATATATATATATATATATATATATATATATATATATATATAAACTTTTCTTTCTTTTCTAATTTGGTGCTCACTGTCAATATTTTCATTTTAAAAGAATTTGCATTTATTTGAGCTCAAATGCAGGGCAAAGATGCTTTTTATTATTTGTGGAGATATGTGGTAAAAATCACCTCATAAATTTGAAGATATGGCTGATGTTAGATAAAGGGAAGAATCTAGATTCATTTTTAATCCCCAACACTTAAAAATATTAGTTATTCACAGAAATCGGTACCATAGTCTAACTTGCCCAAGAAGCAATTCAGATGTACTCCTCAACTTGTAAAAATGAAATATTTATATTATAAATAACCCTTATTTCAGTAAGTAAATCATAGGAATGTGGAACTTAAACTGACTTTCCTCTTTTATTATTCATTTTTGAGTGTGGTGCCAGATTTGATGTACTAAGTTATTTTTCTAAGTTTTGATAAAATCGAAGAGTTGACGTGAATTTAAGTAGTCCAAATAGCTTTATCTAAAGCCCATTATGTATTAAAGGGAGAAGACAGCATTGGCCCAGAGCTTCTGTCCTGAGAAAACAGGACTGGGTTTAAGAAATGACTGAGAAAGGCATGCACATGCCTCTAGTCAGGAAGATCTCTGTGGGTTTGTGGCCAGCTGAGTTCTAGGTCACCGAGAGCTACACAGTGAGACTTTTGTTTAAAAAAAATTAATGTGAGATATGTGATACATATTTTATAATATTCCTAATTTAGAAATAAGGGTAGGTTTCATGACAGAAGGGGAAGTCCCCAGCTAACAGCCTCTTTTGTTATCATGGATCAAGAATATTAGGATCACTTAATTCAAGGAATATATATGCTCGAGGCTCATCCTAGCAGAGGGGCAGAAACAGCAGGAGAGTGACTGGGCAGTCTCCAGCATGTCTGGAACACAGTCCAGGCTCATAAGACGACAAAGCTGGCTCCATCTAATGCAGAAACCCCGAGACCATCTCTCACTTGGACAGTCCCACTGCATCCATTTCTCACCCGTGGCAATTGCTGAGTGAGTTCTATGTATCTTATATTTATAGTTTCAATATGAAGTGTATCCTCACAGTGTCATGCATTGAGAGGTGGTTGCCAGAGGGGGAGACTCCCACTAAAGTGACTAGTCAGCAGATTCATCCCTCCTACTGTGGTAGGAGGTGGGGCCTAGTTGGAAGAAGAAGGTAGCTAGGTGAGTCCTTGGGGATGTCATCTTTCCCTGGCCCCTTGCATACACCACCATCCTGCTCTCTGTCTGCAGTGAGGTAATCCCCTCTGCCACATGCTTCCACCACATAAGGCTCTGCCCTACAGCCCAGGGAACCATGAAATAAAGTCTCTGTAAACTAAATCTATTTCTTTCTTTCAAGTTGTTAGTGGTAACTCCTCTGTCATGGTGACAAAAAAAAGCTGACCGGCAAACTAGTCCTGGAGATTTTTCTAACAGTTTGCAGAGATTAGCTAGCCATACTATTTTCAAGCAAAAGCCATTCAGTTATACTCACTGAATAGATAAGAACAGCATGAAGCATACCAAAGTGTGTCAAAATATGAAAGCACTCCTAACTAAAGGAGACGAACATGTAATTTAGAGGTAAAGGAACAGCACAACTACCAAGAGAAGCATACCCCACAACAACTCTGTATGTCTTCACATGGACACTTGGCTGGCTAGGCACCTGCTTTGTACTCCAGTCCAACCTCAGACGCTCCACCACCCAGACTCAGCTTCCTGATAGGATACGGGGTGTGCACCACCACACCTGGTTGCATTTGCAAGTTTTAAAACACATTTTAAAAGAACTCACAGGTCTGAAAAGAAATAAAAAAATACTTACAATGATAATAAAATGCTGATGATCAAAAATACATTAATACCCTTTGATAGGGGCTACACTAAAGAGGAGAGGTAATAGCTTATTGTGGTTCTGATTTGCATTTCTCTTGGGATTAGAGATACCATGTTACCAGAACCATATATAATACACATATATGATATATATATTATATACATATATATGATATATATGGGTGTTGATGGAGCACGCCTTTAATCCCAGCACTCTGGGGGACAGAAGCAGGCAGATCTCTGAGTCCAAGGTCAGTCTGGACTACAGAGCAAGTTCCAAGATAGGCTCCAAAGCAATACAGAGAAATCCTGTCTCTAAAAACAAAAAAAGGAAGGAAGGAAGAAAAAAGAAAAAGAAAGGAAGGAAGGAAGGGAGGAGAAGGAAGGGAGGGAAAGGAAGAGAGGAAGGGGAGGGAGGAAGAGAGAAAGGAGGAAGGAAGGGAGGAAGGAAGGGAGGAAGGGAGGAAGGAAGGGAGGAAGGAAGGAAGGTAGAAAGAAAAGAAGAAAGGAAGGGAGGAAGGGAGGGAGGGAGGAAGGGAGGGAGGGATAGAAGGGAGGGAGGGAAGAAGGGAGGAAGGAAAATGCTAGTGTAAAACAGGCTCATGGAGCTGGGACCTAGGGGGCTGGGAACCCACCACACACTGCTTCACACCACCTGACCTGGTCTTCACAACCCAAGAGAGCACGTGACCTCTATCCCTCTTTTTAAGAGATCATGTCCATAGACAAGAAGTCACACCCTAGGGTCAGTGCCCCAAAGCTATTGGCAAAATGAATTCCTACAACGCCAAGTGGTTTTTCCTAGACGTTGACCATTTGTACATCTTCAAGGAACAACTTCTATTCTTGCTATGGGGGTGTAGGTGTTCCTGTGAATTTTGGAGAGTGACTTCATCCCAGATACTTGATTGGCAAATATTTATTTGCAACATTTTCAATGTTTTATATCCAAGTTGTAGCTGTGTAAATACAAATCAGAGAGGAGGTGCTGAGTCAACTGCCAGCCAGGTCTACAGGGAACCTAAACAGTGTTGTCATCTCTCCTACACTCTGGCCAGGCTCCACATAGAACCTACAGCCAAGAGAGCTCCCACCCCTCTGCAACTCTGAGCTCCCCTCTTTCTGTGTGTGTGAGTGGTGTGTGTGTGTGTGTGTGTGTGTGTGTGAGTGTGTGTGTGTGAGTGTGTGTGTGTGTGTGAGTGTGTGGTGTGTGTGTGTGAGTGTGAGTGTATGTGAGTGTGAGTGAGTGTGAGAGTGAGTGTGTGTAAGTGTGTGAGTGTGTGAGTGTGTGTAGTATGTGTGTGAGTGTGAGTGTATGTGAGTGTGAGTGTGTGTATAAGTGTGAGTGTGAGAGTGTGTGTGAGTGTATGAGTGTGTGAGTGTGTGGTGTGTGTGTGAGTGTGTGAGAGTGTGTGTGAGTGTGTGTGTGTGTGTGTGTGTGTGTGTGTGTGTGTGTGTGAGAGAGAGATCCTAGGCAGGATGGCAGGGACTGGGCCTACTTAGCAGAAGCAGCAGTTTCCAGGCCTCATTTTGTCTGTTCACGTCTGCCATTTCTCCTTGAACTTGCACCATTGCAGCAAGGCTGAAGGGGACGCAGCAGGCTCTGGGCCCGGAGCTCCTGCATGATGCAGAGCCCACAGTCTCTGGCTCAGTTCTCCAGCATCTTCCTGGTTGTTCTGCACCTTCCACACTTTTTTCTGCTCTGCTAGCTATGCCTGGGCCTGGAGGTTACCAGTGGCTCTGCAAGCCATGGTGGAGTATGTTTTGGGGGACAGTCACAAAGGTGATCCCTGTCAGGCAGAATGGACATTTGGTTCAGAAGTGGAAGACGGATGTGTCCGTGAAGACCTTGCTTGCAGTTTTTCTTGGCCAGGGTAGAACCTCTTCCATATAGATATGCAATGCACATATCTTGCACCTAACCACACCCTATACAGATGGACTTTGGGTCATTTGCATCTGGAGATGGTCTGGTCAAAGCATATGAAAACTTCCTGTTTTCTCATCTTGTTCTCTTGCTCTTTTCACAAGCAGCAAAGGGCAACTTAGTCTCAGTGTTAACCCAGCACCTCAGGAAGCTTCCCAGCCCAGCAAAACTACTGTCACCTGGTGGGTCACACTGGGAAGGAGACTGGCTGCAGAGAGGGCACAGGGTGAACAACAAATGCTTATTTGTGAGGCAATGGCTCCTGCAGTGGCCATGCTCAGCCTATGTGATGTGTTCCTTGTCCTTCTGATGTGGCCACTTTCCCATGGCTGCCATGGAGCCAGGCTGGGATGGTGCAGGCCAAAGGGATGGTCAGCTCAGATCAAGGACTAGTCATGCACTGGGAGTAGTGGCTAGAATCAACCCTAGTGCTCAATGATGCGTCTCAACACATCACTTGCTCCATGACTGTAGGCACATCCTTGACTTTCTCCTCTGCAAAGAAAAGGAGCAGGTAGCTTGCCCTGCAGTTGGTGCTGTGGGCTCTAGCATGGCTTGGAGTCTCTGCCCCATGCCTCTGCTCTTCCTGAGTGAGGCCCAGCTAGGACATGGTCCCTGGAGAGGAACCTAAGAACTTCTATCTGTGTGCTTCTGGGGACACTGCAATGAGGGTTTGAACGATTCAATAGCAAAGGGGTGTCTGACTCCAACTAGTCCAGGAATCTGAGAGGATGCAGTACCCTAGGGCACCAACTGCAGAACAAGTTAGTCCACCTCTAATGGTGTAGACCGTGGTTTCTACATTTTTCTACATCATTGAGTTTTCAATCAAACAGGAAGTGTTGAAATGGCTGCTTCATCACTCACTGTGCATTCAGTAGATTTCAATCTGCAGCTGAAGCAATTCAGGCATTAATGGTCTTTTCCATGGATGACAGCAGCAGTACCCTCAGGGTAATCTTATTCCGTCCTTGGTCTTGAAGGACTACTAAATGATGAGATTATCCCAGAAGGATGGGCCTCTGAGTCTGGGGCGAGGTGTATGTGTGTGTTTGGGGTGGGGTGGGGGTACTTCCAGCACTCACATCCTAGCTAGGTATGCCTATACTTATGCCTGTAAGGGACTGGTTTGTGGATCACTACCCTGTCTGACAGGGCCTAGCTGTTTCTCTCTGTTCAGCACTGAACACTCAAGACCACCCTGCTTCCAGATGAGCAGGTTCTTTGTGCCTTAGTGGTGACAAACAGTAGCCTCTTGTCACCTACCAGTCAATTCAGTTAGCATACAACATTTGCACAAGGAGCTATATTGTAAAAAAAAAAAAAAAAAAAAAAAAAAAAAAAGAAAAAAAGAAAAGAAAAGAAAAGGACCTCAACCTTAGTAAACTTGCCTTAATGCAATCACTGAAAAATCGGGAAATAAAGTGGTGTGTGTGTAAAGGACACACAAGAGAGGAGCAGCCATTTACAGAATGGGAAAAACTTAGAAAATCATATAGGTGGTAAATAGTCAACAGTTAAGGAGCTCCAACAACTACAGAGTTAAAACTGGAGAGACAGTTCAGTGTAAAAGCAATGGCTGTTCTTCTAGAGGACTAGGGTTCAATTCCCAGGATGCATATGGGGGCTCTTAATGATCTATAACTCCAGTTGTAGGGACCCACACACAGACATACATGCAGGTAAAACATCAATGCATATAAAGTGAAAAGAAATAAATAATCTAAAAGTCCATATAACTCACCAGGAAAACCATAACTAACCCCATTAAAAAGTAGGTGAAAGACTTGAAAAGAACGGTGGCATCTGTGGACTAGCAGAGGGGAGGCATGCAACGTCAGCATGGCAGGTCACACAGGGTGACTAGGCCCTGGAGACCCACAGTGCCTTGCTGTGGCATGCCCAGAGTTCACCACGCTGCATTGGATGCTTACACAGACTTTGAGTTAAGCATTCTTGCTATAACTGAAAATGTGGGGGGGGGGGTAGTAATAAAGAACAGGAGTTAATAGAAAACCCAGACAATGCAGTGGACCAGCAAAGCTGAAGGAATTTCCTCTGCATGAACTAATAAAATAGACCAGTCTTGAAGCATTACTCATGGAAAACAAATGCACAAACATGTCATATTACAAAAACAGGCGGCGACAGTGACAGCATGAACTGTGGGACATGTGGGGATTAGCTGTGTGGAATCACTGCATCTGAAAGTTAATAAAGGTCGAATGAAATAGCTGTGCAGAAACAGGAGCTGGCAGGCTTCCCACAGCCTAGCTCCAACTTACTATTTTTGAGAAAAGTTCTTGTATCTCAGGCCGGCCTCGGACTCACGCTGTAGCTGAGGGAAGACACTGAACTTTTGATCCTCCTGCCTCCCTCTCCTAAGCCCTGTGATGAGAGGTGTATCCTTCTATATCAGGCGTATGTGGTGCTGGAGATCAAGCCCAGAGCGTCATGCATGCTGGACAAATCCCCACCAACTGAGCTGCATGCCCAGCCACACACTTAGGGGGAAAATGGCTTTAAAAAAAGAGTTTTTTTGTTTGAAGACAGGGTCTTTCCTAGGTAGCCCAGGATTGCCTGGAGCCCCCTTTGTAGATCAGGCTAATCTCAAAGCATGGCACTCCTTTCGCCTCTGCTTCCTGAGCACTGGAATGACAGGTATATGTCATCATGGTTTATACAGTGCTGGGATTTGAACCCAGGACTTCACAGAGAACCTTTGTCTGGAAAAGCAACAAAACCCCACAAGCTTCACACTTAATGGTGTCAACTTCAAAATTTTCCTCTCTGAACCTGAGACAGAGACAATCACACATGGCATCGCCGCTATCCATACTCACTATCATACTCACAATGAGAGGAGGCAGCAAAAGGCAAAGGGATGAAAAGAGGCAAGTTACCATCAGCACAGAGAGTTCTCTTGCTGGCATCAAACTGACAAAACCATTCGACTTGAGTTTAACAGCGACACTGACTGGATATAAAAAGCAAGCGTCTATTAAATCTCTAAACTCTAACAGCAGGGCTAGGGTCACAGGTCAGTAGTACCCTGAATTCCATCATTAGCAACCCCACCTCTAAAAAAAAAATAAGCAAAGTGCAGCATACCTTCTGTTAGCTAACAGAATTCAGGAATAAAGGGAACCCCTGCCACCTCTAGTAAACCACAAGGCACCTAAAAACTGGCTAGCAATGTGAGATGGCAGCGCTGGCTTGCTGGCAGTCCCTTGCAAGGGCGGAGTCAACAGACGGAGTGCTTTGCTCATGAAGAGGACAGTCTGTCACTGCTGCAAACCCCTAGTCTCACGATTGCCATTTTCTATCTATAAATCTACTTGCTTTCATCCTGGTATACCTAAGAGCCAGCAGTAAATGATTAAACATTTATAAACAGCCAGGCACAAATGATTAAACCTTTGTCAGACTAGAATATTGGGGAATACTTGAATGTAAAGGGAAGAGCTCTGCACAATGAAAATGGAAAGTTTTACATTTAAAGTGCATCTTTTAAAAAGCACCATGTTTACTTACCTTATGTGTGTATGCACATGTGTGTGCATGTGCCACAGTGTGAGTGGGCGGGCAATACCCTGAGGCAGTCAATGCCCTCCCCGCACTAAGTGGGTCCCAGGCATCAGATGCATAGAGCTGATGAATTCTTTCTCTTTTCTATTCAGTTCACGACCCCAGATCATAAACTTGTGCTCCCCACATTAGGGTGGGCCTTCCCACTCAATCGACTTCTAGACTATTCCTTCCAGACATGCCACGAGGCACGTCCCTTTAGTGCCCCTAGAACCTGTCAAGTTGACAAATAGTGCTAATAATCATCAGGGCACCCATGAGCATCGTGTGTGTGTGTGTGTGTGTGTGTGTGTGTGTGTGTGTGTGTGTGTGTGTGTATGTGTGTGTGAGTGAAACTTTGAAAATACCCTAAAAACACAGGATTAGGGCAATGGTTAAGCTAAGCATGTTAGTGTGCTGAAGTGATAGGTTCATTTCATATAATACCACTCGTGCAATGCAACCACTCGTGAAGTTATTACACAAGAATTTACAAAATCAGTGCCTATATAATAAGCTTATGTTAAACTAACTTCAAATTTAGGATTCAGATCCTGTAAGAACTTGTTTTTGTGTGTCTATTAGTGAATAACATCAAGAGAAAGAGAGAACTATATAAAAGGCACACTAAAATATTCGCAAGGCTTATTTTAGGATGGCCAGAGAGTGTGGTAATACGACTTTTAGCACTATCTTCGAAGTTTCCTGTGTTTCAATGCTCCTACTTTAATGTGTTGCTTGCACAAGAGCACCCTGATGCTCCCACTGCCTGCGGGATCAAGTCCCACTCCCGAGGCTGGCTAACCCTTACTGAGATGCCTTCTTTCTCTCTGCCCCTGAGCAGGCTTGAGTGTGTCTACACCCACAGCCTGCCACTCCCCATGCCGACCTCTTCTCCCCCAGCAGCTCCCGAGGTTAAGAGCCGACCCCTCCTCCCAGTAGGCAGCCTTTGGGAGCAGGTCCTCCTGCATTCACAGCAGCTCCATCAGACTCCATGGAAACAACTGGTAAATAGCCAAGTACAGCTCATCATATCCCCACCACTGTGGCCTTTGTCTGCCGTTTGGATTTATTTAAACTTGTACATTATTCTTTCCTCCAGCTAGTGTCTAGGCTACTCCGTGTTCTTCATAAAGTTCAGGGCAACTGAGCGTCCCCAGGCACTGGAGTTCCTTCTGCTGGTTTTGCTAGCATCTGTGAATATGTTGGGCTATGGGGCAAAGGGACTCATAGTGCAGATGGACAGCTGAGCAGCTGGTGTTCAAACGGGCAGGCAGGCTGGCTCTCCAGGTGGGGCCAGGTCACCCTGAGAATCATAACAAGAGGGACAGGACAGGAGGTGCTGTGAGAAGGAAAGCGGGGTGCAGCATGAGAAGAGCTCAATCCCAGAGGCAGATCAGAGGGACACACCTCTCCCTGGACCACTGGGGCAGAGGTTAAACGCTGTCCGAGCACTGTTACATTCTGCTCAACCACTGTTCCCGTGAAGAAGTCATTGTAAGTGTCTCATCCGACGTTTCTTTCCCTGTGTGTCCCAGGAAATGTGGTCCTGTCTGCTTCCTGACTGCCGGCCAGCCTCATGCTCCAGATGCCGTGCTTTGCCTGCCATGACAGACTCTATCACCTCTGAAGCTGAACCCCAACATAAACCTGTCTTCCCTAGCTTGCTTTTCATCGGGGCGTTTTATCTCAGCCATGGAAAAATTTAAAGCCATGGTTTAGGAGTCTTGTTATAATGGAATGAAAGAAAAGGAATCAAAGTTATAGTTAGAAACTAGAGGGTTTGCCGCCTTCGTAACTCTGGCGTGGGGACAGCACACAGGTAAATGAGTACTGTGGTTTGAGTGTGTCCCCAAGGCTGAAAGCTTGGTTCTCAGTAAGGCGATGGTGGGACACGAGGCACCCATTAAGAGCTGGGCCAGGTCATTGGGCCGTGGAGGACAATGCTGCCCCCTGCAGGGACTGATGTCCTTGGCTGCAAGTAAAATCAGGGTTGGCCCTCCCCTCCTCTCTCTGGCTCCCAGGACTGACCACCTGGCCACTCCCTCTCACAGACACTCTTAGATGCCACTCACCACAATGTGACACATTGGGATCTCACCAGAGCTGAGCAGATGTCAGTGTCGTGCTTAAATCTCCAAAACTATAAGCTGAACATGCCTCCCTTATTTACAAATGTCCCAGCCTCAGGTGGTCTTCTATAGCAATGGAACACAATGGGGTTGTAGAAAATAATCCCATAGAGAAGTGTAGAAGAGGATTGGTGAGGCAGCTGGCCCTCGGTCAAATGGCCTCACTCCCAGAGACAGGGCCAACCCAAACCCTCAGTCAGCTTCTGTCCTCTGATGCCAATTATCCTGATTTCTCCAAGCCTAAAACTGGGGCCATGGGACTCGCTAGTGCTGTGCAGCCAAGATCCATGGCGAGGATTAATTAGCATTTTTAAAGTGCTGTGGTTTTGGTGTGGTTTCTGTATTTTCTCGGGAGGAAAGCCAGGTCAAGGGGAGAGTTAGCGGCAAAGGTTTGATGGATGTCACTTGAGACGTGCTGTGCGGAGAGGGAGACACAGGGCGAGCGGCTGTGGGGATGCTCAAGACACACCCAGGAACAAGCAGTAGAACTGGGGGAGGAGGCCAGGAAACCTCTGAAAATTCAAAAAGAGAAAAATAAAATGTGCCTGGGCTCGGTGAGGAGGGCATAGAGTGACCCACGGCAAAGGGGGTGTGACAGACTACAGATGACAAACACGGGCAGCTTGGCATGCATCCTAGGAGCATGAAGAGGGTCTGTGGGCCCGTGTGTCTGAAGGCTTGTGGGTCTGATAGTCTGTGGGTCTAAGGGTCTGGCAGTCTGTGGGTCTATGGATCTGTGGGTCTGAGGGTCTGTTGGCCTGAGGGTCTGAGGGTCTGTGGGTCTGAGGGTCTGTGGGTCTGAGGGTCTGTGGGTCTGAGGGTCTGAGGGTCTGTGAGTCTGAGGGTCTGAGGCTCTGTGGGTCTGAGGCTCTGTGGGTCTGACAGTATGTGGGTCTGAGGGTCTGAGGGTCTGTGAGTCTGAGGGTCTGACAGTCTGTGGATCTGTGGGTCTGAGGATCTGTGGGTCTGTGGATCTATGGATCTGTGGGTCTGAGGGTCTGTGGGTCTGAGGTTCTGTGGGTCTGACAGTCTGTGGGTCTGAGGGTCTGTGGGTCTGAGGGTCTGAGGGTCTGTGGTTCTGTGGGTCTGATAGTCTGTGGATCTGTGGGTCTGAGGGTCTGAGGGTCTGTGGGTCTGAGGGTCTGATAGTCTGTGGATCTGTGGGTCTGAGGGTCTGTGGGTCTGTGGATCTATGGATCTGTGGGTCTGACAGTCTGTGTGTCTATGGGTCTGAGGGTCTGTGGGTCTGAGGATGACAGCAGAGAAGCCTAATTACACATGGGCCACTCTGCCTGACACAGTGTCACAGCTTTGCAGACAGCATGAACTCCACAGAGCCTTGAGTAATTTTCCAAACTTGAACCAACGCCTCATTTCTGACAATGGAAGCGATGATGTGTTCATCAATGGCACTTAGAACTGTAGAAGTACATAAAGTGGAGACTGCAGTGCCCTCACCACCCCAACAGCCACGATATAACTGGGTTTCACAGCAGAGCGATACATTTACCGGACAGTGCTGTAACTGTCCTCGATTTATTGATGACAGAACAGATGACTGGAAGAACTCATCCAAGGCTCTCAAGAAATGACTCAAACAGCCATTCAAACCCAAGCCCAACAGTCCAAAATTCTCCACCCTACATGAGCTGATACCACCCATTCCAACATTCCTCTTTTTCTACCTTCAGTGTAATAGCACAAGGCATGTGTAGGGTGTCCAGGGCCAGCTCTACAGACAGAAGCAATCAGATTGCATGTGAAGCTAGCAAGGCTGCTGTCACTATGACAGCCATTCTTCCAGCCTCACCTCAACATAGCACACCCCAGCATGCCAACATTGAGGTGAGATGATTGTCACTACAGTCAACCTGGTTCTGATCAAACTAGTGGAGAACAGGAAATGAGAGAGATCTGGAATCAGTATGGTTGGAAATGTGTCGGGGAGGAGCCCTGAGTTCAAGCTCCATTGTTTAACAGTTATGAGGGACCTAAGACCTCAGTTTCCCCATGTGGGTTAGGAAATCAGGGGGGTGTCAGACTGACTACCCAGGCGCCTCCAGAACTTTGAGATTCTATGTGATAATGCACAGCTGTAAGTTGGTGCAGCCTCCCACACGAGAGAGTTGGCATGTTCGTAAGAGGAGGTTAGCAAGCAGCTGCATGGCAGAAGAGTGGAGTGTGGGGCTTCAGAGAATGAGTGAGAAAGCCAGGGAAGGCATGCTTAGATCAGGAAAAACATGCCTGGACTTTGAAAAAAAGGCACAGAAAATTATACTTTTTGATTTTAAAACTCAAAAAGCAGACAAACTTAGCAGTAAAGATACGCAAGCAACTGCATCAAGGGAGGGGCTCTGTGGAGGTATTAGCAAGTACATCATCTCATTTCTACTCCTCCTCCCCTTCCTCTTCCCCTCCCCTTCCCCTTCTCCTCCTCCTCCTTCTTCCTTCTCCTTCTTTTGTGTGAGAATTTAGCAAACAAAGACAGTCCGCAGCCAGTATGTGGGAAGCATATTTTATAGGCCATGTTTCTTAGGTGAGCAGGGGCAGGAAAAGTTTACAATCATTGTAGCCTCAAGGTAACTCATCACAGGTCTCTAATTTTTTGTGCATCTGGAAAACTCATTTCTTAGCACCTTCTAGAATAGCTCTTCTAAGCCAACAGAAATAAAATGCAAATCACATGCATAATTCTAAGGTTTCTACCAGTCATGTTTTAAAAAATGAAAAAGAAACAGATGAAGTATTAATAGTACATTCAACTTAACATAATCAAAGTATTGTTGTTGCAAAGTATTGTCATTTCAACACGTATGAATCATATGTGTACATTCAACATATTCAAAGTACCGTCATTCCAACATGTATGCACCATATGTGTACCTAGTCTTCAATGTCTGGTATGTATTTTATACTTAGAGCTGTCATGTCAACCCATAATTACCTACATTTCAAGTGCTCAGTAGCCACATGCAGCTAGTGGGGACCACAGTGACAGCGCAAATCTAGACTATTTTGGCAGTCCTGATTGTCTAACCTATATTCTTGCCTCCTCCATTAGTGTAATTTTACTCCCCTAAAAGAGACATTTGTTGCTGTTATTAGAACACTTGCCTTTTCCAGGTTTAGTGCATCCACTTGGGTTTGGCAGTAGAGATGTTTAGCTTTTAAAAATTAACATGCTGAGTATTAGACTTCATATGGCATTTTCAAACATAATTTGTTTTTCTGGTCCATCCCTCTATTCCCCCATCACCTGACAGCCTTTCTCAAAGCCCCTCTTTCCCCTCTCATGGTCTTCTTTCCAGTTTCATGACTATAACTGCACTTAAATATATTCATATATCATCTAAACATTAAAAGCTAGGATCTGCATATAAAAGAGAACACGCCATCTTTATTACTCTAGGTTACCTTGCTTAATATAATAATTTCCAGACCCACCCACTTTCCAGGAAATTTCATATTTTAATTGCATTTAATCTCTCCTCCAACAGTCCAGTCTGTAATCGAGTAATGATTAGCGAGTGTTCATCAAGGTACCGGGCATTTGTGTTAACTGATGAGAATCAAACTACAGATAAGTCACAGATCTTGGCATCCCTGCCCTTCATGTCAGTGGGGAACGTGTGCCCAACTAAACTATGTGACTGAGGCTATTCAGAGACACTAAGTGACACTAAGGAAGGGACAACTGTTTTTCATAGAACTTCTGGAATGCTCTGTAAACTGCAGAGAGTCAAAAAAAAAAAAAAAAAAAAAGGTACTGAGCCTGGGAATGACAAAATCAACTAAGTGCTTTGAAACGGCCAAACGAGACAGGGAATGTTGGGCAAGAACGTGACAAGGCCAGGTGACAGGGTCCTGGATGCTCAGTGATACAGTCAAGTTAACCCTGTGAGCAGGAATGTCTACGGAGTGGGCTCTCGTGGTCACTTGGAAAGGACAAAGAGGTAAAAAAGAGTTGACCAAGGCAGTACTGTCTGGAAAGGAGGTGGTATGGCCCCCACACGAGTGCAGGCAATGTGACACCACCACCCGAGGAACTGACAAGGCTCCGGTAGGCAGAAGGCACAATGAAGCCGAAAGACTCCAGGATGGTTAGGAAACTCACACCTGTGAGCTCTGTGCAGCACCTGGCCAGCCCAATCAGATGCTGTGGAGGCTCCCACACTCCAGAGCTGGACAGTGGCTATTTTGATGGTGAATTTTCTGGAAAAATGTTCTGGGACTTTTAGGTGACTCAGGCAATGACATGATATTGGCAGTGGAAAGGGACCTCGGGGCTCCTGTGGGCTCCTGCTACAAACAGCCAGCAAATGGCAGAGCCAGAATTTCCTAACTACACAGAGTACTGAAGCCACTGCGAGATAACCAGAATATGTGTCAGGAAGGAACATATACACTAATAGCACCTCTGATGGCACAGAGCACTAGGCTAGATTGCAAGTATCAAAGACACAGCAAGACATTTAACACAGCAGCAACGGCTGGGTACTCACATGGTGAACTGTCAAAAAAGTCCTGGTCAATGTTATGCAGCAGCTCCACTCTGGGGGATGGAGTTCCTTCACTGGAAAAGAATTTTTAGGAAAAGTTCATTTCTTTTCAATTGGATAGGCATTATTTTTATGACTCTTTTCTTGATGCCTATAGAAACTAACAAATCTGCCAGTTAATAATCTTATCCTAATTCAGATGTATCCAAAAGTTGTGGCTGGTGAATCTTCCTTCATGGGGTCATTTGTCTATATCATTATAATTACTGATAGCGTCACATAAAAATGTCAGTGTCAGGCATATGATGATACCATGATCGTATTTGAATGTAACCATTCTTTATGGAAGAAACTTGAGACTCAAGTCATCACACTTGATGTCACAAGTCACACTGACTGTGTAGAAGGAAATGAATAACATCTTCCAAAATGGTGGCACTAACATTGCCTATGCAGCAGCGTCCTCGTGGAAACTGTTATCAGTGGAAACCATTGGACAAGAGCTGAGGATTCTTGCTAACCCAGTACCTCCTCCATGTATTTCTGGTGGCAAAATACTGTTGACATCACAGGACTTACGCACACATGAGTAAATGATAAAGCTATTGATATAACTTGGAAGACATGATTTCCAGAAGGCCCAGTGTCCACACCCAAACTCACAGCTAGTTGTCTATAATAGTGACTTGGATTCCAAAGACTAAAATTTCAGTAAGTAGCACCTGTCAATTGGCAACTTGGTGTTTTCCATGTAAAAAAAAAAAAAATGCTAAAATGTAATTAATAAATTCAAAACCAAATCCAAAGAACTATCATCATCATTGTTTCCTAAAGTAAGGTTACTTTCATACACATAAGCATACACACACACACTCACACAGCAGTGGCACACAACCTGGGTATATTTAATATGACTGTTTTACAAGAGTTCATTGCTCTTTTTCACTCCCATGAAACAATCCCACTAGAGAGCTGAAGGCAAATAACTCAGCTGTAGTCTCCAGGGACAATACTCATGTAGGATGTCCCACAATTGTCAGTCCTTAGGACCAACATTGCAGGATGGGTTGGTATTGACAGCAAGACATATCTCCTAGGACCCCTCTCTTCCCATTTTCTCCTGAAAATACTTTACTGTCTGGAGACTGACAGCAAGTTCCAAACTGGGTTTGGTAGTGGAGGCTCTGAATTCAAGGTAGGGAAGATGTGTAAACAGAGCTGTAACTATAAGAAAATATGAACTGAAGAGAGGTTCAGCAGTTAAGAGCACGCACTGTTCCTCCAGAGGAAGCGGGTTCAATTCCCAGCAACTGTGCCAGTTGCTGTAACTCTAGCCCCAAGCCAGAGCCTCTGCTGGTACCTCCACTCATGTGCCCATGCTTATACAATTAACATAATAATAAGGAATAATAAATATATCCTTAAAAACAAAAAAGAAAATGTGAACAGAAAGATGATGCTGTGTCTTGGGAATAAAAACAGCAAATAGAGTTAAGCTCCTGAATAATAATAGCAAGGAAGGAAGTTGGGAGAGGATACCAGAATGAAAGCAGTACATCTATATTGATTGGGAAGAGGACAAAGCTATTTGTTAAATTTAGATATAGCTAAGTAAAATTTATGTGTTATATTTTTAAGAAAATATTTTTTCCTGGACTACAGAAAATGTGAACAGTTTATTCAAAAGACGGTAAGAATGAAGGAGGGAACCCCTGTAAGCTCCAGGTTCTCCATTCCTATGTACCCATTCATCTTTAAAAACAGAGCTGTCGAGAGTGTCCCAAAATATTAGGCATAAGTAAAGGGCACTTTTCTAGTAATTCTGCGATTCAATGTGCATTATTATGTCTCCTCATTATTTCACTATTCATAAGAGCCACAAATACCTGAAAATCAGTAAACTTAGTAAGATGGTGAGACTTTCTGGACACCCTTGTTGACTATTGCTTGGGAAATTCTCCACAGGCAAACTTCTCATGACGCCAATAGGACCTCCAAGTCCCCAACTGTCATAGTGTGTTATGATTCCACATTTAAAATATGCTAATCAAGATACTATAGTGAGGATGTGGTCAAAAGACATGCCAAGAAAATACAATATGTGACAAGTGGTTAAAACAATGACAAACACACTTAGGGACTCCAGAGTATTAAGAAAATGAAATTGACATTTAGGAGAATTGAATAATATATAAATCTTGGGTTGCCTCATCTTAAAAAACATGTAAAATCTCAAGATAAGCTCATATAATTTTCTAAATCTACAAATGACTGTTTAAAAATTTTTAGAAGCATTTCAATAATTGTCTAGAAAAGCATGCCCAAGACCCTGGCACCCTAGCTTCCTAATGAGAATGCTGCCAGTCAGGGTCTGATACCTGATAAATGGTGATAGTTTTGCCAATAAACAAGAATATGCTCTTCCATAGTAAGGAAGCATGATTGCTGTAGCAGTCTAAAGACATGGAGAGGTGAAGCTTTAAAAGATGCACACAGGGCTGGGGATACAGCTTGAAGATGGAGCAATTGCCCGGGATGTATTAGGCCCTGGGCCCTGTCCTAGCATCACACAAAAGCAATGTTGCCATGCACAAGAAGGGAAGGTGGGAATTGTGGGAATATAGAAACAATATACAGCAAACTGTTCCCTGTGATGAGAAGTACAGTGTAACTGTAGAGGACTTTCATTTTCTAACATGCTTTTAAACCACTAGTAAGTGTAGCATCATTAAGAACAAGTTACCGATCACTTGGGGAAGAGAGACTTGTGAGTCTGAAGTCAGCCTGGGCTATAAAACAAACAGCAGCAGCAGCAACAACACAACAACAAATGTACTATCTGTGGAAACAACCAGGAAGGCACAAGCACAACACTTAAAACAATAACGGCTAAAGACAGGACAATTACCCATCTCAACAAATACAATGTATGGGTATATTAGAATGTGTTAGCAAATATTTGGAATTTAATTCTAACTACTTATAATCGATCACAATAACCGATCATGAGTCTTGCAAAATTTTTTGCAGGTCCTCAAACAAAGCTGTCTTTATCTATAGTTAGAAATAGCAATGGCAGCCAGGCATTGGTGGCACACACCTTTCATCCCAGCACTCGGGAGGCAGAGGCAGGTGGATCTCTGTGAGTTCGAGGCCAGCCTGGTCTACAGAGCGAGTTCCAGGATAGGTAGAGCTATATGGAGAAACCCTGTCTCAAAAAACCAAACCAAACCAAACCAAACCAAACAAACAAACAAAAAATGGCAAGGCTTTGGGGTCACACATTAAGTTCCATTGCTGATTTCACTTCCTTTGCTTTCAGTGAAGGAAGGGTTCAGGGTCTCAATGCTTGGGATGGGGGATGGAGGTTAAGAGGAGCAAGAGGGAAAAGGAAATTCCAAGGGAGGAGTAAAGAAAACATAGGGGAGGGGGAGGATTGGGGTATGTAGTTTCCATTCATATACATAGTAAGTTATCAGCACAGATACATTAAAATAGTTCTCTTTCTTTTTAAACAGCATCAGTACAGGAAGGCACAGTAACTTAGAGGTTGAGGCAGAAAGACCAGAGTTTTAGGATAGCCTGAGCTGCATAGCAAGACCTCAATTCAAACAACAAAACCCAAACCAAAATCCATCCAACTAATTTCAGTAGAGGCGAGAGGATGTGTGTGTTTCTAGAATAAATAAATCTGGGAATGGGGACCTGGGAGGTAGAATGATGAACTGAGAAGTGTCAGAAACTTCTGCAAGCCTTATAGTTTTGCCTGGGAAATGATGGAGAGAGAATATTTGTAAAAGGAAATAACCAATGACCCAGGACCATACTCTGAGAGGCAGATATAATACAATATAAACTGAGCCTTGATTTCTGTATTCCCTTTATAAAGCAGTCCGACAGCTGTAACTTTAATTTCTAATTTCAAATACGAAGAGAGCATCTCCCATTTTAGAGAAAAACACCAGTGTTAACACATTCCACTTGTTATGGGCTACGTATTTACAAAGACAAGAGGTGATCTGCTACCTATGAATTTTCCTGATTTGGAGGCATTTAAACAGGTACTGAAAGTTTAGCTGCTTAAGTAAAACTGTCTTCAACAGGCAATGGATTCCATCTGGGAAATTTGATCTCTCACACGACTGCTGATGTTTGTGGAGATATTTTTTCCATAATCATACACCTGGTCTTAGGTAAATCAAAGCAATGTTTGCTCTTATAGAAGCAGAGCTGGAGAAACTGCGCTGTGCTCATCCCCTGCTGGGCTTCTAAGAATGGCCAGAGCAATAAGTAGACAAGGAACTGGGCAAAGGGAAAAGCAGAATCACTTTGCTGGCCTCTAACCACTTAAGACAGAGGACTGCCTCAACAGTGCAGGGGATGTGTTTCATCCATGCCATTAACCACCAAACCTAGGCTACTTTGGGCTCTTGATTGTTTTGCCAAGGTTGGACTGAATAATAGCAATTTAGCCCTGACACAGAATTTAAAATACTTGCTTGCCATGGGGGAAAATGTTCAGCAGTAAAGAGTGCTTGCTAGTCCTGCAGAAGACCCAAGTTTGGTTTGCAGCACCGGCATTGGGTAGCTCTCAAACACATGTAACTCCAGCTTCAGGGCATTCAGTGCCCTCTTCTGGCCTTCACATACACATGTGAACACATACACAGACACACACACACACACACACACACACACACACACACACACATACACACACACACACACACTAAATAATAATAATATAATAAAGATAATAAATCTTTAAAATACTTGACATTAATCTCATTTCATTCTCAACACCACAGATCCAACCTTGGCTAGGGTGCTTGGTTAGGTTGACCCAACCTTGACTAGGGTGCTTGATTAGGTTACTAACATGGCCCCTGGTTGAGCAGATTATGGGACTGAATTTGAAACTCAGGCTGGCGAGCTTTCTAATCTCCATTCCTAACAAATATGCTATACTATCTCCTCAGTGAAATATTTACATATGACCTCAGCATCTCTTTTGATGTGTTATACCATACGTTTAACTTATTTTTATGACTCCATAAACAAATACCTTTATTCAGGCTAGTTTTATGTTAACTTGACACAAGCTATAGTCATTTGGGAAGAGGGACCCTCAACTGAGTAAATGCCCCACCAGATTGTCTATGGAAAGCCTGTGAGCATGTTCTTGATTAATGATTGGTGTGGGATGGCCCAGCTCACTGCGGGTGGTGCTACCCACACGCTGGTGATCCACATTCTATCTGAAAACAGGCTGAGAGCAAGCCATGGAGAAAAAGCCAGGAAGCATCCCCTCCATGGCCTCTGCATCAGCTCCTGCCTCCAGGTTCCTACATTGAGTTTTCCCTAACTCTTCAATAATGGAGTACGATGTAGGAGTAGAAAATGAATAAACCCTTTTATCCCCAAGTTGCTTTTGGCCACGGTGTTACATCACAGCAATAGAAACCCTGGGACAATCTCTAACTCAAATCCTTCTATTAACAAACATGTCAATCATGTTCTCTACTCTTTTCCCATACAACTGACAAAATGGTATGTTGTTGTCATCGGTGACATTTCGATACTCCATTTAAATTAACCTTTAAATTTTACATTTTCTGTTTAGTTTTATTTGGCATACAGATGAAGAGACACTGACCAGTGACTACTTGTCTTAATCCTTTCTAGGACTCTACAGTTCCCAGCTTCTGACTTCCAATGTGCTCCACGCTGAAGGCTGAGGCGGAAACCCATTACCACAGATAAGTCAGACATGATTGCAGTACTCCCCCTTCTACCACTAGCTGCTGACCATCTGTCACGAAAGACACGCCCTAGAAAGCACTGTCATGTTTTTAGAAAAGGAAATAGCAACAGCAAGAGTTTCTGAGGAGAGATTTTGAAGGAAACAAAGGAGCAAAATCCAAACCAGTTGCTGCTAAAAATGCAAGGAGACCCTGCCAGGGTAACCTCCATCCATGTGTGAGCATGGTCATCTTCCTTGTAGCTCCTCTCCCAGATGACAAGCTCCTCCTGCATCCAGACCCTGTGCCCGGCTTTTACCCGCATCCTTCCCAGAGTCTCCCTGAAGCGCTGGCAAGATAGGTACTACTGTGCTCAAAAAGCATTTTAACTAATTAGTTTTTACAGTTAAGACTTGAACCCAGAACCCTTCCTGTATATGCTAGACACTCGTTATACCCCTGAGCTTCATTTCCAGCTTGTCATAGCTAACACGTGACGAAGCTGATGCCTGAAGATACCAGTGGGCACATGAATAATAACCACAGGAGATGGGATTTGAACCAGGGCTGACCACAAAGTACACATTTGAAACCATTACACTGGGAAAACACTAGCAGGACTTACTGTAGTCACTGTGGGTGTGGGTGGGTGGGTATTGGCTCTATGCAAAACCCATGCTCCTTGAAAAGCCCCGTAACATGCAAACATTACCATGAGAAAAGACGTTAGGCATGGGAATTATAAAATTTAGACAAAATTTGGTAAGGATGTAAGTTGAATTTACTTGCTGGAGGATGGGGAGCTATTTTGCATTGCTATTTATTTTTATTAAGGAGATTATTAAGTTTTTAAAAGTAGACTACTCAAGAAAAAAGTAATTATCAAAAAAAAAATCATACTCTTAATGCAGTCTTTTCCTGTTGATTACTGAAAAGGAATGGGTCAGGCTCGGGTTAGTAGCAGGACAAACCGTAGGGGATGATATGCCCTTCTTCCAATTTCCATTTTAATACTCATGAAGAATCTTGAAAAGATGAAAACTGGCAGCAGTGTTGGCAACTAAGCAGGAGGCTGGCTGCCAAAGTCCCGAGGGGATCTTAGTCATGCCAACACCAATGGGACTAACAGCATATTTTTTGGTTTTACAATAAGGATCAAATCTTGATCCAAAGAAAGTTAAAAAAAAAAAAACAAAACAAAAAAAAAAACAAAAAAAAAAAAAAAACCCAAAAAAAACCATTCACTTTGTCTACCTCTAACCTCACCGCATAGGGGTTACCCAAGACAAAAATGGGCGTGATCTCAGAGCTGGTAGCACCCTCAACAGCCCCTTGTTTACATCCACAACAGCCTCTTGTTTACATCCACAACAGCCTCTTGTTTACATCCACAGGAGCAACAATGGCAAAAGAACAGGGAAGAAATGACTTGCTATGCTGCTTACTAGATGTGATGCAGATTAAACTATGGGGAAAGACAGGTAAAGTGCAGCACTCTGTGAACACAGACCAAAGCATGTTCATCAAATATGGCAATAAAGAAGGGAATCAAAAAGTCAAAAACAGCCAATCACCATACTCAGGCTCTGGGCTCATGGTGGAAGAGGGTTGGAAAGATGGTAAGAACGTAAGAACAGAGAGTTGGCTATGAGATTGTATCTCCTAGAAATGTCAGAAGCTATACCCACAAAGTCTCACCATCTTGGCTGCCTAAACATGAGCTGAATAAGAACACCACTGATAGCCATCCTAACATGGGCAGGAAAAATCTCATGAGGCCTCAACCCTATACAAAAATCTACAGGTATATCCAGATAAGGAATATCCAGAAAAGAAATAGCCTTTCTCAGGGAAGAGACAGCAAATGATTATCCAACACCAAATGGACAGCCCTGAAAATACACAGACAAGTGACGTTATACAGACTGAGAAGGTTTTTTTGTGTATTCAGGAATAAACATACATACATACATATGTATGTAAGAATAAAGAAAAAAGAGGCCACCAATGTGAAAGAAAGCAAGAGGGAAGGAGGTGCAGAGAAGGGTTTGGACAGGGGAAATGATGTAATTACATCTTAATCTCAAAAAAATTCTAAAAAGGAAAAATAGCAAATAATTTCTTGAACATTTTCTTCTCATGAAATATGTACTTGGTAGTGGTTGAATCTTGTGAATAATGTTCTATCTAAGGTTCTATTTTATTTGAGAGTAATGAGAGACCCTAAGAAAACACGAGTTTCCAGACTTCCACAGATCAGTAAGAACCAGCTAAATTTAAATACTGCACACAACTCCCTCCAAGCCTCATGCATAAGGAAGGCAAGTAAGAGCACCCAAGTGCCTACAGCACACCAGGAGACTGGGTACCCTTGTGTCCCAGACGGAGCCGAAGAGACAGGCCTGGACGCACCTCAGGGTAGAGTCAAGCCAGAAAGATGACAGAGTGACCGAGACTAGGAAAGGGTAGGGGTTCCAAATCACTTCTGATGAAAAAGAAAGTCACACCTTAAGTGACAAAATGCTAATACAGCTTCAACAGATTATAGATCTAAGAGAGCTCTGGATACTGGGTGGTTAAAAAACGTCTCTGAGAGTGTGCAAACAAAGATGGCAGGGATGGACCAGTGCCACCTTGAGAGGAGAGAGAGAAAACAGGTATCTTAAAGGGGAAGTGAGAACAGGTTCTCATGTACACCAGACTAGCTGCAATCCAGGGAGACCACGCCTACCACAGAATCCATTGGGCTCTGCCATGTCATTTTCTTTTCTTTTTCTTCCTTGATTTTTAAAATAGGGTTTGTGATATCTACTCCTGGTTGTCAACGTGGCTATATCTGGAATAAACATTAATCCAGAAATGGAGGGCACACTTGTGATCTGGATCTTGAGGCAGGAAGACAACATGCCTTTGATCTTGAGTCTGTATGACACAGGCCTTTAATCCAGATCTTGACAAGGCAGGAAGGCACACCTTTAATCTCAGTCACATCTTCTGCTGGAAAGATGATGGAAGAAGGAAAGGGGTGTGTTCCTTCTTCTCCTGCTTGCCCTGCCTTGCCAGCACATGCATTCTTTCCCTGACATGGGGTCTGCTTCTTCAGGATCCCAGCATCTACCGAAAACCTTCTGGGCCATCCAGCTTCATTGGTCTGAGCAGCTACTAGATCTTGATTTTCTATTCATAGCTAGCCATGGTTTGACTGCAGCCTATGTCATTTGAATAAATCCCCCAAAATATGCATCTATAGTTATATATAATAAATTTTATATGTACGCACATATACATACACACATACACACACACACACAGAGAGAGAGAGAGAGAGAGAGAGAGAGAGAGAGAGAGAGCGAGAGAGAGAGACAGATTTACTCTATATGTTCTCTGACTGTACAGAATCCTGATTAATACAGTGTCTCACTCTGCAGCTGAGGCAGTCCTAAAACTATGGAACCCAGTTTGTCTTCAAACTGGCAGGGATCTCTTGTAACAGTCTCCCAGGTGCAGAGATTACTGGTGTGATGCATCACACCAAGCCCTGAAGTTTCTTTTGAATTGAGAAAGAAATTAAAGTACCCAAATCCCACCCTAGCAGACTGCCTGCTATTTCCGGTCTAGGAAAAGAGCAAACGCACATGAACTTGGACAAGGCAATAGATAAGAATCTGCCATGAGGACCAAGTTTCCAGGGAAATTAAAAAAAAAAAAAAAATACAGCAAATGAGAATGCAAAACTTTTGGCTAATGGAAACCACTTTCCTACTATGGAAAGAAAGTCACAAGCTTTCAAAGTATCAACTGTCACATGATATTTCAGCATGAAGCAAATATAATTAACTCAGCAACTGTCAATATTCAAAAGCAAGAGGACCACTTCCCAGCCTTTTTGGTAAAATAAAGCAAACACACACACACACACACACACACACACACACACACACACACACCAGGGATTGAAAACTCAAAATCTCAGGTACCTCCCTAAAGGAAGAAACTATGAAGAAATAAACAAGCAAGTCAAGTATGGAGGCTAATTCTTACCATCTCAGTGGGTAAATGACTAAAGTAGCAGGACTATAGCCTGTTTGAGCCCAGCATAAACTACATAGTGAATCCCAGACCAGCCTGGATCATGGTGTATGACCTGTCTAAAGGGTAAGAAAAGCCAAAAACTTCCAGAAACTAGGGATATTATATACAGCTAAAAGTATGTCATAGCAGAGACAAAAGAAAAATAAAGAGAAGATAATTCTAAATAAAGAGGCAAAGAGAGTCAGAGAGAAACTGCCAAAGTTTCAAATCTACAGTTAGAATTTCTGAAGAAGAAAATGAAAACAATGGAATACAGTATTTAAAACTAATTGTAAAAGACCTGGATGTTGAAATAGAAAGAACTTACTTTGTATCTGAGAAAACTGACTCAGAATGGTCAACTCTGAGAAACATCAGCAACAGTTTTTGACTCTACATAGGAACAACAGTGACAATAACAATCCCCAGACTCCAAAGGAAAGGACTCTGTTACTTACAGAGGAAATTACACTGGGCTGAAATTAGACCTATCCATAGCAACACATGAAACAAACAAAGACAGGGTAAAAGTTTTTAAAAATCCATGGAAAGACAGTATGAGAAAAAGGTGTTTTTTAATCATTTGAGATATTGTTCAATTATCAGGGTCATAAAAATATTTTGATAGGCATGTAAGAATCTAAAGAATTCTGAGAAATTTGTCCAATGAAAATTCTTCCAAAAAAGAGATGATTGCGGTTACTTCAGAAATGGTTAGTATTAAGTATAGCATTGAGGACCTAATAGTGGAACAAAATTGTGGGTAGAACACAGTAATCCCTATTATATGCTCTGACAAGGTATAAATAATGTACGTAATAATAAAGCTACTTCTAGAAGTGTAAAGGTAAGGCTGAACAAGCTATTTGAGTCCCTATGGATAAGAGAATTACCCAAGGATATTAGTGTATTGATGAGCAAATTATTCTAAATATTAAAATTTCTAATAAATGAGATGTAAAAATAGAACATTAAACAAAATGACAAAGCTAAGAATAAAAATGATAATTGTAACAATATACATATAACTAAAAACTTACCCATTAAAGTAAATCATGTTCAGATTTGATCACAAAACAAACAAGGACTATAATTAATTGTGATAGAATAAACAATCTTCTCCTGTACATGTGGCACGCATTGTCTGAGGGCCAAGTCTTGCTTTAAAGGACTGAAATACCAAAAGCATCTCCCTTGACCATGAGAGTTAAACTACTCATCTCTAAAAATGGAAAGCAAGGTGGCAATGCAGTGAAATCAAAGGCACTGTCAATCTCTTATTGATTACTTTTGTTTTCAGCTAAGACAGAGAATGGGCAAATGGGATTTACTTAGCATGGCTCCTAAACTACTCAAAAAATCAATCAATCAATCAATCAAACAAACAAAAACCCAGCTAAAATATATATAGCAAAACACCAGGTATCAAAGGGCGATGATGCCTGACAGGTGGGAAAACTAAGCCATGTGACTGCTCTAACTGAGGAAGTTTCCAAGTGCTGGTGAATGAAAGGCAACTAAGGGGGCCTTGGAGACTCCCCGAGTTGAAGAGACATAGCTGAAAATGGAAATAGTCTAAAAAAGGGGGTTCTAGAGAAGAGAAAACTACACGAATAGAACCTGGGAACTTTGTAGAGGATCCCTTAGCTACACAAATAGAATCTGGGAACTTTGTAGAGGATCCCTTAGAGCATTGCTACTACCACCAGAGAGAAAAAGAGAGAGAACCAGCCTAAACGTTGACAGGGACATCGTACAGTATTCACGCTGGGTGAGAATAGCACATGGTGTTCCAGACTGGAAATACTATTGTTCATGCAGCAATGGGCACAGAAGGCTTTGACTCAGTAGTGGGGTATAACTAGCCCTAGTATAAGTACTGTCCCAGGCCTGAGTAAGTCACAGAAGCATTACTTAGTATTAGCTGCCAGTCACTGGAAAAAGAAGCTTCTCTGATGAGGGTCAGGAGCTGCATTAATCTATGGGTATGAAGATGAGGATTTAGAAGGCAATTTGACACTATGTCCATGTAACAAAATAACAGTAGCAGGTTCTCATTGAGGGCTTATGATCTTGCCAGCGGGGTTCTTGGTCATGTTTACAGTATTAGGCATGAGTTCTGTCCTAGTGAGTAGGCTGGAAACTGAATCAGAAAGTAGTTGTTTACCTCCATAATATTCATGCCACTATTGCACCTATAAGCTTATCTCAAGTGTGCTGTTTCTATCTAACCCCTCCACTGCAGAAGAGAGGGCAGAAAGACTGGAAGAGCAGAGGCTGTGAAGGACTACTGAGAGACAGCATTTTCTAGCTATAACTACTGCTGCTCTCACACATGCACAGCAGGGGTGGCTGCCTGCCTGAGGCTTGCACAAGAGCAAACCAGTCAAAATCCCAGCATGCATAGGGGAGGAACTCATGAGGCCCCACCCCCCACCCTGCCAGGGAGGGGAAGTCAGCTGTCTTCAGCAGTGTGGCCCTGCTCCAATGGTTGCCATGCTTCAATGAATGGCCCTACACCCATGAGCTTACAGACAGAACTAATTGGACTCAATGGGTTCATAAAGCAGGGAGGGCATGAAGTGTGGAGAGATGGGATGTGGTAGTGGGGATCTAGGAGTCTAGAGCAGTGAGGGATAGACATGATGAAACTATGTGTGTACATGTATGGAATTCTCAAAAAGTAAAATTTAAAAGTATTTTTCAGAAAAGCAATACTCAAACAAATGTAGTAACAGCTGCATCTGTGAACTCAGCAGGAAGATCCATGAGAACACAGAAAGGCTTGGCAGGTGAACTTGTGGTGCCTGACATTGAATCCAAGGTCAACAGGCATGGGATGGTGACCGGAAAGAGAATAGTCAGCTAGTCACAACCTCCAGGAACTGACATGCGTGTTAGGATCAGTATCCTTGCTGATCTCACCATTGCTTCCCTGTGGTGATGACGCTGTATGTGTTCAAGGGTTAAACAGAATTAAAATGCCTGGGCTGGCTGGACTTTTAGGAGCACAAGCACTGACTTGGGAGATGGAAAACAGATCAGATGTGATTAACTGATGACTGGACTTGGAGGGAAAACAATAAACTTGTAGATTGTAATAACTAATCCTGATTGTGAACTTGATTGGATTAAAAAAGTGTCTAGAAGACTAGTGTGTTTTCTGAGGTATTTTCAGAAAATATTAAATCACGGGGGTTCTGACCTAAACAAATGATTTAATCCATTGACAGATCCAAAATCTGATGAGAGCATGGGGAGGTGATGGATGCCTGCAGGGTAGGGCCTCATTTGAAGACATGAGAGTCTAAGTGCATTTGAAGGCCATGATTTGGTCTTGTCCCCTTCTTGCTGCTGTGCAGTGAACAGCTGCCTCGTTCATGTACTCCTGTCATCATGGTGTTCATTCTTCTCTCAACCCTAACATGACAAGTTCAAGAGGTCATGGATGGAACACTCTGAAACCAGGAACCAAGAGAAGTCTTTGTTTGTCTGTGTCATTTATTTCATTGTCGTGATAGATAACTGATGGGCAAAATGGCTTAGCAAGAGAATCTATTCCAAATAAAATGCAGAAAAAAGTTTAAATGAAGACAGCACCAGTAAGACAGGGGACAACAGTGAAGAACAAACATGTCCAAGTTCTGAAGAACGAATATGTTCAAGTTCCCTGAATTAATTTACAAGTCTAATTTTACTCAGTCCAAGTCATGATCCTCCTGCCTCTGCATCCTTCAGCAAATCCTACCAGCCACTACAACTGGCCTGGGTCCAAGTCATAAGAAGCTTTACTGATAACTTAGTAAACTAATTTGTGAAAAGACACAACTTGTCAAGAAAATTGTGTAAAAGAGAACAAGAAGCCAATGATGAATCTAGTGGGTATTTACACATACTCAAAGAGGGCAGTGATGTCCACATTGAGACACTCACTATGTGACACAGATCCCAGGGCCAAGGAGGACTCAAAACACCATTACCATGACTAGGAAATACTATTCGGTATCCATTGGCTGCAATACTCTTTAGAATGAAGAACAAGAAGCAGAGGTTCTTTGCTCTGGCTCAGGGACTATTGGGCTCCATGACATCAGTGGTACCAGTGGGGAGCGAAGACAAGTGATTGCTGGGGGATATTCAACCAAACTGTGAGCCCCAAATTTTCACTAATTGAATTAAATTAACCTTGGGTCAGAAGGCTGCACTAGTAACTAGGTGACAGAAAGTAACCATAGAGCCTCAGAGGGCATCTGGGAGGGACAGAGAGACACAGGAAGTAGAAGAGTGGGGTTTGGAGTGGCGTACGTTTTTCTTGTTTGGAAAAGCAGAAGCATGGGTCTTCCATGGACACCAACAAGGAGAGAGGGTTAGCTATTTACTACTCAGCCTCTCTGAGCTCGAAGGTTTTCACTCCAGCCTTTGAATCTTAAGTCTTACTCATAATTAGAGTGATACAGATTTAGTTAAAGCATTGTTAGTGGCAGTGACAGGGCTGGTGCCTACGGGAGCAGAATTTCCACCAGGCTGTGGCCTGAGTAGCCAGGGCCCCCACTAGAGAAGCAGCCTGGTAATGTGGAGTTGCAATTGATGGCTGAGATAGCAGTAGACTAAGGTGTAGCCTCTGTACACAATTGTTTTCCTATAATTTTCTTCTTGAACTTCTAGTCGTAGGTAAAAATGTTTTCAGAACAACACAGTAAGTGTTTAAGACATTGGACACCAGAAGTTAATAGTCAACTGTCATTAAAGTTGGGTGTCAT
Organism: Cricetiscus sungorus; assembly: GCA_030556225.1. Taxonomy (NCBI): domain Eukaryota; kingdom Metazoa; phylum Chordata; class Mammalia; order Rodentia; family Cricetidae; genus Cricetiscus; species Cricetiscus sungorus. The sequence goes on along the minus strand of JANBXA010000398.1, from coordinate 53,283,132 downwards.
ACACCCATGGGTGGGAAAGGAAAAACACAACCCTAACATTGTACTCCAAGCTCTGATTCTGTCTGATATTAAGATTAACTGAAGAGCAAATGCATAAAGAAAGTGTATAAAGTGTAAATCCTTTGGCCTCCCTTTTTGCCATCAAAGCTTATACAATGTCTTGAAACAGCCTGTAAGCCGCTTATTGGTGTAAAGGCAGAAAAAAACCACACAACATTGGAAAGAGCCTATTGAAGCTCAGGTACCCTAGAAATGATGTGTGCTCTCAGAAGGAAAAGGACCTGCTCTATTGAAAGCAACCTCGTTGCCCTTCTTAGCTGTAACTGTCAACCCAACACAGCCTAGAGTCATCCAAGAGGAACGCTTCTATTGCAGAATTGCCTGGGTTGGCCCATGGGCATGTCGGGAGTGTTGTCTTGATGAATAATTGATGCAGAAGGGCCAGGCCCACTGTAGGCAGCACCACTCCTAGAAAAGTGGTGCTGGGTTATATAAGAAAGCTTGTGAAACACGATCCAGAGAGTACCTAGCAAGAAACAAACATGGTTTCAGCTTCACCTTCTGTGGGAAGCCACAGCTCCAAGATGGCGCCTGGATGGATGCCAGGTAGTTCGCACTTAGCTATAAACAAGCCTTATTTGGAAGTCCTTGATGGATCTGGTGTTGCCAGGTGGCATGAGCTTATTGGGCTGTGAGAGCACATTTAAGGGAAGCTGATGGGAGAAGCAGAAGCTGATGGGAGCAGCAGAAGTTGATGTACAAGGATCCTGAAATAAACTGCATGAAGAAGAGTTGTGGTTGCGTGTTTCCTTGCCAGCAAGGTAAAGACGAGTTACAATCTTCCTGACCCGATTTCCCTCAATGATGGACTGTGGCCCGCCCAAGCTGCATTTGGTCAGAATGTGTTATCACAGCAACAGAAAGCAAACTAGGCCAACCCTAGACCACTATCATTGCTCTTAACATTTTGAAGCGAGTCTAAGAGGAACTGATTGATGTACGTGCATGGAGGGGGACCTCTGCTGTTCTGGCCAGCGCTGACTGCCCCCCATTAACTGTCATGCCTATTTCATGCACCTCTGCTCAAAGTTGAAAAAGCTGCCATCATCTTAAAAAAAAAAAATGATTTTTCCATACCTGGGAAAAACTGCAGTGCTCTGGGCACAGATCGAGTGTCTCTAACCCTTGGCTGGCCACTTGCTTTTGCTGAGTTGGGAAGGCGGCTCCGACACCAGTGTGACTGGCTACTTTCTGTACCTGCTGCCAAGTACAAAGTGCCCAGCCACTGATATGGCAAGAACTGAGCAGAGCCAGGGACAGAGGCAGTTTTGTTGTTGTTGTTTTTTCAGGAACTTTTGTCCTGAAAAGATACGATCGGGAGTCATTTTTCACCCAACCGAATAGGAATTTGCTGGGTTTTCTACAGAGCAAGCCTAGAAATGTTCGATTAAACTGTGGGGACAAACCTGACTTAAAAACAACACAAAAGGGAAGCCCACTCTCCTAGACACAGCACACATGGGCCACCTCCTTCTGGCTACAGTCCTGACGGACCCAGGGCTCCAGCTCCCTAAGGGCCGACCACAGAGAGAGCACTCTAGCGCTGAAGAAAGACAGCCACTTGGAGTTAAGGGTGACCACATGTTGTGCCAGTTTCTCTGCAGGCAGAAGCACATAGGGGCCAGACTCGTAAAGGTCACTCCTGATTGAGATAATCTTAAGAATGAAATTTGGGTTTACAACCCAAAGTCTGGCGATACAGATGAGCATTCGTGATGTGCACTGCGCCAAAAATAATAGCCCCAGTGGGTCAGGAACAAATGAGTTTTCTCAGAATGCACAAAAACATACCACAGAACCACAGTGTACATTTCTGCCATAAAGCAAAACAAAAATAAAGACTTACTTAGCGCCAAGCACCACACGGTGTGACCACGACAGAACCAAGCCGCTTTACCTTGCTTAAATTCTGTTTACTTAATCAGCATGTGTGTGGTGTGCGGGAGTGTGTGTCATGCATGGGTGTGTGAATGCATCTGTGTGCATCTGTGTGTGGAAGGCAGAGGTTGACATTAGTTGTCGCCCTCTGTTGTTCTCCAACGTATGCACTGAGACAGGGGCTCTCAGGGAACCCTTAGCTTGAGGATTCGGCTAGTCTCCCTAGCCGGTTTGCTCCAGAGAGGCCCTGTGTCACCGGATCCACACACTACATAAAAAAAGGCTGTAATGGAAATGAGAACTTCTATTCATAATGCAGTAAGAGTGTAGCCTTCTTGGAGAACAGTATGATTATATAGCCATTGTCTATAGAGTGGTCATTTTCTTTAGCATAATTAATTTAAATAATTTACATATAAAGAAAATCCTAAATGCAGGCAAAGATTTTATGTAGGAACAGTTCATTTTAGTATTATTGATTTTAAAAATCAGACAAAAATTTGAGCTAGTGCTGAGGAAATATGTCAGTGGTTAGGAGTACTTTCTGGTTTTGCAAAGGACCTGGATTGTGTTTGCAGTGCCCACATGGCAGCTCACAGCTCTAACTCCCATTCCAAAGGATTTGATGCCCTCTTCTGATCTCCATGGACACTGCACACACGTGGTGAATTTACATTCATCCACATGAAATACAAATAAGTAACAAATCTCTTTTTGAAAATTAAGGCAATGGTTTAGCATATCAAGGAGCCGTCATCAAATAATATTTGCTAGGAGTAGCTGGATGACATAATGAAAAACTGGTTATACATAGCAATTGCTTATAAAAATGATTATTTTTCTTTAGCACAATTAATTTCAAACCTGTTAAATGAGGCAAAAGATAAAGAAAATGGTGAAAAATATACTTGTGTGTGTGCATGTACATGCATGTGTGTGTGGTATGTATGTTACCGAGGATTGAACCTGAGGCCTGTGCGTGCTAAACAATCACTTTACCACTGAGCTACATCACTACCCCTCAAATGAACCTTTTAGAGGACAAATATTGGGTTTAAGAAAGAAATTTCAATATTTCTAGGCTCTATGGCTCACTTGCAAATTTTTTCAAACTGTCACAAGTTGGAAATGACAATAAAAACTATTCTGTTGTGGTCCTTTGGCATGTTTTTATAGCATTTAATAGATATATCACGGGAAGTGTCATTTGATTGCTAAGTCACTGTTAAGGCTTTTCCGGCCAATAGCAAGCTGCTTACAAAGTTGTGGAGAAATACAGTGTTACACATGAGAGCAGAACCCGGAGTGCCTGGGCAGCCTGGTTCCACTGTCACCATAGTAATGGTAGTGGAGGTGAGTGACAGTCCCTTCATCACAACTGAGAGGAGTGAAGCAGACAGGCTTGTCTGTCACCGACACCCTCAGCACTGCAGTCAATAAGCTGTGAACCACACCAGGGTGCAGGAGCCTCGTGTGGACATACTTGATGGTGGGGCAGTTTAGCACAACGGTTGGGGGAACAATGAAATAATTCAGTATAAGGACTGTGTTTGCTGCAACAGGAGAGGCACCAAGAAAGATGAATTAGCTCCAGACCAACATAAAGAACAACCCAGGAAATAGTGTGCAGTGTAGGAGATGGACAGGCTGTGCAGGCTGAAAAGTGGAGAAGGGAGTAGGGGGTAGCAGACAAGAGTGGCACCAGCTGAGCTTCAATTAAGGGAACAGATGATAGCTGTTTCCCATGTCATCCACATCTACAGTCCTGCATACTCCTAGCATTACCAAGAGTGAGCCCAGATGACAGAAAGGAATGGAGTGGGGCCCACAGAGAACTCTCTAAGTCTAGGACCAGCAATACTGGCCCTAATTTGGGTGAAGGTCCCTACTTACTGTATGCACTGACCCCATGATGACCACCTCATACACCAACCTTCCTGTGCTGGCCAAAGTGATGGAGATTACTCACAGCCGGGGTACCACACAGCCAGGTAGGCCAGTGCCATAGGCTATGTATGGCTGGAGATTACAAACCGTCATACCTCGGAGCTCCCTCTCCAGATAGCCTTGAAAGAGCAAGGAAAACCAGAGTGATGAAGCCTTGGGTCAGCAGCCCAGAGACACAGCTACCTGCAGCTTCGATCCTGGTGCAAAGGTGACAGAGACAGTTGCCTGCCAGCTGTGGGCTTGTCCACTCCCAATGATGAAGAGAGCAGGACAGAGAAAAGAGCCATTTATCATCTCTACCATCATCTACCAGAAGAGGACGTGCAAGCCCAGGCTGAGGAAAGAACAGGCTGCTGAGTGCAGGGCTGGCCTTCTGTCTGCTGACAGGTGACCGGGAATAGTTGGGTGTGGTGGCACGCACCTTTAATCCCAGCACACAGGAGGCAGAGGCAAGCAAATCTCTGAGGTTTCAAAGCAAACCTGGTGTACAGAGTGAATTTCAGGACAGGCAAAAGCCATCTAAAGATGGGAAATACACAGAGTCTGGATACTGTATGCTATTGTGTGGTCTTTTAATCGCTCAATTGCTAAGGAAGGAACAACAACTGCTAAAATATATTTAATTATCAATGCTGCTGAATTAATCCAACTTATATATTTTAAAGAGGTTTTGACTTCAAAATTTAAGTCTAAGGACAGGTTACTAGGGAAAAGAATTTTTATTTTTGTTCCCACAGAAAATGAAAAGCTGTGGATTCTTTACAGACTAACATGGTTTGATCAAGCCAGACCCCCTGAAACAGTGTCCCAGGGGATCCAACATTCAAAACAGCTAGGACAAGGTAACCTTGCAGACTACAGCCAGTATTTCTGCATCTTCTTAGGATCCCCATGGTATTACAGCATCCCCAACCAGCACGAAGCAGTTTGGAAAGAACACCACCAAAATTCCCAAATATTGTCTATGAATGTTTGTTTTTATTTAAATGGGGTTGGTTATAAATGGTTAATGATCACAACCAATCTCTTTTTAAAGGTAAAAGGGGATTATGGTATAGAAATGAATACTTTGTATTGGAATGGATTTTCAGTTATTGATAACAAATTTAAGGTCAATTTTGTGATATGTATGTTTATCCTCTTGTGTGGGAATTGTGTTTGTACAGCTCATTTTAAAATGTAATGTATAATTAAATGCAAATTATAGATAGTTACCTATAATAGTCAAAACTTATAATTAGGTTTTTATAGGTATACAGAGATATATTTCAATTGGATAGGCATTCTTCAAACCTTTCAAAGACCTACAGAATATGGCATTTAAAATGGTTTAGGGTTTTTATTGATAATGAAACATAACTGCTCCTGGCAACACCACCTGCATAAGAAAGTATGATGGACATCAAAGAAACGCGTTATGAAGTTTACTTCCAATATGGCAAGACTAGCTATTTGGGCAAGATACTGCTTTTGTTTAACTATATGCTTTATAAAGGAGACGTGTAGGACCCATAGAAAAGTGACTGCTGAAACAAGATGAACATTACTACAAGGTTTCTGCTTCATGGAAGAGTCTTCCAGAAATTCTTCAGGACACAGAGGAAAGTGACTGACAAACTGCCAATACAGGTGGACAGTTTAAAGTTTCCTGCTTTGCTGAGAAGTCTGCCAGATACACTGTGGCCTATGGGCTGAAGATGAAACATTCCAGAACAACTTCAGGTGACTGACCAGGTAGTGAGATGTCTCTGTCCTTTCTAGAGTTTATATATTATCCTTCTGTGGTCTTTGATGGAGTTGAAGACAGATAGTTATGATTGTAATTATCCTTAGTTAGGATTAAAAATAAGTTACATATAAGACTTTAGACTCACAAAGATAAAATAGGCAATATTTTCTTTAATTCCTGATAATGTTAATGGACTAAATGTTGTTAACTATAGTTCTTATTTGATAACTATTTGTTATATATTTTACTATGTTAAAGTTAAAGCCCTTCTTTTTATTTAGACAGAAAAGAGGAGATGATGGAAGGTGTCATTCTGTGAATATGTTTCTCTTATTGGTTAATGAATAAAACCCTGTTAGCCAATGGGAAAGCAAAATAAACAGGACTATGAGACAAAGAGGATTATGGGAGATATAGTAGAGAGGAATCAAAATGTAGGACAAAGGGGAGTAAGAGGTCTGGACCCTCTCTCCAGTAAGATAAGACCACATGGAAACATTTAGATTGATAGAAATGAGTTAATATTTAAGACAGAGCTAGCCAATAAGAAACATTAGTAACCCGCCAACAGTTTCATAATTAATACAGTGTCTCTGCGTATTATTTGGGCCTGATGCGGCTGTGGGACCAGGCTGGAAGGAAGGTGCAGGTAACACCCACTCTGTCTGTGCACTGTGGGGTTTTTTTTATTATTATCACTTTTATTTAAAGATCTTTCTTTTTGGACACAATACAATAAGGCCTTGTTTTTCTCAACATGCCTTTGTATACTAGTTCAGAAACAGTCAAATTGAGTTGTTTTTTTTTTTTAAGTAACTTCATTTTTAATCTTTAATGGAAGTTTAGAAGTTTTGGGTTTTTTTTGTTTTTTGTTTGTTTGATTTGTTTTTGCTTTTGCTTTTTGCTTTTTGAACCTAGTGACTTCAAACACCTGTTAATAAAGATGTTAAATAAGTTTTTTAAACCAAGTGCATAATTTTGGCTGTGCAGGGGTGACCTTAGACCCAGCATTGTTTAAGGGTTATCTCTAGTTGAAAGTTGAAAAATGGGTCAATTCTTTTAATTTTGCTGCTTGAAACGTGAGCCTTAAATTTTTATACCTTCCCCATGGAAAACCTGGAACTTGGAGAAGCAGAATCATTGAAACAAAGTTAAGAAGTTGACAGAATCAGACTTCCCTGGGTTTGGAAGAGCTGAGACCTCTCCTAGTCCTCCCTCCTAGAGGAGATGCTTGGAGAAGCAGAAGGGCTTGGCTGAACATACTTTCCCATATTTCCTAAACTCACAGGACTTCCAACTTCATGGTTCACTCATTAACAGCTACTAAATATCCTCTGCATGAAATGATATCATTCTAAACTCTAACTCAGAAAATTAATTACATCTATCTTTTTTTCTTTCCTTCTTTCTTTCTTTCTTTCTTTCTTTCTTTCTTTCTTTCTTTCTTTCTTTCTTTCTCTTTCTTTCTGCCTGCCTGCCTGCCTGCCTGCCTGCCTGCCTGCCTACCTACCTAGTTAGTGTGGAGGGGTTTGAAAGAGTGCACAGGCCATAGTCTGTGTGTGTGTGTGTGTGTGTGTGTGTGTGTGTGTGTGTGTGTACAACTTATGGGAGTTGGTTTTATCTTTCAACATATGGGTAGAGAGGATCAAACTCAGGTTGTCAGGCTTGCAGCAAACACCTTTATCTACTGAGATATCTCAGAAGCTCCCTATTTTTTAATATTAAAATTATTACAGAAAAAAACAAGAATATTAAAAAGAAAATAAATAGTTTGGTGGTGGTGGTGCATGCCTTTAATCCCAGCACTTGGGAGGCATACACAAGTGGATTTCTGTGAGTTTGAGGCCAGTCTGGCCTACAGAGTGAGTTCTAAGACAGCCAAGGTCTATAGAGAGAAATGCTTTCTCAAAATAAATAAATAACTAAATTAATTAATTAATTAATTAAAAGGGAAGGAAGGGAAAGAAAGAAAAGAAAAAGAAGGGGGGCACAAAATAGGCTATATGCCCAGCAGTTAGGGGTAGGTTTGATTAGTATATGTGCAAATTGTTGGCACTATAACTCTGTGAACGTGGATTACCATCTAGGGACTGGGTAGATGGCACCAGTGAGTGCAGAGGCCAGTGGGCTGCTAGGAGCAATGGAGACAGGTGATTTTGGAGAGTCAGAACCATATGAGAAAGACTGCCACTATCTGATCCATTCCATGCTTAGTCATAGGCATGTAGGCCAAATATTGCCAGACCTTTATATTTGAAAAAAATATTTGGAAATAATTTCAAATTCATAAAAAGTTATAAAAATCACTGTAAAAGAACATCTATGCTCCTTATTCATTTCTCCTATTGCTTATACTGGAGTCTGTTGGAATCACCTGCCCCCACAATAGTCACACACACACACACACACACACACACACACACACACACACCCTTTTAATGAGCCATGTACATCATGGCTTTCACTCGTGAGTCCTCTGCTGTGTGCTTCCTTTGAACAGAAACCTGAAACGTTACTGTTTTGAACTGGGAAAACCATAGATGAAAAAAGAAAAGTATGTAGTGGCTCACAAGGAGGAAACTCACCAGCCACTCCCAAGCAGAGCTTGGCACAGCAGAGAGCCTGAGGCACACAGCATTATGCATTTTGTTGCTTCAGTAAAAACAGACATATGATGTGTCAGCTTTAAAGACCTTCTGCAGAAGAACCTTGCACTTTGTATAAAACACAGAACCAAAATCCCAAATTTAAGAGTTAAAAAATATATGGAATGACAACATTTGAAAGGTATTTTGTTTTTTTAGGGTGGGGGTGGTCTTGTATGTCATCTTACGAAGGGAAATGATTAGTATCTATCAACCATGTTCATTTGCTGACAAAGAACAGGGAAAGACATGTAGGTACCTGATGGTTCTCCACACATCGAAGCCATCCAGAGGCTTGGTACCATTGGTGCTTCCCCCAGCCAGATTCACCAGTGTTGGAAGCCAGTCCGAGATGTGGATGAGCTCCCGGCTCTTCACACCTTTTTGTTTCAGCAAGGGACTTGCCACAAAGCCCACTCCACGGATGCCTCCTTCCCACAGGGTCCATTTCCTTCCTCGAAGCGGCCAGTTGTTGCCCCCAGACAGAGTCTGCCCACCATTGTCTGAAACACAGATAAGCCTGGGCATGAGTGGGCTAAAGATATCAAAATGGAGTCGCTTGTGTCAAGTCCTAACAGACAAAAACATATTTGGTGAAGCTGAGGCTACGAAGGAGAGGATTCTCATACACACATGCCAGACGATGAGAACAAGCTCAGGACCACAGTCTCGGGGGTAGGGGAAGGTGACCTTACACAAGAATACTCCTAAAATGACATCCATCCAGTAACTGTCTACCTTGGGCTGGTTCTGTTCCTGCTACTCATCTCAGCAGCCAAGGACTGTTGCTCCAAAATAACTTACAAAATTTCCTTCAGTTTTCCTTTAAAAACATCCCAGGTGCCAACGTCTTTAAAAGTCCCCAGAGTTAGCAAGAAAAGATGTGCCCATTGCAATGCTCCTTGTGCTCAGAGAGAGAGAGAGAGAGAGAGAGAGAGAGAGAGAGAGAGAGAGAGAGAGAGAGAGAGAGAGAGAGCGCCTGTGGAGGCCAGAAGAGGGCATCAGTGTCCCGGAGCTGTGGTGACAGGTGTTGTGAGCCATGCTATGTGGGTGCTGTGAGCCTAACTATGTCTTCAGTAGAACGGTGCACATTCTTAAGGGCTGAGTTATCACTCCAGATATTCATTATTTTATTTTAATTTTATTTTTTTATTTCCAAGTGGCAGAAAGGGTTTCAAGGACTTTGCCTAAGGGTGGCCAAGTGGCCCAGTGGCCCAACCACTAAAAAGTGAGTCAGGGTATATATTCCAGCTCTTAATGGTACATTCAAGAACGGGAGGCTCACTGTAACTGTTGTGAAATGGTCCTTGAAGAATAGCAGGGAAAACTCTTCCTCTCCCCCTGCTCTCCATTCCTCTTCCACTGGACCCTGTCCTCCCTGACCAGACATAATCGGTTCTGATGACACTTGTCTAATAAAAGCCCTTTAATCTTCCATGAGTTCTACAGTGTAGAAGATGCCAGGGAAAAGCCATGGGTGACTTTTACGTGCAGTGGACAACAATGTATGACACATGAACGTGAGAGCCGGCGTTCACCCGGTTCATGGAAAGAAACTTCTTATCTCCTCCCATGGAAGTTCTGGCTAGTGACTCGATGCTCTTCAGAGGAGGGCAGCAAACCTTTTCAAATCTGTGTCGGAGCACAAGGCATGGTGGTGCCCGCCTGTAACCCCAGCTCTCAGGAGGCGGAGCCAGGTGGTGCTCTGAGTTCTAGCCAGCTTGGTCTACAGAGTGAGTTCCAGGACAGCCAAGGCTACACAGAGAAACCTGTCTTGAAAAAGAAAAAAAAAAGAAAAAAAGAAAAGAAAGGAAGGAAGACAGGAAGGAAGGAAGGAAGGAGGGAGGGAGGGAGGGAGGGAGGGAGGGAGGGAGGGAGGAAGGAGGGAGGGAGGGAGGGAGAGAAGGAAGGAAGGAGGGAAGGAAGGAAGGAAGTTCAACTTTCAGAAATCTTCTAACACTGAAGCCAGTCCCTGGTGACCTGAGCGCTTTCTTATGTGAAAGTCGTGCTTTCTCCAAGCCTACAGACAGAGCAGTTGATGGGAAAGAGAAACACTTCCTCCCTGTATAGGGTGGCAGGTGAAGGAAGCTCCGCTGCATGCCCTGCCAGGAAGAGAAGGTTTTGCCTAAGATGACAGAGGTATGAAGGACATTGGTGAAAACAGGATAGAAATGATAAAAAATAACAGACACGGGGTATGAGTCAGGTAAGGGCTCAGTTAAACAGTGAGTTTGTACTATAGAAAAAAAAACAGTGGTATTTCTTGTACCCAGTATTTGTAGGATTATATTAGTTTCCAAGGTACCCAGGGGCTAAGGTGACTTAGTGTAATATTTAAATAACCTTTATTTGCATGCATATGATGCTTAAACACTGCTTTTTTTTTTAACCACTATTGTCCAAATGAACCACAGGAGGGTGGTGTATGACATACTTAGTTCACGGAATGTTCCACACACTCCTCTCTTACCCTGGAGGAATGGTCCAAGACATCCAGTGGACACCTGGGACCCAGAACCACACTCTGGTTTTTCCTACACACACCTATAATAAAGTTCAATTTATTTTCCTTTAATTTTGATTTTTTTATGGGTATGAGTGTTTTGCCAGTATACATGTGTGTCCAACATGAATACCTGGTATGGAACTTCTGGAATTAGGGTTATGGTCTGCTGTGAGCCACCATGAAATCCAGAACCTTTGGAAGAGCAGCCAGTGCTCTTACCTGCTGGGCCATCTCTCCAGCCCCATAACGGTAACAACTTATAAGTTAGGCACAGTAAGTTATCAGAACAATAACAACAAAGTAGAACAATTATAACATTTTTATAAGAGTTATACATAAAAATGGCACAGTAGTACATGTATGTGTCCCAGCTGAGGAAGGAAGACGTTTTTCAACCCAGGAGTTTAAAAACCCGCCTGCACAACACAGAAAGACCCGTCTAAAAATCAAAAGCTATGTGGCTGTGGTTGTCTCTAGCACTATATTATCACACTATGTGTCACATGAAGGAACAATTATGGTACTGACAGAGTGGATGTCTACATGCAGAAGAAAGTGCAATTTAAAACTTGGAGTTTATTTATTTTGAAATTTTCCACTTCCTATTTTCAGTGGACCACAGTGGACCACAGCCGACTCAAACAGTGGACGGCTAGGCGGTAAACACAGGGGGCTGTACGGACTGTGTCTACAGGAAGCAAGAACTCAAAAACTATAAGCATCAACTCCACATCAGGCACCACTTGGATTTCACAGGACCTTAGGGTCCAAGATGGGACAGAGATGTAACTGATGGCTAACACCAGCTGCTCACTTGCTGTGTGACCAACCAGTGACAACATGCTACCTCAGTTTCTTCATCTTTCCTGTTTTAAAGGGAGAGTGAAAAGAAGTCCCTTGTGATTGCTTTTGTCAGGGCTCCTAATGCCACCTGGGTGTTAATGAATAGGAGAGGCTATCATTATTCTTCACACCCACAACCACCCCAACAGTCTAGATTATATATTAGAGGAGGAGGAGGAGGACTGAGAACAGGCGAGAATGAAAAAGCTAGGGCTGCAATGTCAGTCTGATCCCCAGACCTCCGCCCCTACAGCCCCAGGCCCTGGCCAGAAAGCCACAAGCACCAGCGGGAGGAAAGTCACTTCTGGGGGAACCCTTTTACTGGTGTTGGGGGAACATGGTTCAAGGCTCCAGTGCCACGGAAGCTTGCCATGGAGTCACTGCTACATACATGATTGCTTCCTTCTCCTGATTCATAAAGGCGTGTGTAGAAGGGTCTTGTGTTAGACTAGAGAAAGAAAACCTCCTCAGCACATGCCTGGTGACAATGGATCTCATCATTAGATATCAAGGACATACAAGACCCTTTCTTCAAACTCCACTGCATCTTTTTTTGAAGACTCAAATTAATATGTGTATGTGTGTGTTCTGTGATTTTACGTGCACAACATGTGTTCAGGTGCCAGAAGAAGGCATTGGATCCCCTGGGGCTGGGGTTACAAGCAGTTGTTAGCTGCTAGGTGGATTCCCAAAACCAAAGCCCCAGTCCTCTAAAAGAGCTGTAAAGGCTCCGGACTATGGGGCCATCTTCTCTCCGCATCCCATATTGCATTTTCTCCCCACCCAAACTCAAGGTTCAGGCACTCACACAAGTTTATGAAATACACATTCCATGTCACATTGGCTCCAGTACCCACAGAGTATGAGACTCCAATAACCAATTGACTCACACTTCAGGTGCTCAAAAAGCAAGAAAACAAAACAAAAACAAACAAAACCCCGGAAGCTGAGGAATGCAGAGAGCAGAAAAAACAGTCTTCAGGTAAGAGCACATCAACTGGTTATCCAATACCAGTGGTCAGCCCTGAAACATACACTAGTAACACTATACAGGCTGAGCAGGTTGTATTGATGTAGGAAATACATGCATACACACACACACACACACACACACACACACACACACACACACACACAATGTAATGAAAACAGAGGCTCTGAATTTGAAAGGGAGCAAGGAGAGGTATATGGAAGGGCTTGGACAGTGGAAAGGGAAGGGGGAGATGATGAACTAAAAAAAAATAAGAGTAGTTTTTAAAAATACACTAGAATGGAATGCCCACAACCTGATGCCATGGCTGGCTGGGGGCGGCACAGATCCTGTTTCCCTCCCCTGCCTACACTGCTGTAAACCAAAGCGGCGCAGTGCCACAGACGATGCCCGCTGCCGCTTTTCTAAGCAGACACAGTTCTTTGAAATACCAGTTAATGCAACCCTCGGTTCCACATACTTGTTCGTGCTCTGTGGAAAATACTGGATGATGGCAACGGTGGAGACCAGAGGTGGGCGAAGCGGAGAGCAGCTGTGTCTGGAATCTGATCCTAGTCTGACGGAGTGAGTCAGACCAGGGAGAGGAAAACACCCTGGGCTGTAAATGGAATCGGGCCACGGCCGCTACTGCTCCAACGGAATAGTCTCCACACATCAAGAGGCAAGGGGCCAAGGCAGAGAGAGGACTGTTTCTGTGATTAGCTCACCGTGATGTTTCTGCCATTAGCAATGATAAGCTTGCCTAGCACCAGTTGGCCGTGTGGCTTCCTCTACGGGGTTCCCGAGGCTGCTCGAAGAGGAGAGTGTTGTCAATCAACACATCTGTGACTTCCACCTGCTTCATCAGCCCTAAAGCCAACTGTAGATAAGGGAATCTTAGCGCCCCCTGGGGGCAGCTCCTCTACACAACAAGAACACAAGCTCTGATAAAACAGAAAAGGGAGTTCCTATTGCGGACATTAGTTCTGATAAAGATTTTTACAAGGGCTATGGAAACACAGTACTTCAAACATACTCCTCCCATTCTCCCTCCTAACTCTCTACATGGTCGGAGTTAATTTTCTCTCGTTAAGAATTCACTTTCAAGAGAAAGTGTAGTTTGATTTTCTGACTGACTTGTGCACAGCTTCCAAATCAAAATAAGATGACTCCAGAGTTACAGGCTGGAGAGTATGAGACTTTTTTTTCCCCAGTGAAATAGCTTTTTTTTTCCCCCCAGCAACATTTTGGCAGACACAAAACCTAATTATAAAACCTTTGCTGTCTAGAAAAGAACCTGTCAAAACAAAACAAATGCTGTCAGATGGAGACTGTAAATCTCACTTTATTACTCATTATCGAATAAAAATAACTGTCGGAAATCATGGCGAAGCGTCAGCTAGCCAGAGATCTGAGCAGAAACATTTAAGTCTATGACACTGACACCTCATCCGCATCCAGCTGATTAAAAACTGAAATGGAAACCATGGCAACACTAATTCTTGGGCCTGCCCCTGCCCACATAATCTAGGGGTGTGGCTGTGTGACATCACCCTGAGCCACCAGCCTGAGTCTTTGTCTTTTGTCTCATGGATGCTTTGGCTCAGGTTTCCCCAAGACCTCCTCCTCCCACAAATCTGAAAAGCAAGGAAATCTTCTCATAACACGGGGCCTGCTTGGAGGTGTGAAGAAACACCATTCCACAAAGGGCAAGCCTCCTTGTCCCAAAGCAGAACTTTCTGGTTGACAGCTGATTCAGAGAGGGGGGTGGGAGGGAGAGTGTTTTCTGTGACAAGGTCTCTGTAGCCCTGGCTGTCCTGGAACTCACTCCGTAAACAGGCTGACCTTGAACTCACAGAGATCCACCTGCCTCTGCCTCCAGTGCTGGGATTAAAGGTGTGCACACCACCACCACCACCACCACCACCACCACCACCACCCAGCTGGTAGCTAATTGTTTTGGATTCGTTTTCTACATTCCTCAAATTCAAAGTGGAAAATCAGTCTATGTCTTAGCATTATCTAAAGGTCCCGGGAAATCCAGCATCTTGTGCTAAAAGATTTGGAGAAAGAAACCATCAAGCCAGATGCTCCAAAGGTAGACCTTCTTCTCAGCATGCTCAAGCTTCGCCTGAACTGGACACACACTCAACTCTGCCACGGATAAATGCAGATTGGCTCTCCAGTTCATTACCTAGAGCCTTGGGTAGGACACACCCCTCACCCTGGCTCCTGGGATAAGCAGGTTTCATATTACCCAGTTGCACCAGAGGTGTTTTTGTAAAGCCTCAGACCTCTCAGGCCACATCTACATGTAAAGATCCGGTTGCTTTCCCATCACGGGAAAGTTCAGACTTCATCCCCACTGACAGAATTCCTTGCACACGAGGAGGCCTGCTTTGTGGGCACCCGTGCCTCCCAGGACTCCTATGCTTCCATCACCAAATTCTTCCCTGGTTAGAATACTCCACGATCTTTCAGGCTAACTTGGTCTTTGTACGAACTGGTTTCCTCATATAAACACATCCTCCTTTATTTGTACTAAACTCAAATTTTAAGGCCTGAGGTTAAATGTCAGATCTTTAATGAACCTGTCAGTGGCCCAAATAGCCTTTCTCTAGGTCACACAGGTCTTTCCGTCACTCCTGGGGCATGTAACTCTATTGGCTCTTTGTGGCTTTTTCTTCCCTATAACTCTTCTCCTCAGGGCTAAGAAGGAAGCGCTCCTGTTTTGCAAGACCTCTAAAAGGATCAGCTAACGGGAAAAGAAACAAACAAATGAAGAAGAGGCCACCTATTCCATATAGTGAGTGAAGACACTGAAGATTGGCTTTGGCTGCCACACACCTCTCACGTCCCTGCCTGGCCATTGCCTGACCTTGACCCTGAGAAGAGGATGCTACTTCAATCCGCAGATGGCTGACAAGCAAGTGGAGCCCCATGGCCCCAGTGAGGGTGTAAGCATCAAACCTACTGATACAGGAACTTCTGGTCCTGCCTGGTACCTCAGTCACGCTGCTGAAGAGCGCTTTGGAAAATGCTGGCCTGGAAGGGACTCTCCAGAACATACCATAGCAAATCTGCTTCGAGTTCTGCCATTTGCCAGGGCCACCCTAGCTCGAGAACATGGCAGCCTATGTATGAGACATACAAACTCTTCTTATGGTGTACATGAAAAAAAAAAACAGATGTGATCCATTCTTGCATTGCAAGCAGTAACCCGGCCAGTTCAAACAGACGGAATGAGACAGAGCTGGCTCAGTAGGTAATAGCACCTGCTACTTCTGTAGGGGACCCGGACCTGGTTCTCTGTATCCAGTAGTACAGCTCGCTCACAACTGCGGACACCCTCTTCTGACTTCCAGGGTACCAACCCCTGCAGTTACAAATAAACCAAAATAATTTTTTTTCTTCCTTTTAAGGCTGAAACCAGAAGGGCACCATCACAAAGTAGCCAGTCCAGAGACAGGAAGCAGGCAGTGCAAGGGTCCTATTCAATTATGTGGGTTCTTGAGATGAAGGTCAAGTTCTCTTTTGGTTAGAGACTAATTAGCTACATTGTTTCTTTTCTTTGTAGTGCTGGGGGTGGAGCAGAGGCTGTCCTGCATATGAGGCAAATGCTCTGTAACTGCACTGTTCCCTCAGCCCAGTGAATTATATTCGTAAGGAATCAAGGAGCTGAATAATAACTAGATATGAACAAAAATCCATCTGGTTGATTTATGATTGTTGTCACTCTTCTCCACTGTCCGTCCCTACTGCCTCTTTGCTAATTTCACTGAAATGCACTCAAGTGACAGGACTGTTGAGTTTGGGCAGGATTCTTGGGGTCTGGGAAGACCAGACACTGAGTCTGGGAAGCGAAGATAACAAAACCCACCTTAATACAATATCTGGTGGCACGGAAGCACCACCTAGTAAACATTAGCTGTTTTTGTTAACAGAAGTCATCGGAGCTGGTCACCAGTGCAGAGCAGACGACCCCGGCATTAAAGACAGCTTAAATTTAGGCGTCAGAGAGACACTCTCAGGCTCTGAGCTTATCTTTCGCCCTACTTCCTGCTACGCTGTGAGCATAAGACTGCATTGAATTAGGATGGGTTTTGTTATTATTAGGGAAAACTCCTTTCTATTTGCACGGGTTTAAATGAAGTTCATCAGTTAACTGTGGTTTAGAATGGTGTCCTGAGATTCAAATGAAGCATCAGAAGCTGAGTATTTATCCAGATGTTCATCTGAATATCTGTTGGGCTGTGTGGTGGTTTCTTTACTGGAGGAAGACAAGTGCCGTGACCCCTGGCTCCCAACACACACTTCTCAGCTGTTTTCATCTTGATAAGCCCACAGCAAAGGGAGGATCCTGCTGAGCGGCTCCCACAGGATTCTGGGAAGCTGGGAGATTTGGCAGCTGTTCAGCAAATAACTGACCTGGCCACGGAAAGAGCTGAGATAAAGGAGGATGGATTGGAGGAAAGACTAAAATCCGGACTGGTGGGATTCAAAAAAAGACTGCAGGCGCTGCAATGCCACTTACTCTTTTGCTTAGACTTGCTTGGAATAATGAGAGACCACTGTGATTTTATCTCTCCTTTGAAATGCATTACAGGCACAAAGACACAAAAGTCTGCGGAAAGACCTAAAACATTTTTCTCTGAAAGTCATGGTGGGTCTGGGAACCGGGAAAGCGCCTAATTTACCAACTCTCTGGTCGGCGGCAACTTTTTCTGAATTTTAAAGCACAGATTTTGGGAGCTCTTTAGATGAAGTTGTAAGATCGGCACAAGAGGGGTTGAGCCACTTGCCCTTAGGAAGCACAGATAATGTAGGTTTAATCTTCCTCGTCCAGAAACTCCAGTAAGCAGCACAGAAGGGTCACTTCTGCCACACTAAGCAAAAGAACTAAATGTTTCTCCTGGTCTTTTATAAAAACGCAAAATTTTCTTCCTCTTTCCTATAATTTGATCTTACATGAAATACTCAATTTTAAAATTTAAAAAAAAAATTAACAAATTTATAGAGCCCCCCAAATTTTGGGGCCCCTGAGAAGTATTAGAGTTTACTGACAAATCATGTAACTGTCCTCCAGGCCAAAAACCACCCTTGATTAGGTAGTTCTCTCCCAGACTGCGGCTTATCGTTAAGAAACAATAAACCGATTACCACAGAAGTTCCTGAAGGTTTGGCAAGCTCAGGGCAGCAGAAAGACACTGAAAATGCTAATACCAGATAGGAAAAGGAGACTTGTAGTTTCAGAATAATGGATGCATTACCTACATACATGGTAAGGAAAATGAAAGCTGAGCTCAGCGAGTTTCAGGGACTGCTAAATCAGAGGAAGCTGGAATATTCCATTTAGGCGAGAATCAGCTATCTGGTTTTTATGTTTCCAAATAAGGAATATAAGTTAAATGTGTCCAAATCTACAGAGTTCTTGTTAAATGGCACTCTGTGTCAGCATTTTGCCGAATCTCTTAGGGTTACGTAGAAAGGTCAATGAGCAGAGCTGAGTGGCCAGTGGTTCCGTTTCCCCAGAGCACTTCTCTGAAGCCTTGCCAAATGCTAAAGGATCTCTCTGGTGGAGCTCAGTGTCAGGAGAGGCAGGCAAATGTAAGATCTGGCCGGCACCCTTCTCTCTGAAGAACAGAGGAAGGAAACACTCAATGGTAGACGCAAAAATAACTCAATATAAACCCCAATACAAAGCAGTCTGGTTAGAAATTCCAGATACTGAGTGCAAGAAAAAGATTTTCTGCAGATCTGCATGTGACACCTGCTCCCGAGAAACCCTGATAGTCCCCAAAACACTGGACTTTTATGTGGCCAGAAGCAGCCCTCTGTCCAGTGCAGTGGGAGGGAGGTGAGCCCGAGCCACACTAGGAGTCCCAGAAGTACAGAAGCCTTTGTAGTGATGATGGCTGGGCAGGAGAAGGTGAGAAGCAGGCTGTTCTCTGCCTTCAGCAAGAGGAGTGTGGATTAACAAGGAAGGAAACAGGAACATGAAATAGCCCCAAGCCAGGATGAAACCAAGACCAAACAATCCGCCAAAGCAAAACAAAAGTCCCTGAGTAGTCACAACAGGCTCACAAAGCCCAGGCTATCAGACAAAGACCCTGGTAGTCACAAGGAGCTCACAAAGTCAGATTCAGAGCAGGGCTGAAATGTCTCACACTCAAGTACTGACATGGGTGGTGTTCCGCCCCTGAGAAGGCTAGGATCTGGACCTGCAGCAGGAAGCCTGAGGCTGCCTCCACAGAAGAATGGAGAAAAACCAGACAGTTAAACATAAGCCATGCACTATGCATGTTTTTCCAACATCAAGTGATCCACTTTCCTGAGATATTAAGGAAACTACTATATAAAACATAATAGAGTAAAATGTTAGAACGATGCCCCTTCATCATACAGACAGTGAGAGGCTCCGGGCACAGGGAAGGGCAGTGTAGACTTCAGAAAAAAACTTTTATATTTCATAATCACATCGTCTAGTCTATCTACATCAATATTAGGTCCACATTCACAGATGTCTCTCCCAGAATCATCTTCATACACACATGAAATCCATGCGGGAATAAAGTGACGTTAGGTAGAATACTCATAAACCAAACAGGGTGCCTTTGGTGATTTTTATCTCCACTGTAATAATGCTTCCAGATAGTAAGATTTTCCTTATTCTTGTCGCCTCAATCCAGGTAGCAGTCAGGGTAGTGAATGTTTGTCCTCTGGGGATGGACAGTGAGCTCATGACATCTGGCTGAAGCAGTCATCAAAGGAAAGAAGAAAACAGCAGAAAAAGCAAGAAAATGCAGCTGCATCCCTACAAAGGTACTTTGGTCCCATCCTGGAAACCCTATCCTGATGTAAAATGACAGTCATAAGAACTGAAGAGTGGAAAGGGCTATCTCACATCCCAGAGGAGACTGAAGGTAGAGGAGGGGACATCAAAGCTCTGCATTTTCGGGTGCCAGGTGTAACGTCGTGGTATCAGACAGCAATGGCTGCACAAGGAGAGGGAAGGCAAGCCACCTCAGACAGGTTGGGAGGACGCATGACGACGACTCAGTCCACCCATGAATGTTCTTTCTGTCATGAGAAGCACACAGATGGATGTGGAGGTGGTGGTCCAGAGTATCTGCAACAAGGAGGAGCCGGCATGAACTTGATGGGTGAAGCAGGAGGTCTGGCAGGAACAGGAATGTTTCCACTGAGGTTGGCATAGGAGTGAGAGCTATGGACCAGGCAGGCACTCCCACCTCCCGCCCCAGATCCAGAGTGTTGGCTTCTTGAAGAGGAGCCAGGAAAAAAAGACAATAAATTAACTGAGATGAACCTTGCTGACTGGAAACAGGCACCGTTTTTTTTTTTTTTTTTTAACACAGACTTTCACTGGCGAGTGACTTATAAAGGCATTAGCTTAGGATTCTGGGGTCTGTGAAGTCCAGACCTGTGGCACTAGGAGCCAATGAGGGCCTCCCTCAGTGCGGCATAACCCCATGGCAGAAAGCAGGAGGACCAAAGGGATGGCTCCTCAGAAGGTTAAACCTAGAGGTCCCACACATATTAATTACTTTTGTGTCACCATAAAATACAATAAAGTACAGATTCATGTTGCAAAATGGATGAATCTTAAAAGCATTACACTGAATGACCAAATACTGCATGTGTTTTATTTTTATGACATGTTCAAAACAGGAAAATCTATACAGAAAACGCAGATAGTGATTGCAGGATTGGGAGGGGCAGGAATGGGAACTGATAATGGATACAGGATTTCTGTTAGAGCTGATAAAAACTGTCCTGGAATTAAAGAATGACTGTGAATGCCCAACTCTGCGAATATACTAAAAACCGGTAAACTGCACACTTTCTAACTTTATGGTATGTGAATTATACCTCAATAAGCAACATTGTGTGATGCCCTAGTTTGGTTTCAGCTGCTGTGATAAAACACAAACTGAGGAGCCCGAGAGATGGACAGGAGAGGAGCTGCTGCTCTTCCAGAGGACCTGGGTTAGGTTCTCAGCATTGATGTGGTAGCTCCCAACTGTCTGTGACTACAGATCCTGGTGATCCAATGCCCGCTTCTGACCTCCACAGACACTGCATGTGTGTGGTACACATACATACATGCAGGTAAACACTTACATGTGTAAACTATAAACAAATAAATCTTTGAAAATAAACTATAACAAAAAGCCAAAGGTTGTTTGGCTTACACTTCCATGCCATAATCCATCACTGAGGGAAATCAGGACAGAAATTCAAGGCAGGAACCTGGAGGCAGGAACTAACACAGAACCATGAAGGAATGCTGCTTACTCGCTTGCTCCCCTATAACTTGCTCAACCTACTTCTTATACAGCCCTGGACCACCCACACAAGGTTAGCACTGCTCCCAGTGGGCTGGGCCCTCCCCCATCAATCACTAATTTAATAATAATAATAATAATAATAATAATAATAATAATAATTGCCCTACAGACTTTTGTGTGGGCCAATTTGATAAAGGCATTTTCTCAATTGAGGTTTCCTCTTTCCAAATAACCCTACCTTGTACCAAGTTGACACAAAATTAACTGGCACATGTAATAAAGTAAAAAGGAAAGAATTAACAGTAAAACAAACCCCAAGAAATTCTAACAGAAAAATATAAAACAATTAGTGTATTTGAATAGATCAGGGTCTCATAAAGCCAAGTGTTTGTCACACTACACTTGTGCATTAAACTAGTAAGACCTAGCATGGTGTGAGATGTGACACCCAAAGGAGAGATTGCATCTCCAGTCAGCTGCTGGGCACGCTTGCAGTCGAGCAACCATGCATCTTAGGGCAACAGATGGACTCCCCTGAACGGGTATTCCAAACACCATCCTACCAAAACCCTGAGCTTTCGGGACATAGCGAATTCTTCATTCCTGCTTCCTCTGGTCTATCAGGATGACTTGGCTTCTTACAAATGAAGCACACAAGCCAGCAGGTGTGTTCTGGAACCAGGGCGTCTCTCTTAATTTTACAGACCCTGACTTTGACAACCCCATGTCTCAGTGGAGTCTTCTGGGACAAGCTGATCCTGTAAAACATCCATCCACCACGTGAAACACAAATTCAGTTCCAGAAAGCTTTCTGTATGTAGCCAGAGACTGCCTCATTGTTTATTAGATTTTTGGCTTCCTGAAAGTTTGAAAATGAATCAAGTGGAAAATGAGTTCAAAATAGATAAGGTACTACACAAATCTTTCCCATACTTTACACTGCCATGAAAATAGCCCTCTCGGACATGAAATGCTATGCTGGAACTTTCTTTTTTTGTTTTAAAATTACAGATGATAAAAATCCAATTATTCTAAGTACATTTCTATGAATTTTGACAGCCACACAACAGCAAACATAACTCAAGATATGGAGCACCCCAGAAGGCCTCCCGTGGGACATCTCTGTACTCAACCCCAGTCCCTGGCACCACTGATATTCTCTCCATCTTTAAAGTTTTGCTTTTGTCAGAATGTTTCGTTAGAAAATGGAAAATCACACAGTGCAATCTTAGCCTGACTTCTTTCCCTAGGCATAATGTAACTGGCAAGCCCACCATGCTAATGAGGTAAGCATTCCTCATTCACAGAGGGAAGCCTACACTTGTTCACCCAGCTACTCCTTAGTTACAGAAGAGTCCCTGTGGTTTTCATCTGTTACCGATAAAGCTGGGCTGAGCACGTAGCTCAGTGGTAGAGCACTTGCCTGCTACACACCAGGCCCGAAAGAAAATGCTACAAACATTAAGTATAAATTTTGCACTAAAAATGTCTTTTGAGACAAGGTTTTCATGCTTCTCAGTTTGGCCTCAAAGAACGTAGTCAAGGATGACCTTGAACTTCTGACACCTGTGCCTCCACTCAAGTTCCCGGATTACAGATGGACCTGTTTATGTGGTGCTGGGGAACGATCCAGGGTTCATGCTGCTCCTACAGCTCCAAGTGAGCTGCATCCTCAGCCCCAGGGTTTACATCTTACAGGAAGAGTTTCATTTCTATTGGCAGAGCCAAACAAATAGGATTGCTACCTTTAAGGCATTGTATTTCATTAGTGTTTAGCAGTTTATGATTTAGGTATTGTTTTCTTGTAGCTCATTATGCAGGTTTGTCTGACTTTCTTGTATACACGGACCTTTCATTAAATTCCCAATGTGTTCAGCCGTTACACCTTTGTTATGTTTTCTGCATCAATATTTCTTTACTCTGGGAAAGCTAATAACATGCAGATTCTTTTTAACACCCACCTTTAAAGTTAACCCCCACCTCTAAAGTTGTATAATTCCCATGGACTCATCTTGAAGTTCATTAGTTCTTCCCATTGTCACCTTCATTTGGGCCACTAAAATATAGTCTAAATTCCAATAGCACAGTTTTCAGTTAGAAAAAATTCACTTGTTGACTTAAGTTGCTCATTTTTTTTGGGGGGTGGGGTGGGGATGTAGCTCCCATTTCTTAACTGAGAACTGAAGTTTTTCATTCACTTCAAGAGTCTTTCCTTCATCTCATGGAGCAGGGTAGTAATAATGTTTGCATTCCAGAAGCAGCTCCTGCCTGACTCGGAGAAGCCACCTCTCCTAACACTGGCAACTACCAAGACTCAGGTGAGGCTGCCGAAGATGCAGAGACTATGAGATGGATACGGGCCCAAGCCTAAACTAGTCACGTATACCACCCTCCAAGGCTCAGGGAACATTGTGGAGGAGGAGGCAGGAAGTATGTATGGGCCGGAAGAGGAGGGCTGCAAAATGCCATTCTCTAGACTAAGATACAACAACTGCAACTACCAACTCACATCAACTGTGGTTACTGAGCTGGGCCCACACAAGACCAGCCTTATCGACACTCAGTAAAAGACTCACAGGGTCCTCCCCTTTACCTCACAACTACTGCCTATTAATAGAGTCTGTGAGAGGGGGAAATCGCTGCCTTTAGGCTCCAACATGCAGCTTTAAATTCATGGTCACACACATGGCCCTAGTTAATCTTGGTAGGTCACAAACAAAGCAGATAGAGCATGAGAGGGAAAGAGATGTGTGAGGAGGACGGAGAAGCAAAGCGAGGCAGGAGAGGGAGATGAAAGCAGTTCGTATACCAAGAATACATATGTGAAATGATAAAAAATAATAATAATAATAATTAAAACTAAGGAAATGTTCACCTCTGAATTCCAGTATTTAGCTCATCTCAAAGATGCCCGTCTCCACTTAGATTTCTGCTCTGGGTGCTGGCTCTTCGTGAGATGAATAACTTCCAATTGTATCCTGAACATTTGGAATATGGTGTTTTGCTAAACCCTATCAAGGAGTGAGTGTGCTGGTACAGAGGCGTTCACGCCGGTTAGTTGGAGCACTGGCCTGTTTCACAGTCTGTGGACAGCGGTGACAATGATGGTTCAGTCTTGAGCCACTGCTGTCGTGCACTTGGGTTAATCTAGGACTTGAGTGAAGAGTCCCCGATGCCTTTGTTTCACTTCCGTGGAGGTGTGGGGGCTCTGGGTGGAAGGATGCCTTCGCTGACAAATAGTTGCTCTTGTCCAGGTTTGTCCTTAGACACCCTCATGGGAGGCCGGCGGGGAGGAACCTGCCGTAACACCCTCACGCATGTCTTGTTCCCAACAACCCCTGCCTGGGGTTTCCCTGTCAGGACAGCTTTCTTTTGGATTAACTTACTCTATCAAGACGTTATGCCTTTGGGAGTAAAGCAGCCAAAGAAAAGAGAGAGGGATAAAATGAAGATTTCCCACAGCAGACTATGGGCCTCCTCTTGGGTTTTTGATGCAAACCCCACCAGAGCAGCGATGGCGGTCCTGGGCTGGCACTTACACTGAAACTGGATTAGAAGAGCAATGAGACAGCCGAGCAGAGAGCACAGGGCAGAGCAGACAAGAGAGGCGCGAAGTCCCCATGTTTCCAGAGAGTTACTGGTTTCTTCACTCACTATTGGAAGTATGGTTTTCTACAAGAGTGCTGTCGATGCCTATTTCATGTTTCATGGACCAGAGCTGAGAGACGGAGGAGACAAAACAAACACACAGAAGTCACCCCCTCACAGGAACTAATAAAACCCCGAGTTCACCGCTCATCTGCCCTTTGCCCTTATGAAGTCTTCGTTAGTCTAGTTCAGTTTTCCACTGACCGCTGACTGACAAGCCTAGACTGACTTAGTCCGTCTTAGCTAGCTAGCTGTGTCACTGCGTGAATGAAAACGGTCCAAGGGGACTTGTGTAGCTTCCTGTGTCTTAAAGCCTGGGTCTGAAGGAACACAAAAGCATAATGAGGTGCACTGTGCAAGGCAAGAATTAAATAGAAAATGACTTGAAAGATCCCCATTAAAGGCTTCCTAGGCCACACGACCGGTAGTGTTGTGGCAAAAGTAGATAGAGGTTTAGTACGGGGTGCCTGCTCTCCAGGAACACAATTATGAGAAGCCTGGCCCAGGGTGAAATGCATAGCTGCACAGTCAAAAGTCAACAAGACTCCACAGAAGAGGAGGAGGAGAGATGAGAGCTGGGGTAACACGCAGGCCAGGCAGCTCCGTGCTGGACCAAAGGCATATTCCACCGGGGCCAAGAGACCTTGACAGGGTAATTATTTTTCTCCAGATGGTTTTGTCATTTTAAAAAATGATACAGTGAGATTGCTTTCCTAAAAGAGAACTGGGAGGGGGCTCCTAGAAGCATTTTTTTTTTTAATCACTCCTGACCCTGTCCTGCTTTTCCATCTCTGCAAATGCTAGAGCGGGCTTCAGGGACTTTGACTCAGGGTGATGGGGAGTGGCCCAACTGTGAAGAAGCGAGTCACAGCATCCTCACTAGGGGGTCTGAGTCACCAGAGTCACCAGAGTCAAGCCCTCTGTGACCACTGTGACTCAGCAGGTTGCTGGCACTGCCGTGATGCAGCTGTGTTCAAGCATTTAGAAGCTCATTTCTCAAATCCTAACTGGATTTACTCCTCCCAGTCACGGACTCTTCTTCATCCTAGGAGAGAATCTATTATGCTCAAAACCACATTTTGTTAAGCGTTTGGAAGGGCTTCATGAAAAGCCCCCGATAGAAGGCAGTCCCACAGGCGAGGTCATGGTTAAGCCACTGCACAGCCAGCCAGCAGGAGAGGAGGGGGCCTAATCCACTGTCAATTTTCACTTGCAGCTGTGTGGTAAGCAGTTATTGATGGTGATTCAAAAGCGGTGGGTTTCTAGCTTTAAATTCAGGCACGGAAGCAAATGTTTTCAAATGCTGAGCATACTGGGAGATTAAAGGACCAGGGCGAGGTTTGAGCCCACAGTGACCTTGCATTGCAATTCTAAGGGGGTTGGGATCTCTACGGACATGAGCATCAAGTGTGGGACCTGGCATAGAAACCAGCCTGACACAAGAAGAACGCGACGGGTTCTTCGGGAACATATATTTTAGCTTCTGTGAAGTAAAGCTTTGTGCTAGGATCCTGATTTTTCTTTTCTACTGCTCAGATCCAAAATGTATGCTTGCCCAAAGCCATTCAGGGTCACGGTCACGTGGGAACGGCAGGACTGTGACTGCATCAATCTCGTGCCTTTTTGGAGTTTTGTCTGGAGCTCTCCCAGTGCTGTAAAAGACCTTGTGTCTCTGACCCCATCCCCACCCCCACCCCACCCCCCATCTGGCCTGCTGCTGGGACTGTTTTCTGTCACTTATCTAACATAAAATAAACAGGACAATCTGGAGCTAATTTAAGCGGTTTACCATATCAGGACACAGCTGGGAAAGATTTTAGGAAAGGGCTGACGGGGAAACAATAGCGGTGTGAAGTGGAGGGAGGCGTGGAGCACAGGAAGGCAGTTGCAGACAGCCTGGCAGACAGCTGTCAGCCACTCCAATAACAATCCCCGAAGCCAATGCAAACGGGCAGGCTCTGTGCCGGCAGCTCTGCCGGCAGGCCGGCCGGAACACCGACAATGAAAACAAGGGATTACAGGGTGCTCTGACTTAATGGCCAGGAGTGTCGGGGCCACCTGTCTCCCGGAGCCCTTTACCAGGGCTCCTGGCCAGTGTGGCCTGAAGATGAACTGCAGATGAGACCTTTCTTGTCTCTACAACACTGGCCGAGATTTTTTCTTTCTTTCTTTTTTTTTTCTGGATGCATGCATACATACTGACTTTACCCTGACTTATGAATTCAGCAAGGCCCACAGCGGCACATCTGTTTTTGATATCAATTTCTCCTACTCTGCAGGATGGTTGAGTTTTTAACTCTTCAGGGGCCTTTGGCTAGACCTTAAATTTCCTGGTGCAGCTTGAAGGAGGTGAGAGGGCTTGAGGGAGTTAAACAAAGCTGCGTGCTGTTCTTGAAAGAACTTCTGAATGCTTTACATTAAACCAAGCCAGAAAAATGAAAGAAACCACTTTAGATCATGCTCTTCTGACCACGCTCTTGACCAAGAGCCAACCAATTAGGGATGCTCTGTCATCTAAAGGCAGCTGAGGGGTTCCTGCAAAGAGATGGAATCAGAAGCATGGAGACTTGAACTTTGCCAGCTGTTTCATCACCCAGGGCCAGGAGACATTATCCACCTTCTCACCGTTTAAGGTCTGACATACGCTCATACCTCCCCTCTCAGCAAGTGCTTGATTTAGTGAAAATTCCCCTCTGACAAGAGTTACTTTGGGGTCTATTGTGGGGAGAGCTCCATTTGTTTCAAAGCAATTAAAAAAAAAAAAAAAACCCTAACCCTGCTGTCCTAAAGCAAGAGGAATGACATCTGGGAGGTTCAATAGAAAATAACCCAGCTGAGAAAAAGAAGAGAAATAAAGGTTTTATTAGTGACCAGTCTTCTATTTTATATCATGAATATCACCTCACAGTAGATCGTTGAAATAATAGTCACTCATGTTCCCATAATATAAATTAGCCTAAAATTTCCTGTATAGGTAAGCTTTAGAAACAGAAAGCGACGTGAAAACTCCTAGCAAGCAAAGGAAGATTGGAAATATTTCTTTAAAAACTACAACATCCAGGGCTGGAGAGATGACTCAGCAATAAGAGTCAGGTCCTGCTCTTCCAGAGAACCCACGTTCTGCATCCACGCTGGGCAGCTCACAATCACCTTTAACTCCAACACTCGGGGATCCAACACCCTCTTCTGGCACTGTAGACAGTGCACGCATGTTCATAAACCCAAACACAGACACACACACTGGGCTTCGTAGTTTATGTCAACTTTTCACAAATTAGAAAGGAGGGAACCCCATTGAGAAAAGGCCCCCATAAGATCCAGCATTTTATTGGTGACTGATGTGGGAGGGTCCAGTCCCTGGGCTGCGGTCCCGAATTCTATAAGAAAGCAGGCTGAGCAAGCCATGAGGAGCAAGCCAGTAAGCAGCTCCCTCTGCATCAGTTCCTGCCTCCAGGTCCCTGCCCTGTTTGAGCTCCTGTCCTGACTTCTTTCTGTGGTAAACACTGATAGGGAAGTGTAAGGCAATTTGCTTTTGGCCAAGGTGTTTTTTAATCACAGGAATAAGAACCCTAACCAGGATACACGCAAATACGTAATCTATATTAAAATATACATTTTAAAAAATGTAACATTCAATTAGGCTTGATGGCACAAGCCTGTCGTTCAAGTATTTGGGAAATGAAGGCAGGAAGATCACAGATTACATAGTAGCTTGAACTACATGAAGAGAGAGCACACATCTTCCTATTTGTAAACCACAGCAGTTCAATGATTATTTCAGAAAATGTCATCACTTTAAAATGGAAAACCAGCCCAACAATCTGAAACCCCAAATTTCTCTAGAAAAATGCTCAAACAGAAGCATGTAGAATTACCCAAAGCATGGATTAGGGTCCCACTTCAAGGGCCTCTGGTTGGTCTTTCTCACACGTTCCCACAGGTGCTGCTGTTGCTGCTCCCGAGGCCTTACTTGGAGAATCATGGGCCCAGAGGGAGAGGAAAAGCCAACACCTTGGAGTTAGGTGCCACTCAGGCTTTGCATCTTTGACATTGCTTTCTGAGCTGCTGATCAACTGTGGCTGAAACAAAGCAGTAAGCACTGAATCAATGGAGAGCATTCAGAAAAGACACACCCAAGGAAACAGCAGCCCTTTAACTCGTGTGGCTATAAATTATCAAAGGAGCTACATCCTCACCGTGTATGGCGATCTACACCTGGGATCCCAAGATAGGGGGGTGTCAAGTTCACAGACAGCCTAGACTGTGTGACTCTCTCTCTCTCTCTCTCTCTCTCTCTCTCTCTCTCTCTCTCTCTCTCTCTCTCTCTCTCTCTCTCTCGTGTCTGTCTGTCTGTCTGTCTGTCTGTCTGTCTGTCTGTCTGTCTGTCAGCAAAGGGAGAGTGTTACAGCAGTGAGTCCCTGAGTCCAGACCTCAGCCAGCATTCTTATTCTGGCTACACTGTGAAATCATGTGAGCGGTCAGATCTTAGGAGGGTTTCCCAAGGGACTGGATGACTGTAATCATGCCTAGACATTGCTCTGCCCTGCAGAAAAGACAAGTGTTGGCTCATGGATAGATAGGTTTTTTTGTTTTTTGTTTTTATGATGATGATGTTTTTTCTTTTGTTTTGTTTTTTGTGGGCAGAGTTTTGAATTCTTGACACTGGACCACAGGAAATTAGCTAAGAGATGCACATGAAGATGATAAGGCCTAGTTAAAGGACATGAGAGGGGCCATACAGCTATTAGCAGCAAAGCCACAATTACCCTGCGGTTTGGAAGCCCATCCAAATCTCCACCATAATATTTGACTGTAATTACAGTGACAACAAAATGAATAAAGGAGATATTTAGGGAAGTTGTACAACAGAAATCTGAGCTCACAGCAGCAAAGCCAGTTATCATTTTGGAGCTCCCAGAGGTTTCACTTGAAATATCTGTTTTAAGAACCCAAGGAATCGTTGTAGATTCCATTAATCCTGAAACACCAGATCTTTCTTCACTCCCCACGGTGTGCCTGGGTCTAGTGAGTGGTGACCTGCAGGACGGTGAATGGGAAGAATGAGAAACCCGGAAGACAACTGTGACAGCATTAGCGGTCCATACTGCAGCTCCCTCTCCAGCGGGCCGTCCGTGAACCCTCCACTGACATTTCCACCACATCACACTGAGAGCCTTTGCCAGGAGAAGAGTGCGGCCATGCGGGCAACTAGGGAGAAGCCCATGCTTTCTCTCAGACTCCGAGAGACTCGGAACAAATTAAAACTATGTTTTAAAGCTGTGTCTTCCACCTGGCTCACTACAGGTTTTGGCCAACAGGAAAAGGACCTGTCGGTTTTATCTGCAGGAAGCAAAAGTATTTTGGGGAAGATCAAATGGATTTTTTTTTTTTTTTTTTTGCTGTGATGCTTTCAGGTTTACTGGCACAACAGCTGTGTCCTAAAGTACAACACAGATCCAAAGCATTGCAATAGTGACACTTTGCTCAGCTGGACAACACAATGGAATCCCTAGTAAGGAGGGCTACCTTGAGCTCACTGTATAGAGTTGACATTTAGGCGACCTCCAGCCATGTGACTAAGGCCAAAACCTTGTCCTCTCAAGATAGTCCCATAACAACACTGCCCACTTCTGGCCAGAAAATAAACACGAAATCAGAAATTATCTTCATGTATGTTTACATGTGTATTATGTGTGTGCACACGTGTGTGCTCGGGTGCATATGTGCGCATGCCTGAGTGTGTGCATGCAGAGGCTAGCGGTCCACATCGGCTGTCTTCCTCAGTCACACTCCTTTATTTACAGAGATGGAAGCTCCCGCCGAATCTGGAATTCACAGAGTTGCCTAGTCTAGATTGCTAGTTTGCCCCAGGAATCCCTTGTCTCTGCCTCTGAGCTCTGGGATTACAGATAAGCCACGGTGCTGTTCTGAAATCCGCTCTCTAGTCCTCACAATTACACAGCAAGCACTTTATCCGTGGAGCCATCTCCCCAATTCTCAGAAGTGTTCTTTTGTTTGTTTTTTTGGTTTTTGTTTTTCAAAAGAGGCTGTTTATATATAACAGCTCTAGCTGTCGTGGCACTCACTATATAGACCA